>OY998167.1:72626857-73826857 GCA_963921995.1 Oxystoma pomonae | reverse complement strand
TAAATATTGGGACTCACTGATTGTGACACTACAGGCATTCTAAACGGTATCTGACTTGGAGTTGTAGTATGGTATGCGATGGGGAGTATGCATAATATGTAGGCATAGTCGAGGATATTGTAACTAGTTTCAGGATATGTGAAGGTGTTGATCCTTGTACCATGACAATAGGTAACCGGTCCTTTTATCGGAATAGATCCTGAAGACTGATAAGAAATTACGGATCATTTATGGAAAAACTACTATTAAGTACAGCGCAAAATGTTGAGGAAGGGGTTAAGTATGTTGGATGTTACCAGAATATGTAAGTGACGCTTTCATATTTGACAAAAAAGCAAACGTAGATAACGAAGCAGACGTCAAATGAGAAGGGTGAGTTGAAACATTAAGTAATGGAGGGACGGTATTAGAAAACGAGGAGAAAACTGGAAATGAGGCGGTCGTGATGAACAACGGTTGATTTGGGTTACTGCATATTGTAACATTTACTTTGTGAATATTACAATTTTTGGCAACATCAATTGCTCTAATATAATAGTTTCAAAAAGATAAAAATTAAATCTATATTTCAAAATTAATTTAAACTTTAACTTCAAATTATTTCATTTAAAAATTTATTAAAAACTACCAAAGTATTGATTTTCTACAATTTATATGTTTAAAAGTTAACACATAGGCGATCTTGCGAAGGATGTGCAAACTTGTAAACTCTTTTCATAAGATTTTCTATAATTTCAATTCAAATCGTCGATAACAGTTTGGTTTCTGTACATTTTCACAGTATTCGATTGATAGGCAACTACTTGGGTCTCGGACTGTATCTTTCTCTCTCTTTTTATTCGTATTTTTCATTCTCATATGTCGAACAAAGACAACAGTCGATTTCTTCCGCGGTTGGGTTATCTTACGGTGCATAGGTGCACAGCCAGCTGACAAAATTTGGATAAACTATGAGTAACGATTGCGCAGGCTGCCTCTTTCTACAAGACGACGACAGGACAAAGGAAATCGAGACAAAGCATTTCTTTTTCATCTGAACGCCGTTGCAAGAATATTAAATTAAAAAGTAATTATCGGCTTAGCCAGATAAAAAGTGATTAAAAGTACTTTTCATTCACAATGTGCGGTACAAGCCAACAATAAAGTAACAAAACCGAAGGCAAAAATTAAATTTTTTGGTAAGTAAATTTCATCAATTGTGACACCATGTTTTTTTCCAAAATTCCAAAATTTTAATTTTTCGAATTCTTTAATCTCCCAGGCTTCTACGTACCCTTCTACCCACCTACGAGGACCGCAAGAACCGGGATCTCTAAGACTGATTTTCTTCATCACCACGATGTCAAACGTCTAAAAAACCACCTTCTAAAATATTTCTCCAAATGATTTGCCGATGAGGACTGCCGATTTGCTTGACGGGTTAATGAAATGACCTTAAACGAATCTTTTCTTTTGGGATCGCGGTTAGAGCACCTAGGCTTTCAATTCAGAAGATTTTGGAGAGTTTTGCGGGGACTTTTTTAAAGATAAATACTTGTGTTTGCCTATTTTTTTCATTTTTATGGAGACTCTTAATCTCAGGGCAATGGGTTCGAAACTGCTTAGTTTTTCAATTTTTTTATAACGAAAAAAAGGCAATTTAGAATATTACGTTTATTAATTCAAAATATTTTTAACGTTTAAAATATATTATAGAGTTCTGTGTATCAATTTGTAGTAGACATTCAACAAGGTGAAAAAGGTAACCAAAGAGTTCGTAATCTCGAAGTGAGGATTTTTGTGATATCTTTTGTAGACAGCTTTGAGTTACGTTGCTATCAAAGTTGTCAGTTTGTATTAGGTATTTTATCTTTCACTGTGATATATATTTTTCAGCCTTATCTTTCTAGGTTAACTAGCTAATGTTAAGCGTCAAAAAATAATTAAATTATAGTATTTATATATGAGATTTTAATGATTTTTCTAGAAAAAATAAAGTTTATTTAAAAGATGCGAAAGAGGATTTTTTTATCTAAAATACAGTGTGGAACTTAACTAAATTGTTTGATTTACTAGGTTCGCCTGTTAAGTCAAAATTTCAATTTTTTATTTTTGGATTTTAGTTGAGGCTGACGATCTAGGTTTTCTTTGGCTTAATCTTGAACATGACGCCTTGTTTAGTAGTTTTCTAGAGACCCCCCTTTAACTCACAGCGCTTTAAAATACAATTATCTTAGTAGCCAGGGTAGCAAGTTTCTTGTTGACTTACCAAGTTTTTTGTTCTAACCCTTTGGCTTTAAAAGAAAAATAAATAAAATTTATTTATTCACTCAAAAGGTCATAAGAATTGGCGACCATCGAGTTGGGGGTTCTTGCTTTGTTTTTTTTTAAATAAAATTTTATTTGTGGGTTATTAAGTGGGAATAATTACCAATTAGTATTTAACATCATAATAAACAAAATAAAAATAAAGAAGAAAGCCTGGATCCCTGTTTTTGTCTGTATGTAGGATTTTTTGGAACTGCTTTAGGTAAATAAATAAATAATGGCTGTGGTACCATTGGCGGACCTGAGGTACCTGCAGAGTGAGGACATCAGTTACGAGTTGAGAATCAGAGAAGTTAATGATGACGGCATCAACTCTGAGCTTAGAAAATTAATGTTGAGAGGTATACTTATCTCGGAGTGTGGGGATCCTTCTCAGCTTTCACTGGTAAAATTAAATTTTGAGAGTGAGTCAGAAATTTGCAAAACAAAAATACTTTCTGTGGATAATTCAATTAAAACTTTTTTATCTAATCATAGACACCCTGTTTATAAAAAGATTAAAGCAAGATTGTCACATTTAACCCGTAGGATACAAATTTTGCAACCTCAAAATTCTTTCTCTGTTGAAATAAAAGCTTGCTTGCAGAAAATATGATTTTGGTAGATAATTAAGATAAGAAAATACAAGGTTTTCATTTACCTCAGAATGATGACCTTCTTTTATTTAATTCAAATTCAGAGAATAATGAGAGTGATAGTGTAGAGCCTTCAATAAGTCCAGTGGCACAAATTGATACTTCAAGTTCACGTAGAGTTTTCTTTGCTGAGCCAAACTTAAATAATTGTGAAAATAATTCTGATTCCGTTGATATTCAGCAGAAGTTACTGACTATTAGTAGTTCAGTATTTCAAGATACCTATCGAGGAAATGCATCTTTAACTTCTTATTTATGTCAGGTACCAATTTTTTCTTTGTCAAGTTCAAATGTAGGTCAAGGAAATCAATCTCAAATTTTGTCTTCGAATGATAAAAATAAATTTCAATTGTGCAATACCTTATCTCAACCAGATTTAACAGAAAATAGTCAAAACTTACCAGCAAATAATATGTCAAATTCTAATGAAAATAGTAGTTATAGTATCCTCCCTCAACCTAATGTTTTCTCGAATATTAGTACGAATTAACAACAAAATGCTACAAATAATTTGGCTGCCTTGATTCAGAACCAGATTGGTGGTGGTACTGTGTTTCCAAATAACCCAATTTTATTTCAAACGCCCAACCAAGGTTTGTTTAACCATGTGTTATCCCAACCTAGACTACAACAAAATTTAAATAACTCAATTAGAGGTCGACTGTCATTAAATAATAATTTTTATTTAATTTAAATCCAACCCAACCTAGCAATTTTGAAACCAGTCAAAATTTAAATCAGCCATATTTAAGCCAAAACTTTAACAATAATTTAAATTCACAAAATATGCAGAACTCTTATTTAAATCAAAATTTAAGTAACTCCAACCTAACCCAAAATCTAAATATTTCATTTAGCAACCCAAATTTAAGTCATATTGCATATAATAATGCAAACATATTTCCAAATTTTATGAGTAACCCAACCCAAACTCGTCTTAACATAAGGTCAACTGGTTCTCCGTCAACTTTGGGTTCTCCTACACCTCCAATATATAAAAGCAATATTAAATATGCTGGTAAAAGGCAAAGTTGATTTGGTTTTTTGGAAAAAATTGATGATTTTTGTTTAATACACCACATCCAAAAGGATAGTTTGATACCTTGCTTTCAAGAGTTTTTAGAGGGTGCAGCTTACGATTTTTTTAGGTCAATTAAAATGCACATTTACAGTTGGGATAAATTGGTAAGGGCTTTTCAGATTGAATTTTTGGATAGGGATCACGAGATTAAGCTTTCGATGAGATTCGAGCTAGAACGCAGGGAAATACAGAACGTCCTACTATTTATATTTGTAGGATGGAATGTTTGTTTAATAGGTTTATAAATCCAGTTAGCGATCAAATAAAATGAGATTTAATTATTAGAAATTTATTTCCATCTAATATAAACGAGTTAATATAGACCTGTAGAGCTTTGGAAGAGACAAAAATTAGAAATGAAACTTTTCAAAGTCCCCCTTCTTGTTCAGCTCACACCCTCGAACCTGAGCTTGCCTACAATAAACCTCCTCAGAACTCAAACAGGAATAGATTTAATAATATTTTTCTCGCCCTGGTCAAGTTCATGAAGTTCAATGTATCTCGACGTCAAGTATAAACCAAATTTTAACTCAACCCCAGATCTCTATAAATCAAAATTTTTCTCAAGGTTTTAATCCTTTTAATTCAAATCAACAACATTTTAATACTTTTTCGAATCAACAATATTTGAACCCAGTTAGTTCGCATCAGCGAAATTTTAGTCCTTTGGGATAAAATCAACAAAATTTTAGTCCGGGTAATTCAGATCAACAAAATTATAGTCATCAAAATTCGAATTAGCAAAATTTTAATTCAAACATCAATACTATAAAATCAAGTTTGCCTTCAACTGATCCCTCTAGTCCTCAAGAAGTTTTGTCAGAAAATAATTTAGCCAGTTCATTTTAAAATTTTAGTCGGTTAACTCCTGAAATTTATTCCTTGAAACATTCAGTAAAATCTTGGAATTGCGATCAGTTTGGTCATGTTTATCAACACTGTTCTTTTAAAAGAAATCGCTTTTGCTTTGCTTGTGCCGCTAGGAATACAACTAAACCAAATTATAAAACTTGTCAGACAAAAAACGGAAATTCGGGAGCTGTCATGTCGGTTAGAGTTGCAACAAATCAACAGTAAAATCTGACATTCAAATTGAAAATAATTGGTCACAGTTGTTAAATACTGTTAGACTGTTTTTTTAAAACAAACGAGATATCTCCTATATTTTCTAATTCTCACAGCCAATGTGACTCAAGGCCTTATTTGGATTGTAGTGTCATTGGTAAGCATGGATTTAAAAAGATGTTAAAAACGAATGTCCCCATTTTAAATAATAATATTCCAAATCAATCGCTGATGGTCAGTCTCAGGCAGTTCTTGGTTCTGTTGATATTCCTATTTGCCAAATAATTGATTTAAATTTATTAATTGTTTTAAACATACGTCAAAATCTAACAGTAGGTGCTGACTTTGGTGATAGGGCAAATATAAAAATTGATTTTTCTAGTAAAAAGGTGCTCCTTCAGTTGATTGTGAGGAAATTAATGAAATGATTATTATGAAAAACATGATATTCAAACTAAAGTTGAGTTAACCTCTGAACAAAATGCTGGATTACAAGTAGTTATAGATTTTTAATGTTTATCTCCGAAAGATGGAAAGTTAGGGCTTACAAACTTGATAGAATATAAAATTGAGGTGACTTCGTCTGAACCTTTTGGAAAAAGACCTTTTCTGTTATACCCCTACATGCAGGAATAATTTAATAAAAAGATTCAAAAAATGCTAAAGTTAGGAGTCATTCGACCTTCTCAGACTCCGTATGCAGCAAATTTATTTTAGTTAAAAAAGACACTGGGTAAATAGTCTCGTTACAGGCAAAAAGAAAAGCCAATTAATTTCTTGGACTCCAGAAGCTGAAATTACTTTTGAAGGTATGCAAAAATTTTTTGTTTCCACTCCAGGACTGCGTAATCTAGATTTTACCAAATCATTTACCATCCGGACTAATGCAAGTAACTAGTGCAATTAGTGGTGTTTCGACCCAAATTGATATTACATCTCTCAAACACTTACCAAGTGTAATATTAAGCTCCTCTGATGATTTTGGCACAGCTAATTCTGATGAAATTTTGATTTTGTCTATTAAAAATCCTGTCAATAATGTGTCAAAAACCCTTAACAAGTATCCTGATTTTTGTATCATCAGTATATTTTAAATGTAAATCACAAACCCTGGAAGTTGGTAATTCTCAAAGATCATTGTTCATTTTGGTGTTAAGAAGACTCTTCACAAAATTGTAGAACAATATTGTGGCCAGGTATACGAAGTCATGTAAAAAATATGTTTACAAGTGTAGAATATGTAATGATCAAAAATCGTCTCAGTTAGGTCGTATTGGATTAATGGGTGCCCCCAAAAATATAAATGTCTTATTTTAACTATTATTATTTTATTTGTAGTGTCTGGTATTGGTTTACGACGTATACCTTTATGCACAGACTAAGAAAGCCTTCTGCCAATGAAATATGTCATTTTCTTGATTATTATGTTTTTGCCTATTTTGGTTGCCCTTCAATTTATTGACTTATTGAAAAGATACAGCATTACTAACCTTTGGTATAATGCTTGACCCCCAAGAAAATAATGTCGAAGGGTCTAACCGAACTATTATAACTTCGATTCGTTCTTATTTTAAAAACGAGGTAAAACAGCGTGACTGGGATTTATCTGTACCCCGAATAGCAAATGCTGTAAATTGTTGCGTGCACCAAGTTAATGCTTATAGCCCCTATTTCCTTGTGTTTGGTAGGAATTTATTAACAGATGGTGAATACTATGGTGTTTTAAAACATAAAAACCTTTCCCCTTATAAATTTGAAGATAGAGACCAAATTGTTTCCGAGCTGTCAAAATTCCCTGAGATTTATAAAATAGTAGAGAAAAAAATAGCTCTGGCTTACCAAAGAAACAAGAAATATTACGATTTACGTAAACGTAATTTAATTACTTTTAATGAAGGTAATTTAATGAAGGTAATTTGGTTTACAAAAGGCAGTTTGTGCTGTCAAACTCCGCAAATTATTTCTCAAGCAAGTTAGCAAAGAACTACATAAAATGTAAAATCACAAAGAAAATATCTGCTCTCATTTATCAGTTGGAGGGTGAGAATGGAAAAGACTTTGGAAATTTTCATATTAAAGATTTGAAAGCCGATCTGGGTGATTTAGAAGACTAATTAATTTTATCTTCGCTTTATGGTGCGTCACTCGGCGGTGGTTATGGTTAGGTAATTGGTGCTTTGGCAGAGTTTTTATTATAAACTTAAATTTAATTTTGGTAAGATAGGTTTGACGCTATGGCCTATTAGATAGCTAGGATTTATTGCAAAATTTTGCTCTAGGCTAAGTATATTTATATTTTAGTAGCTTTTATTGCTTGTTTTTGGTACCTCTGGAGGGGCATTTGTAACATTCACTTTGCAAATATTACAATTTTTGGCATTATCAATTACTATAAAATAATAGTTTCAAAAAGATAAAAATGAAATCGTTTAAAAATTTATTAAAAACTACCAAAGTATTGATTTTGTACAATTTATATGTTTAAAAGTGAACACATAGGCTATCTTGCGAAGGATGTACAAATTTGTCAACTCTTTTCTTAAGATTTTTTATATTTTCAATTCAAATCGTCGATAAAATTTTGGTTTCTGTACATTTTCACAGTATTCGGTTGATAAGCAACTACTTGGATTTTGGCCTGTATCTTTCCCTCTTTTTTCATTTTTATATGTCGAACAAAGACAACAGTCGATTTCTACCATGGTTGGTTTGGTGCACAACCACCACAGAATTTGACTGAACTATGAGTAACGATTGCGCAGGATTCCTCCTTCTCCAAAACGACGACAGGACAAAGGAAATCGAGAGAAAGGATTTCCTTTTCATCTGAACGCCATTGCAAGAAGATTAAATTAAAAATTAATTATCGGCTTAGCCGGATTAAAAGTGATTAAAACGAGAACGAGCCAACAGCAAACTGACAAAACCGAAGCTAAATATTAACTTTTTTGGTCATGTTTTTTTTTCAAAGTTTTAAAATTTTAATTTTTCGAATTCTTCCTAAGATATTCTTTAATCTCCCAGACTTCTACGTACCCTTCTAACCACCTACGACGACCGCAAGAACCTGGATTTCTAAGCCTGATAAGAAACCACCTTTTAAAAAACTTCTCCAAATGATTTGCCGATGAGGACCGCCGATTTGCTTGATGGCTCAAATCAATCTTTTTTTTGGGATCGCGATCAGAGCACCTGGGCGTTCAATTCAGAAGATTTTGGAGAGTTTTGCTTGGACTTTTTCAAAGATAAGTACGTGCATTTGCTTATTTTTTTTTATTTTTATGGAGGCTTTTAATCTCAGGGCCATGGGTTCGAGACTGCTTAGTTTTTTATTTTTTTTTTAAAGAAAAAAAAAGACAATTTAAAAATTTAAATTTTAATAACTCAAAATATTTTTAACATTTAAAATATTTTATAGAGCTTTGGTTACCTTATTGCCAGGTTTGTAATACCCCTTCTTGCGACGTGGTGAAAAAAGTGTAACCAAAGAGTTGATAATCCCCAAGTGAAGATTTTTGTGATATTTTTTGTAGACAACTTTGAGTTACGTTGGTATCAAAGTTGTCAGTTTGTATTAGATATTTTATCTGTCCCCATGAGGACATGGGTACTACCTAGTTCGGTTCGGTATCACCAACAACTTTGTTCACGTCTAGCTCCTTTTCTTCGACTCTATGTGTTTCTTTAACATTTACCTTTTCATCACTATTTAGTTCTGTATCAAAATCGCGGTCCTCATAATCGTTATCACTTTTGTGTGAAGACATTTCAGTCTCTTCGTGTTTTGTTTGTGTAAAAAAATCCAACTAACTATCCTTACAAATGTAATTAAGGCAAAGATAAAGTTAAAGAGGTCCCACGTTGGGCACCAAATTTTCTAATGTTGTTTGTTTAGAATGACAAATTAAAAAAAGTAACTTCGTTATAACAAGTGCCGAATATTTGTATAATGAGTCTTGCATTACAATCCAGGACGTTATGAATAAATTAGTGAAGGAATGAATACTTCATTCAAAATCCACACTCAAAAATAATTACAAATGTTATAAAGTCTGATTAAATCAAAATTTAGGGAAAATTAATAAAGTAGGAAGGGATTTCTACTAAGGCAGTACTTCTGCCAGCGCGTAGATTTTCCCACTTTCTTCAATATATACTTTTAGCGCAATATAAATATGTTAGTTATGCCTAATAATTACTATACCTAGGAATACTAGATCATTTCTTAAGATTAAGTTTGTATATAAAAAACAGATCGAAAGGAAAAAAGAACTTAAATGGATTTATTTTCGTCGAATTAGAATTAGAATAAGTTACTCCGCTTGTTTAGTGAATAGTGTCTTTTACGGAAAACAAGATTTAGGACTTTCATAATTAATTGATCTTTTCAATGTTTTACAAATTTTATAAATGATAAACGTTTATGTTTCTCTGGAATCTTAGCGATATTTTGTTACCTGTCGGGTTCTATATGAATATTGATTGGAGTTTATTATGCATATAGTTTTAGGATACTTTTATGTATATCGTAATACTTTATTGCATATAACTGTCTTAATTTAAGTACTGGGAACTCTTGAAAAAGCTAATAAGTTGGATACAATTGATTTTTTTGAAAAAATATTTTTATACGTCTTTTTTGCAGTATTTCTAAATTGTCTATATTTTATTTATACACGACGTTCTAAATTGTTGAGAGACGCGTCGTATCTAATTCTCCAGATGAGTATTCCATACCAAAGTATTGATTCAAAGATTGCATGACATATCGTTTTAAAATTTGAGATATTTAGGATGTAACGAAGTTTTCTGAATATAAAATTTATTTTTCTAAGCTTTAAAAAATTGAGTCGACTGTTCAATATTAAGCCCAAATACTTAAGGCTGTCAACTACCTCAATCTTTTAAGAGCA
This sequence comes from Oxystoma pomonae, assembly GCA_963921995.1. NCBI lineage: Eukaryota > Metazoa > Arthropoda > Insecta > Coleoptera > Brentidae > Oxystoma > Oxystoma pomonae. The sequence continues at coordinate 73,816,856 of OY998167.1, read as the reverse complement.
ATGACAATCTTGTTCGTTATTATACTCATGTATAATAAGGCTTTTAACATTAGAAAAAATATCAGGCAAAGTATTGTGCCCTGAGGTACACAACATTTTACGACATACTGTTTACTTACTGTGACCGTTTGTGTTCGATTTGTAAGGTAGCTTTTAATTAATTTAAACTTGACCCCTCTAAAACTCAAACGATAAAGTTTTCTTAACAGCAGAGTTATCACTGTGTCAAATGCCTTTTTAAGGTCTAGAAAAAGTTCGTCACAAAAACTAGATTCCAAGTCTCCATAAAAGCAATTATGTCAAAAACGTAATCTGTCATTTATAAATGAACTAAAAAACTATCAAAGTTTTTATTTATGCTAATGATATCTTGGGTTAAAATATGATAGCCCGAGATTTTTTTTATAAATTGGTTAAACTCGTATTTATTTGAATAAACTGTTGTTTTTGAAAAACAATGTTTAATTTCGGTTCCTAATTCTGATAAATCCATTTTCTATTCTATGCAAATTACACTTTGTTACAAGAAAGATGCCAAAGGTTATTTTAAAGTAAAAATAATGCAATACCACCACTAAAAAGAAAAAACAAAATAAAATAAAAATAAAATAAAAATAATATTTTAGAGCTTTTTTTTGAAGTCTAGATTAGATTATAATTTTTTTTCAACTTTCAATTTTGGAGCAAGTGTTAGTCTGAAGTACAACTTTTATTAAGTTATTAATAACTTTTCTGGTTCTTGTATCGACAATAGGTTTTGGCGGTTTAACCGTGACCCTCTCTCTTGACCTATTTGTTGGAAATACAAACAATGGTGGTGGTTTCGGTTTCGGCGCAGAGACTGGCACCACTTTGTGTGATGATGTTGACGTTAAGCGGACTGTTGGATTTTCTGATTGGTGTTCCTGGGGTACTCGTAGATAATTTAGTTGGGGTAGATGGAGAAGGAAACTCGTTATCCTCTGGTGATCCGGACAGGAATATGTCGTTATCTATCAATTGCGCGTACGAGTATACAGACCGCTTCATGCTACTGCGAACATAGGCCGGAAGAAATCCAATTTGCCAGTGTACGTACATGCAGGGACACCGCACACCTATCAGTGGAGCAACCAACACTCAGGTTTGCGATCGCCGTTCACGATTTCGCGGCTTGTATTTAGTACGCCTCTAACCACGGTGCTATGTGTAGCGTAGTCAATGAAACCGGAATTTAGTCAATAAATACGCAAATTTTTATAACGTAATTTTCTTGTTTTTTGTCACTGATAAATTAGAGCGTTTTATTTTTAACTGCTCATATTTATCACTAACAACGTGTTAATAATAAGAAGAAACAAAACAAAATAATATATTCTATAAACCAAAAAGATTCTCCCAGTCAAAAAAAATTTAGAGCAAATGTTCGAAAAGTCCTCCTTGCTCGGCTCGACAATATCCGAGCCTATTATAAAAACCCCTTCTAACGTTTCCAAGCATGTTAGGGGTGATAGTTTAAAAAGCTTTTTTAATTTTAATCCAAAGTTCTTCCAAATTATTAGACCTCTCATGCCCGTAAACTTTATTTTTGATATAACTCCACAGATCGGGTGATCGACCTGGCCATAAAATAGTTCCCCGTGTACTTGTAACCCGATTAGAAAATTCATTGTCAAGATATTCCCTAACAAGGCCAACATTGTTAGTGGGACAACCATCTTGGTGAAACCATAATATGCTGCTGCAGTAGGTCCAAGTATCTAGGACCATTCAAATTGCCGTAAATAAAAAATGGCCCAATTACGTGTTCCCCTCCAATACCCCCCCCCAACATTAAAAAAAAATACAAATGCAAATTTTCCCTCGACCAATATCGAAAGTGTGTTGGGTTATGACGATTCAATAATGGAAAAGTTCTTTCATCTGTGAAAAGAATAGATCTCAGAAAATTTTCAGCACGATTAGCCCTTTCCATCATTGTTTCGCAAAATTCCATATGACGATAGTTGTCTTCGGGAAAAATTTGATGCGTGTTTGGCGCTTTGTAAGAATGATAACCATTCTTTTTGAGAATACGTAAGACAGTGGCTAAAGACGTATCAACTGCTTCGGCAGTTTGGTGGCTAGTTAACTTTCGATTTTCCTCCACTGCAGCGCAAATCATCATACCTCGTACTTCCTGCTTGTCATTCAAAACAGTGGGTTTTTTATGGTTTCTTGGCGCTACACAACCAAACTTTTCAAAATTCTGCACAAACCTATGAATCGTTGATAACTAGGTTCTGGGCGATTTACAAAATTCTTCAAAAAAAGTTCTTGAAAAAGTCTCAATGGTCTGCCTTGATAGTACCATTTGACTATCTGTACTTATTCGGCAACTTCGTAGACATCCATTTTTAGTTTTAAAAATTTATTATTTCACTTAAGAACTTATCAATCTGTTTCTCGAGCAAGGCAGAAATAAAACAAAATAAAAAAAACAAAATACATTTCCAAAAGATACTGCAGCGTGCTTTGAATCCACCTCGGTCCTACAGCACGATGCGTAAATTGGACTTGATTCCTCTATGTTCGCAATAGCCTGAAGCTCATTGTATATCTTTGCCAACGTACAAGTTTGATTATTATTAATGAAAGCCCCAAGATCCTGCTTTCTCGTTTCCTTTAAATTTGCAACAAATATCTTGTTGATCTTTTGATCTTCGATAGATAGATCAACTTGTATTGTTATAAAAACAAAGAAGAAGTTAAAAAACCTCCAAATCAGTTACTTCAACCGAAAAGAAACTAAAAAACAAAAGATCAAAAGATCTTGGGTGGAAATAACGAAAATTCAAACTTGGATGAGTATCCCACAAGGAACACACAAAAGATCAAACCGAAAAGAGAAATGAATAAACGAGGTTTCGCCCTGGGTAACCAGCGTGGGCTCATCAGTAGTTTCACTGGTCACACCATCATACACTTAGATTTCCAACCTTGAACCACTCACTGGCGTGTTAAGGACAAATTCGTATTAGGTAACTTGGATAAGTAAGTACCAGTGCGGAACGATGCCTATTTATGAGTGGTATGTATAGTGGAGGGTGACCAGTGAAACTACTGATGAGCCCACGCTGGTTACCCAGGGCGAAACAGCGTTTATTCATTTCTCTTTTCGCTTTGATCTTTTGTATGTTCCTTGTGAGATACTCATCCAAGTTTGAATTTTCGTTATTTCCACCCAAGATCTTTTGATTTTATTTTTTTTAGATTAGTTGATTTTAATTCGTATCTGCTTGGTTCCAGGATATCTCTTTTGAATGTATTGGCAAGTTCAATTACATGTGGTTTATTTGGGTCTTTTTTCAAGCCTTTAAAACTTTGTTCAAGTTTTAATCTTACTTTAATAAGTGAGTTCGCTACTGCTCACGAAGCTAGCTCAATACCCTTAGATCGGATTTTAAACCAAATAAAACTTAGTTTTTTCTTCGTTGAGTTCTTTCTAAATATTCAATCTTTATTGAACAAAAATAACAAATTTAAATAAATATAGCTCTCATAAAGTAAACTAAGATTAAGTCCAGAACACATTTCATTTTTTAGGGGTTAATCAATAATAATACAAAAAAATGGAATTAATCTTAGTGTAGTGTATGTGCTATAATTATCTTGGCAGAGTGGCCTTCAAAATTTTAATTTAGTTTATGTTTAGTGGTTTTAACAGTTAAATCTTGCGCAGTTATTTTAATTTGCTTTTCGATAAGTATTTTACTCTGGTCCAGTAGCACATCATATTTTTGGGCTATATGGTAGGGGGACAGTATTGTAATGCCTGTTATTCGGCATTCCTAAAATAAAATCGTTATGAGTGCACTCCTCTGGGCTGAGCTATGGCAAAATTGCTTTTACGCATGCAGTTATGATTTCTTTAGGATGTGAAAAACTATCAAATCATAGATATATTAATTAGAGCCCTCGATTTTCTGCCATAAAAAACTAATAACTGCTTCCAAAACTGAAGCATTGTTTTGATATCCGACAGCCCTAGAATCTTACTAAAACAATTAATAAAAAGACAAAAACAAAAAAAAAACTTAATTTAGAAGACTTAGAAAATGTTGTCATATACTTTTTGACAATAAACTGACGTTATTACAAATGTGTATTATAAATTTGGACATACTATACTTACTAAACCACATCTTCCACCATGACCATGAATGAATAAATAAATGTAGAAATGCGGGCGGGACAATTCTCATATACGTAGACCACATTGCTTGTGGCCGTTGCAGGACCATTATCCATGGTTTAGCCTGGAAAGACTGACAATAATAATAACTCATTGGAAAATTTTCATATTATTTTAAACAATAAATTTAAAATAATCTTTTTTAATTATTAATATTAAACAAAAAATAAAAATACCTGGTACACAAATGGCATAGAAATATCAAGAGCACATATAAGATCTTTGCATTATATTAAAAAATTTGCTGGTGACAATCCTTGTTTTCGCAATTACTTTAGTAAATATTGTAAAATCTACAAAAGGACAATCAAATTGGCAAAAAGATTATACTATATTGAAATTCAGCAATCCTCAAATAAAACCGGGAAACTTGGAAGATTGTTAACAAACTAAGGGGTAAAAAAACTCCTTTACTCCAGATTCTGAGCTTGATCCTTGGTAGTAAATATATAAGTTTGCTATCCGCGCTGGTTTTTTGGAATTTAGTTTGAAGTGGACCGTATTTTGACTGACCCGTTATTGTTGCAGATGTCAGTTCTTCACTGCCTTTTCAGTTTATTGCCCACTTGAGGGTTAGTGTCCTCTCGTCCAGATGTGGCTAGATAGAAACTTAATGCATTGATGCCATATCGAGTGACATTTTTACTAAACTAAAAAGTGCGTTGTTTATTTCTGTCCGATATGAATTTAAACACTTAACATACCGGCCGCCTTGAAACGATGCAGTTCTAATGAAGAAAATAAGATTAATTGGAAAATTAATATATTTACACTGTTTTATTAATGTCGTTTTGTAAGTATATGAAACTGAAGTTTTATATTTCGATAGGTAAAAAACTTAACTTTGTGACGCGTTTAACCGTACCATCAGTGCCAGGGTGAGTTTCACTAATTCTACCGACTTTCCAGTGCTGAGGTATGACGTTGTCTTCATGGAGTAAGACCATTAAATCAGGTTTAATTTCTTTTGAATCGATCATCCACTGGCTGCGAACCTGGAGATTATGTAAATATTCTTTAGAAAATCTTTTCCAAAAGTGTTGTGAAACGTTTTGAATTTGCTGGTACTTGGAGAGTCGGTTTAATGTGATAGCTGTGATGTCTAATACAAAAAAATGGAATTAATCTTAGTGTAGTGTATGAGCTATAATTATCTCGGCAGAGTGGCCTTCAAAACAAAAACTTAATTTAGAAGACTTAGAAAATGTTGTCAAACACTAGGTTGTTGTTAATTATTAAGAAATGTCCGGGTGTAAGGATTTCAAAATCGTTTGGATCCTGGGAAAGAGGGGTAATGGGATGGGAATTTAGGATTGATTCCACCTGTGTAAGCACGGTATAAAAATTTTCATATGTAAAAATATTTGACCCGATTATTCTAACTAAATGATGTTTCATAATTTTTACAGCTGATTCCCATATGCCTCCAAAACTGGGACTACGTGGCGGAATGAAGTGCCATGATACCCGATTTTCCAATAAAAATGATTTAATGTTATAATTTTGATAAACTTCTTGTAACTTGTAAGTTAACATCTAGTTTTTTAAGATAGTTACTTGCGCCGCAAAAATTTGAGCCATTGTCGCTATAGAGTTCCGTCATAAGTCCGCGTCTAGCAATAAAACGCTTTAGGTAATTCAAAAAAGAGTCAGTAGATAAATTTACAGCTAATTCTAAATGAATCGCCTTTGTGCTTAGACATATGAAAATACAAACATAAGTTTTAACAATTTTATGACTGCGCAACGTGCCATCCTTTATGTAAAAAAAGACAGCAAAATTCATGCCTGTTGAAGAAAAAGGACGCGCAGGTAATAACCGAACTGCCGGCAAATGTCCCATAATTTTGCTAAAAGGGCTTTATCTTAAAACAACCAATGCATTGACGCACTTCTTTACGTACTTCACTCTTGCCATGGAGAGGTCAGTACTGTGTTCATATCGAAGATAATGTCGTTTGTATACAGCCGTGTAAAGTATTTGCGTGGTCATAACGAATTATCAAAGTCGTGAAAAAATTATTATTGGGCAACAAAATAGGGAATTTTTGATTATAACTCATTTTTGCGTTTTTTAAGCGTCCTCCGACGCGTAAAACTTGGTCTTTGTCTAAGAATAAGAGTAAATTTAAAATTTTGCTTTTCTTTGATAACAGCTTAGAACTTTGAAGATAAATGATTTCTTGAATAACCCTCTCATTTTGTACTAATTCAATGATTTTTGTTTCTGCATGATTAATTTCTTGAACACTGAAATTTGTAGAATTAGGTCTTCCATAACTGCTTTTGGCTCTGCAATGTTTTATGAACCGCATACAGTATGACGCGAAATAATTTAAATAAATTTGAATATTTGTAAATAAAAGTAAATATTTCATTCTCGTTAACCAATAGTACAAATTTAGTATTTTTGCGCTCATTTTCTAACCCTTTTTCGAATTCTGACCCTGTAAGCGTATACGAGGGCCAGTTGCTTTCGTGTTGCTTTAAAAACTTTGGGCCGTACCACCACAAATCGCAATTTTGTAATGAGCTTGGTTTACAACCTCGCGAGATGATGTCGGCTGGGTTTTCCTTGGAGCTCACATGATGCCATTGTGGTAGGGTAGTGTGAGTTACAATTTTTGAAATTCGATTAAAGACAAAAATCTTATAATTACTCGGATCTTGAGTGATCCAAGATAAGACAATTGTGCTGTTCGTCCAATAAAAAATAATGTTTGATTCAATATTTATCTTAAGAGATGATTGTACCTTTTGAATCAGTTTTGTGAGAAGCACCGCCCCCTGTAGTTCTAGTTTCGAAATAGTGATGACGTTAGTGGGGCCAATTCTGGATTTCGAGCACAATATTTGTGAATTGACTTTTCCAGCAGAATCAGTGGTTCTCAAAAATACTACTGCTCCAAAGGTTCGCATTGCCGCATCACAAAAACCATGTATTTGAAATGAAATGTAGGTTGACAATGAAGCATGCCTCGGAATAGAAATTTGATTAAGGTTTTGTAAGAATTGAAAAAATTTTATAAATTGTGAATTGTAACATTCAGGAATTCGGTCGTCCCAATCCAATTTTAACTTCCAGAGTTCTTGCAGAATAATTTTCGCTTGTATTAAAACGCATTCCACCAATCCCAGAGGATCGAAAATGGTACTTACAATGTATAGGACGGTTTGTTTTGTAAGAATTTTGACATCAAATTTTGAGTATATGAAAAACTGAAACGTGTCCGGATTTGGATTCCAGTGCACTCCCAATGTTTTTACGCTCTGTTCTTCTGACATTTTAATATTGAAATTCTGTTGCGATTTTTCAGTGCTCGAATCAACCAACTCAGGAACATTTAATATCCACTGGCTTAGAATGAATCCCGCCGATTTTAAAATATTAAAAATCTGGGTTTTCAAAATATGTAAGTGAATCACTTCCTGTTATTAAATCGTCAACATAAAAATCAGTTAAAATGACGTCGCTTGCTATTGGAAATTGTTCCTGATTCTCAATAGCAAACTGATGTAATGATCGAATTCCTAAAAAAAAAAAATTTGTGTTTAATGTGTAATGTGAAATATCTTAATCAGGTGTTTCTCGCTAAATGATGCATTGCAAGTTTCTTTGACTAGGATCTACGTCCACTATCCTATACATTTTTGTGATATCGGCCTTAAGTACAAAAGAATGCTTACGAAAGCGTAAAAGAAAGAATGGAAAACAAATCCTCCTGTATAATAGGTCCTACGTAAGTGACATCGTTTAACGAAGTAATGGATGCGTGTTGTGATGAACTAGCGTCAAAAACTGTACGCAATTTTTTGGTGGCACTGGTCATCTTTAAGACTCCATGATGTGGCAGATAATATTTGGGACTATCGACATCGATTTCTGACTGTTGCATTTTTGACATGTGACCGAGAGTTTCTTAATCGCGCATAAAATTTTTGTACAAATCGGAAAACTCAGGGTCGCGTTGCATTCGCTTTTCGATGCTAAATAGGCGATTTGTAGCCGTAATAAAATTATCCTTGAGGTCCTTAATATTTTCTTTGATAGGCATTTTTACCACAAATTTCCCTGACTGACTGCGACGATAATTTATTAAAAATGCGATTCGCAGTACTTTTCCGTTTTCGTAAGTTTACTTATTTTATTGCGCGATAGGTTGGTTTCTGAAACCTCCTCGGTTTCCAGAACTTTTCTAGTTGTCTTTGTATTTCTACCGTGTAAGACTGACTGCTGTTTATAGCGAGACAACAGACTTGTGATTTGGGAGAGCTATTTTGAGCTACCTGTAGAGGCCCGGCAATAAACCAGCCCAATTTGGTTTTTGTTAAAATAGGCATATTTTTCCCCAATTTAATTTGGCCAACTGATAAAAGTTCGAAAAATATTGACGCCCCTAATAAAATTTGAATGTCCCCTGGATTGCAAAAGTTTTTGTTTGAATAGCTTGAGAATGTTGGGGAATTTGACCGGTAATTCTTTACAATATAAGACAAGATAAATTGCGTGTATAATCGCTGTATAATGACTTTATTGCTGTGTCGACCCTATAGCAGATGCTTTCTTGCGCACCCCCAATTACTATGACGAAAGTGCCATCACTTTTTAAAGGAAGACCTGATCGTTTCGCTAAAATAGATAAGATGAAGTTACTCATGGAACCTGCATCTAATAAAGCGCGACATTTTATCAGCGTGTCGTTCTTGTCTCGCACGTAGACTTCCGCAGTGCCAAGCAGTGCTGATTTAAAAGCGCGAACGCGTCGCATCACGATGGTCGGTGCTCGCGGCGTTGCCAAGTCGTCTTGTCTGTTCTTCCTGAAACCCCGAATTGTCCGTGCTTTGATAAGACCCTTTTGTGCATAATAAAGTGTTATGCGTATTTTAATTACACTTCTTACAAGTACCTGAACATTCAAGTTTACCCTGATGAGAATAATTTAAACAGTTGATGCAAAGCTTAAGTTTTTTGGCCTTATTTAAACGTGTTTGAGGAGTCATGTCCAAAAATCTTTTACAATAGTAAATGCAGTGATCCCTCTTGCAAAGGTAACAAGTAACAGTTTTTGATCCATTGGTTGCAAGTTACTCATTGATTTTACGACACCAGGACCCCCTTTGAACTTCTCTTGATTTTGACTACTAGCGCGCATGGCACATTCTAGCAGACGACATCTGTCATTAAAAAATGATATGAATTCTTTTAGTGTGGGCATAGTTTTGGGTTTGATTGAGTCCTCCCAATCCCTACGCGTTTTGTTATCCAACTTTGCCGAAACGTTAAACACTAAAATGCTGTCCCATTGTTGCACGAGCTAATCGAGAGATTTAAGTGCTCGAATGTCTCTAGAAAACGTGTTGATTAAATTTCTCAAATCCGATGAATTTTCACGATTTAATGTTGGCAAATCTTTGATTAATTTAAAATGGCTATTTACAATGGATCCTTTATCATCAAACCTATCTTTTAGCATATGAATCGCAGGATAATTTAAATCTGTGACTTGTAAAGAGTCAATTACTTTAAATGGCTCCGCGTTGAGACATCCGCGCAAATACCGAAGTTTGGTGACATCTGACAACGCTGCGTTCGAGTATACGAACGGCACCCAGTCGCTGTACGCGCCCAAAAATGTTGGTAAATCGAGATGTGGTAATCTAATATTTCGTACCATAACGCATTTTGCCCGCTTAAGGTAGGGGTGCCTCGGGGAAACCGCCCAACGGCGACGCTCACTGCAGGTACTGGATTTTGCTTTGCTGTTAATTTTGTTATTGTTTCCTTTGCTGAGCATATGCACGAAAAATAAATGTTTTCAAACTGCGCGAGCTCTTGTTCGGCATCGTCATCTTTGTCTTCGATGTCCAAACTGTCAATTTGAGCTATTATTTCAGAAAAGTTGGTGTACAATGGCTCGATATTCTGCATTCTGAATTCTGAAGAGTTTCCTGTATCATCATTGAACGAGCTTAAAAAATTGGAAAATCTGATGACTTTCCCCTTTATTAGACCTCGCTTTGACCTGAGGGATTTTAGCTGCTTCTGAGCATCAGCCATGTTTAATGAAATTTTTTATTGAAAAAATTAGAAAAATCGTGATTATACAAGTAAAACCGGAGCAAAAAAAAATGAAGGAGTAGATGGAACGGAGTTTTGTGGTAATCCAATTCTGCACCTGACTATCGTCTTCTCTCTTGCATTTGCTGTTTTACTATATAGCTGTCCTTATCTGTGATGATCGCCCTGACATCACTTGACCGACGCCACTTTTTTCACTGTAGTTTTTGGAAGTTTTTACGATATTTTCGCGCAAATGACGCACGAGATGCTTGTTGAACAATGTTTATAATTTCGCGCAACTGAAACGCAAAATCCTTGCCGAAGGACCAATTTTTATGGTAGCAAATATATGAGTTTGCTATCCGCGCTGGTTTTTTGGAATCTGGTTTGAAGTGGACCGTATTTTGACTGACCTGTTATTGTTGCAGATGTCAGTTCTTCACTGCCTTTTCAGTTTATTGCCCATTTGAGGGTTGGTGTCCTCTCGTCCAGATGTGGCTGGATAGAAACTTAGTGCATTGATGCCATATCGAGTGACATTTTTGCTAAACTAAAAAGTGCGTTGTTTATTTCTGTCCGATATGAATTTAAACACTTAACAATCCTAATGATTTGAATTCCTTTTATTGTAGTTTATCTGCAAATATCTCCAGTATTATAATTTTTTCTCTTGCCTACAACAGCTGTGGAACTTGCAGCTGTATTTAAAAAATTAAAAAATAAGAATTATACTGGATGGGATAAAATTTGACTACGCATATTTGAGGCATTGCTGGGTTCTGTCTGCGGAGGCCATAAATAGATCCTTTTCAACAGAAAAATTTCCGACGGGTTTGAAAAAAGCACTTATCATACCATTATTTAAGGGTAGTAATCATAACCTTCCCTCCACCACCTCCACCAGACCAATTGCGCTTCTTCCTACTCTATCAAAAATTATTGAAAAATTACTTCAGGTCAGGCTCACTGCAACTAAACATAATCTTCTTAATGCCACACAATTTGGATTTTAGGCGGGAAAGGGCACCAATGATGCTAGATTTAACTTTCTGGAACATTTGTATACACAACTAAACTCTAATGAAAAAGCTTCTGCGATCTCTCAATGGCGTTTGACTGTGTTGATCACAGAATATTGCTGGAAAAATTGGAGATCTATGACATCAGAGGAGTGGCTTTAAATTGGTTCCATTAATATTTGTCAGATCGTACCTAGTCAGTAATATTTAATAATGAAAATTCTACTACAGAACCAATAAATAGGGGCGTACCTCAAGGGTCAATTCTTGGTCATCTTTTGTTCTTAATATTTGTGAGCGATATTTCATACCTACCAATTAGAGGAGAGTTTACAACATGAACCGGATGAAAATGTACTTGCTGGCATAATTCAGGAGGACATAAAAGCGACTAAGTTATGGTGCGATGCAAGCAGGTTATCTTTTAACATTTCAAAAATAAATATACTAACTTTCATGTAATCTAATGTAATATTAGTAATATTAAATTGGAAAATGAAAACATTTTAAACCCTTTCGTCATGATGTAAAAAATATAAATAAAAAAATGTTTGTTTCTCGCTTGTTCAGTCTAATCTGTCCTATGGAATTTTCTTTTGGGGGATCTTGTTCAAACACTCTATTTGAAGGCGTTTTCAAGTTAAAAAAACGTGCCATTAGAAACATGTGTAGAGTTAAAAGGCGAGTATCTTGTAGGCCTTTATTTTTGCGACAAAAAATTTCAACTTTGTGGTGTTTGTTTATTTTGGAAAGTGTTTGTCTTGTTTAAAAAAAAATATGACAAAGAATTGGATATGATAGTGTTCGTCGGCCAGGAATAGTTGCATTACCAATTCCTCAATTGACTCTGGTTAAAAACTCTTTTATTTACAATACCAAAAATATGTTTAATCATTTGCCTTTATCCATAAGATAACTATTAACTTAACAAGAAATTTAGAAGCAAGACATGAGAGTTTTTAATCACTAAAGCTTATTATTCTCCAGAAGACTTTTATTATATTATTATTATAAGCAGATAGTTCCTAAGGTGCGACTTTTAGTTCCAGAGCTCGCGAAAAAAAAGTACAAGAGTTTTGGAAAGGCTGATATTTTCAGCATGGACTATGCTTTGTCCATATAAAAGAACTGTAGAGTTAGCACGCTGGGTATGGGGACAACCAGCGGTGGTGCATTAGCGTGTGCAATAAGCGAAGGTGCTAAAATAATGGGTATTCTCAAACTGTTTTGGAAAGGCTGAAAATCCATTTCTGAAGAGCTGATACACCACCAAATGCAAAGTAAAAAGTCAGACAGTACTAACGTCACGCGTTCTAGTATAACGCGTGAAGTTAGTATCGCTCCCAACATGTCAAAAAAATGAGTTCGATGCAACTGTTTTGGAGAAGTTGAAACTCGGCCATATAATAGTTTGTGTAATTAAATTTATGAAAAAAATAGCCAGACTTGATGGTATTGGGACCGAGGCAGTCAGCAGTCAATTAAAATATGGTAACTCAAAAAAAATCATATCTATAAATGTTTTGTAACTTTTTTATTTATCATTAAATTTTAGCGCTTGAAAGACTTTTGGAAAACTAAAATAATTTGCTTGAAGGCTCTGTATCTAAAAATTTCATTTTACGAATATCTAAGATGGCGCTAGCCAATGAATTTGCCTAACATTCCATACCTCCATTTTTTTAAATAATAATAAATCATTTTATCTTTTTAAAATATAGATTTCATATTTTGCGTAGATAAACAAAATAAGAAAATACGCCCCATTGCGGTGGGGCGTTGGAAAAAGTATTAAAATAATAATCGGTATCCGTAAAATGTTTTGGAAAGGCTAAAAATTAACTTTAGCAATTAATTAAAATATAAAAAAAACAAATTTTAAATATTGTAAGCCGCCCCTGACACTAGCCAAATATTGGCGAAAGATTCAATGTGTCAATGTCATAGATAACTAGATTAATTAATGGAAAACTTCATAATTTTTAAGCCTTCCAAAGCCTACTTGATTGATCATTCAGTTTCAAGGCATTTTAGATATTCTTGGACGCGTTATTTATGTCGTATCAAAAAAATATTACGCAGAATATTTACCTTATCTTTGCGTATTTTGCATTAAAACCAAGATATTATAATTACGTTTACGGAATTGACTCTGTCAAGATGTCAGTAGGTCCTTAAAATTCGTTAGGATAACAGTCCATTTTATAATATTTTTTTGACACGACATTAATGACGCCGCAAAGAATATCTAAAATGACTTGAAACTGATAATAAGTTTTTCATAAATTAATTTAGTTATATATGACATTGACGCATTGAACCTTTCGCCTATTTGGCTAGTGTCAGGGGCGGCTTAAAATATTTAAAATTTGCTTATTATATTTTAGTTAGTTGCTGACTGCGCCTGCGTCAGTCCGGATAACAACAGGTCTAACGGATTTTTTTATAAATGAAATTACACAATCTAAAATATGGTTTCGACTTTTCTAAATCAGCTGCATTAATTTCTATCCTTTCCAAAACAGCTTGAGGATACCGATTATTATTTTAACACTTTTTCCTACGCCCCACCGCAATGGGGCGGATTTTATTATCTTGTTTATGTACGCAAAATATGACATTTATATTTTAAAAAGGTAGAGAAACCAAAATTTGCAATTTTCACCAAAAACATAATGTCAAAAATATTTATTAAAATGTTATTAATAGGGAAATGCCCTTTTAACAGGAGGTCCGGGACCCTTATCTCATTACAAAAAAAAATATTTTATATTTTATATGCACGCGCGAGAGGGCAGTGGAGGGGGAAGTTTTAATTTATTTTTTTACATGTGATGTATTATATTTCATAATTTATATTTCAAAAACTGCTTAACTAATTTAATATCGGTTGGAAGGTTATACTTGCCGAAAAAAAAGGACAGATCTAAAGCTTCAGCAATAGTCCCGGAGGCAGCCACAAACTTACAAAATTTTAATTTAAAAAACCAAAAAAAAAATTTAGTTTTTAAAATATAAGTTTGATGTAGCCTAACAATTTTAATTTCTAAGTTAGAATACAACTAATCAACTTTTAAATATACTGCGTATAAGATGGTATAAAAATGTTTTATAGATTTGTTTTCATATTAAAAAAAAATATTTTTTGTCTTCGGAACATCACATTTTCCTTATTTTTACTTAAATGATTCTCATTTAAAAATATTTTTTTTCCGGGTAAAATAAAATTAGAAATATATTTTTTGTGCTTCCCATTAGTTGGCCAAAATAAAAAGTAGCTTCAACATTGACCTTAATGACCTTGTGGTTGTCTAGATGTCGCCAAATTAGAAAAATAGAAAAACATAATTTTTCGAAAAAGCACCATTTTAAAACTATTTCTATTTTGAATGAATTTTTGAAAGGTGATTCTGGTGTTGACTATGGAGTCTTAACCACTAAGGATAGAGCTTTCGAATGATGTATAAAATAATATATGGTTCTATGAAAAAAAAGTGAGTTTTAGAGGGTTCAATTCGAAGAAAATCGAATTTATAGAGATTTTGCGTTGTTGTTGGGCGAATCCCCTATGTTAAATTGGTTTTGCGGTAAGCTGGAGAAAGTTCAGGGGAATTACTACTAATATATTTTTTATGACAAACCCGCGGAAGTGGGGGGGGGGCAAAGGGGTCGCTTTATTTTTTTTTGCATGTGTACTGGTTTCTTTTGAAATTTATTCTGCACAAACTAGGTACCAAACCGATTTAAAAAAAATAGTGTCTTATGGAAAGTGTTACCGACCAAAACTGCTTTTAGTAGTATAGTGCTGGAGGTAGCAATAACAAAAAATAATTTTGTTAAATTTAAAATTTTAATAAAGCAGCTATAACACATTGAATTTTTACATTTGTTAAAGTAACTATATACGGTATAAAAATGTTCCAAAGAACTGTTTCCATATTTAATAAAAAAAATTGTTTGTCTTAAGAATACCGCATTCCTTAAAAACATTTGTCTGATTTTTTTGTCTGGTTCATGCCATCCTTTAGCCCCTCCCCGACTCTCTCCACCTCCCGTTGCCATCGGGTTAATACGTGTTCTCCCGTTTTTTTAATTTAAATAATCATAACTTTGGTTCCCGTGAACTGATTTTGATGAAATAAAGCCTATATATGTATCTCCCAGGAGCCCAACGAATGCAGTAGTGTAGTTCAGTGATTTTTACATGATGAAGACATAAACAGACAAATATTCAAAAATGGATTTTTGGTATCTATTTGAATCGGTTAGAATCCAAGACTATTTAAAAAATGTTCAATGTACATTATATGTATTTAGGTGTACGGTTGAATGAAAATGAAAAAAAAATGAGTTTTAGAGAGGTAGGTAAAATTTAACGAAATTCAAATAATAAGAATGTTGTGTTGTCTCTGGTTGATTTTACCGTGGACCAAAGTTTTTATTTTTATTTTTTCTGGCTCCTGTTTTTACTAAAATTTTAGAGAAAAATGTTAAAAACCGAAAAATTAAAAATCAATAAAAATTGAATGTCAGATTTTGTACGTATAAATGTCAATATACAAAAAATTTTGACACATACATTATAATATGCTATTCTGAAATCCCATGACATGAAAATTTGCAAGGTAGTCCCTGAAATTTGGAGTACGATGGCAAATATATATTTAATAAATGGCATATCTGATCTATAACGATATAAGAGTGAGTGTATTATATATACATACATATATACTCTATTCAAGTTTTTTTCTCAGAAAACCCTATATTTTTAGTACATGATTAAGTTCTTTCCAACTTTTCTTCTCTTGTTTGGGAGCACGCAGATAGTCCTAATAAGATCAAAATTATTGCTAGTTTTTTGCAGTATTAAATAATGGGTAATAAAACAGTTGTGTAATATTATATATGTTTTCGTTTTGGAACAAAAAATGTTAAAAAATGAGAAATATAGATTACTTTTTTGTGTTTCGATAAGTACCTACCTAATTTACAAGTGAAAGGTTTCGGACCTCCATTGTCTTTGTTTGTACCTTTTTACAACGTTTCAACTGATGTAATATCTTTAGTCGAAACGTTGTGAAAAATTACAAATAAAGATAATGGAAGTCCAAAACCTTTCACTTGTAAACCAAGCATTGTCTACAATTTTTAAGGATCTAATTGCTACTTTTAGCAACGGCATGGATAGCTCTAATGTTGGATGTTATGACATAGGTGCTTTTGAGTTACTAAATTTTTTTGGTTGCTTATTTTATTTAGAAAGTAAAATATCAAAAGTTTGACGCCACTCGTTTTTTTTTTTTTATTTTAAGGATTCAGTGTATGTGTCCTTAAGAAAAAGAAAAATAACAAAGCTTTCGTATTGTTATAATTTGAAAAAATAAAATAAAACAATTTCATATAAACAAAAAAGAGTTTTTATTTTTAAAAAACCTGAAGCTGAAAGAAAACTAATTTCTCTTTTTTCTTTATCTTCCTACAACCTTGTTTGTTTAGATCATTAACAACGGTATCTTATGACAACGTTGTAATATGGATTTAAATATTTAGGATAAAAGTAGTTTAATAAAAGTTTTACTAACGTTAAATAACACGCCTGCAAAGCATGAAAAAATATATATATATATAATTTTCGCGATACCTGGTAGCAGCCGCGTACCGTAAAATGTATTTAACATAAGGCATCCGCCCAAGAACAACGCAGAATCCCTATAAATTCAATTTTCTTGGAATTTAACCCTCTAAAAATCATTTTTTTTATAGAACCGTATATTATTTTATAGATCATTTGAAAGCTTCGGCCTTGGAGGTAACGAGTCCATAGTCAAAACCAGAATCACCTATCAAAAGTGCATTCATAATAGGGAGAGTTTGAAAATGGTGCTTTTTTTTTAAAAAGTAATTTTTTACTGTTTTCCTAGTTTGGCGACATATAGACAACCACAAGGTCATTAAGGTCAATGTTGTGGTTACTTTTTATTTTGGCCAACTAACAGGAAGCACAAAAAAAATATTGCTGGATAAAAATAGGTTTTTATTTCAAGAGGAAAAAATTGTTTTTATATGAGAACCAATTGCATAAACATAATGTCATGGTCTCAAGACAAAAAATATATTTTTTTTAAATATGATTTTTTTTTTTTAAAGATTAGTTATAATTAAAATTATATTCATTGTATTCTAACTTATTTATTAAAATTGTTAAACTGCAGTAAAGTTAGATTTTAAAAATTAAATTTATAGTTTTTATTTTTAAATCAAAACTTTGTAATTTTGTTGTTACCTCCGGGTATGTTGGGAATTTGGAACCTTTGGTTGCACTAAAATAAAATTATGATTGTTTTCCACAAACCAAAACTACACTTTTTTGCACTCGACGCGCGTTTCGTTCGTTCGTTGTTGTTTATCGTCTCCTGATGATGCTAACGTTGTTAGCGAAACGCGCGTCGAGTGCAAAAAAGTTGTAGTTTGTGGAAAACAATCATAATTTTTGTTTTTGTGTTACCTCCGGGACTAATGTCGAAGACTTAAACTTATTACATGCTTTGCGGTTAAGTATTAGCTTCCAATCGACAGTATTTTCATTTAAATGAATTAAGTAGTTTTTTCAAAAATAAATTATAAAGTGAAACATTACAAATGACAAATTTAAAACTCCCCCCTGCCCCCTTGCGCACGTGTATGCTTAAAATTTTTTTTTTGTAATTAGCTAATGCCCCTAGAGCTTTATTTAAAAGGACAATTCCAGCCATTAAACTTTTACGAGAAATCCCAAAATCTGCCCTACAATATTGCTACGCCGCCTATATCCAATTTAAGACCCGATAACCGCAAAATCTATGCATCGGGTACAGTAAAATTGTCATTTAAGGTCGAACAAAATCCGGGGAGGCTCAGTTTTTGGCATGTTCTTTTGGGGGGTCTGAAAGTAAACCTCCTAAGTTTGTGTATCCCCACTCCTCGGTAACCATCCGCCATTTTAAAAAATCTTTATAACCGACTTTCTCCATTTCTGTTGGTCGGAGACAAAAAGGTCTGGAAACAAAAATATTCTGCCAAAAATTTGCAACATTTTTGTTCAAGTACTTAACTTTCTGTAGTTAGTTTTCAAAAAGATAGAGGGTGTCAAAGTTACAAAAAAACAGTTTTAACGTATTTTGACCAACAAAAAGTATTTTTTTTAAAAACTTTAAATAAGAAAGTTGTACATCTTGGAAAAATTCTATAAAAATATGTATACTATTTATCATTAATTAAACAGTCTCTGAACTATAGCGACTGAAAGTCGGTAAAATTGTTTGAGAACCGCTTTCTGGGCATGCATGCCTGTGTGCGACTGTTGGATTTTTATGGACTGAAGAGGAGCACTTTATAAGGTCTAAACCTGGTGCCTTAGAGAGGGTCTAAAAGTTAATCCAGCTAAAGTCAAACTAGTTCTCTTGACAAGAAAGAGAGCTCTGGGCACTTTACCCCAATTTTAACTGTTAAATCAAGTCGGTGCATACAAAAGCTCCGCCAAACATCTTGGAATCATTCTAGACTCCAAGCTAAATTAGTGAAAGCATGTTGCCAATAAGATTAAGAAAGGTACAAACGTCCTATAGGCTGATTTTTTGTAACATCAACGCCCTGTATCTTTTTAAAGACTAACTACAGAGACTTGAAGCTGTATCAAAAAATATTGCAAATTTTATGTCAAAGATTTTTTTTTTACACTTTTTTGCTTCCGACCAATAGAAACGGGGAAAATCGGTTTTCCAAAAGAACTAGAGCTCTCTTTCTTGTCAAGAGAACTAGTTTAACTTTAGCTGGATTAACTTTTAGACCCTCTTTAAGGCACCAGGTTTAGACCTTATAAAGTGCTCCTCTTCAGTCCATAAAAATGCGACTGTTGGATTTAATTTGTTGTTGATCAGTTGTCACCTTAAAAAAAATAGACTGTCTTAAACAACCCTTTACAAAACAGGACGCATAATGCTTGTTTTAAGTAGCCACAAAATAAACATCATAGTCATGAAAAGGGTACTTTATCAACAAATGTAAGTAATTATTTTTCACAGTTTAGGAATAAAAAGTGTAATAAAAAGTTCTTTTCTATGCAAGCGTTTTCCCGTTTTGTTCTTTGACTGATTGATATGTAATTTTTTATGCTTCAATACCTACAAATCTTAAAAAGTGGGAAACATAGTGAAAAACTGTCTTTTTTTATCACTTGATGAATGCAAACTTTTTGGCTTGTGCTAAGAAGTTTTAATTTTATTCCATGGTCTCTAAAATACGTTTCTATTTTTTTTATCTTACCTGTTTATATATACGGTACTTTTAGAGCGATATTTTTAAGTAGTTTTGGGTAACTGACCATTTTAAATGTCGGCGTTTTAGTAGGTATGAATTGTGGTGTTTCCTAAAACACATTCCAGCATACAATTTATTTTTTTGATGATTTTATTGTTTGTTAGATTAGATTAAGTATGCGGCAGGTATTTAAAAATATATTGCCAAAAAAACCATAACTACCATATTGTTTCAATGTTTGCGAACTTGAATCTCGGTTTTGGTGTTGTACTAGCCATCTTAAATTTTGGACGTTTTTTAGTAATATTCAACTTTGATGTTTTCTAAAAAAATGTGTTTTTTAATGATTCAAATCAAGAGCAGTCGCGGAAATTTTTGAAAGGGGAAGACCATTCAGCAGCAAAAAACTTTTGAAAAACAATAAAAATGGTAAGAAAAATAGCGCGAGATGCAAAACTTTTCTATAGAATAGGAAAGTACCTATAAAAAAATTATGCGGCAGATGAAAATCTCTGTAAAAGAAGAAGCCACTTATAAAACTCACTAGGTCGATTTAGAGTAACAAGAGGGGGGCGATTTCCCCCCTCCTTCGTCGGACCACGCTAAAAATACCATTAATAAGTAGGTTAAAAGTTAAATTACATTAGGAAAAACAATACCTATCATGTTATTAAAATTATCTGTATCTTCCAATTCCGAAGGGTATTTGTTATTCTGATCAAAATTTATTTTATTATTTTTCTTCTAAAACTAAAAGTTAAATATTAATTTGGACAGTCCCAATGTATTTACGTAACTACCTAAAACAGTGTAACTTATAGATAATAACAGAAACACTACCTAGTAAACCTAAATTCCCATCTCCAAATTCAGAGGCATTTAATAACTAGTCTTCATAGTGTTAAGTACCATTGTAAACGGTTCCAAAATAAAAATAGTATTTTTTTAAAAAAAGGTCTTTATTAGATTTCGAATCTAAAAAGTGGCGCAGTCGTGCGGATTTCTTCGACGTACTACATCGTTAGCGGTAGTGCACCCGAAAGACTTGTCAGTATGTTACACTTTAGTGTTTTACAAAAAGAACTTACTTCCTAATAACTGGTTTAGTGGTTTTTGCCTTAAAATCACAGTAATTGAAGGTTTGGTGGTTTGTGCCTTAAAACCAGCATATATAAAAAAAGAACCGAAAAATTATAAAAAAGTTACAAAACAAAAATTTATAGAAAAGTTAAATAAGAAAACTCATAGAAGAAAAGTTACAGAAGAAAGAATATCCATCTGCTTTGGTCAAATCGTCTAGTTTTGAAGGTTGCTACGGAAGTCCTAAAAAGATTCCTGGCTGAGCCCAGCCCAGCCGTTGAAGTTGAGCCCTTTCAGAGAACTTCACTTTACTTCAGTTATTTTTAAGTATTTATTATTTTCCCTGAATTTCTTCACTAGTCAGAAACTTAAAAATCTAAGATTTTAGTTATTAAGATATAATTTTTGAAAAACACAATGTCAGTTGAAAATCAAGACCAAGAAGTTAAACCTTACAAACTTTCAGAAATAATTTCAATAATTCCAGAATATGATATAATGCATGCGGCTTGGCAGAAGCCATGTGTGTTCTCAGCTCATTAATTCTAGATACGTAAGGGCAGAGGTTTCACAACTTTTAAATACACGCTTTAATGATCAAAGAGATCTTACTGCTTTAATTCAGGATCTCCAACAGTTACACCAAATACCATCCAAAAATCCACTAACTTTTATTCCACTAAATGAGCAAACCCTTACAAGAGATGAAAAAATTGCTCAGGGTAAACTTATTGAGACTATGACTTTAAATACTTTATTAACAGGATTAGATTCTAAAGTTGGGAATATTGTACGTGCTGACAATCCAAAAGACATGATGGAAGCTATTTCTTTTATTAAACGCGAGCTTCAACTTTCCTATTTCAAAAATCAAAAATTTCTCAAAACTCAAAAAAAACTGTTCATTTTGTAAAAAACAAAGTTACTTAATAAATGAGTGTAGGATTAAACAAGTTTCGCAAATAAGGCCACATAATTTTTATAATTTTAATTTTTAAAAGAGGAATCAAAATTTCAGTCATCTACGTCCTGGCAAAATCAAAATTCTCAAAATGCGAGACCCAACAATTTTCAGCAAAGACCAAATGTAATACAACGTCCACAACAAAATAATAATCATAATTTTGGACAAAATCAAAATTACCAAAATAAGCCAGCCTAACCCGATGCATAAACCGATGCATTTTATTAACGCAGAAGAGTCTGAAAATTTTGAAGGTAACGAAAATTTTTCAAATACAAATTTATACAGATCAGAGTTTTGAAAATTTTAATTATGGAAACGAAAATTTTGAAAATGACTATATGAATACTTTTGAAAATTATTCTGAAGATCCTATAAATTTTAAAATACCAGCCTTGGAAACAGAACAAAATTTATTGGGTCAAATTTCGAAAATAACTTTAGAGTGAAATGTTAAAGCCATGTTAAGCTCAAAAATTTGTGATGTTTATTTATTTCTACTATTGTTTTATTTTGTTGGTTATTTCACTTCAAATTCCACGTAACCTGGTCGCTCAGTATTGCCAATTTTAGAGCATTAAAGCGTGAGTTCAGATTTGGTAAAATTCAAAATAAATAAGGCGCCATCTTGCCAGAGAAGCAAGCAAAGAAAGTCTCAAGTCTATTTTAAATAGCTTTAAATAATGAAGGAATTGGCTCTGTTTTATTTTGGCCTTCTATAAAATAAAGCAATGTAGTTAAATAATAAATTATAATTTATTTTAAAAGTATAATCTTTGACATAATTCACAAGACCTTTAAAATGTACACAGGGTTTTAAAATGAGTAAAAAAGGTTATACAATACCTATTTTTTTGAAATGGGCCAAAATTACAAATATTCACACAAGGAAATAACCTGGAATAAAGTTTGACTTATGCCAAAAGTAAAAATTACAAATATTTACACAAGGAAACTAACAGGGAATTAAGTTGTCTTATACCGAAAGTAAGGGAAAGCCCGGCAAGTAAGACTTAAGACTTTACATAAATCATAACATAAGTAATATTTAGGTATAGTAATGCTTACTGTATTCTCGCCTTAGGGAATTTCTAATAAGGAACTAAAATCTAAGCTTATTCGCATAGCGCCATAAATATCTTAATCGCAATTTGCATACAAAAAAATAGCTAAAACTAAGTCGCAAAGCAAGCAAAATATAATACAACGCCACCAGGCAAATACTTAACTTTTAAAATAAGGCACAACCTACCAATAAACATTACTAATCCTTAGATCTGAAATCGGCAAAAGCCTACAGTATAAATGAGTCTATAAAAAATGTGATCCTTAGATCTGAAATCGGCAAAAGCCTAAAGCATAAATGAGTCTATAAAAAATGTGATCCTTAGATTTGAAATCGGCAAAAGCCTACAGTATGAATGAGTCTATAAGAAAATGATCCTCAGACCTTATGTTCAGCAAAAGCCTACTTCTATCGGGTTATTTGTGTTTTAAAAGCCACAAGAAAACCATCTCCCCCCTTAAAATAACCTCGATAGTATATAACCCCCAATACCCATAAAAAATACATAAAAAATGTGGAAAAAACCAAAAAAAAAACTGAATAAAACGAAGGGTGCAAGCCTCAAAAAAAGTACTCAGCTTTGATTCTACAGCGACCAGCACGTCTGCTCCACAGGCAAGGTTTTGTACAGCTTCCAAACGTCAGGGACCAGCAGCACACGCCAAGCAAAAGTCTCCCCACATAAAGGTACGAAGTCTGACAAAAGATCTCAAAGAATTGGCCTTACTGGAACAAAGCTAGGTAGGTATGGGGCAGGACGTCATGAAAATGCTACTGTCTTTCCCCTTCACCAATAAAGTATTCCGAAGAAAAATCCGTGTCCGCAATTAAAAGCCTGAATGGGAGAAAACCCATTGTAAAAAATGCAAGAAAATACACAGAAGTGACTTGAAAATGATAGATAAAAAATGCAAAAAAACGTGTTTAACAAAATGGTGGAAACATACCTGGTATTCGGCTTTTTTCAAGCAGTTCTCCACGCCATCGTTAACCACTATAATTAAATAGCAGCAAACTCAACAAA
This sequence comes from Oxystoma pomonae, assembly GCA_963921995.1. NCBI lineage: Eukaryota > Metazoa > Arthropoda > Insecta > Coleoptera > Brentidae > Oxystoma > Oxystoma pomonae. Next base: position 73,793,134 of record OY998167.1, on the reverse strand, counting down.
CTCAAGGTAACTTTGTTTCACTATTTCCGCATAATGCGCAGTTCCAAAGAACCTTTTTAGATTGTTAACATGGCGGTGGTGGTCCGTAGAAATGTACGTCTACAGATGGAAAGGACGTCTTGCCATGCAGTAATGACTTTTATGGTAAGAAGATGTTCGACGTCACTTATGCATGGGGAGGGGTCGCAGGCACGAACTCACATCGCCGGCGCTCGCCGATGAATGACACTCGCGGGGTTTTTGAAAATGGTACTTTGAACGCTAGATTTCTAGTACTTACGCCAAGATTTTGTTTAAATTAAAAAAAAAATTGCATGATTTTTCATGCGGAATATCATGACAATAACAAGAAAGTAAGGTTAAAACGATGAATCAAAACCAAGGCAGAACGAGATGAAATTAGGCGGTTCTGCATTACAGCGATGCACAGATATTCATCGTAAAAGAGAGAGAAACGAGATGGTAGTGAGGTAGTTTCGGTTAGATCTAATTCGAGCGAGATATTAGGCAGCAATTGTAATTTCGTTCCCAAGGTCTTACGTTAAACTTGTAACGATCAAAATGAACGTTACAAATACCACATTTCTCCGTTTTAAAATGTGTTTAAGCCCCATAAGTTGAAACTTTTGGTGTACGCAAATCCTTAAACTTAACTGATCCTTAAGTACTAAATACAATTTTAACTACTTATGGCTAATACAAATTTACATCATTACATTGTAATCATCATCAGACCCAGCACTCGGATCAATTTTTAAATCTTTAACATGAATCGACCTATGTTAACAATAGGTGAAAATTTTTTTATAATTTTACACTTGACATATTTTTTAGCTAATTTCCGCGATAAATAATTGCCACCATTTGAAAGAAAGAATGTGCGTTGGTAAACAGTGTCGCCTTCGGCAAACTCAATGTGACGTTTACGCAAGTTATAATATTTTCTATTTCTTTCATAAGACGCTTTGATGTTTTTATCTACATTTTTATAAACTTCAGGCAGTTTAGATAATTCTTTTACTAAGTTGTTTCTATCGTCAAATTTATAAGGAAACATATTCTTTTCAGATAAAAATTTGTAATAGTCACCGGATATAGGCAGATTACGTCCAAATACAAGAAAACTCGGAAAATAACATGTAGAGCCGTATTGATTGCATTGAGAATTTTATATATTGAAACATCCCAAGACCTTTGTTCCTTCTGATCCTTAATGTAAGATCTTATGGCAGTGCCAACAGTACGATTAGATCTTTAAACATTATTTACCTGTGGATGATATCGGACATTATACCATACATTTTTAGTCTCATAGCGAGTCAATAAATTTTGAAATAACTTCGAGGTGAATTGGTTTCCATTATCACAAACCAATATTGATGGAACCCCAAAATAAGGAAATACCCAATTATCCAAGTAAGAACAAATTTCAGTCGCTAAAGCTCTTCTTAGCCGATGAATAAAAGTATATTTGGTAAACCAATCCACAACAACAAAAATGTAACAATAACCAGATTTACTTTTAGGATAGGTTCCTTGGATGTCTAAGGAAAGAAGCTGGAAAGGTACAGATATATTTTCACAATGTCCCATTAGACCAATTCTACCTATTTGTGATACTTTCTGCTCATTACAGATTTTACAACGTGAAACATATCTTGTAACGTCTGACCGTAAGGATGACCAGCAATATTGTTCTAATACTCTAGAGTATGTTTTCTTTATACCTAAGTAAGCTGCAAATGAAAAACATTGTAAAACATTTGATCTAAAATCTTTTGGAACTACGATTTTCCAATCCTTTTGATTAATCTTTATATCATGATTTAACTTTACATGTAAAACATTATCTATTATTGAATACTCTGAAAACTAATCCGGATGTTTTGTGACATTTTCCAGTAATCTCAAATACCACTTATCTCGAACTACAGATATCTCAGGAACAGTATTACTATCTGGAGGAACTCGACTAAGTGCATCAGCAATAACATTATCCTTGCCAGGACGAAAAGTAATCTCATAATCAAATTGTCTCAAAAATACTGCCAAACGGCACAATCTACCACTAGAATTTTCTAATTTCGATAACCATAAGAGAGAGTGATGAGTAGTGATAATCTTAAATTTCGGTCCACCTTCAACGTAGCAACGGAGTTTTTGTACAGCATGTACGATAGCAAGACATTCCTTCTGGGTACAGTCATAGTTTTTCTCTGATTTTTTTAATGTTTTTGAAGTATAGGGAATGACATACTCTTCTCCAGGCTCGCCTTGTGTTAGGACTACGCAGAACAGGAGAAGAAACAAGACATTTCTTTAAATTTTCAAAAGCAGTCTCAGCTTCTGAAGTCTAAACAATGACCTGGCGTTTTTGTTTACCTTTTATGATGTTATTTAGGGGAACAATCATCTCAGAATAGTTACAAATAAATCTCGAAAAGCAGTTCAAAATACCAACGAATCTTTTTACTTGAGCAACAGATTGAGATTTCTTATAATTAACAATAGCATCAATTTTGTCTGGATTGACATGCAGACCATTCTTATCTACTACAAGGCCCAGAAATGGCAAGCTAGGTACGCAAAATTGACATTTTGTGGCATTTATTGTTAAACCTGCGGTTTTTAACGATTCATAAACTTTATTCAAGGTGGCAACAAGGTCATCAAGATAAATATATATGTTCTTCTCTATCGAAGGAGGAAAAAGTCTATCCATTAATTGCTGCTGAGTCTTACTGGCATTTAAAAGACCAAAAGGCATTCTAATGAACTCGTAATGACCTGAACCAACTATAGAAAAAGCAGTATACTTTCAACTATCTTCAGTAAGCTTAATTTGCCAAAATGCATGTTTTAGATCTATGGATGAAAGAAATTTCGCATTATGTAATTTATCCAGAATTCTGTAAATGTGTGGCAATGGATACGAAACTTTAACTGTGATTTCATTTAACGGTCCTCCATCATAACAAGCCCTAAACTCACCATTGGACTTCTTTACTACCAAAATGTTTGCTGAATAAGGACTATTAGAATGTCTAAAGACACCGGAAGCAAGCATACGTTTAATTTCTTTATTTAAGTGTTCCTGTATAAAAGGAGACAAAGCAAAAGGTCGTTTCCTAAAAGGTTCATTGCTTGTGACTTCAATTTTATGTTCAATTAAGTTTGTTGCTCAGACATCAGATTTAGAAGACAATTCATTAAATTCCGCTGTCTGCAAAGAAGTAAGAGACAGGTCAGTTTCAATTTGAATAAGCTCAAACGTTTCATTTACCAGAATTTCATTAAATTCAACTCCTAAGTTACAAGTTTTTGATGCAAAATCAATTTTTAAATTTAAAGATTTGCAAAAATCTACACCCAATATTAAGGTCTGTTTAATGTTCAAAACGATCAGGGCTGTAATGCTAACAGTTTTATTTTCCAAAGTTATCGGCAATTGTACTTCTCCAAAAACTGACTGTTGTTTGCCACCAGCAGTGGTCACAACATTAGGTATATTTTTATTTGAAATTTGTAGACACAAATCCAAAATTTTCTCCAGTCCACCCTTCCCTAGCACTAACTGTTGAGCACCAGTATTCAAAAGACAAGTAAAGTTTTTATTTTTTATTGAAATGTCTAAGTACGGACGGTAATCATACCCTTTATTCGAAAATATCAAAGAAACTTTATTTGTCTTGAAAAAATTATGAACTACATTGAGCCATTCAGACCAGTCAGATTGATCAAATTTATCGGATTTTAATTTTGTTTGCTCGCAGTTTCTCTTGACTGTAGAACTGCGTTTGTGGCGTTTTTTGATAAACAGTTTTGACAGTTAGATCTTTTGACAATTTTTAGTCCACAAGAGTAGCAAAATATTTATCTTTTAAGGGTGCATCTCTGGTAACCGTGACAGAAGGAATCGCAATTGTAACATTTTATTTCTCTTTTAGGAGCGTCTATTTCAGGTTTTAAAAATTGAAAACTTTAATTGACATTTAACTTTGAAGATGACAATGATTGGGAAGGGATTTCATTTATCATTTCAGTTATGTTGTCTTGACATAAGGTTTGTGAAGTTGACATTTGACTAAAATTTGACTGAGGGTTTGACATATTGTTATTTAAAATGTAATTCTGACATAAACTGACATTATTTTTATTTAAATTTGAGTTTGACATTTGGTTGAAATTTTGACACAAGTTGACATTATTTGTATTTAAACTTGAGTTTGACATTTGGTTTAAATTGGGATTATTAGATAGCACTAACATTACTAGGTCTATTAAAGTCTCTATTCTGATTAGGGTAAAAATTTCGATTTGGAATTTTTTTTTTTGTTTTGTCTCACTCCCTTATAAGCTAGCTCTGGTTCCAATGTCCTTGAGCTGCATGGCGGAGGTGCCGCAAATTTTTCAACACTGTTTTTCGTATTTTCCAAAACTTTGCAAATTCTAATCAACTCCAACAAAGAGGTAGGATTAACCAAAGCCAAATTTTGTTGGTAGTAAGGTAAGAGATTTGTTTTAATTAAGGTCACTTTCATATATTCATCAACAGGAAGTAGAAATCGTTAAAACAAATTTTCCATTTTAGAAATGTAAGATAATGGAGTCTCAGAAATACCCTGGGTGCGAGCTCTCACTTCATCCCATAATTTTATCTGATGGTCCTCATCCAAAAAATCCTGCTTCAATTGCAAAACAACTTGATCCTAATTAAAAAATCTTTGGCAGTTGGCGTTAAACAATACCAAAGCATTTTCTTCAAAAGCTTCCCGGGGACAATTTATTAAAAAATCTTTAGGTATTTGATTTATTCTACAAACTTGATCAAGCTCCTCTAAGAAGCTAAATAAACTATGATGTTTACCTCCATATTTAGATTTAAAATGACCTAAATTCTGTCCATTGAAATTTCCAGAGTTATATAAGTTTGAATTTAAATTTTAATTCAATAAAAGTTGCTGTGATAAGCTTTGGTTTAAGAAGCTTTGATTAAATAAGTTTTGATTATTTAAGTTAAAATTATTACCTGCATTAGGACCCAAAAAATTTTGACCTAAACAATTTTGACCGGGAAAATTTTGCCCAATGTTATTATTTAAACTAGACTTAGTCAAGTTTCGTTGATTGCACCTCATGTTAGAAACATTCTGACGTAAAAGTGAATTTTAATGTTGACCAAAAATATTCTGTCCTGAAATATTATTTAAAATCGGTTGACCAAAGTTCTTATTAATTAAGTATACATTAGGGGCATTCTGACTAAAAAATGGATTTAAATTTTGCCCTGAAAAACTTTGTCCTGAAAAATTTTGTCCTGAAAGATTTTGTCCTGAAAAATTTTGTCCTGAAAAATTAGTTACCATGGGTTGAACCACGCCTTGATTAATTAAGCACCTGTTAGGGATATTTTGATTTAAAACTGGATTTACAATTCGTCCTGAATTATTGTTTAACATAGGTTTACTATTTAAATTCGTGTTAGGGGCATTTTGATTTAAAAGTTGATTCAAGTTTTGGCCTAAATTGTTTTGTACACAATTACTGACTGAAGGATTAAGTAATCTTGTATTATTTTGCATGTGATATTGTCCTACATTTTGACCCGATAAGTTTTGACAAGAATTATTTTGTAAACAGTTATTATTATTGACTAACCTATTAAGTGAACTTGCGTTATTTTGAACATGATTTTGACAATTGGATTTTTGACTTATGTTTTGGACTGACTTATTTTGTAAATTATTATTATTGAGTGAATTTTGACTTAAGTTTTGACGCAAATTCTGACATAAATTAGTTTGGACTAAAGGACTAAGTAAATTTGTGTTATTTTGAATGTGATTTTGACCCAATAAGTTTTGACCTGAATTATTTTCTAAAAGGTTATTGCTATTTGCGAAAGCATTAAGTGAACTGACATTGTTTTGGAACTGATTTTGACAATTTAAGGTTTGACCAGAATCATTTTGCATAAAATTACTGTTATTGTCTGGATTCTGACCTAAATTTTGATCTATATCCTGACCTGAATCATGCATTCTTGAGGGTTGACTGGAAGAATTTTGATTTAAACTTAAACGCAATTCATTTAAACTCTGGGGTACTACAATATTCTGTTGGGCCACACTATTACTGCAGTCATAATTCGGCACACTATCACCATCACTCTGCAAAACATTATTTTCACATGAATCGACATCATGTGTCATCAAATCAACATTACTAGATCTCATACGAGACATAAACTCAAGTTTATCCAAGGATTGATCACTTAAAATGAAACTACGATTGGCATTTTGACTTGTATCTGACACTACTTTGCTCTGGGTTTGAACTGAAGTTTTTGGGTTATCGCCAAAAGAAACTCTCCGTGAAGAAGTTTGAGGAAAATCATTAATTTCTACAACTGAATTATCTAAATTACCAAAAGAAGTTGCTTTTTGTTCAAGGGAATCAATAAGAAGCAAATTTTGAACTAGCAATTTTGATTTACATTCAGTAGCGCTATTTTCTGACGGCTTTAAATAATCAATGCAATTTGTCAAGTGTACAAGTCGCTCTTTATAATTTTTAAAATCAGGATGCCGTTTGTCTGACCTAAAACAGCGGATGAGACTAGTAAAACAAGCGATCTTACTCATTATTCTTACAACTTCCGATTTAAAGTCCATCTCCACATCAGCATATTCCACAATTTGGGTCTCATTTTTCACGTTTAGTTTGCTGAGGATGGCTTTCTTGGTATCGTTATTGCCAAGATCTTGAGTGCTAAATCCTCTGACTTTGAGTTCCCAGTCCACCTTATCTACCAGCAAATGATTCACATTGAACGCCATTTCCTAAAATTGAAAATAAAAGGTTCAGAACAGTAAAGTGAAAACCACGAAATTAAATATCCAAAAGAATAAAACCAACTAGAATTAAACTAAAATTTTGAAACCAAACTCGAGCTCTACACGTTGTGCGCTAAAATTTGAAACCAAACTTTAGCTCTACACGTTGTGCGCCAAAATTTGAAATGTTGAAGCTATGTTAAGCTCAAAAATTTGTGATGTTTATTTATTTCTACTATTGTTTTATTTTGTTGGTTATTTCACTTCAAATTCTACGTAACCTGGTCACTCAGTATTGCCAATTTTAAAGCATTAGGGCGTGAGTTCAGATTTGGTAAAATTCAAAATAAATAAGGCGCCATCTTGCCAGAGAAGCAAGCAAAGAAAGTCTCAAGTCTATTTTAAATAGCTTTAAATAAGGAACTAATTGGCTCTATTTTATTTTGGCCTTCTATAAAATAAAGCAAGGTAGTTTAGTTATAATTTATTTTAAAAGTATAATCTTTGATATAGTTCACAAGACCTTTAAAATGTACACAGGGTTTTAAAATGAGTAACACAGGTTATAAAATATCAATTTTTTTGAAATGGGCAAAAATTACAAATATTCACACAAGGAACTAACCTGTAATAAAGTTTGACTTATGCCAAAAGTAAAAATTACAAATATTCTCACAAGGAAACTAACAGTTAATTAAGTTACTTATACCGAAATTAAGAGAAAGCTTTGCAAGTAAGATTTAAGACTTTACATAAATCATTACACAAGTAACATTTAGATATAGTAATGCTTACTTTATTCTCGCCTTAGGGAATTTCTAATAAGGAATTAAAATCTAAGCTTATTCGCAAGCTAAGTCGCAAAGCAAGCAAAATATAATACAACGCCACCAGGCAAATACTTAACTTTTAAAATAAGGCCACACGGCACAACTTACCAATAAACATTACTAATACGTACACCAAAATATATAACATGACATATTGCCCATAAATGAGTCTATAAATATTATCCTTAGTCTGTGTGTCTTTCCACTTCACCAATAAAGTCCTCCCAAGAAAAATCCGTCTCTGCAATTAAAAGCCCGAATGGGAGAAAACCCATTGTAAAAAGGTGCAAGAAAATACACAAAAGTGACTTGAAAATGATAGATAAAAAATGCAAAAAACGTGTTTAACAAAATGGTGGAAACATACCTGATGTTCGGCTTTTTTAAAGCAATTCTACACGCCATCGTTAACCACTATAATTAAATAGCAGCAATCTCAACAAACTAAAGATCACAAAGCTAACTTTGTTTCACTATTTCCGCATAATGCGCAGTTCCAAAGAACTTTTTAGATAGTTAACATGGCGGTGGAGGTCCGTAGGAATGTACGTCTATAGATGGAAAGGACGTCTTGTCATGCAGCAATGACTTTTATGGAAAGAAGATGTTCGACGTTACTTCCGCATGGGGAAGGGGTCGCAGGCATGAATTGACATCGCCGGGCGGCACTCGCCCATGAATTACACTCGCGGGGTTTTTAAAAATGGTACTTTGAAAGCTAGATTTCTAGTACTTAAGTTAAGATTTAGTTTAAATTAAAAGAAGAATTGCATGATTTTTCATGCGGAATATCATGACAATAACAAGAAAGTGAAGTTGAAACGATAAATCAAAACCAAGGCAAAACGATATTCAATTAGGTGGTTTTGCATTACAGCGATGCACAAATATTCGTCGTAAAAGAGAGAAACGAGGTGGCAGTGAGGCAGTTTCGGTTAGATCTAATTCGAGCGAGATATTAGGTAGTTATTGTAATTTCGTTCCCAAGGTCTTACGTTAAACTTGTAACGATCAAAATGAACGTTACAAGAGGACAACCACAATCCGTTCATCCAAACCCAAGATCAGTTCATGTAAATTTTGAAATTTTTACATGTTTAGAAGAATTGTATTATATTACTGATATCACAAAACAATTTAAATTATTAATTGATACAGGGGCAAGTAAATCCGCCTTTAAGCCAAAACATGCAAAAAGTATAAAATAAGATTTCCACAAAATGTCACTATTAGAGGTATCACTAAGGGACCTAATAATATAACGGAGTCAGCATTAATTCCTTTTAATATTAACCATCTACATTAAGTTTTAGTTTTTAACCTAGATATACAGTTCGATGGTTTATTAGGTTCAGACTTTTTAAACATTATGATTATGTATTGATTATAAAAATAATCAATTGATTACCAATTTCAAAACAGTACCACTTTATCGGGATAATTCAGTAAATGAACCAATACAATCAGTCCAAATGAAACCCATTAATAATACGATAAAAATTGAAGGTCGTAGAGAAAGGGCTTTTAAATTTAGAAGAGATAAATTAAAAATTACTGAAGCTATTTTAGTGTTACATTCCTAATTCTTTAGTAAAAATAAATAATATGGGAAAATTTTGAACAACGGTTATAAATGCGCGACCAATTACAAAAATAATTAATTTTGAAAAACTTGAATTTGAACCAAATGTTGACCCTGCTTCCACAGAAGTTTGTTTTAATTTAACAGAGAAACATCCGGCAAATCGTGAAAATGTTATTTTGCAACAGTTACATTTTACACACTTAAATGAAGAAGAAAAATAAATGATTACGTCATTAACTTTTCAGATATTCTTTATTTAGAGGGGGATAATTAACCAGTGAAACTAAACAATCAATTATTACTAAAGAAACTAAACCAATTTTTACAGAATCGTATGGATGCATGCAAGTTCATAAACAAGGAGTAAAAAACAAAAATTTCAGAAATATTAATCAAGGAATTATACAACCATCTGTTTTACCCTGGTCCAGCCCAGTGTGAGTAGTTCCAAAAAAAATTAGACGCTTTGGGAAAACAAAAATGGCGTGTCGTTATTGACTATAGAAAACTTAATGAAGTGACAGTACACGACAAATATCTTCTTCCTAATATATCAGACTTGTTAGATCAACTCGTGGATATTTTACTACATTACACTTAGCGTCAGGTTTCCATCAGATAGAAGTCGATCCCAAAGATTTTTCAGTTGAGAATGGGCATTACGAATATATCAGGATGCCATTCGGACTTAAAAATGCTCCTTCAACATTTAAAAGAGTAATGGATAATATTTTAGTAAGAATTCAAAATGAAGGATGTCTTGTTTACATGGACGATATAATAGTTTATTCAGCGACGATACACGAGCATATAAAAAAACTATGAGAAGTATTTTTGAAATTGAGAGCAGCAAATTTAAACATACAGCCTGATAAATGTGGATTTTTAAGAAAAGAATTTGCTTATTTGTGACATATTATCACTGATAAGGGTGTAAAACTAAAACCAGATAAGGTATCTGCTTTAAAAAATTATCCATAATCAAAAACTCAAAGAGACATAAAAGCTTTCCTTAGACTAGCAGTATATTATCATCATAGGCCATCATTCGATACCAAGTATGATTTTTCTATATTCTGTATCCTTGCAATCTATTCTGAGTTTTTTTTATGGCTATGTAAGCCAATTCTCGAGGCGCACACCCTTCCACAGTCCTCGCACACTCCAGTCTCCGGCAGCAGCCGGGTGTTCTTCCATTTTGTCGCGCCTTTCTACGTTCTCCCTTTTCCGTCTCTAGTGTACGTCGTTGCTCTTCAAAAGTTTGTGCTCTCTGGACTGTTCGGCGCCATGAAGGCCTATCATTTGCCGTGGTCTCGAAGTTGTTTATCGATATAAACAACTTCGATCACATCGATATGTGACCCTTCATCATATTGCCTTTGAGAACGTCCTTGTACCTTTTTTGTTGATCTCCTTGATTTTCCTTCAGTTTTCCATAAAATATGTGCTTTGGAAAACGCGTTTCGGGCATGTGCATAACGTGACCAATCCGACGAAGCTGGTGCTTGAAGATAAGGGCTTCTTTCTATAGTAGTTGTTCTGGCTTCTTCTAAAATACTTTTATTTGATCGTCGGAATTCGTCTTAAACAACTTTGGTGATATTTTTCTAGTCGCTTGATATGCCTTCTGTAGGTGGTCCACGTTTCGTATCCATATGCTAGAGTTGGTATCATAACTGTGTTGTAGACACGAAGCTTGGTCTTCGCATTAACGTCGTGATTGTTTAAGGCTCTCTCCGAAAGACGTCCGAACACTGCGCTAGCACATTTTAGGCGATGCTGTATTTCTGCGTCAAAGTTGCATTTGATGATAGGTGGCTCCCAAGGTATGGGTAATGTTCCACGTTCTGCAGAGGATGGCCATTTATGGAAGTGTTTGGAGCTTGGGGATTCGTACCGGGTCCTGGTTGGTGAAGAATTTGCGTTTTGGCAAGATTGACCCCTAGGCCAATGCTTTTGTAGGGTTGGTTAAATGCGTTGATTACCAGCTGTAGATCTTTCTCTGTATCGGCTATAACGACGTTGTAATCGGCGTACAGCAGTTCGATTACCGAGGTCGTCGAGACCTTAGTTTTTGCTCGCAGTCTATCTAGGTTAAGTATGCCACCAGTAGTAGGGTTATACGGGTGTTGGATCATTTTTGAGGAGGGACCTTGACCTTGAACATGAAACATCTGTTGCCTATGAAAATAACATTGTATCTTACTATTTTATTGTTGGCCTTGGAGCAGGTATAGTCGCAGCACCCAAAAATGCCATGCAAAAAAGGTTCATAGAATTTGAAGTGTGAAACCCATTAAGGAATCTTAAACAAATCAAAAGTGATATGGGCCGGACTGGCTGTGAAATGAAATTTTTAAGTAAAGTTGCTGCTTAATACGTATGTTAGTCTTAAATAAAACAACGCTTTACATGTAGGTAAAATACTTAAAGAATTAACTATTTTAGATTGTTCTAATTTTAAATCACATAAAATAGGTAACAAATTAGAGATAGCTAATATCTTCTTATAATCTTAGGAAAGTTTATTGCTTTTCCGTATCAGTACCGGAGTCATCAATACTCTTTAACTAATTCTATTAGATTATTTTTGACATTTAAAAATTTGATTATGTCTGCCTTCTTCGTTGCAGTACTTGAAATTTTAGATGACATTCGCGAATGATACGAGACGTTGACCATAACAATTACAGTGTTTGCTGGTAGGTTTGGTACGAGAATATCGCAAAACCAGTCTTCAAAAATTGTTGGGTTCACGTCACAGTGGTAATCAGCGCTACATTTTCCTATATTCTTGCGAAAGGTTTAAGACAATTTGGAACAAATCATTTCTCATTTCCAGCGTGAAATATAACAATACGCCAAAACGCTATTATTTTATATTCATTTTTTATATTTACAATAATTTTGTCAATCAAAATCGAAATCGGTAGGTTAGAACCACTATTAGTTTTAAAATGAGTGTGGCCCTGTCTTAAGGGGTAAAGGTAGTACCCGACGATAGCGTTAAAAGGAGGGATTCGATACTTTAACACAAACGAATTAGGAATACTTGTTATTTAAAATACTGAAGTGTTTGCCAAAATTTAAAAATTAATTTTAATTTTTTACACGTACTCCGGAAAAACTCTAAATTTGTATTATGATTACGGCACCGCGTGCCACGTTTATGGCCAGTTTTTATATGCCATTTTGCGGTGCTGCGACTATATTAACATTGACTCTCAAGCTCGAATATTTTGACCGTGAGTGGTCTGAAAAATATTTGGTCTTAAATTTAAAGTATAGATGGAGTTTGCCATTGGCTTAGTAGGTAAGTGTCCTTGAGGTAATCTAGAATTTATTTAGCATTGATTCTCAAAGCTCGAATGTTTTGACCTTGGGTGGTTTGAAAAATCTTTGGCCATGAGTTCAAAATATAGGTGGGGTTTGTTAAGGGTTTAGTAAGTGTCCTTGAAGCAAAACCATTTTATCCCCACACTCTTTTTACTGTAAAAGTTTCATATAAATATGTAAGAATGTCCATGAACTGGCATTAAATTTTACACATTTAAGTTAGTTAATTATACATAGTATCTGTTAAACTGCCTATTAAAAGGACGTAGTGAAAATGCTTCGTAATATTAAATATATTGCGTTATACCAGCGTGAAGAATACGAAGTTAAAACAAAAAATATTTTTAATTATCAACTTATAGTAGAGCTCATGAAGATATGGGTATATTTGAAGAGCAACCAGAAGAAATAGAGTGTACCGTAAAAAGGGTATTGCTATAATTAGAAAAACATCTATAATAATGGCAGAGGTTTCTAATGAAAAGTGAGATGTGCATCACGCAATATGTGGTGACCTCGAGGTATGGAGGTAAATATAAGTTGTGTTATCAATAGATAGATTTTCAAAAAAATGCCCTAATAGTACCGCAGAATGTGTGTGTACACACTACAAGAAGGAAATGATGTGCTGTTTTAAAAGGTCTAAAAATGCGTGTGTTGAAACCGACCTGAAATCTGTTTGGTGTGCAACGCGGAAACCAAAACAGCAATTATATATCAGACGGTATGATGGACAAAAATATGTAATGTGTTGTTATACTTAATAATATATAATAAATTACTAATTTTTAGTAATATATTTTATGATGAAATGACAGAATAGTTTAACATTGACACACGGTTTGAGGTGGGATTGTCCCAATGCTATGCACTCCTTAAGTGAGGGTATACAAATCCGGCCTCATATAGTTTAAAAAGTCTTGATGGAGAACCAATACGTGGAGCATTTTACGAATTAGAACTACAAAAGGCAAAAAATCCGGATGTATATTTAGTAGAAAAAGTACTTCGAAAGCGAAGAGTATAACCTATAGAACAATATTACGTTAAATGGTTGGGTTTCCAAGAAAAGCACAATTCATGGATTAATGGTGCGGATATAGTATGAATTTCTTGATTTGAAAAAGTTCAGTTCTTAAAGGTCTCTTGTAAATATGATTGTTGACATAAAAGGATTTAAGACCCCCAATAACAAGTTTATACCCAAAGAATTAGTGGCTTATGACGGCTTAAAAATAGCTCATTACGTTTTTAAATCTCCATTTAATATTAGCAAATTGAATTTATCTTTGGTCTTCTTGATTGAAGACTTTAAAGACATTATTCAGCACATCTCAAGCCTGTCAGAATGTATGTTAAGGGGATGGAAAATGCCAATTTTATACGAACATACATTTCCAATGTTATTGAGCTTCCACAACAGCCTCCGTTGGCCAAAGGAATTCCTAGCTGTATATATACCACAACAATAAAAATTTATCTGTATGAGCTTTATGCAATGTAAAATTAAAAAAAAAAATGTAATAATTGGTAATAATTCTTAGTTTCAAACATTGTATTTTTATTTCTTAAATAATAATGAAGAAACGCATGGTGTGGTTAACATGTGGTTAACATGTATTTATTATAAAAATAAATAATAATCCATAATTTACAATAGTTTGCAACAACTTAACTTAAATTAACCTAATTACATAGTTAAAGCAGGTATCTCTATTCTAGTCAAATCAGTTTCAATTAAAGATCTGAGATAAGCTAGCGCTTCTCAAAAACTCTCGGTATGAATATTTAGGAAAATTATGAAAAATATATGCAAAATCACAAAATATTAAACTTTATTTCGGAAGTCATAGGGTTTTGCCTTGAAACTCTGGCCATCCATAGAGAAGGGCGGTAGTAAGTATGTGTCAAAATTTGTGTTGGAGGTCACTTGTACCATATATACCTACTATGTGTGTGATTTAGTTCGGCATTTCACTATTGGCGCTGATGTCGCTATTTTCAGATTTTTATAACGGGTGCTAAGTCACCTCAGTATCTATCGCATAGAAATATTAAAAATGGGTTAGTTGTGACCTCATTAAATGGTAACACGGCAAAAGTATGATATAATGTTATACAGACCTACCCAAAAATAAATTTTTATTTGGATAGTCTTTAAACCCTAATATATTGACGTAATTTTTACTTAAGTTATAGGTTATCAATCTCATTTTTACAAATTTCTTTTAGCAGCCACAATTTAATGGTTAAATAAGAACTACTAAAGAGTGATACCTTGTGTAAAAGGTCTTTCAACTAACAAAAACTATCCACTTTCACAATTCTTATGTGTTGTAGATAAAAATGGTGAAAATTGACAGGTCTTACTCTAACACATGGAAACTGCTTCAGGTTTTAATGCAAAAACCTACCACCTTATGTTATTGTAAACTTACCCTAAAATACGATAAGTTTAGTCAAATCGAACATGAGACTATGACGTTATAAAGCTTTCGGATCTTGGTCGTTCCAACCAGGTGTTGCTTTAGTAGCAGCAATGAACCCACATAGCAATATGAATAAACGTATATATTTTTTGTAATGTCCTAACATAACTTATATATACGCTTTTTTTCTATTCAAGGCATATCCATAATTATATAACTAAAATGACACACACTTTTAAATCTCTATGAGATGTTCAAATTATATCCATGTCATGGATATACATAGAGGTACGTCTGTGGTGTATTCTGCAAAGTATAATTCTTTAATATATAGGAAAAGTTGCTCTGCCGCGATTTTTCACTAACATTACCAGCGTTTATTCTTATTTTTATAATTCTAATACAATCTAGTAAAAATCCAATAGGTTTCCCATGGGTGATGAGTGATCGATAAAAGATCAATAGCCAAAATGATCGATCGATAAAAGATCTCAAAAAAAAAACATGGATCGATAGCACAAATATAAGCAATCGACAAAAAATCGATATCCAAAATAATCTATCGACAACAAGGTCGTCGGTATAAGTAAAATACTTATAGGCGAAACACCTACCAAATTTTGGTGAAACAAATTTGAGTTTTTTCAATTTCAAGCATTTGAAATCCAAGTCTGGGTCTCAAAGAACCTATTCGGATGGTGAAAAACTTTTCGATGGGTGGTAGATTTTTTGGATTTAAAGTAAAATTTGATATTCTATTAAAGGGATTCTCTTTAAAAAAAATCTAAACGCATTAAAATATGCACCATAGGCGGTAACATGACGGTTTGGATGAGATTAGGCTAGAAAAAGGATTTAATTCGTTGTAAACGAGTGTATACAGGCTGCGGGAAATGAACAGTGGACTCTTGTTTTAATTATACAGGGTCACAAAAGTATAGTTGACCACCTTTATGAATTTTAATTTTAAAGAACGAACACGCAATAATAAATGGAGGTTGCAATTAGTTAAAGATCTGTTATCTATTATTATTTCAAATACCATAAAACAAGAGCTCCAGCTGTTATTATTGAGCTTGTAATTTTTTTCTCAATAAGATGTGTGCTAAATTTGAAACAACTTTACCCACTTATTAACCAAGTCTCATAGAGCTTGAAAAATTAACAGTTGAGCAAACCCATGTGTAGCCGGCTAAAAAAAATTATTTTATTAAACCTTACCTACCACACCAGCTAAATGACTCGAACCCTCATAATATGTTAACTCGGATTGTAAAAGCATGTTGTAAAATAAAAAAATCAATCTTTTGTCGATCGATTTTTTGCTCTCGATCCTTTATCGAGTCATTGATCATTTTTGCTATCGACCTTGTTGTCGATAAATTATTTTGGATATCGATTTTTTTGTCGATTGCTTATATTTTTGCTATCGATCCATGATTTTTTTGTTTGAGATCTTTTATCGATCGATCATTTTGGCTATTGATCTTTTATCGATTACTCATCACCCATGGGAAACCTACTGGATTTTTACTAAATTGTATTAGAATTGTAAAAATAAAAATAAACGCTGGTAATGTTAGTGAAAAATCGCGGCAGAGCAACTTTTCCAATATATTAAAGAGTTATACTTTGCAGAATACACCACAGACGAACCTCTATGTATATCCATGAAATGGATATAATTTGAACATCTCATAGAGATTTAAAAATGTGTGTAATTTTAGTTATATATTTATGGATATGCCTTGAATAGAAAAAAATATGTGTATATATAAGTTATATCAGGATATTACAAAAAGTATATACGTTTATTCATATTGCTATGTGGGTTCATTGGTGCTACTAAAGCAAAACCTGGTTGGAACGACCAAGACCCGAAAGCTTTATGACGTCATAGTCTCATGTTCGATTTGACTAAACTTATCGTATTTTAGGGTAAGTTTATAATAACATAAGGCGGTAGGTTTTTGCATTAAAACCTGAAGCAGTTTCCATGTGTTACAGTAAGACCTGTCAATTTTCACCACTTTTATCCACAACACATAAGAATTGTGAAAGTGGATAGTTTTTGTTAGTTAAAAGACCTTTTACACAAGGTATCACTCTTTAGTAGTTCTTATTTAACCATTAAATTGTGGCTGTTAAAAGAAATTTGTAAAAATGAGATTGATAACCTATAACTTAAGTGAAAATTACGTCAATATATTAGGGTTTAAAGACTATCCAAATAAAATTTATTTTTGGTTAGGTCTGTGTAACATTATGTCATACTTTTGCCGTGTTAACATTTAATGAGGTCACAACTAACCCATTTTTAATATTTCTATGCGATAGATGATGAGGTGACTTAGCACCCGTTATAAAAATCTGAAAATAGCGACATCAGCGCCAATGGTGAAATGCCGAACTAAATCACACAAATAGTAGGTATATCTGGTACAAGTGACCTCCAGCACAAATTTTGACACATACTTACTACCGCCCTTCTCTACGGATGGCCAGAGTTTCAAGGCAAAACCCTATGACTTCCGAAATAAAGTTTAATATTTTGTGATTTTGTATATATTTTTCATAATTTTCCTAAATATTCATACCAAGAGTTTTTGAGATGCGCTAGCTTATCTTAGATCTTTAAATGAAAATGATTTGACTAGAATAGAGAGACCTATTTTAACTATGTAATTAGGTTAATTTGAGTTAAGTTGTTGCAAACTATTGTATATTATGGATTATTATTTATTTTTATAATAAATACATATATCTTAACCACACCATGCGTTTCTTTATTATTGTTTAAGAAATAAAAATACAATGTTTGAAACTAAGAATTATTACCATTTATTACATTTTTTTTTAATTTACATTGCATCAAGCTCATACAGATAAATTTTTATTGTTGTGGTATATAAGTTATATGACCACCTTATACTGACAAACTAGTGAAGATGTTACAAAGCTGCTGAGTCTGCAATCCTATGGAATATTTGCTCGAATCTTTATATTTTATTAACATGTGTTTTACCATTTTTAAGTTACTTTTAGTTTTAGTCTAGAATTAGATTTGATAGAAATCACTTGTATAATTATGAACAAGAAAATTATAATTTTTTAAAAACGGTTTTACGGGGACTCGTCTTTTAAGTGGCGCAGTCGGTAGGATTCCCAATCGCGATAAATGAACATTATTGACGGTTCGTCTTAACGATTTATTGGGATTCTACGAACAAATAAATAACAAAAAGGTGCCGTGCGGTTCGCGAGTTCGAATTGTTTGGATCAAGAGGAAGTTCCAGTTGAGTGAACTGAGTAGCTCAACGAGAAGATTTACCGAAGGATTATTAAACGTACATCAATACCGGAAGTATTTGCATCAGTGCCCTTTGAATGGATATCAGAGGACAAATTCTTGGACAGATCTTGATAGTTTCACTGTAAGTAATACTTTTAATGTCATTTAGAGGTTCCGTTTTCGAAAATTCTGATATTTTAATTTCTGATTCTGACTCAATAAAAGACGAAGAACAAACTTGTGTAAGTCAAAGTTCAGACCCGAAAATTGAATTATTTTTATCGGAATTGATAGGAAAAGTTAACTTAGGGCTAGATTTAGGACCAAATTCTAATATCTCTACAAATCTGCAAGCAAATTTAACAAAAATAGCTACACCACAACTAAAATCTGAGTATTTAAACATGATCCCCGAATTTTATGGGGAATCAGAACTATTAGCCAGAAATATGTGAAAAATTAATCACCAAATTTTAAACACCGCTGATACTAGCGATTTTCAAAATGAATATGTGATGTCAAGTATTTTGGGTAAAATTAAAGGTGAAGCGGCAATAACTATTGCCTCAAACACCATTTCTAGTTTTGTGGATTTAAAAGAAGCTCTTCTTAATACGTATGGGGATAAACGCGATCTTTTTACGCTTGTTATCGAAACTACAGAAATGAAACAAGGAAATGAATCGCCGTTCGATTTTTACAACAGATTACAATACCAGTTAAATCACCAAACTTCTTATCTTTCCACTCACGGCTCGGCTGATGAAAGAAAAATCATGGGTGTGTTTTGTAGAGGGTTATCTTTAAGAGTTTTATTACGCGGTTTAAAAGAGCTTGTTGGGTCCTTAATGCGAACTAAAAATGCAATAGATATGAATGATGCGCTTAAAATGCTTACAAACGATTTTCAAATCGAAATGCCCAAAAATTTCAAAATTCGAAACCATTACATAATAACACCAATTACACTTTAAACAGACCATGACCCAACCAACCTTTACAGTTAACAAATTATCCTCATAACCAGCTTGCTTCCACTTCGAATTACAGACAACCACAATTAATATACAAACCCGAACAAAATAAAAATTATTTTGCAAGAAATCCAAGCCAAACAAACGTATTTAGGCCTAATCAAATACCCATGTCAAAATTATCGAAACCAACGCCCATGAGCGGCATATCAAACCAAACCTTTGGACCCCAACAAAACAAAAACTTTCCTTATCGACCAATGCAAAATTACGCTCAAAATAATCAATCAAAACCCCGGTCAAATTTCGTAATTGAAGAAATAAATGATATCGATGACCAATCGGCGGACGACCCTACAATCGAATATCCGGAGGAAGAAAATCAGTATCTTTACACGGATTACACCGAATATTCTCAAAACGATCACGAGTTAAACGAGTTTTTTCAGGAACCAGCCTCGGAACCCCCGAATACGAATTAATGAACCTCACTAATAGTGAAAATAAACTACCTTATATTATTTTTCCAGAAAATAATCTAAAAATTCTGATAGACACGGGTAGTACTAGATCTTTTGTAAAACCAGAAATCGCACAAAAATATTTCCAAAAATCGATAAAAAATTACCCATTTCAAATCTCAACTGGTCACGGTACCTCCATCGAACATTTTAGCACGCTTATTCCCTGTTCAAAAAGATTTAATGTGGATACAAAACAATTACAATTTTATATTTTTGATTTTCACATCTATTTTGACTGTTTGTTGGGGATAGACAATCTATCTTTATTAAAAGCAAATATTGACCTTGAGAAAAACAACTTAATTACTCCCAATTCTCAAATAAAATTAAAGTTTCATAATTCGTCAAAAAACACCAATATTTATTCTTGCAACCAAGGTCAGAACAAGTAATTAAAATGTACATAAAAAATATCGAAAATGGTGACGTAATAATCCCATATACAAAAATTTCAAATTTAGAAATCCCGCAATGCCTTACGACGGTAAAAAACTATGAGGCCATTTGCACGATCTTAAACCCAACCGAAAAAAATTTAAAAGTGGAACTTTTTGACTCTTTAGAAGTCATTGATTTTAACGAGTATGAACTCCAAGAAAAACCTACACCAAACCTTAATAACGTTAACGTAAATAAATTTAAATTTGAGGTTTTGAAAATTAGAACCGAGCACATGAACAGCGAAGAATGTAAATTGACAATCGAATTATTAAAAGAGTATTCGGATATTTTTCATATCGACGGAAATCAGTTAACTTTTACCAGCCAAATAAAACATTCAATAAAAACATCGGACGAAGTGCCAATTTACACTAAATCGTATAGGTACCCCGAAATTCACAGAAATGAGGTTAAAAGGCAGGTCCAAGAAATGCTCGAACAAAATATTATAAGACCCAGCTATTCTCCCTGGTCGTCCCCAAACTGGGTGGTACCCAAAAAGTTGGGCGCTTCCGGGAAACGTAAGTGGAGGATAGTTATCGATTTTCGTAAATTAAATCTTAAATCAATAGGCGACAAATATCCAATTCCAAATATATCAGATCTTCTTGATAAGCTTGGCCGCTGTCAATATTTCTCTACTCTTGACCTCGCATCAGGTTTTCACCAAATTGAGTTGGCAGAGGAAGACGTTCCTAAAACGGCATTTAATACCGAAAATGGGCATTACGAGTTTTTAAGAATGCTTTTTGGCCTAAAAAATGTGCGTGCTACCTTTCAAAGGGTGATGGATAACATCCTTAGAGGTATCCAAAACGAATGCTGTCTGGTTTACTTAGACGACATAATAGTGTTTAGCACAAGTGAATTAACATTTGAAATATGCTTTTTTAAGAGAAGTATTTGATCGATTACGACAAGCAAATTTTAAAGTGCAATTAGATAAGTCGGAATTTCTCAGAAAAGAAGTGGCCTACTTAGGACACATTGTTACACCTCACGGCGTGAAACCCAACCCTGAAAAAATTAAAGCGATATCTTGTTACCCGATACCTACTATACAAAAACAGATAAAACAATTCTTGGGTCTCGTGGGTTACTACCGTAAATTTATCGCGGATTTTGCGAAAATAACAAAACCTATGACTGTTAATCTAAAAAAATATGCCATACTTGACCCGAAAAATCCCGCGTATATGAAAGCCTTCGAGGCGTGCAAAAACATATTAATTAACGAACCCATACTGCAATACCCAAATTTTGAGGAACCGTTTAACCTTACTACGGACGCTAGTAATTTCGCAATTGGCTGCGTACTTTCGCAAGGAAAAATTGGGTCAGATCTTCCAATCGCGTACGGTTTAAGGACACTTAATCAGTCGGAAATAAATTACTCCACAACCGAAAAAGAACTATTGGCTATAGTGTGGGCGGTTAAATACTTTAGACCCTATTTGTTTGGCCGAAAATTGAACATTATAACTGACCATAAACCACTCGATGTCTAATGTCATTAAAAGAACCGAATTCTAGGTTAGTACGATAAAGCTTAAAGCTTGCGGATATGATTTTTAAACTAAATACAAAAAAGGTTGCTTATATCAAAATGCAGACGCTCTTTCGCGCGTGGAAATAAACACTAACGAGACAAAAAACGTAGACCCCCAAAATCCACAGGCTTGCTTAGATCGGTTGCGCGAATACGTCGAAAAAATAAACAAAAATTTGACAAATAAAAACGATCAAGAAAATCAATCGATCGCCGTTGAAACCGAAGACTTGGACGATCATAATAACGCGGTCGAAGACAACGTTAGCGACCAAACGGTACACTCCAATCACGAAAACCTAATAATCGGAATACCAATAGTTGATTGCCCTGTAAATTTTGGAAAAAATCAAATATTTATTTCGGAAGTAAATTTTGCCACTGCCAAAACTTCCATCACCAGATTATTCCTAACAAAATAAAGATTTCACGTTTAACTCTCTCAAAATAATTTCGAAAAAGATGTCCAGTTTACTAAAGATTACGTGGTTCCAAAAATAAAGTACTATGTTTATTTCGAAGACCCAATTTACGAAAAATTCAGTACTGTCTTACAAACTTATTTTAAAAATTCAGAAATTCAAATGATCAAATGCTCTAAAAAATTAATCGATGTTTTATGTGAAAACGAAATACAGGATATGATACAAAATAATCATGAAGGGAAAACTAATCACAGGGGAATCGAAGAAACTGAAAAACGCATAAAAGCGCATTAAAAACAGTGTGAAGTCTGTCAACTTACAAAATACGATCGAAAGCCAATACGCGTCGAATACAACGCCCACCTCGATCAAACCTTTTCAGATTTTGCACGCAGATACTATCAGTTTGGAAAACAGCAAGTTTTTAACCATTGTCGATCCTTTCTCAAAATAAGCACAGGCCTATAAAATCGATTCTGTGCAGGCATCTAAATATCAAATAAATTACTAATTTATTTCTCTCATCATTGCATCCCAGAACAAATAATTTTTGAAAATGGCGGCGAATTTAAGAACTCCGTTATACGTGAACTTCTTGAACTACATAAAATAAAAATTCATTTTATTTGTTCCCAGCACCCCGACTCCAATGGGATAGTGGAACAGTTTCATTCGACATTAATAGAACATATTAGACTTTTTAACAATCAAGAACAGTTTAAAAATGACCCTGTAGGAAATAAAGTAACCTATAGTATTTTAGCTTATAACAACACAATTCATTCGGTCACAAATTTAAAACCGTACGAGATAATTACTGGCCATTTTGGCAACGAGTCACCGTTTAATCTGGACATAAATAAACAACTTATCAATATTGAAAACCACCGCGAGAAAATAAAAACACTTTACGAAAAAATCAATCAAGATATACAAAATAGAAAACAAGGAGTCATTGACAAGGCAAATGAATCGCGCGAAAAATTACCAGAAATCCCCGAAAACGTGTATGTTAAAAATAAACAAAAACAGCAAAAGACAAAAAATAAATACAAAAAAGAAAAAATATCTACTTTGGATCCTAATCTAAAAACAGCCAGAATACAAACTACACATCCCAACACATCAGACAAAATACACATTTCTAATATAAAGAGACCCAAAAAGAAAATTAAAATTAAACCTATTTCAGATTCCTCGCCACCCACGCAGGAGGGTCAGGAATAACGAACATTACGAAAAACCTAGGAGTTCTGCCAATCAATCTAGGCCATGCCAGACTCCAAAGGACAGAACACACATTTGTACATTACTATGACTTAGGACCCCTACTAAAAGAATACGAAAACATAAAATCGCAGCACCTATTACTGAGACGGACTTATGCGAATCTCACCGTGTTAGAAAGAGAAACATATAATTTTAACAAAATAGCCCATTTCTATAACCAATCAATTTTCGAATAACTCGAAAACATAAATATTCACCAATCAAAACGAATTAAACGAGGCCTTATAGATAGTTTAGGTTCGGTTATTAAGGGAGTAACAGGAAATCTAGACTCAAACGACGGGAATAAAATTTAAAGCATAATAGATCACATGCAGCGTAATGAGAAGAGCATTTAAAATCAATTATCATTGCAATATTCAATAAATCAAAATATAATTAACCAATTTAACAAAACTGTCCAAAATATTCAGCATAATGAATTTATGTTAAGGTCAAAAATTTTGCAAATGAATTCTATAATCAAAAACGGTGCTACCTCAGATGATGCAATTTTTATCAAAACATTGTACAATGAACTAATCTTGCTTTATAGCAGCGTGTTAGGCATTTTCCGAGAAGTACAAAACTCACTGACCTTTTGTAAATTAAATGTGATGCATCCGAGTATTATAAGCTCGAAAAATTTAATTTTAGAATTAAAAAGAATATCCGAATTTTATAAAAATCAATTTCCTTTCGAAATTAAAACAGAGGATATTTTCTATATTGAGTCTATGATAAAAATCAATTGTCATATAGATAATAATAAAATTATGTACTTCCTATCAATTCCAATTGATACCGAAGAACAATTTGACTTGTTTCACTTAATATCAATTGCCTCAAAAATCAGATCGGATTTTGTAACAGTTTTACCAAATAATCAATACCTCTTAAAATCGCGAATAAATAATCAAATTAAACCTCTAAACGGCAAATGTATTACCCAAGGTAAATCATTTCACTGTCCTAGCTATTTATTAAGCAACAGCCAAGCACTCTGCCAAAGAAGTATTATTATGCAGGGAACCGCCGACACCTGCCCACTGACCAAACTGAAAATTGAAGAAAATCATATGGAAATCATTCCGGAACTAAATAAATATTTGGCAGTTTTTCCTTTTGCGGAAAATCTTCAAATTACTTGCCAAAAGCAAAATGAAGTCAAGGAGCTAAGAGGCATTTTTCTGATCACCGGAAACACATGCAAACTGTTATTTAAAGGAAAACAACTGCATTTTCAAGGAAAAACAATTTGCAGTCCCTTAATAATCAATTCACCCATATTGGAAATCAGTATTCAAGAATTACCTAAATTCAGTATTGATATGAAAAAATTGGAATTTGATAAACCAATCATCAACCCTTTGGTTCCCTTATATAAAGAAAATACACTATCTGACTTGTACGTGCCTAGTGGTTGGACAATCTGTCTTTATGTCATATTGGTTACAGCCTTTACGTACTTTTGCTACTAGAGAAAACGAGGAAAAAATAAGCAAACTTCGACTTTGGAAACTTCCGAAAGGGAACATGTTAGAGTTATCCTCCCAGGGGAGGCTTCCTTCTAAGTGTGGAGGAGTTATATGACCACCTTATACTGACAAACTAGTGAATATGTTACAAAGCTGCTGAGTCTGCAATCCTATGGAATATTTCTTCGAATCTTTATATTTTATTAACATGTGTTTTACCATTTTTAAGTTACTTTTAGTTTTAGTCTAGAATTAGATTTGATAGAAATCACTTGTATAATTTTGAACAAGAAAATTATAATTTTTTAAAAACGGTTTTACGGAGAGTCGTCTTTTAAGTTATATACAGCTAGGAATTCCTTTGGCCAACGGAGGCTGTTGTGGAAGCTCAATAACATTGGAAATGTATGTTCGTATAAAATTGGCATTTTCCAACCCCTTAACATACATTCTGACAGGCTTGAGATGTGCTGAATAATGTCTTTAAAGTCTTCAATGTTGGTAAATCCAGAAGACCAATTTATGAGAAATGGCTTGTTTCTTATATTCTAAATTCAATTTGCTAATATTAAATGGAGATTTAAAAACGTAATGAGCTATTTTTAAGCCGTCATAAGCCACTAATTCTTTGGGTATAAACTTGTTATTGGGGGTCTTAAATCCTTTTATGTCAACAATAATATTTATAAGAGACCTTTAAGAACTGAACTTTTTCAAATCAAGAAATTCATACTATATCCGCAGCATTAATCCATGAATTGTGCTTTTCTTGGAAACCCAACCATTTAAAGTAATATTTTTCTATATTTTTTACTCTTCGCTTTCGAGGTACTTTTTCTAATAAATATATATCCGGATTTTTTGCCTTTTGTAGTTCTAATTCGTAAAATGCTCCACGTATTGGTTCTCCATCAAGACTTTTTAAATTATATGAGGCCGGATTTGTATACCCTCACTTAAGGAGTGCATAGCATTGGGACAACCCCACCTTAAACTGTGTGTCAATGTTAAGCTATTATGTTATTTCATCATAAAATATATCACTAAAAATTAGTAATTTATTATATATTATTAAGTTTAACAACACATTACATATTTTGGTCCATCATACCGTGTGATATAAAATTGCTGTTTTGGTTTCCGCGTTGCACACCAAACAGATTTAAAGACACGCATTTTTAGACCTTTTAAAACAGCACATCATTTCCTTCTTGTAGTGTGTACACACACATTCTGCGTTACTATTAGGGCATTTTTTTGAAAATCTATCCAGGCATTGATAACACAACTTATATTTACCTCCATACCTCGAGGTCACCACATATTGCGTGATGCATATCTCACATTTCATTAGAAACCTCTGCCATTCTTATAGAGGTTTTTCTAATTATAGCAATACCCTTTTTACGGTACACTCTATTTCTTCTGGTTGCTCTTCAAATATACCCATATCTTCATGAGCTATGGTATAAGTTGATAATTAAAGACATTTTCTGTTTTAACTTCGTATTCTTCACGCTGGTATAACGCAATATATTCAATATTACGAAGCATTTTCACTACGTTCTTTTAATCGGCAGTTTAACAGATACTATGTATAATTAACTAACTTAAATGTGTAAAATTTAATGATAGTTAATGGACATTCTTACATATTTATATGAAACTTTTACAGTACAAAGAGTGTGGGGATAAAATGGTTTTGCTTCAAGGACACTTACTAAACCCTTAACAAACCCCACCTATATTTTGAACCCATGGCCAAAGATTTTTCAAAACACCCAAGGTCAAAATATTCGAGCTTTGAGAATCAATTCTAAATATATTCTAGATTATCTCAAGGACACTTACCTACTAAGCCAATGGCAAACCCCATCTATACTTTAAAGTCAAGACCAAATATTTTTGAGACCACCCACGGTCAAAATATTCGAGCTTGAGAGTCAATGTTAATATAGTTGCAGCACCGCAAAATGGCATATAAAAACTGGCCATAAACGTGGCACGCGGTGCCGTAATCATAATACAAATTTAGAGTTTTTCCGGAGTACGTGTAAAAAATTAAAATTAATTTTTAAATTTTGGCAAACACTTCAGTATTTTAAATACCTCTAAGTATTCCTAATTCGTTTGTGTTAAAGTATCGAACGTACCTAATCACTCCTTTTAAGGCTATCGTCGGGTACTACCTTCACCCCTTAAGACAGGGCCACACTCATTTTAAAACTAATAGTGGTTCTAACCTACCGATTTCGATTTTGATTGACAATATTATTGTGAATATAAAAAATGAATATAAAATAATGGCGTTTTGGCGTATTGTTATATTTCACGCTGGAAATGAGAAATGATTTGTTCCAAATTGTCTTAAACCTTTCGCAAGAATATAGGAAAATGTAGCGCTGATTACCACTGTGATGTGAACCCAACAATTTTTGAAGACTGGTTTTGCGAAGTTCTCGTACCAAACCTACCAGCAAACAGTGTAATTCTTATGGTCAATGCCTCGTATCATTCGCGAATGTCATCTAAAATTCCAAGTACTTTAACGAAGAAGGCAGACATAATCAAATTTTTAAATGTAAAAAATGTTAACATTCCGGAAAACGTCAAACTAAAAAAGAACTAATAGAATTAGTTAAAGAGTATTGATGATTCCGGTAGTGATACGGAAAAGCAATAAACTTTCCTAAGATTATAGGAAGATATTATCTACCTCTAATTTGTTACCTATTTTATGTGATTTAAAATTAGAACAATCTAAAATAGTTAATTCTTTAAGTATTTTACCTACATGTAAAGCGTTGTTTTATTTAAGACTAACATACGTATTAAGCAGCAACTTTATGGCATTTTTGGGTGCTGCGACTATACCTGCTCCAAGGCCAACAATAAAATAGTAAGATACAATGGTATTTTCATAGGCAACAGATGTTTCATGGTCAAGGTCAAGGTCCCTCCTCAAAAATTATCCAACACCCGTATAACCCTACTAGTGCCACCGACACGACCCTTGTTTAATTCCTGTCGTAATCTGGAATGACTCTCCTGGTCCATCGTTGCTCAGGACTGTTGCATTCATATTGTCGTGTAGTAATCTAAGAATTTGAATATATTTTTAAGGCCATCCAGCTTTTGCCAGTAATTGACAAAGAGCTTCTCTGTTGACCGAGTCAAACTATAAAGGCCATGAAGAGGGGGCGATTTTGTTTGCTAGGTTTCTCTTGCATTTATCTGGCACTGAAGATCAGGTCATCTGTGCCTCGATTAGGCCTAAATCCACACTGTGTCTCTGGCAGGTTTTGATCAGCAATGGGAATTAATCGGCTTGATAGTATCCGTGCAAATATCTTTCCAGCAACAGAAAGCAGAGTTTCCACATTGGGCCTTGTCGCCTTTCCAGAAAATGGTAACTATAGAGGCGTCTCTGAGTTCGGCAGGAATGGTCTCAGTGGTCCATATTTTACTTATTAGAGTATGTGTTTGGGAATTAAGTGCGGGACATACTTGTTTGTAGAGTTCAGCAGTGATACCATCTGTGCCTGCTGACCTGTTATTCTTTAGCTGATTGCGTTTTCGACCTCCTCAAATCTCGGAATCTCACTTAGGTCTTGTTTTCTCAAGAATTTTGTCGATGATGTCGTTATCGACCTGAGACTCTCTGTCGAGTAGTTCTTAAAAGTGTTCTTTCTATCGTGAATTAATAGAGGGTTTGTTTTTAAGAAGCCTTGTTCCATCTTGTGTAGTGGGACCATAGATCATCTTAGTAGCTTGAAAGAATGCTCTGGTGTTGTATTTCATGTGATTTTGTTGTCCATTATTGGTTTTTTAATCTACGTGTTTGCCTTTGTACTTCTGCTTTGGCTTCTTGATATTACCTTTTCTTTTCGTTAGAGTTAGGGTAGCTTTTCCAAGCTGGGCTGTTCTCTCTCTCTCTCTCTCAATAAGGTCTTGAATTTCTTTGTCATGCTCATCAAACCAGTTTTGATATTTTTTGTGTGTATAGTTGACCATTTCTTCGGAGGCAGATGTTATTGCTGTCTTCAACATTCTCCAGTGATCGTCAATATTCTCCGGGTATTCAGCTTTTGATTCAGAAAGACTTGCAATTTTCTTCTGGTTTGATCATCTTTTGGTTTTTTTTTTACGGCTGCTTCTTGGCGGAATGTGCAAGTTCATTTTGGCTCATATCAAATGATGGTCTGTCCAGCAGTTGTCTGTTCTCGTTATTGCTCTTGTAATGTTTACGTCTTTTTGATCTCTGGAACGTCTTCGTGCCGGTTTGTCACTAAGAGTTTCCAGACTACACTATCCTGCTCCCGTCGCAACTTGCCGATCGCCGAAAGACTTTGGTGTGCTTGGACTTAATGATCTTATGTGTTCGGGTGTTGCCAGGAGGTCTTGAATTTGTCTTTTTGTCGAAAAATTGTATTTGAGATTATGAGGTCATATTCCGAACATAAGCTTAATAGGCGCAGTCCGTTTGAGTTCATGTTTCCAACACCTTCCTTGCCAATTACGTCCTTCCATAGGTTTGAATTCATACCAACTTGAGCATTGAAATCACCTAGGATGATAAGTTTATCACACTTAGGTACAGATGTTATGGCTTCACTAAGTTGAGAATAAAATTCATCTTTTTGGTTTTCATCAGCTGCGTTGAGTTGGAGGGTAGGCGCTGATTATAGTAGCGTGTTGGTTGTTGCTAAGGTTTAGGCGCAATGAAATTTGGTTAGGTGGTCCAAAATCTCATTTTTTATAGCCAAACCCACTCCGGAAATACGTGGTTTAACTTCTTTTTTTCCTCTCCAGAGAAATGAGTAGCCTCCTCTGTGTTCTTTAAGTTGGCCTTCGCCTGCTCTTCTAGTTTTACTGAAAGCAGCAATATCGATTGTTCTTTAGTTCACCTGCCACTATTGCCGTTCTTCTTTGTGGTCTTGTTGTTGTGTCTGTATCCATAGCGTGTGGCAAAGTTGATTGGATTTCTTTTTCTTTTGTTTTGACCGCATGTGCTGTACCCACTGGATGCGGTTATCCAGTCGGGCAGTTGTTGCCTAGCTAGGGCACCTTTTATAGCCCCTTCCCTAACAGGGTGAACAGAGTGTGTCCTAAATAGGGCTGCTCAGTCTCGGATGCAGCACACAAGTTGCTTTACAGCCAATCCTTGAGCAAAACGGCGATCACGCTTCCGCCGCTTTTGTGCCGGTTTGTTACTAAGAGCTTCCAGACTACACTGTCCGGCTTGGACTTAATGGTCTTATGTGTCCTAGAAAGTATAGGATCTCAACGTGGACATGCTGATGTACAGTCAGTAAACACACGGTCCCTAATAACGAGCGACGACCCAATAACGTAAGGAATACGACGATTGGGTCCCTCGAGATTAGGCCGGCTGATTGCACGATCGAGCACTAGACTAGCCTACAGGCTACAGGCAGTATGGTACGCTAAACTTATAGCGGACAGATTCATGCCACAGTAATCTGATCTGTCCGGCTTGACAAATTATATTAAAGAAGATTAATAAAAGACTTCGCAAAAATTTCGAAACCCTTAACCAAATTATTACAAAAAAGATGTACCTTTTATTTTTAATCAAACTTGTAAAAATGCATTCGAACTATTAAAAAATGCTTTAGCATCAAGTCCGATTTTAATATAACCAAATTTTGATGAACCATTTATTTTAACAACTGATGCTAGCGGTTATGCTATTGGCTCAGTTTTATCGCCAGGAACCATTGGCAAAGATTTACTTTTTGCAATCAGAACATTAAATTCTGCAGAACAAAAATATTCAACTATAGAATGTGAGCTTTTGGCTATAATTTGGTCAGTTAAACACTTTAGACCTTATTTGTATTTATAAATTCGATTAAAGATCCTGGCAGTCGTTTAGGAGAAGGTGGAGCCTTAAACCAGAAGAGTATGAATTTGAATTTATTTATAAATAAGGAAAAATTAATAAAAATTCTAATGCCCTATCCAGAATTAAACTAAATGAGAAAATCAATACAGTATATTACTCGGCAAATTTTCAAAATCAGGTTAACCGAGAAAATGTTAAAATTTTGGAAGGAAATTTATTTCATGCTCCTTCGCACTTTGCTTTGGCTCATTGTGTATCAAAAGATTTAAAAATGGGTAAAGGCATAGATTTACAGTTTAAACAAAAATACGGACATATTGACTATCTTAGAAATCAGAATAAACAATCGGTATACTATTTAATCACAAATAAAATTCAAAACCTACTTATGACGATTTTTATAAGTGTTTGGAAAACTTAAACAAGATTGTTTAGAGAATCAAATTAAATAAATAGCAATGCCAAAAATAGTTTGTGGCTTAGATTTAATAAATTGGGACACAATTTTATCAATTACTAAATCAATTTTCTAATCAACAGATATCCAAATCCATATCTACATCTTGAGTGATAAAAGAACAGCAATTATTAGTGCTTTATCAGAACAGGGGAATGAACAAATATTTAATAAAGACCACAAAAATATCATTACAAATTTTAACGGGACAATTTGAAGGATTTACATTATCAAATTATAGAAGATTTTTTTGATGAGAGTCCAAAGTTTGACATTAAGAGAATCAATATTTTATCTTAAAAATCCGTTAGGAAAAGAAATTACTATATTATTTCATTGCCAAATTTTGAAGAAGATTTAATTTCAATACTTTTTGAAATTCTTTGTAGATGTCAAAATGATATTGATCCTTCAAAAACATACTATGTTGAGACAAGGGTTGAATCAAACAAAAATATAATTGGAAAAACTTAAGCAGAGGTTGAAAAATATATTAAGGAATGTGACATATGCCAAAGAAACAAAATTCTAAGAAATAATTTGGATAATCCACTTGTAATTACGGAAACCTTAAAAACACCTTTTGAAATAATTAATTTAGACATTTTGGAAATACCACAAAAGAATTTAGTTTTAACAATAAGTGATGAATTAACAAAATTCATACAAGCTTATCCTCTTAGTGATAAAACATCAAAAAGTATAGTTAATACTCTACTACTTTTTTTCAGCATACTAATATGGGCAAAGAATTTAATAATCAATTATTAAAGGACTTGTGTAAGATGTATGACATAAAGTTAACTTTTTCAAGCACTGGTCACCCTCAATCTAACGGAAGCTTAGAACGATTCCATGCAACCCTTTTAAAAATAATAAGAGTATGTAGTACAAAAAACAGTAACAAACATCCCCATCAACTTATTATATGTTATAATAATGTTATAATAACTCAACATGTAAAACTCGTGGTTTCACTCCTTACGAATTAATATTTGGACATACGTCTTTGCGACCTGCTGAAGTTCTTTTTAATGAACAAGAGCTAATACGATATGGTCAACAGTATAGTATTAATGAAATCAATAATACAGTAGGTGTCTTCTTCCACAGAGAATCCAATATTAAGGTATCTAATAATAAGTGGACCACATTAGTTTATAAAAATATAGAGGCTTTGCAAAATGCCTTTATTAAAAATAATCATATCCTAGATAACTTAGAGCTTACGCTTTGCAAAAAAACAGGAACCATGAAACAGGTACACTATAATATTTGATCTCATATTACGTTGTTAAAACAAATTTAAAAAGATATCGGTAATAAATTCGATTAAAATCGATCCGATAAAACAACCGAACAAGTTACTAGACCTAAAAAAGAATATTTGAGGCTGTAGGTACAGTTTGAGAATATATTACAGGAAATTTAGACGCTGCTGATGGTCAGTATTTTAATGAATGTATTAATTAAATTGAAAAAGATGATAAAGAATTGGAAACTTTGATGAAAAAACAAATAAGCGTTCCTACATCTGTCATTAAACAATAATTTTTCCCAATGATTTATTGGATGCCTTAGAGTCAATAAGTAAAAACTTGGAAAATAATAATTTATCTTTTACCCCGCGAAAATCTCAAATTCCAACTTATCTTAACATAATTTATTTACATGCTTTTATAATGGATAAAAAATTAGTTTTTTATTTTAGAAGTATACTTAACTGAATCAGAAATGTATACGGTTTATAGCATGTATCTAATACCCATTTATGATAATAGAACTATGCTGCATCATATTCTACCTGTTAGTTAAAAATATATTGCCAAAGACGATAATAACGAATTTTATATCTCTTTATCTGATATCAGTAAATGTAAAGAATTAACATATCGCTTTTATCTTTGTAAAAATTTGTATTCTTTACCAATTGATTCAAATGCTATTTTTGAAGCGCAATTGTTAAAAACACAAAACGTTTTTTCTTTACCAAAACATGTGAAATAATTTTAATTTTAGCTGAAGATTATCCGATTATTAGAAAATAATGTTTGTTTAATAAGTGTAACCAATCAATTACCAATAACAATAAAATGTGAAGGTAAGGATCGAAAATCTAAGACTGTTAATAAAAATACTATTTTAAACTTAACTTCAGGATATTCAGGTTTTGTTGGAACTTCAAAAGCAAGCAACCAAAAACTATATGAAATATTTTTTGTTCAGCATAAAATTTTATTTTTTAATTATAGGTGAATAAAATGCTAAAACTTTTATTTTTACAAATTTTGAATTGTTTAAAAAAAAATCCCTGAAAAACTAAACGTGATACAAAAAAGTTTATTAGACATTTTTTACTTAAAATTAAATGATTTATTGTATGCCATTTTTTAGTTTTTTAAAATGTATTTTTTCTAAGATGTATATGAAAGATTTCAATTTTTATCTTAAATAATAGTGCTGTATGGTCCAAACGTAAAACTTCATAATTCAAGAAACAGGATATGTTACATTGCATTACATACACTGCTTTTTTAATAAGATTTTAGAAACCAAAACCATATCTAAGGTATGAGTCCTACGCACTGGTAAAGGATATGTACCCCTTTTCTTCCAACGCACTCGGATAATTTCCAATTGACCGTGGCTTTAGTTAGTCCAAAGCGGGGCTCTGACCCGAAGAACGCAGATTCCGCTCCTGCCTTAGCCAGAAAATCGGCTTTTTTATTTTCTTCAATTCCTGTGTTGCTTGGGACCAATACAAGAGTGATTTTGTTGGTTCCACAGATCTTTAGCAAAGTTTGAAGGCAGTTCCAAACAAACAGTGATTGGATCTTATTTGAGCTTATTGCTTTCAGGGCAGATTGACTATCTGATATGATTTTCATGCTTCTGTTAGAGATGCCTTTGTCGACTATTTCTCTTGCACAGAGCTCTATGGCGTTAACCTCGGCCTGGAAGATGGTGGCAAGGTTACCGAGTCCAACTGAAATTGCAGCTCTTGAACCCTATACACCCACTCCCACGCCGTCCTTGGTTTTTGATCTGTCTGTGTACCAAACGTGGTCAGCTTTGGTAAGTTGATTTATATTCCTTTTTCATTCTTTCTTCGTTGGAAACATAACCTAAAACCATTTTTCAAAGTGGTATTTTAGTAGCCTGTGGTCTATTGGCATACTTATGATTCGGTTATTACAAAAATGCCTTTGTTAGCCCTGCACAATTTCCCAATGCCTGACCAGGATGCTCCTGATTTAAGCTATTGAATCTTTCTAAAGTTGTTCTTGCCTCTTTCTCCACCCAGATATGCAGCGGGGGGATATTAAGCATAACTTCCATTGCTTCCGATGGTGTTGTCTTCATTGCTAAAGTTATTACTTTGCATGCTGTTCGTTGCACGCCCGCCAGTTTTTGCCGGTCAGTGACCTGCTTGGTTTTGGACCACCAAGCTATAGAGCTATGGGTGATCATCGGTCTTACTACCGTTAGATACAGCCAGTAGGTTTATTTTGGTTTCATCCCCCACGACTTCCCATATATTCTGTTAGAAGTCCAAAGAGCCATTGAGCGTCTTTTGGATAACTTTTTTCAGGTAGGCATTCCACGTAAGTTTCTGGTCCAGTATCAGTCCCAGGTATTTCCCATATTTTAAGAAAGAAATATGTTCCACGCTAATGCTAGGTTCGATAAGATTAAGTTTTCTCCTTTTTGTAAAAGGTACAATGATTGTTTTCTTGGAATTAATGGATAGACCTTCTTTAGTACACCAATCGTTAATTAGGTTTAGACTTCTCTGAAGGATGTTAGATCTGATCTGATCTAATATTTTGGGAGGGTGGCGATTTAACCTCACAGCATCTAGGCCTCATTAGACCCATTGTGCTCCTCTAGGGCTTCCTCCTAGTTTGTCAGCCATCCTACGCTTCGAACGTAGTTGATAACATCGCCAAAGGGAGCCTCACGTATTTTGGCTGGAGTTGGCCAAAACTCGTCGAAAATAGCCTTTCGGGTAGATGACAGTGCTGGACTGTCGCAGAGAATGTGTTCCATGGTTTCATCTTCTTGTTTACAACCTCTACATAGAGGTGTATCTGAATAACATCATTCTATTGAGATGTTTATTTAGTTGGCAGTATCCGGTCAAAATGCCCGTGACAAAACGCAGGTTCTGTCTGGTCATTGATAGGCATTTTTTTGCTGATAATTCGTCAGGGTAACATAGTAATTCCCTGGCAATTTTGCAGTTTCTAGTTTCATCCTATCTTTTTTTAAAGTCTTTTTGGGAATGTTCTCGTATTTGGTTCTCCACTGTTAATGCTGTTATACTGGCAGAAGGGGCAGGTTCAAAGAGTGTTTGTCCCGCTACCTTTCTTGCCAGCGTATCTGCAATGTGGTTTCCTTTGTATTTGCCATGACCTTTGATTCATTTTAGTGTGACCATGTTGTTGTTTTCTGATACTTTGACAAAGGTTTCATGGTATTTGAATACGGAGCCCATTGTAATGTCGGTAAGGTCGGTTTAAAGACACGCATTTTTAGACCTTTTAAAACAGCACATCATTTCCTTCTTGTAGTGTATACACACACATTCTGCGTTACTATTAGGGCATTTTTTTGAAAATCTATCCAGGCATTGATAACACAACTTATATTTACCTCCATACCTCGAGGTCACCACATATTGCGTGATGCATATCTCACTTTTCATTAGAAACCTCTGCCATTTTTATAGAGGTTTTTGTAATTATAGCAATACCCTTTTTACGGTACACTCTATTTCTTCTGGTTGCTCTTCAAATATACCCATATCTTCATGAGCTATGGTATAAGTTGATAATTAAAGACATTTTCTGTTTTAACTTCGTATTCTTCACGCTGGTATAACGCAATATATTCAATATTACGAAGCATTTTCACTACGTTCTTTTAATAGGCAGTTTAACAGATACTATGTATAATTAACTAACTTAAATGTGTAAAATTTAATGCTAGTTAATATTTATATGAAACTTTTACAGTACAAAGAGTGTGGGGGTAAAATGGTTTTGCTTCAAGGACACTTACTAAACCCTTAACAAACCCCACCTATATTTTGAACCCATGGCCAAAAATTTTTCAAAACACCCAAGGTCAAAATATTCGAGCTTTGAGAATCAATGCTAAATATATTCTAGATTATCTCAAGGACACTTACCTACTAAGCCAATGGCAAACCCCATCTATACTTTAAAGTCAAGACCAAATATTTTTGAGACCACCCACGGTCAAAATATTCGAGCTTGAGTGTCAATGTTAATATAGTCGCAGCACTGCAAAATGGCATATAAAAACTGGCCATAAACGTGGCACGCGGTGCCGTAATCATAATACAAATTTAGAGTTTTTCCGGAGTACGTGTAAAAAATTAAAATTAATTTTTAAATTTTGGCAAACTCTTCAGTATTTTAAATACCTCTAAGTATTCCTAATTCGTTTGTGTTAAAGTATCGAACGTACCTAATCACTCCTTTTAAGGCTATCGTCGGGTACTACCTTCACCCCTTAAGACAGGGCCACACTCATTTTAAAACTAATAGTGGTTCTAACCTACCGATTTCGATTTTGATTGACAATATTATTGTGAATATAAAAAATGAATATAAAATAATGGCGTTCTGGCATATTGTTATATTTCACGCTGGAAATGAGAAATTATTTGTTCCAAATTGTCTTAAACCTTTCGCAAGAATATAGGAAAATGTAGCGCTGATTACCACTGTGACGTGAACCCAACAATTTTTGAAAACTGGTTTTGCGAAGTTCTCGTACCAAACCTACCAGCAAACAGTGTAATTGTTATGGTCAACGCCTCGTATCATTCGCGAATGTCATCTAAAATTCCAAGTACTTTAACGAAGAAGGCAGACATAATCAAATTTTTAAATGTAAAAAATGTTAACATTCCGGAAAACGTCAAACTAAAAAAGATCTAATAGAATTAGTTAAAGAGTATTGATGACTCCGGTAGTGATACGGAAAAGCAATAAACTTTCCTAAGATTATTATCTACCTCTAATTTGTTACCTATTTTATGTGATTTAAAATTAGAACAATCTAAAATAGTTAATTCTTTAAGTATTTTACCTACATGTAAAGCGTTGTTTTATTTAAGACTAACATACGTATTAATCAGCAACTTTATGGCATTTTTGGGTGCTGCGACTATACCTGCTCTAAGGCCAACAATAAAATAGTAAGATACAATGGTATTTTCATAGGCAACAGATGTTTCATGGTCAAGGTCAAGGTCCCTCCTTAAAAATTATCCAACACCCGTATAACCCTACTAGTGCCTCCGACAAATTTATATAAAATTTTCACTCCCGGCGGTAGATGTTCCCCAACAAGGTCAAGCATGGCACCTAAAAAAATAGAGAATAGGGCGGGCGCAATAACACATCCTTGTTTAATTCCTGTCGTAATCTGGAATGACTCTCCTGGTCCATCGTTGCTCAGGACTGTTGCATTCATATTGTCGTGTAGTAGTCTAAGAATTTGAATATATTTTTAAGGCCATCCAGCTTTTGCCAGTAATTGACAAAGAGCTTCTCTGTTGACCGAGTCAAATGCTTTGAATAGGTCTATAAAGGCCATGAAGAGGGGGCGATTTTGTTCTCTAGATTTCTCTTGCATTTGTCTGGCACTGAAGATCAGGTCATCTGTGTCTCGATTAGGCCTAAATCCACACTGTGTCTCTGGCAGGTTTTGATCAGCAATGGGAATTAATCGGCTTGATAGTATCCGTGCAAATATCTTTCCAGCAACAGAAAGCAGAGTTTCCACATTGGGCCTTGTCGCCTTTCCAGAAAATGGTAACTATAGAGGCGTCTCTGAGTTCGGCAGGAATGGTCTCAGTGGTCCATATTTTACTTATTAGAGTATGTGTTTGGGAATTAAGTGCGGGACCCACTTGTTTGTAGAGTTCAGCAGTGATACCATCTGTGCCTGCTGACCTGTTATTCTTTAGCTGATTGCGTTTTCGACCTCCTCAAATCTCGGAATCTCACTTAGGTCTTGTTTTCTCAAGAATTTTGTCGATGATGTCGTTATCGACCTGAGACTCTCTGTTGAGTAGTTTTTGAAAGTGTTCTTTCTATCGTGAATT
The DNA here is from genome assembly GCA_963921995.1 of Oxystoma pomonae. NCBI lineage: Eukaryota > Metazoa > Arthropoda > Insecta > Coleoptera > Brentidae > Oxystoma > Oxystoma pomonae. The sequence continues at coordinate 73,754,696 of OY998167.1, read as the reverse complement.
AATAGAGGGTTTGTTTTTAAGAAGCCTTGTTCCATCTTGTGTAGTGGGACCATAGATCATCTTAGTAGCTTGAAAGAATGCTCTGGTGTTGCATTTCATGTGATTTTGTTGTCCATTATTGGTTTTTTAATCTACGTGTTTGCCTTTGTACTTCTGCTTTGGCTTCTTGATATTACCTTTTCTTTTCGTTAGAGTTAGGGTAGCTTTTCCAAGCTGGGCTGTTCTCTCTCTCTCTCTCAATAAGGTCTTGAATTTCTTTGTCATGCTCATCAAACCAGTTTTGATATTTTTTTTGTGTATAGCTGACCATTTCTTCGGAGGCAGATGTTATTGCTGTCTTCAACATTCTCCAGTGATCGTCAATATTCTCCGGGTATTCCAAAGTATTCAGCTTTTGATTCAGAAAGACTTGCAATTTTCTTCTGGTTTGATCATCTTTTGGTTTTTTTTACGGCTGCTTCTTGGCGGAATGTGCAAGTTCATTTTGGCTCATATCAGGTGATGGTCTGTCCAGTGGTTGTCTGTTCTCGTTATTGCTCTTGTAATGTTTACGTCTTTTTGATCTCTGGAACGTCTTCGTGCCGGTTTGTCACTAAGAGTTTCCAGACTACACTATCCTGCTCCCGTCGCAACTTGCCGATCGCCGAAAGACTTTGGTGTGCTTGGACTTAATGATCTTATGTGTTCGGGTGTTGCCAGGAGGTCTTGAATTTGTCTTTTTGTCGAAAAATTGTATTTGAGATTATGAGGTCATATTCCGAACATAAGCTTAATAGGCGCAGTCCGTTTGAGTTCATGTTTCCATCACCTTCCTTGCCAATGACGTCCTTCCATAGGTTTGAATTCATACCAACTTGAGCATTGAAATCACCTAGGATGATAAGTTTATCACACTTAGGTACAGATGTTATGGCTTCACTAAGTTGAGAATAAAATTCATCTTTTTGGTTTTCATCAGCTGCGTTGAGTTGGAGCGTAGGCGCTGATTATAGTAGCGTGTTGGTTGTTGCTAAGGTTTAGGCGCAATGAAAATTGGTTAGGTGGTCCAAAATCTCATTTTTTATAGCCAAACCCACTCCAGAAATACGTGGTTTATCTTCTTTTTTTCCTCTCCAGAGAAATGAGTAGCCTCCTCTGTGTTCTTTAAGTTGGCCTTCGCCTGCTCTTCTAGTTTTACTGAAAGCAACAATATCGATTGTTCCTTAGTTCACCTGCCACTATTGCCGTTCTTCTTTGTGGTCTTGTTGTTGTTTCTGTATCCATAGCGTGTGGCAAAGTTCATTGGATTTCTTTTTCTTTTGTTTTGACCGCATGTGCTGTACCCACTGGATGCGGTTATCCAGTCGGACAGTTGTTGCCTGGCTAGGGCACCTTTTATAGCCCCTTCCCTAACAGGGTGAACAGAGTGTGTCCTAAATAGGGCTGCTCAGTCTCGGATGCAGCACACGAGTTGCTTTACAACCAATCCTTGAGCAAAACGGCGATCACGCTTCCGCCGCTTTTGTGCCGGTTTGTTACTAAGAGCTTCCAGACTACACTGTCCGGCTTGGACTTAATGGTCTTATGTGTCCTAGAAAGTATAGGATCTCAACGTGGACATGCTGATGTACAGTCAGTAAACACACGGTCCCTAATAACGAGCGACGACCCAATAACGTAAGGAATACGACGATTGGGTCCCTCGAGATTAGGCCGGCTGATTGCACGATCGAGCACTAGACTAGCCTACAGGCTACAGGCAGTATGGTACGCTAAACTTATAGCGGACAGATTCATGCCACAGTAATTTGATCTATCCGGCTTGACAAATTATATTATAGAAGATTAATAAAAGACTTCGCAAAAATTTCGAAACCCTTAACCAAATTATTACAAAAAAGATGTACCTTTTATTTTTAATCAAACTTGTAAAAATGCATTCGAATTATTAAAAAATGCTTTAGAAGAAGTCCGATTTTAATATAACCAAATTTTGATGAACCATTTATTTTAACAACTGATGCTAGCGGTTATGCTATTGGCTCAGTTTTATCGCCAGGAACCATTGGCAAAGATTTACTTTTTGCAATCAGAACATTAAATTCTGCAGAACAAAAATATTCAACTATAGAATGTGAGCTTTTGGCTATAATTTGGTCAGTTAAACACTTTAGACCTTATTTGTATGTATAAATTCGATTAAAGATCCTGGCAGTCGTTTAGGAGAAGGTGGAGCCTTAAACCAGAAGAGTATGAATTTGAATTTATTTATAAATAAGGAAAAATTAATAAAAATTCTAATGCCCTATCCAGAATTAAACTAATTGAGAAAATCAATACAGTATATTACTCGGTAAATTTTCAAAATCAGGTTAACCGAGAAAATGTTAAAATTTTGGAAGGAAATTTATTTCATGCTCCTTCGCACTTTGCTTTGGCTCATTGTGTATCAAAAGATTTAAAAATGGGTGAAGGCATAGATTTACAGTTTAAACAAAAATACGGACATATTGACTATCTTAGAAATCAGAATAAACAATCGGTATACTATTTAATCACAAATAAAATTCAAAACCTACTTATGACGATTTTTATAAGTGTTTGGAAAACTTAAACAAGATTGTTTAGAGAATCAAATTAAATAAATAGCAATGCCAAAAATAGTTTGTGGCTTAGATTTAATAAATTGGGACACAATTTTATCAATTACTAAATCAATTGTCTAATCAACAGATATCCAAATCCATATCTACATCTTGAGTGATAAAAGAACAGCAATTATTAGTGCTTTATCAGAACAGGGGAACTCATCTAAAGAAGATCAAAATGAAAATGTATCTCTTATGTCACCGCAAACACTTGAAGATTAATTTAATAAATTCCAAAATTTATATCAAAAAACTTCATTGATTGATTGTTCCAAAATTAGATACACAAATGAACAAATATTTAATAAAGACCACAAAAATATCATTACAAATTTTAACGGGACAATTTGAAGGATTTACATTATCAAATTATAGAAGATTTTTTTGATGAGAGTCCAAAGTTTGACATTAAGAGAATCAATATTTTATCTTAAAAATCCGTTAGGAAAAGAAATTACTATATTATTTCATTGCCAAATTTTGAAGAAGATTTAATTTCAATACTTTTTGAAATTCTTTGTAGATGTCAAAATGATATTGATCCTTCAAAAACATACTATGTTGAGACAAGGGTTGAATCAAACAAAAATATAATTGGAAAAACTTAAGCAGAGGTTGAAAAATATATTAAGGAATGTGACATATGCCAAAGAAACAAAATTCTAAGAAATAATTTGGATAATCCACTTGTAATTACGGAAACCTTAAAAACACCTTTTGAAATAATTAATTTAGACATTTTGGAAATACCACAAAAGAATTTAGTTTTAACAATAAGTGATGAATTAACAAAATTCATACAAGCTTATCCTCTTAGTGATAAAACATCAAAAAGTATAGTTAATACTCTACTACTTTTTTTCAGCATACTAATATGGGCAAAGAATTTAATAATCAATTATTAAAGGACTTGTGTAAGATGTACGACATAAAGTTAAATTTTTCAAGCACTGGTCACCCTCAATCTAACGGAAGCTTAGAACGATTCCATGCAACCCTTTTGAAAATAATAAGAGTATGTAGTACAAAAAACAGTAACAAATATCCCCATCAACTTATTATATGTTATAATAATGTTATAATAACCCAACATGTAAAACTCGTGGTTTCACTCCTTACGAATTAATATTTGGACATACGTCTTTGCGACCTGCTGAAGTTCTTTTTAATGAACAAGAGCTAATACGATATGGTCAACAGTATAGTATTAATGAAATCAATAATACAGTAGGTGTCTTCTTCCACAGAGAATCCAATATTAAGGTATCTAATAATAAGTGGACCACATTAGTTTATAAAAATATAGAGGCTTTGCAAAATGCCTTTATTAAAAATAATCATATCCTAGATAACTTAGAGCTTACGCTTTGCAAAAAAACAGGAACCATGAAACAGGTACACTATAATATTTGATCTCATATTACGTTGTTAAAACAAATTTAAAAAGATATCGGTAATAAATTCGATTAAAATCGATCCGATAAAACAACCGAACAAGTTACTAGACCTAAAAAAGAATATTTGAGGCTGTAGGTACAGTTTGAGAATATATTACAGGAAATTTAGACGCTGCTGACGGTCAGTATTTTAATGAATGTATTAATTAAATTGAAAAAGATGATAAAGAATTGGAAACTTTGATGAAAAAACAAATAAGCGTTCCTACATCTGTCATTAAACAATAATTTTTCCCAATGATTTATTGGATGCCTTAGAGTCAATAAGTAAAAACTTGGAAAATAATAATTTATCTTTTACCCCGCGAAAATCTCAAATTCCAACTTATCTTAACATAATTTATTTACATGCTTTTATAATGGCTAAAAAATTAGTTTTTTATTTTAGAAGTATACTTAACTGAATCAGAAATGTATACGGTTTATAGCATGTATCTAATACCCATTTATGATAATAGAACTATGCTGCATCATATTCTACCTGTTAGTTAAAAATATATTGCCAAAGACGATAATAACGAATTTTATATCTCTTTATCTGATATCAGTAAATGTAAAGAATTAACATATCGCTTTTATCTTTGTAAAAATTTGTATTCTTTACCAATTGATTCAAATGCTATTTTTGAAGCGCAATTGTTAAAAACACAAAACGTTTTTTCTTTACCAAAACATGTGAAATAATTTTAATTTTAGCTGAAGATTATCCGATTATTAGAAAATAATGTTTGTTTAATAAGTGTAACCAATCAATTACCAATAACAATAAAATGTGAAGGTATGGATCGAACATCTAAGACTGTTAATAAAAATACTATTTTAAACTTAACTTCAGGATATTCAGGTTTTGTTGGAACTTCAAAAGCAAGCAACCAAAAACTATATGAAATATTTTTTGTTCAGCATAAAATTTTATTTTTTAATTATAGGTGAATAAAATGCTAAAACTTTTATTTTTACAAATTTTGAATTGTTTAAAAAAAATACCTGAAAAACTAAACGTGATACAAAAAAGTTTATTAGACATTTTTTACTTAAACTTAAATGATTTATTGTATGCCATTTTTGAGTTTTTTAAAATGTATTTTTTCTAAGATGTATATGAAAGATTTCACTTTTTATCTTAAATAATAGTGCTGGATGGTCCAAACGTAAAACCTCATAATTCAAGAAACAGGATATGTTACATTGCATTACATACACTGCTTTTTTAATAAGATTTTAGAAACCAAAACCATATCTAAGGTATGAGTCCTACGCACTGGTAAAGGATATGTACCCCTTTTCTTCCAACGCACTCGGATAATTTCCAATTGACCGTGGCTTTAGTTAGTCCAAAGCGGGGCTCTGACCCGAAGAACGCAGATTCCGCTCCTGCCTTAGCCAGAAAATCGGCTTTTTTATTTTCTTCAATTCCTGTGTTGCTTGGGACCAATACAAGAGTGATTTTGTTGGTTCCACAGATCTTTAGCAAAGTTTGAAGGCAGTTCCAAACAAACAGTGATTGGATCTTATTTGAGCTTATTGCTTTCAGGGCAGTTTGACTATCTGATATGATTTTCATGCTTCTGTTAGAGATGCCTTTGTCGACTATTTCCCTTGCACAGAGCTCTATGGCGTTAACCTCGGCCTGGAAGATGGTGGCAAGGTTACCGAGTCCAACTGAAATTGCAGCTCTTGAACCCTATACACCCACTCCCACGCCGTCCTTGGTTTTTGATCTGTCTGTGTACCAAACGTGGTCAGCTTTGGTAAGTTGATTTATATTCCTTTTTCATTCTTTCTTCGTTGGAAACATAACCTAAAACGATTTTTCAAAGTGGTATTTTAGTAGCCTGTGGTCTATTGGCATACTTATGATTCGGTTATTACAAAAATGCCTTTGTTAGCCCTGCACAGTTTCCCAATGCCTGACCAGGATGCTCGTGATTCAAGCTATTGAATCTTTCTAAAGTTGTTCTTGCCTCTTTCTCCACCCAGATATGCAGCGGGGGGATATTAAGCATAACTTCCATTGCTTCCGATGGTGTTGCCTTCATTGCTAAAGTTATTACTTTGCATGCTGTTCGTTACACGCCCGCCAGTTTTTGCCGGTCAGTGACCTGCTTGATTTTGGACCACCAAGCTATAGAGCTATGGGTGATCATCGGTCTTACTACCGTTAGATACAGCCAGTAGGTTTATTTTGGTTTCATCCCCCACGACTTTCCATATATTCTGTTAGAAGACCAGAGAGCCATTGAGCGTCTTTTGGATAACTTTTTTCAGGTAGGCATTCCACGTAAGTTTCTGGTCCAGTATCAGTCCCAGGTATTTCCCATATTTTAAGAAAGAAATACGTTCCACGCTAATGCTAGGTTCGATAAGATTAAGTTTTCTCCTTTTTGTGAAAGGTACAATGATTGTTTTCTTGGAATTAATGGATAGACCTTCTTTAGTACACCAATCGTTAATTAGGTTTAGACTTCTCTGAAGGATGTTAGATCTGATTTGATCTAATATTTTGGGAGGGTGGGGATTTAACGTCACAGCATCTAGGCCTCATTAGACCCATTGTGCTCCTCTAGGGCTTCCTCCTAGTTTGTCAGCCATCCTACGCTTCGAACGTAGTTGATAACATCGCCAAAGGGAGCCTCACGTATTTTGGCTGGAGTTGGCCAAAACTCGTCGAAAATAGCCTTTCGGGTAGATGACAGTGCTGGACTGTCGCAGAGAATGTGTTCCATGGTTTCATCTTCTTGTTTACAACCTCTACATAGAGGTGTATCTGAATAACATCATTCTATTGAGATGTTTATTTAGTTGGCAGTATCCGGTCAGAATGCCCGTGACAAAACGCAGGTTCTGTCTAGTCATTGATAGGCATTTTTTTGCTGATAATTCGTCAGGGTAACATAGTAATTCCCTGGCAATTTTGCAGTTTCTAGTTTCATCCTATCTTTTTTTAAAGTCTTTTTGGGAATGTTCTCGTATTTGGTTCTCCACTGTTAATGCTGTTATACTGGCAGAAGGGGCAGGTTCAAAGAGTGTTTGTCCCGCTACCTTTCTTGCCAGCGTATCTGCAATGTGGTTTCCTTTGTATTTGCCATGACCTTTGATCCATTTTAGTGTGACCATGTTGTTGTTTTCTGATACTTTGACAAAGGTTTCATGGTATTTGAATACAAAGCCCATTGTAATACGTGATCGTTGTAGAGCTAGTAGTGCTTGTCTGCTATCTGTGTAAATGCAGATGTTTTTTCCCGAAATATTTTTCGCGGATTTTTCTTTTGCTGCTATGTGGATGCCATTCGGTTCTGTTTGAACTACGCTGGCGTATTTGCCAATAGCCCATTTAATTTTGAGGTTTAGTGATGTTGAGTTATTCCACATCCAGAACCGTGTTCAGTTTTGGAAACGTCCGTGTAGATATAGAGAGTACATCCCATGATCGGTTCTTCTGCTGTGTTGAATATGCTTATTTTGTAAGGCTTGTAAAAAACAAAGCTAGGTGCAATGGAGTCCTTATTCGCCTGTAGCATTGGGAGCGAGTTAGGCCCTTCGCGGCACAAACGTCGTCTAGTTTCATCGGCTTTTACTTCTGGTTCTATGCCAACCATGCGGAAACGGTACATAGTCATCAAAACAACCTCCTTGATGTGAATGTCAAGAGGGGTGAGACCAAGAATCACCTCCTTAGCTCGGGTTGGCGTGGTTTTCATAGCTTCCGTTGCATAGAGACATTCTATTCTTTGGATTTGTTCTAATTTTCGGATTACTGTTGCTTGTTGTGCTTTTGGACCTCAAACGACAGCGCCGTATGCTAGCATAGGTCTTATGATTGCCATGTAAATCCATAAGGCTATTCTAGGGAATAACCCCCAAGTCTGTCCCGTGGTTCGGCGACATTGTTCACATGATATATATGCTTTTTTTACTCTTTTTTCCAGGTGAGAGTTCCATGTTAACTTTTTATCAAAAGTGATCCCCAGATATTTTACCTCTGTAGAAAAGTTTAGTTGGTTCTTAGAAGTTCTGGAGCTTTTAGTTCCGGTAACGGTCTTTTTCTTGTGAAAAGGACGATTTCTGTCATTCTGGGATTCACCGACAGCGAGTGGTCCTCACACCATAGTTCAATGGATTTGAGAGCAACCTGCATTCTTTCGCAGAGTACATTCTCAAATCTTCCTGTTTGCAGGATGACTAAGTCATCCGCATAACCCACAGTGTAGAAGTTGTCAGTATTCAGGCGGTTGAGCAGGGTGTCAAGGACCATGTTCCACAGTAGATGTGATATCACCCCTCCCTGTTGACAACCCCGTACAACCAGGCCTCGTAGTGTGACATCATCTACCTTAATATTTATTGCTCTTTTTGAGAGCATATTGTGTACCCAACCACTTATCACCCGAGGAACGCTCCTGGCGCAAGCGAGTCTGCTATTTTTGGGAAGGTGGTTTTATCGAAGTCACCTTCTATGTCTATGAATACGCCCAAGGTGGACTCTTTGTTGCCCAATGCTCTTTCTAGACGGCTAGCCACCAGTTGGAGTGCCGTATCGGTAGATCTGCCTGGGGTGTATGCTCGCTGATTAGGGTGCAGTGGATTTGTGGTAATCACTATGTTAGATACCACCTTATCAAATTTGCCTCTTATTTGTACTACAATATCGTCAGAATACGCTTACGCATCTATTCTCTCCGTCTGAAGGAGGTCGAGCAGTTCGTCCACCAAAAGTGACCATAGTAGGGGGGATAGGACGCCGTTCTGCGGACTGCCTTTGTTGGTATTTACCTTAAACTCTTCCTCCCCCAGGGTGATTTTTACAATGCGATTTTGTAGCATCATTTTGATTCAATTGCAGACGAGTGACTGGTCACCTATCCTCCTACAACTGTTGGAGAGCGACTCGGTTCTGGCATTGTTAAATACACCTTTAATGTCTAAGAAGGCTGCCACTGCCATTTCTTTATTGTCGAGTAAGTGACATAGTTTACTGACGAAGTTATTTATCGCCAGATCCGTAGATTTGACTGGTTGATAGGCATACTGGTTTTTATTCAGTGGGTGACGTAGAAGCGCCTCATTTCTAATATGTCTTTCAATTAGTTTTTCCATTGTTTTTAACAAAAATGAGGTAAGACTAACTGGCCGATACGCTTTAGGTCTGTTGGATACTGCCTGCCCTACTTTTAGAAGGTAAATCCTTCACCGACCTTCAGTTCATAGGAATGTAGCTCCATGTTAAGCTAGGTCTAAAAAGTTTTGTCAAGGGTGGAGAGAAGTAGATCCAGCCCCTTCTGTAGAAGAGTCGGAAATATCCCGTCCTCACCTAGAGATTTAAATGGTTGTAAAAGATTAACCGCCTACCTAATAGTTTTGCCAGCCTCCACCTCTCCCGATCCGGTCTGTTTATACCAGACCTGAATTCTGGCTAAACCAGAGTCTGTTCAGTTACTACAGTGCAGCCCAGAAAGCGGCAATTACATAATAATTCAAGCGTTTCTTGCCTAGATTCTGTGTATCTTCCGTCTGGTCGTTTTATGGACCCTACTCGACATAATTTTATGGATTCTTGTTACAGCGGAGATTTTAGATATTCCTTCGCTGAATTTCCTCCACGGCTCCTTTGGCTTTCCGTATTTCCTTGTTATAGAAAGTCAAGGCTAATCTGTACTGGTCCCAGGATTCTGTCTACTTCGCCCTATTGAGTAGTTGCCAAACGGTTTTTCTTAGTTTGTCTGGGTTTCTGTTTCACCAGGATATGTTGCTAGAGTTGCTTTTTATTTTTAGAGATAGAATATCGGTTTGGATTGATCCTTCTGCCGCCTCTATCTGTGTTATGATTTTTATAACTGTTGGAACCTAATTTTGAATGCGCTCAGTCAAGGTATAGTTAAAGCCCTCCCAGTCTGTGCATTTAGGGTTACGGTATTAAGTACCGGTCTTGCGCTCGATTTAATCGAATATGTCTGCGATCGGAACCAGAGGGCTCGAAGGAAACATTCCAATTGACAATATTGTTGCTTAAGTAAGCCGTTGTTAATGTCAGGTCACGGCCCTTGCGTCTATTTGCTACGACAAAGTTAGGTTCATTTCCGGTATTATTGACCACCCTCTCCTAAAATATAGTCAAATATTGCTTCACCTTCTTTATTAATGTCTGTGCTCCCCCAAACTGTGTGATGAGCGTTTGCGTCACAGCCTAGAAGTAGTTGCAGATTGTTCCTCCTAGAGTGGTTGATTAATTTAGCCAAGCCTGCTGGTGGGATGCTCGCATTACCCGAAAAGTATGCTGAGCAGACCACCAAGGTTTGATGTCTGTTGTCGGTTATGGTGTCAATTTGAGCCGCTATATGATCTGCGTTGCAAAAACCTGTCACCAGAAAGTAATTCATATGGTTTTTATAATTATACCAGCTCCAGGAGATCCAAGACCCGATCAGTCACACACCTGGTTGCCGATCAGCCATGGTTTTTGAAATCGGGCCAAATCCAGGTTGGCTTCTGTGATCGTTTTGGTTAATATGTAGGTCGCCGCTTTGTCATGATTGAGGTTGACCTGAATGAATTTAACTTTTTGATCCATTTTTTTTCTCATTAGGCCCGCTGAGACTGGTAGTTGTTCCTCCAGGTGGATTGTCCTCACTACTCTGGGTTGGTACTATCCCCAAGTCCATTGACTCAGGTGGCGCCACCTCCCGAGCTAGATTCAGGTAGGGGGCTTGCACTCCCAAGGTGGAATTCGTAAGTTCTTTTCCTCCGGATTCTTCCTTTTGCTCCTCTGTTGCAACCGTTAGCGTTCGATTCTGAGATGGGATCTGTTGGTTCCTCCCCTCCAGATTCTTCATTCTCTGCGCTGGCACCCGGACTCATTCGCTTTGGTCGGAATTTAACCTGCTCAAAACAGCAGTAGGCTTTCAAGTCCATCCCTTTCAGGGTGTTCCAAGAGACGTCATCCATCGAGAATGTCTATGTTTAAGGAGTGGAGCAAAATAATTGCAACGTCTTTACACAAAAAGGGTCCTGTTGAGAACCCAGCCAATTATAGAATAATAGCACTCACAAATTGTGCCACAAAAATTTTTGGGTGGGAACTGGGTTTCGGAAAAACAAAGGGTGTGTAGATAATGTATTTGTTTTAAGTAATACGATCCGCAAAATATTCGCACTGTTTGTTGATTTTAAACGCGCATTCGATTGAATAAACGATGGTGCTCTAATATGTCTAGTGGCATCTTTTCGTAATAAGAAAAAAATAATATTGCTATTTTTTAGGAAATAATTGAAGCCGATATGCGTCAATCCACTAACTCTAGTTTTCTAATATTATATCCATACCTTACTGTAACAACCTCGGTAGCATCTTACTTGTAACGCAATTTCCCCGTAGCCATAACGAAATATTCACTATATGCAACCTCAATAAAAAGGAAACATTAGTTCACATATTAATAGAATGCCCTGTCTATTCAGGAATAAGACAAACCAATCGTAACATTTAGCTTCGCTGGAAGAATAATTTATTATAAACAATCCTGATATTAGCACTGCCAAAAAGTCCTGTGAACGGATATGGTGTAAGGAAGTTACATACACATAATTTTTGTTTCTTAATTCTTGGGAATTATTGGTTAACTATGCATGCCACCAAAAATTCCGTTAAACACCGACTAAAACTCCAGCCTTTTTTAACATACCGCAAAACATCACACTCCTCTTCAAATAAAAACTTACATATTCAATTAAAACAACTTGAAAATCATTTTCTAGGAGTTACCTATTTTTCTACACTTAGCTCTAGCAAATACACGCACACATACATATACGCAACCCTACCATAGAGAGCAGTAGAACCCCACTACCATATTTTTGCTTGGCTGCTTGGCGCTTAGCGAAACGAGAGAAATTTACTGCCGTACCGACCGCTCTTCCCTTTAGCTTGAACAACTGACCATACACTTGATTTAAAAGAAAAAGTCATAGATGCATTTTTTCCTATGCCACAAAATTTAGCTTTCCATTAGTGTATACTATTATATGGCACCACCAGCTTAGTATGCTTGACAGCTTAAAATTCAGTGTGATATCCTTAAAAATGCCACAAATATCAACATTTACAAAAGTTTAAATTCTCACTCGAGAAGACGGCTAGTCTATAAGAAGAGCGGCCACCCATTTTGGAGTTGATAAAATGACGATAATGCGATGGAAAAACCGCTGGATTGAAAATAATTCTACGGATAGGAAAGATGGATCACGACGACCAAAAGTAAGTTCTGAAGTGCAACGTCGGTTGAAGCAGCTAATGTAATATTATTTGCGGGTTCTTTAGCAACAGTAAATAGAAGAGTAACGATATCAGAAGTCTCTTGTCGAGTTGCTGAAAAGAAGCCTTTTCTAACAGAAAAACAAAAACAGGCCAGAGTGATTTTTGCACTGAACAACGTTCTTCGTGATAATGACTTCTGGGAGAGGGTGGTTCTCACTGACGAAAACATTTTTCAACATCATTTTCAAGCAGCAGGAGAATTTTAGTTTATCGTCTACCAAATTTTAGATTTGAACCCGAATATACAAACCAAATTAAAAAAGCTGGCCATTTTTCTGTAAAGATGTGGGGCTGGTTTAGTGCTAGAGGTTTGGATTTTTTTTGAGAATCGAAGGACAATTCAATAGTCAACGATATATTGAAATCATTGTTAACGTTATGCTGCCATCTGTACAGCCTTTACATGAAAATAATGACTTCGTTTATCAGCAGGACACACGGCTAATGTTGTTCGCCAATGGTTTCAGAATAATAATATAGAAACACTTCCTTGGCCAGCCAACAGCCCTGACCTTAACCCAATGGAAAATATATGGGGTCGAATCGTTAAAATAATATACCAAAGGAATTGGAGACCACGAAATGCTGAAGAGTTAAGCGATGCTATTTATCGCGTATTGGATCAGCTCTCAGAAGACCATCAGTATTTTAAAAATTTAACCTTTTCAATGCCCAGACATTTGCAGCTTGTAATAGAGAAAAATGGTGATCCTATTAAATACTAAATTATTAATTTTAGTTCTTTTTTAAGTTAAAGTAATTAATATTAAGTTTACTATCGTTTTTGTCCTTTTCCAAGTTTCCTATTTGTCGAAATGTTTTCAATCCAGCGCTGTTCCATCGTATTATTGTTATTTTATCAACTCCAAAATGGGTTACCGCCCTCTTTATAGAACAGCTTTCGTCCGTTACTCGAGTGATAATTTGATATTGTTTAATAAAGACTTTACTAAAACATTATTTTTGCTGATGTTTTAGTATTATGCAAAATTTAATATAAAAATAAGGTTGCCTTTAATTTAAGTAAAAAAATATTTTCAGTTTTAGAGACCTTTTTTAAACAATATGACAAATTGTCGTACTTTTGAAGTTTTTAGGTATTTTAACTGGTAGTCCGTATATATTATACACTTTCAGAAAGGTCAATTTTGTGACCGCATGTATGCGTTTTTTTTTAAATCAAGTGTACCTCACCGAGGAAACTAATATTTCCACCGGTAAAGATGTAGTTAGAAATTTGTAGCTGCTGTCTTTTCGGTGAGTTGTGCGAAGTAAAAAGTTTGTATTTTCCTAGCCTCTAATAACCGGGCTCGATAAGTTATTAACTAGTTTATCTTTTCTTTGAAAATTAATTAGGTACGCAACCCACAGAAAAGACCTTACAAACCCTAGAATTTTAGGTATTCAAAAAGGTTCTATAAATTTCCCACCGATCTACTGTATATAATAACTACTACGTTTTTTCACTTTAAAGCAACCATAATAATAATAATAAAATTATAGGTAGATACGCATAATTTTTCCTATTTACCCGATTCTATTTTCCACTCTATCTTGGGAAAAATACTGGCAATATTTATTTTCATTTTCCATAGTTTACTTTAGGTATTTTCTTACGGTTCTACTCTGCATTGTGATATTTTATTGTCTTTTTGATTTGTAAAATATAAAATCAATTGTGGGAAAAATTAATTTAATTAATTTTATTTATTTATTTTAGTATTCCGTGTGTAAAATTGTTAGGTCCATTACCGTACCGAAAGAACCGATTTTTAGTGATAAAAAATAAAAACCATCATTACTAAAAAAATCCAGAAACTACACGAACCTGGACACACCTGTCTCCACTTAGCTACTCGGAGGCATTTCTTGGAGCTTATACCACACTAATCCATAAGAAGATGTGTTGAACAAAGAACCATATTACTATTTCTCATTGACTAACACATTGCCCTTATGGCAATTTATTTTTAATTTTACTCGACAACCGCTACAGATAAACTCTACATGATATATTTTTTGATTCAAAACTTAAAAAAAAAATTTGATTTCGTTAAAAAAAAGAGAACCTCATGGCTACCCTGCGTCTAGTGTGATTAAGGAAAAAACTCTAAAAATCTACCTAATTTTACGAGTAATTCCCTTTTTGATTGAGCTTTTTGTGACAAATAACAAAAAATGTTTTCCAAGTGGGACTTTAAAAACAGTCACATTGTAAATAACTGAGTGTAAATGAAAGGTCTCATTTTTAAGTTATTAAATTCTTTAATTTACAATATTTCACATAAAGCTTGGATATAGATAGAGCAAACTGTAGATTTTCTTTAAAAAATGGTACTTATGTGGACATTCTATTTTTTCTGTCAGTGAAAGTGAAAGTCATGTGAAATCTCTACTTTTTGTTGTCAAATAAACATCAAAATTGGCTGAACTTTAAGTGGAAGGCACTTTTTGTAAAAATTTAGACACAGCTCGGAGTACTCAATGTATGGCATACGTCTTTTCCAACTTTCTTGGTAGGAACTATGTGATAGAAGGTTTGAAGCGACCATAACCTTTAAATTAAAAATCAAATAAGAGGTTATAAGTATGACATACTAACTAGCAGCAGGTTTGTGCAGCTTCATCATGCACAATTGACAAACTTAAGGAATTTTCTATTCATCCTTTTCTATTCATATATGTGAGAAAGAGACATATAAGATTAAGTTGCTGCATAAACCATACCTTAGAAAATTCAACTAGGTTAACCTATAACTAAGGAAACCCTTCCAACGGTGAAAATTGAATATCTAATTAGTTTTTGAGTTATGATGAAACGCCAATTATTTTATTCCCACATAAAGTATATCCATGAATGTCCCATATATATCCAGTGGACATCCATTAGAAGTGATTATTTATCACACTTGGATGTCCGTTGCAGCTCGATATATGGGTAACATATAGAATGGATATACATTGATGATGCACATATACATCACTGGATATAAATGGGATAAAAGTTAAATATCCATTAGAGGTACGTTCATATATGTCCATTAAAAGAGTATCATTTGAATGTATATATGCAGATGGGTATCCATTGGATATACATATCCATGGCTTGCTATGTGGTTTACTTAGTATGTTTTCACATTATACTCAATCAATATGTATAAAAAATCAAGCATTTTGTTCTTTCATATATCACGGTCTTAGTCAGAACAGAGAACATGCTGTATGAAAGAAAAACGAAACAATTTTTTTCATATGTATTGAGTATGATGTGAAAACATACTATATATTGCACTAGGTATATTAACTTATTACTTACTTTTGTGTCGATGGACAAGTCTGATGTCCTTCAGTCCTCAACCATAAATGGCCATTATTTCTCTTGCCAGGTTTTTCGAAACTGTAATTTTTCAAGGATCAAATTGTCTTGTATTGGAATTTCGGGGCGACTTGTTGCTCTGGATCCGCCTCGACCTCCTCTAAATAATATATTACTCTATTCACGAGCCATATTTATTGTGGCTCCATCATTTTTACCGACAATATTTATATAAAAAGGGGCAAATGAAATAAAAACTGAATCACTATAATGAAACAAAAGTTAGCTTACAAATTAACCAACCAAACATTGAATTCTGCGCAAGTTTTGTGCGATTACAGTACGATTCTCCTGCGTCATACCAGTAGAACGTTCACCTGCGTTCAAGAATACAGACTAGGATTTTTTTCGTGAGACCACATGTGACCATCCCTTGATCCAAGAATCGATACCCTTCTGTTTCATATCTTGGTTCTCCATCATAGACTGAAAGAAAAGAAACTAAGCACTTAGGAAGAGTGCGGGCAGTGCTCCTTTTTTAGTTACCAACTGCACTACTGCAATGCTTAGAGATTTTCATCGAGTATCCGGGGCAGCCCCCTACATTGATTAGACAATGATGGGCCCTTTACTTCTTGGTGACCTAGTCGTACCAACTCTAGTTTTCTGTTACTATCTGTCCCGAATGTGGACCTACAACATGTCCGGGACGTTGCAGCAGGAAGGCGGGTATGCCTCATTCCGGACTTCTGTGTGCAGTGTTGTGTTCCTCGTGGAATGTGTATTTGTATGATGTTTTGTGTTGTGTCTGAAAGCCGTTATCTCTTAGCAGGGATCTTATTTTCGAAACCATACGAAATTATTCGCATGCGGCTACTTCCGTCTCTTCCTATGCCGGATAGAAAAGAAGGCAAAAGACATGCCCATATGCTGATTCATAGATAGTACGTGAAAGAATAACTGGTTTTTCATGAGAAACAATACGAATGCCCTTTACCCACTCGTGCAATATTGCGTTAAACCAATTGAATTCGAACGCGGTCCACACATACTGGCTTATCTTTTGTCTCGCATTCCAGAGTGTATAGAAAGAGACTGACATAAAAATTATCGATTATTCAGTACACGTATGCGGATATTTTCGTTTGCATTCGAAAATCAGACCCCAGGTTTGCGCTGCCCAACCCTTGTGGATCCGGTTTCGCAGCTCTCCCAGCGGGTACCGGCAGCAATCTGCACTCTATGAGTTCTTTGTCCATTCACCCAGTTCTTATGAACTAGGTGTACGCACACAGTGTTACCCGCCAACCTTATAACAAAATTTTTGGGTAATATTTCTGAAATCTGAAAACCGCATATCCATATCTGCTTTACATCTAAAGTTATTTTTTACATATTTTATCTTTTTTTCAAATAACTCGAAAACTAAAACTCCCACGAATTTACACTTTATAACAAAATTTGTAGTCCATATTCATGGAAACTTAAATCTGAAAACCATATATCGCTACATGCTTTTGATCCCCCCACCACCCTACCCAAAATTTAAGATTAGAGCCTTCTTGTGTTATCGTGTATACAGACAGACACCAGACAACTTTTTTTTTGTCAATCAAGGTGTTTTGGAACATTAGTAACTCATTGTTGATAAAATTAAGAAAAGTCAAAATTTCACGATTTTAATAGTCCCCCATACAATATTGTTATGGTGGTCTGAAAATTATTCGCATGCCGCTACTTCCGTCTCTTCCTATGCCGGATAGAAAAGAAGGCAAAAGACATGCCCATATGCTGATTCATAGATAGTACGTGAAAGAATAACCGGTTTTTCATGAGAAACAATACGAATGCCCTCCACCCACTCGTGCAATATTGCGTTAAACCAATTGAATTCGAACGCGGTCCACACATACTGGCTTATCTTTTGTCTCGCATTCCAGAGTGTATAGAAAGAGACTGACATAAAAATTATCGATTATTCAGTACACGTATGCGGATATTTTCGTTTGCATTCGAAAATCAGACCCCAGATTTGCGCTGCCCAACCCTTGTGGATCCGGTTTCGCAGCTCTCCCAGCGGGTACCGGCAGCAATCTGCACTCTATGAGTTCTTTGTCCATTCACCCAGTTCTTATGAACTAGGTGTACGCACACAGTGTTACCCGCCAACCTTATAACAAAATTTTTGGGTAATATTTCTGAAATCTGAAAACCGCATATCCATATCTCCTTTACATCTAAAGTTATTTTTTACATATTTTATCTTTTTTTCAAATAACTCGAAAACTAAAACTCCCACGAATTTACACTTTATAACAAAATTTGTAGTCCATATTCATGGAAACTTAAATCTGAAAACCATATATCGCTACATGCTTTTGATCCCTCACCACCCTACCCAAAATTTAAGATTAGGGCCTTCTTGTGTTATCGTGTATACAGACAGACACCAGACAACTTTTTTTTTGTCAATCAAGGTGTTTTGGAACATTAGTAACTCATTATTGATAAAATTAAGAAAAGTCAAAATTTCACGATTTTAATAGTCCCCCATACAATATTGGTATGGTGGTCTGAAAATAGTCAAAACTACGAAATTTATGTTTTCTTTAGAACAAAAATTTAAGAAGCATAAAACTTAAAAAAAAACAACTACCATCTCGTGCGGAAAAGTATCACTTTCCGCAGTTATTACGTAAATATTTATTTCCAAGTTGCGTGCGTAAAGCTAGTTTTTCCGCGCGCCGTGTATTGCATAAACGCGAACAGATTTCCCGGCTTCCAGCTTTTAACATTGTATATCTCCTCTTTCCTGCCCTATCCTTTCCATATGCCGAATCTTAGCTATGCAGATTTTGGTCAAAAACATAGTTTTTAAATTTTTTTGATTTGAGCTTATAAAAAATCGACAACTAATTTACTTGTATCCCTTTTTCCAGTGTAATTTTTTAAATTAGGGGTTTATTATTAGATTTTGCCAAAAACTACAGTTTTTTTAATTACTTGCCCTCAAATTATACAGAATCAGCACCCATATTTCCTGTATCCAACTTTTGATATTTTTACTTTTTTCTCCCTCCCCCTTCCCCTTCCCCTTTTACCTTAAACACCCATACCTCGACTCATCTCAGCATTAGCAGCAGCAGGTGTGAATATTATTTAGCAAGGTTTAATTAACATACTTACTGCACAACCACTAAAACAGCTGTAAATTTTAACTGTTTTAATTGGCTGCGCAATGATGCCCAGAAAGAATACTAGTAAATACACTAGTTGGTTTTAAAAAAATGTTAGGTGAGAGGGCCAACTTCACTTCATACCTATATCTTTTAAGGGGTTGCTATAAAACAAAATTGGTGACTAGCCGGGTATACTGCGTGGTGAGGGAGGCAGCAGAGTGTCATCTTATCTACCAATCTCTCTCGGCAACAAGAAGACACGCATAAGTTTATCTGCGTCTAACACTTTTAAAATGAAAAAGAGAATAAGATGACCACTCTGTTGCGTCCTCTTCTCGTGCAGTGTTCTCTGTGTTACTCGTTCTCTCTCCTGGGTTACTTGATACACTAAAGAAAACGGATAATGTGACCTCATAAACGTCAAACAATTGAAAAAATAATATAAAGAGAAACTTGCGCCACCATTTTGAGGACTTTCAATTCTTTTAAACAAATTCATGTAGGTTTTTATTATAACATAAAGCTCAAAAGGGCAAAAAATGCTTAGAATTGTTCAGAGATGTCTAGCTTTATTGTTCTTCAATCCACTTTGGCGAGGACATAATTATTTAGATGTATTTGTATGGGTACCTGTATAGTTTATCTATAATGGTTGTAATTTAGTTAAGTTAATTATTCTAATGGCTTGTTAACTTATTGTAGAAGTCCTGAAGAAGACAAAAACATATTCTCGAAATCTTGACTATCAAAAAAGATTTTTTTTATATATATATATATATATATATATATAAATAGGCAAACCTTCCTCCAAAATACATATAAATGCGGCGTACTTCCCTCATATATAACGGACTGCCCTCCGAAATCGGAGGGCACAACAAACCCCATGTAATTTTGTGTTCATTTAATTTTATGAGTTCACCCGGGTTCATACGCGAAAATTTGCCTGGATGGTAGATTGACCATAAATATGTAGAAAAATGGGGCATTAATGTTGGGTTTCGCCGTTGGCGCTAGTGTCGCACTCTTAAAGATATGCAGCGGTTCTTCTTCCCTCCTTGAGAACATTTTTAAAACTTGTTGCCAAATTGTTCAATTTCATGATTTAAACATATTTTAACTAAAGAATAAGGGTTAATGCCTGTTGTTGTATATTATTCCTAATCCTTTTTAATTAAAACAAGCTCAAATATTATTAAAACAAATATGATTAAAAAATTACCTTTACAGATTGTCCAACTAATTACATTTTTTTTAGAATTTGTTAAAAAATGCTATTTCGAATAATTAATTATGCCTCTTTACAGTTTTCCGCTCAAAATATTTCTTAGAAATTATATATTTACACGGGAAACGGTAACTAGATCTTGTAGGCCGTTAAATATTATCAGTTTTTTGTTGAACTTCGTCAGGTTAGCTTGTTCAGCTTATATGATTTGAGTGTGATTTAACATGCACTCCAGAACCAAAATATTGTTGGAAATGGCAAAAAATAAAACAACTGGTAAGTATCTACACATTTTTTATGTTTTAGATCTTAGTTTTTTGACTTGTCCATACCGGCCAATAAAACCTTACCTTACCGTAACTTCACCGGCAACTTTACGCTGCCCCCAATAGTAAAATTTTGAAAAAAACTTTGGGGAATGAGAAATCACTTCATGCCCGTGATTGCCCACCCTTTAGATTTTTTGCCCACTCCCTCTTTTTTTATAAAATGAAAAATGATTATACGCGGGTCAACTTCACACCCACAATAAAAATTTTAAATAATTCCAAACTTTAAATACTCCATACGTTTGACTACCTTTTCAAATATGCTCACCAAAAATTTTAGTTCATAACTCCCTTAGTTTTTTTTAAAATCTTCTCTGCGGGAGGCAACTTCACGCTTCCGCAAAATTTTCAGTTTTAAATATGTCTATATTTCTCACTAAAAATTTGTGTTTGACCACCAACCTTATGCTTTTGCAAAATTAACAAACTTCGAGTTTAGTATATACTTTTTCGAGTGATTATTTTTGTTTCGTATTTCTATTGACAAAAGAAATAATTTAGCTTAATCTGCAGAAGAAATAAATCTTTTTCTACGAGCGTGCGGAAAGTGTCAATTTTCCACAGGCATCTTAGTTTTGAAAGTGCCACTTTTCCGCACGCCGTGCGGAAAAGTACTTTTTGGTACTACTTTTCCGCACGCTCTTGAAAAATCTGAATCGGTACCTTAATAACAATTTTTTCGGTGTCCTTATAATCACTTAACTCTCAAATAGTTGTCAAAAACTAGTCAAGTCACAATTTTTATGCTGTATCCCCATGGCAACAAAATGCATCTAATTGCAGTTTCACTATCAACATTACCAATAAACAATAGTTATAAGCACTTATTATTATAAAACTATAGATCAATAAACGTTTCTTTAATTCTTTATTACGTTTTCCGCACGCTCGAAGAAAAAATAGTATTCCTAACACTTGCGGAAAGTTTCTTTCCGCACTTGTTAGGAAATATACTATATTAGAAACCGTTGTCAATCGTTTATAAAAAAGAACAAAAATATCCATCTGGGGCCGAAATGAAGGAGTTTATGGAGCAAAAATTCAGCACCTTTTGAAAACATGTTGATTGCCAAACACCTTTTTTTATTTAAATTTAGTATTTTTGTTTGGGTCTACAGACACGTGTTTATAAAAAAATTTAGAAAAGTGAATTTCGTGTCGGCAATAAAATAAAAATTAATCTTCAGTATCTTTAGGGGAATCACCATTTTTAGTTTAGAAAACACTTAATCACTCATGGGCTGGTACTTTGGGGTAACTTATTTTTCTCACTACACTTGTTATCTGTCAAATTTGACACATCCACTAGTAATGCATCCATCTTTTAGCTCTCGGATTAATCAAGCAAGGAAAAAGATGCCATTCTTTTTGTTATGTTTTTGTGGCCATATTGAAAATAGTGTATAGAATAGAATAGAAAAGACTTTATTACCATATTTTATGGTTTTTAAAAGTTATAAAATTTAAAGTTTCGAAAATGAGATTATTTTACAAATATATCTATAAATATTAATGTGTAATATAATAAAATAAAAGTAAAATAAACGAAAACAAGAAAAAACAGTTTGTAAATTGTAGTCCAAACACAAAAATACAAAAATTCAAATAAAAGTTGACAAAAAAATAACACAAAACACACGTAAGGGCAAGTGGATTACAAACAAACATATAATTTGGTTGAAAAATGAACAATATGCAGGAAACAAAACAATAATGAAAAAATAATAAAATCGGAAAATATTACGATGACTGTGACTAGCAATTAGTGGTATAGTTTAGATATTCCTTCAAAGTATAGAGCTCAATATTACAAATGTGTACAAAGCATTCTAGCTACTTGTGTTGTTTATTGTGTCCGGCAATTTTGTAAAGTACCTAATTGAGACGTAGTTAGGACTCTTTTCAGTAGATGATAGATCAAATATCTGTGTTGGTGAAAGATGCCTCTGCAGCTCTCTCCAAATTTCAACCCAAACATAATCCTGAATATAATTTTTTGTGAAATAAAAACATTTTACGCCTGACTACTACTACCCCACAATCCACAATAGAATATCATAATCCATAATAGATAGACCGACGACTATTAGAGTTTGCCAAAAGTTTTGCCATAACTCTCACTACGTAACCTACCCTACTAAGTTTTATGCACAAATTGTGAGTATGTTCAGAGTAATTTAAATTTTTTTCATTCTTGAACAAGAGATTTCTATTTAAATTTATAGTTTGGTTACTCATGAAAATAATTTTTGTTTTCTCCTCACTAAAAAGAAGCTGGTTACAATTCATCCAGTTTTTTCTTGTTAAAAGTACTTTCAGACACATTTGCTTAATATGCTCAGTTGTTTCAACCGGTATAACCACATTTGTGTCCTCAGCGTGATTTGCGTATTGAACGGGATTTTCAAAAATGGTATCAAGATCATTTAAATAAATGACAAACAAAAGTGGTTCCAGCACCCTACTTTGTAGAACCCCAGTCGTGATCTCAAGCACGTTAGATTCAGCAGTAGAAGCATTTGACTTAATGAGCGTCTTTTGTTTTCTTTGATGAAGATACGATATAAGAAGATCTAACGGGGTTCCACAAACACCATATGCTTCAAGTTTTTTTGAGCAAAATATTGTGACTGATTGTGTCGAATGCTTTTGATAAATCAAGCAGGATTCTACAGCCCGTGCATTTTTCCTCTAGTGTTTCTAATATATTTTTGATAAAATATAAAATTGCTGAATCTATTGATTTATTTGGTATAAATTCATCTTGATCTTTTTAAAAAGATTATTGCTTACGAAAAAATTAAGAAGTCTTTTGTAAAGAAGAATTTGAAACAGTTTAGAGAAAGAGGATAATAAACCTATTGGTCTATAGTTTCCCAAGCTATTGGGATCGTCTTTTTTATAAATCGGAATTAGACGAGCCATTTTTAGTTATTCTGGATACATTCCAGTTGTCACGCTTACGTTAAAAATATACGCTCTGCTCTCAGAAGTACACATTTTTTACGGATATTTGATGGTATTTCGTCATCTCCTGCGCTATTTTTATTTTTTAGTCTTTGAAATTTCAATGATTCCTTCTGCGTTTGTAGGATTAAAAATCATGTTTTTGCAACATTCAAAATTCGGTGTATTGTTAAAATCAAGTTGCAAGATATCTTTATCTCTGAGAGGGTTTGATGCAGCTTCAGTAAAGTATGCGTTAAAATGATTTGCTAATTCTTCTTGATCTGAATGCTCAGGGAGTAAATTTTGCCGTTTTTTATAATTTGTGTATTTTCGTACTGCGTCCCATGTCGCTTTTGCTATGTTTTCGCTAGACTTTATTTTCAATAAAACATGATCAATTTTTGCTTTATTAAGTTCTCGATCGTAATAAAGTTACATTTTTTAAAAAGCTCTTTATAATCAGAATTCTGCCAGGACAAAACCTGAAGAGCTACTACCTGTTCTTTAAAGCTGGAGAGTTCGGGAGTAATCCATTAATGCTTGTCCATAATTTTGCCTTTATGAATGAGGCTTACACTTCTTCAGAGAAAAACAAAGATAGAACTCTTTTAAAAAGATGTTCATAAATGCTTCCCCCAGATCATTAACAAAACCGTATTTCCCAGAATACAGTGTATCCCAAGAAATTCGTGATCGACTGTTACAAAATGTTTGTGTGTTAATTTCTAAAAAATGTATTTTGTATTGATTAGCCTGTGTTTGTGTTGTATTAGTTTTTAAAGAGATTAATTGTGCAGTGTGATCGGAAAGACAGGTTCTGTATATGCTTAAAATAACAAAAATCTTGTAATTTAGTTTTAGTTTACCAGCTGAATGTTCCATAAAATTTATATTTATATCAGGTACTCATAAAAATGTGATTTTCATAACTTGTGTAAAACACTCGTACGATAACATCACACTCGTGTTAGAACCTTCTCGTTTGATACTTGTAATATAGCAGGTATTATTATTCCATAGTTATTGTAAGGAAAGTGACCGATAACAAAAGGAATAATTTCGGCAGCTATTGATTTTTTTTAAAGTTCATTAAGTTAAAAATTTAACTGTTAAATGAAAATAACACTAAATATGATATTTAGTAGCCTTGCTGCCTTCCAATGATTTGGCAACAGCGCGGAGAGGTCAACGTTTACCATTTTTCTATATGTGTATACGAAATATATAATAATCTTGTTAGAAAAAATTGCTACCTCTCTTTTGATATTCTGGTAAAGCAAGCTCCCCTCTTCGAAAATATATATAGTTTTATTATAAAAATATGCCTAGAAGACCCGGAGGTTGGTCCGTCCAGTCCATACCCTGAAAGGAAGTACGATACACGTATACATATATATATATATAAAAAAACCTCGGTTGGTTAGTGGGGATGCAGTCTTATATGGGCCGGAATAAAGTAAACTCCTTTTTTGACAGTCAAGCTTTCGAGAATATATTTTTCTCTTCTTCAGGACTTCTACAATAAGTTAACAAGCCATTAGAATAATTATCTTAATTAAATTACAACCATTATAGATAAATTATACAAATATATCTAAATAATTATGTACTCACCAAAGTGGATTGAAAAACAATAAAGCTAGACATTTCTGAACAACAAGCATTTTTTGCCCTTTTGGGACTTATGTTATAATAAAAACCTACATTAATTTGTTTAAAAGAATTAAAACTCATCATCAAAATGGTGGCAAGAGGTCCTTTTTATATTATTTTTTTAAATTTTTTGACGTTTATGAGGTTATATTAACCGTCTTCTTTAGTATATCAAGTAACTCAGGAGAGAGAGCAAGTAATACAGAGAATACTGCACGAGAAAAGGACGCAACAGAGTGGTTTATATATATATATTGCCATACAAAGGGTTGAAAATAAGGGATGAAAATTATTAACTTTTGAACCAAGTACAAGAACAAGATGTGCTTTCTGGACCATCTTCTGTATTAAAATACCAATATTTCGGCATATCTTACATCACTCTAGCTGCCGTGCGACGGGCTAAAAATAAGGGATAAAAAGTATTATCTTTTGAAACAAGTACAAGAAAAGGATGGGGTTATCTGCATCATCTTCTGTATTAAAATACCAATATCTTGACATATCTTAAATCACCCTAGCTGCCGTCCGAAGGGTTAGAGTTAAATTTAAATTAATAAATTATTAACTTTTAAACCAAGTACAAGAACAGGATGGGGTTTTCTGCAACAACTTCTGTATTAAAATACCAGTATTTTGACATATCTTAGATTACCCTAGCTGCCGTCCGAAGCGCTGATATTGAAGGATAAAAATTACTATTTTTTAAACCAAGTACAAAAACAGGATGGGCTTTTCCGCACCATCTTCTTTATTAAAATACCAATATTTTGACATATCTTGGATCACCCTGCTGCCGTCCGAAGGGTTGCAAATTATTAACTTTTGAACCAAGAACAAGACCAGAAAGCGGTTTTCTGCACAATCTTCTGTGTTAAAATACCAGTATCTTGACATATCTTAAATCACCCTAGCTGCCGTTCGAAGGGTTGAAACTAACGTATTCAAATTATTAACTTTTAAACTAAGTACAAGAAGAAGATAAAGTTTTCTGCACCATTTTCTGTATTAAAATACCAGTATTTTGGCATGCCCTGGATCACCCCAGAAGCCGTCCATAGGGTTCAAATTAAGGGATGAAAATTACTATTAAACTATGAACAAGAATAGGATAAAGTTTCCTGCATTATGTTCTGTATTATAATGCCACTATTTCGACATATCTTAGATCACCCTAGCTGCTGCCCGAAGTGCCCCTGAGTTTTAGTGGTTGATTTTTGTCCTCTAAAAAGAAAGTAGAAAAATAGATTATTAACATAATTTTTATTAACATTCCCCTTTTGACAAGGACTAATCTGAGACCAACTATAATAAAACTAAAAACAGACTTTAAATGGAATATTTGCCGTAGCGGGTTAAAAAATTGTTTTTTTAGAAAAATCCAAAAACACATCAACTAACCTGCTTGTGGTATTTTATCGAAAAGCTTATGGAAAAAGACAAACGCTTTTGTAATTTTTTTTGATACTTGTCAATCTATGTGCCAGAAATTTTCATAAAATGATTGTTTCGTACTTCAAATGGCATTGCCTCTAGTGCGTTGAAAATTTAGTTTTTTGAAAAACCGAAAAACATGTCAACTTATATTTTCTGCAGTGAAAATTTTCGTCATAAAATTTTTGTGAACTGACTCTCAAAATGGGGTCTTTTCACATACAACAATTTTTTTTCAAATGAGAAGACTCCACTTGTAGCACCTTGTTGGAAAGCTTATGAAAAAAGAAAAACACCTGTGTAATTTTTTTTGACATTTGTCAATATGTGTGTCTCACAAAATGATTGTATCGGATTTTAAATGAAACATTGCCCCTAGCAGGCTGAAAATTTGTTTTTTTTCCTTTGAAAAAAAGAGTTGTATGTAAATATTCCCTTTCTCAGATGAGAGTAGGTTCACAAAAATTTTAGTCCGAAAATTTTTATTGCCAAAAATATTAGTTTTAAATTTTTCTAAAAACAAATTTTTAATCCGCTAGGGGCACTATTCCATTTGAAGTCTTATACAATTATTTTTAAAAAGTTTTGATACATAGACTGACAAAATAAATGTTAAAAAAAATTACACGAGCGTTTTTCTTTTTTCATAAGCTTTCCAAGAAGGTTCCAAAAGCAGGGTTCTCATTTGAAAAAAAAGTTGTATGAGGGTCCGTTCACAAAAATTGTATGAAGAAAATTTTGATTGCTCAAAAGATTAGTTAATATATTTTTGTATTTTTCTAAAGAAATAAATTTCCAGCCCGCTAGAGGCAATGATTTATTTGAAGTCCGTCACAATAATTTTTTGAGAATTTTTGACACATAGATTGACAAATCTCAAAGAAAAATTACACAAACGTTTTTCTTTTTCCATAAGCATTCCAACCAGGTATCACAAGCAGGATCTTCTTATTTGAAAGAAAAAGTTGTATCTGAATAGACTCTTTTCTGAGAGTCTGTTCACAAAAAATTTTTGCCAAAAATCTTAGCTGCGAAAAAACGATTTTCTCTGTATATATTAGTGTAGTGAGTAGTATTCCTTGAAAATCGAGTAACCCCAAAATTTTCAGGCAACAGTATTCTCTAGATGAGTATTCTGCACAGAAAGGGCATAAGATACGCCCTTTTTGTTTTATTATCAAAGCGGCACAGAAAGTTGAACAAACAAGAAGCAAACAGCTACCCCAAGTATATAGTTACTCATAAATTGATTTTTTGAAACAATGATAGTCCCTTGAGCAAAGCGTCAACGAATTTCCAAATTTTGTACACCGCGCACTTATATTTTACGCCCTGACAAGTAACTTGTACATCCCCTGCTAGATTTGTTCACCCCTCACTCTGTTGTGCAGATAAAGAAAAATATTATTCGGTTTCTCTATAGATGTGCGAATGTTGAAATTGGCGATGAAATATCCAGTGATTTCTTCCCAGGTCGTCTGCTTTTGTGTCAAGCTATAGTCCAATTTTTTGATGAGCGGACTGACGTTATTTTTGCCTCTGAAAACGTAGTTCTTTGTTGTCAACAGTTTGCATGTCCAATAAAAGTAGAAGCAGTCAACGACATAACTTTTTTTTACATATTTATTGTCACTGTCTAAAACAATGTATCAAATAGAGATCCAAAAAAATGACGTCATTCCGCTCATCAAGAAATTGAACTATAGCATTATCGTTATTTTTATTACAGAATCGGAAATCTTTGGACCAAACCACACAAATATTAAGGAGCTTTATTTTTGTTTTCCTTTCGTTTTTGGTTACTGATTGCTCTAAAACGTGAAAAAAAAATCGTCAAAAAGTAACAAACAAGAATAATAACCTTAAAATTAAACGTTACTGTAAAAAAAACAATGTTGCCATCTATTACGCTTTTTCCAGTCGGCCTTCGACAAAACTTCCTCAAGGACGGACTATTTTAATGGGTGGAGGTTGAGGGGGTTAGAGGGGGTTAATATAATAATGTAATATAATACACTTTGAAGATTTCAATTTCACTTGATATTTCCTAATTTTAAAGAAAAGTGTGGTAATACAGATTTCTATTAATCGACTACTCCTCCGATTATATGTATAATTCATCATATTCCGTACTACGAATTTGATTAGATTTGATTATTATATTGATTGAATATACACTATTATGAAAAAATAAATAAAAGATCTTTTTAAGTAAAACTATTTGATTTAATTCCGCACTGAAAAGTTAAAAGTAATAATTTTATCATTAACCTCCACTTCTTATATTTAAGCAATACCGTCAGCTTGAAAAGTTCATAGCGCCATACCATATTCGACATTAAGGTCGCAATTCTTCAAAAACCGTCAGAAAATCTCGCCCTTAAAAAAAATCTGAGGATTTTTAAGACAAGTTTAAACTAACTGCTTTTTCATCAGGACTTATCTGCTAATATTCCTAAAAATTTAGTTTCATAATACTGTTCCAGTAAATAAAAAAAATATCAATTTTAATTTTTGGAGGCAATTTTTGTGTAAGACACTTATTTTATTTAAAAACCTTTAAAACTTTCAACACACAAAACCATAGTTCGCCATGGAATAATTTGCTGTCATTGTTCAGAAAAGTTATACAAATTGTGTCTCTCCTTTTGGTCAAAAATTTCAACACACACACTTTGTTCAAAAACCGTCAGAAAATCTCGCCCTTGCAAAAAATCTGATGATTTTTAAACACAAGTTTACACTAACTGCTTTTTTGTCAGGACTTATTTGCTAATATTTCTTAAAATTTAGTTTCTTAATACTATTCCAGTTAATAAAAAATATGTATGTTATTAAGCTTACTTTTGTGTGTAAACAAACCTTTAAAACTTTTAACATACAAAACCATCGATAGCCATGGAATATCTCGCTGTCACTGATCAGAAAAGTCACACAAATTCTGTCTTTCCTTTTACACGGTGAGAATTTTCGACACTTTTTGACGTTTATTGGTACGCGCACTTGCAATTTAGCTCCGCCGTAAAACTAGTCCCACAGAATATCATTAAAATATTAAATTGGCTAAATGTTTTTAGAAAATCATACAGTTTCTCTTACAATGTTATTAAATTTTAAGGACGCTGTGTTTATATTTTATATGAGGCAATGAGTAAAAATCGCCACTTTCCAGAATTTTGACGGGTGAGATTTTCTATCGTTTCTGAGAAATCGCGACCTTTGGGGCCGAATTCGCTTGTATCATACCGAGAGTGAAACCATTAAGGTGGACATTACCAAAACCTCTGACTCCTAAATGTCGAAGTCACTTTTAGGTTATATTTTTATTGAGATTTTTGTTTTGCTATCATCGGAATATTTTTTGTCCATTTTTAAAGACAATGTGTTGAGAAACACCACATTAGGTGTAGATTTGAAGAAAATACAGATGTACCAACAAAAATCACAAGTTAGTGGCAGGTTAAATTAGTCTTAAATAAAAGACTTTTACAGTTGTACCTGGGCCCGTATTCTCGTAGTTAAAAATGCTAAGCGCTTTTAAGAACTATAGGCAAAACAGCAAGTGGTTAGTAGAGGTTTTGTAAAAAAGATAAGCGCTTCCCAAAGTGAATGTAGAACCGCAACCGGTCCTTTTGTTTTAAAACTATGACGTCACAGTTGCAACCCGGTTATGAAATTTTAGAACCAGCCTGGGAGGTTGGTTCGGCCCTTGTAATGTAATAATTGTAAACAACCCCTAAAATTTTGCAAAATTATAGATAGTCTTTTTTTGAGTAAAATTTATGTCAAAATACTGTCAACCAGAACCAGGACCAATTCTTAAATCGAAAAGCCTTAAAGTGTTCTGCAATTCGTTTTGGAAGGCGCTTAGCGTTTCTCATTACGAAAGTAAGCCATTTATTTTACTTTGTGTACTATAGGATCTATAGGATCCTGGGTACATAATCAGCATCACTTATACTATTTTATTATTTTTTGTGTAGAATATTTGCATGAGTAAAAATAAAAGCAAGGCATCCCAGGTTTGGTACCTATTAATTAAGTCAAATGACCTGTTTTTATTACCCAATTTTTAAAATTAAACACGTATGTTTTTTTGTTTCTGTATCGTTCTCTCAAGAAACCCAAGTAATATTAAAAAATACATCTTCTAGCAGGAGCAAAGATTTTGGTATAGCTGAGCGCACAGTCATAGTTTTTTTTTTACTTTTTAAGCTTCCAGCTAACCCGACCCAGTTTTCTTAAAATATTTTACAAAAAAACAAGAAGACGATCAAAGTCATAAGTTAAATTTAAAATAATTTTCTGCGGTGCTTTAATATAATTATATACAGGGTGGAGACTTTAAATGGAATATTGGCCGTAGCGGGTTCAAATATCATTTTTTCCAAAAATCCAAAAACACTTCAAATAATATTTTTAGCAACTAAAATTTCCGGCAAAAATTTTGTGTGAACGGACCTTCAGAAAGAAGACCCCTTTCAATTTTTTTTTCAAATGAGAAGACCGCGCATCTGGCATCTTGTTGGAAAGATTATCGAAAAAGTAAACGCTCGTGTAATTTATTTTGACATTTGTCATTCCATGTGTCAAAATCCTCAATAAATGATTCTTTCGCACTTCAAATGAAACATTTCCCCCAGAGTGTTGGAAATTTTTTTTTTACAAAAATCGAAAAACACCTCAATTAATATTTTTAGCAATAAAAATATTCGGCATAAATTTGATATGAACGAACCCTCAGAAAAGGGTCTTTTTACACAAAACTGTTTTTTTTTTCAAATAAGAAGGCTCTTCTTGTGGCACCTTGTTAGAAAGCTTATGGAAAAATCAAAACGCTCATGTAAATTTTTTTAACATTTTTCAATCCATGTGTCAAAAATCCACAAAAAATTATTTTGTAATGCAATAAATGCAACATTGCCCCGAGCGGATTAGAAATTTGTTTTTAGAAAAATTCAAAAACCCATTAACTAATATTTTTAGCAATAAAAATTTTCGGTTTAAAATTTTTGGGAACCTACCCTGAGAAACGGGTGTAATCACATACAACTTTTCTTTTCAAAGGAAAAAACGAATTTCCAGCCTGCCTGGGGCAGTTCCATTTGAAGTCCGACACAATAATTTTTTGAGAATTTTTGACACGTGGATTGATAAATTTCGAAAGAAAATACACGAGCGTTTTTCTTTTTCGATAAGTTTTCCAATAAGGTGCCACAGAAAATTTTGATTGCTAAAAATAGGTGCTTTTGGATTTTCCTAAAAACCGAATTTCCAACTCACTAGGGGCAATATTCCATTTGAAGTCCAACACAATGATGTCTTAAGGATTTTAATACATATATAGACAAATTTCAAAAAAAAATCCACGAGCGTATTTCTTTTTCGATAAGCTTTCCAATAAAGTGCTACAAGCGGATTCTTTTCATTTGAAAAATAAAAGTGTATGTGAATAGACCCCTTTCTGAGGGTCCGTTCACAAAATCTTTTTGCCGAAAATTTTAGCTGCTAAAAATCTTAGTTGAAGTGTTTTTGGATTTTTTTAAAAAACAAGTTTTTAACCCGCTATGGCCAATATTCCATTTAAAGTCTCCACCCTCTATACAGGGTATAACTGGATCAAAAATGCATGAAAAAAAGTTTTAAAATAAATTTTTAAGCATATTTTAGCATAAAATCTAGAATTAAAACTGGATGTTTCCGAGAAATTGTCCTTGATCTTAAATAAAAACGAGTTTTGCTTATAAAAACTTATCAAATACAAAACCTACTAAACAGCCCCTCCCCCCACATCTTTAAAAAAATCTGCGACGGCCCCTGTATGAAGAACAATATATTTTTAGGAAAACTACTGAATTGAACTACCTCGACAACAATTACCTACTATATTTAACGGCAATTATAAGGAGGATAAATAGTAGGTAAATGTCATTTCAGATTAGGGTGTAGTATGAATATATTTTTTTGAACCGAGCCTCAATGAAAAAAATGTGTAATTTAATTTGTCGAGGGATTAAAAACCATTTCCTGAGTCCTAAGTTGTACACACTATTTTACGCTTTAAAAAAAGAATTTTAGTAGTCAAATATGATCCCGCAATAAATAAAGTTAAAATTTAATCCCCGGAAAATATTAGTTAGTAACATTAGTTAGTAACATTTAGTCCCCGAGAAACAAAGTAAAAATTTAATCTATAATAATTTAATGATTTCTAGTAGTAAAATTTAATCCTTGGGAAATAGAGTAAAAAATTAACCTCCATCAGAAAATACAGTAAAAATTTAATCCCGGAGATTAAATGCCCTTCTTTAATCCTTAAAAACAGGAAATAAAAGGCTACTTTTAATCTCTAAAGCACATAAACATGTTGTTAGGGAATATCAGGGAAAAATCAATAAATTTTCTAAAAAATATGAGAAGTTCTCAAAATAATTTTATTATTTGAAAAACTTGATTGCCATAATTTTTTCTGTTCCCTCATTTTTCAGAAACTTTTAGTTTTTCATTTTTTTTACATCGGTTCACAAGAAGTTTGAAAGCTCGTTTAAAATTTGTTATCTACCGTTAATTTTATAACGATTTTTTTCTTGCAGATAATGGCTAAATACTAAAAAAGTGAAATAATTGCTGCAGTCCTAAGAGTTTTATTCCAACCTGTAAATATAGCTAATTGGAGCAATTTAGCACAAATTTTGTATGGCAAAAAAATTAAGGCTTGCTTTTTAAAAAAAATGGCACATCAAATACAATGTTTTGAGAGAGGTCAGCATCGTATGCGATTGCGATCAAATAAAAATAAATCGAATTAAAAAAAAAACAGATAATAAAAGCTGATTTATTTCTTTATAGTTATATCGGTAATTCGTTAAAAACAATATTAAGAAAATCATATAAATTAAAAAAGAATCAGACTTTGCCTTTTTAGGCAAAAATATACAGGATGAGTAAAAAAAATATCGAATAAATTAATTATAGTTGGCAACGAGATATAATATGAAAATCATAAAATCGTAAATTACTTAATCCTCAGTAGTTGGGGCGGACAAACAAAATATTTATGACCAGGATCGGACTATTTGTTCAGCATTGTGCTTAATATGCAAGTTGGATGGATTATTATTACTACAACAATAATAGATATTTAAAATGCGCCGCTGCCTGTAGGCACAATTTTATTGCAGACCCTTTTTTGCTACCGGGATAATTTTATTCACAAAAGGTATTAGAGAGGTCAACCGATAGTGATAATGAAGATTGTTTTTCGTTTTTCCATATATATACAGGGTTCAATAAAAATTTCCAACACATTTTTAATGTTTAGTTAAAGATTAAAACGTCATCTTAAATTTGTAGACGTCAATTTTAATTAAAAAAAAACTATTTGCGTGGTCATGTAGAAGATACAAATCAAGCAAGTTATTCAATAGTCCGATTTTTACATTAATTAGTGACCACTAATGACCGCAGTAACTTAACATAATTTCTTTAAACCGGGCATTGCAAACAATTATTTCTTGTTTTATTTTAAAACCAAAATACGAGGCAAATTTTACATTTTTACTTTTTGAAATTTTACCAGTAGCAATCTTAATATGATTAAAAAAAAATGTTAAAAAGTAGAAGGGTTTAATAAATTGGTCCCTTAAAAAAGTTTGATGTATCAGGTAGTCAAAAAAATTTATGAAATGGTTAATTCTTTCAATAAGTAAAAAAAAACTAAGAAAATTAAATTTTTGTAACCCTTCAAATTTAACACCTTTTATATTTTTTGTTTCAGATTAGCGGTACCCAAGCTTATCAGAAAATATACAAGCAATTGATGACCATCAAAATGTAACTTAAAGTAAATCTACTTTTATATTTTAATGAAAATATATGTTAATAGTTGGTAATAAATAAAATAAACTAAAAGAATATTGTGTTTTTGAGATTGTTTACATTTTGGTCAATTTAATAGTTTCACTAAATAATTATTTCCACCCAAATAATTTATTAATAAAGTTACATTACAAAGGTGAACTGAATTTTGCACACAGAATATTTGAAGTACTATTTACATGCCTTTTATCAAAGTTTTAAGATTGTTGTTTTTTCGTGTAGTTTTGGTTATAGAAATTTAAAAGACTAAAATGAAACAAGAAAATGATAAATATAATTTACTGTGCGAAATTTTGTATACTTTGCCACCGGACATTTGGGCGCCGAAAAAAAAACGAATCTACAAACTCTGTGAAATATTTATAACATTCTCAACAAAACAAAATATTTTTTTTTTATGTTCAAGTCGTAAAATTTAAATAAAACCTAACTTTTCTTGCATTAGATACCTAAAATAGCTACTAGTTTTTTCCTTGAAAAATATCAGGTGAGGGTGTAGCTTGAAATTAAGCTTTCCTCTTTTCTACGCGTTTAGGACAAAAATTCGAGAAGCTATTAGGTCATAGTGATGTACTCGTTACAAACTTGCAGGAATCCCCAATACTGAACGAAATGTCGTGTCAGAAAATCTGTCACCAAAAATACACGACAAAATATTTGACGAAAACGGCCTACTACGCACTCTACGAACAAAATATGTCAACACTGGGAAGGGCCGAAAATCGTCATGGTACCGTTCAAAAGTCCGGCCAGCTTCTTCAAGTTCAACGTTTTTCGAAAATTTTATGTATGAAAATTGTAGGAAATCATAAATTTAATTATTTAATCATCTCTAGCATCAGTTATCTTTTTTCTCATTTTTATATGGGCAGTAAACTAGTTTTAACCTTAATTTAATTAGAAAGCAATGGACACTTTGAAGAGTGCAAGAACATACCCCATATAGATGACATTTGTTATTACAAACTAGAAAATGGCGAGTGGAAATATTTTCATTTGAAAATCTTCATTAAACCCCTAAAAAGCGCTAAAATCATTTGTGCTCGACGGAAAAATGTGTAATCATGTACAAGTAATGAAAAAGAAAATCTGTCACCATAAATAAACGACAAAATATTTGACGAAAACGGCCTACTACGAACTCTACGAACAAAATATGGCAACACCGGGAAGGGTCGGAAATCGTCATGATACCGTCCAAAAGTCCGGCCAGCTTCTTCAAGTTCAAAGTATTTCGAAAATTTTATGTATGAAAATTGTAGGAAATCATAAATTTAATTATTTAATCATCTCTAGCACCATTTATCTTTTTTCCTCATTTTTGTATGGGCAGTAAACTATTTCTAACCTTAAAACTACAAAGGGATTTAGCGAGGGTGAATAAATACAAAATCAAGGAATAGCGAGCTTTCCCTCAAAAAAGGTAATGGTAACCGTAGATCCGGATCTTGCACTTGTGGTGCTCATCAGTACGGTGCTAGGAATTAGGAGATGATGATGAATTAGGAGATGCAATGATTTTACATGAATCCTGTGTCACATTTTTTCATCATCATTTCATCTCTTAATTCCTAGCACCGTACTGATGAGCACCACAAGTGCGAAATCCGGATCTACGGTTACCATAACGTATTTTGAGGGAAAGCTCGCTATTCATTGATTTTTATTTTTAACCTTATTTGAATCAAAAAGCAATCGACACTTTGGGGCGTGCGAGAACATACCCCATATAGATGACATTTGTTATTACAATCATTGTGCTCGACGGAAAAATATGTAATCATGTACAAGTAATGAAAACTAGGCTAAACATATCTCAGATAATTTATTATTAGTGCGAAATACTTCAATATCTTTTGACACGTCAGGAATTCAGTGGCGTCAGAATTTCTGGCGTTTGCCTAAGAATCGGCTTTTTTTGACATTTATTGTTACGCTTAATAGCAATCTATCTTTGCCGTAAAACTGCAGAATATATTTACAAAATGTTATTAAAAAAAAATACACAGTTTCTCTTACAACGTTAGGATGAATATTAAGAACGCTATGTTTTTATTTAAAATATCGCAATAAGCAAAAATCGCCACCTTCCAGAATTGCGACGAGTGAGATTTCCTGTCGTTTCTGAAGAATCGCGACAAATTATACATGATAAAATTATTAGTTTTTATCTGTTTATGCCGAATTAAATTAAAGCGGTATACTTTTTAAAAAAATTATTTATTTTATTATACTAAAAGCCGAATAAGTTTCCTTAAAAAACGTAAAACTATAAATGAAAAAATGTAATTTGTGACAATGTGATCTGCTTTGTCTTAATTAAATATTTTTATCAGTGTGCACGTTTGAACCAAAAATTTTAATTAAAAAAAGAGTTTTCCCAACAGAAAACTGTTGGATTTTTCACGAACCCGGTGTCTATTCTTGTGGAACTCCGGTGTATTTCATAAAGTTCGTTTTTTTGCTATCGATTCATCATAGCCCGACTGGTGGTTGGACTGTGTCTGAAATCAGTCAGTGGTAGAATTGGTAGAGAACGCGAAAAATCCAACAGGTTTTTGTTGATAAAACTCTCTTTTTATTTATATTTAATTTCGCTACGGACATTGGGAATTTATTTCTCAGTCTGTTAACTAATGTTGTGCCGAACATTTGTCCATGACTTGTTAATTAGATCGTTCATATTATTCGACTATAAAAACTTATGTCGCACTGATGATCTCTAACAAGAGTGAAACACGTGTCCGCGTCTAGTCTTCAAGACGTACCCGGTATGTATTCTGGTGGTACTACGGTGTATTTTATAAAGTTCGTTTTTTGCTATCGATTCGCCATAGTTGAAAGCCCGACTGGTGGATGGACTGTGTCTGAAACCAGTCGGTGTTAGAAATGGTGGAGAAGGCGAAAAGTCCAACAGGTTTCTGTTGGTAAAACTCTCTTTTTATTTATATTTAACTTCACTATGGACATTGGGAATTTATTTCCCATTCTGACAAAAATTTTAAGTTTTAATGTGGGCTTTGTGGTTTACATATTGACAACAAGCCTTTTTAAATAAAATCTATATGTTTGTGGCTGATTCATAATGCTGAATGTAAAAAAAATGTTTTACAAAAAGAACCAGATAAAATTAAACGAAAAATCAAAGAAGCAGCTTGCATCTATCTAAATGATGATGAATACATAGCTAGTATATCATAGTTTCCAATTCTAAGGGTAAATTTAAATAAAAAATGCGTTTCTTCCAATTACTTAAACTAATAAACTCTTAATCAAATTTGTATCAAATTTTGTACGATAAAAGTTTAAATCATTATCCCGGAACTGTTTCACGGATTTTGAATAAATATAAGATTTTCAAATTATTTTACGTATCCTAAAAATATTTACTATGTTGGGAATTTGGAACCTTATTTAGTACACTTTATTCTTTGGTTAAGGGGAGATAGGATTAAAAATCGTGATCAATCACAAATTATTAGTCTTATCTCCGCCCACTAAAGGATTGTATATAAAATAGAGCGTAGATTAGTTTAGTTCATTGTTTATCGTCTCCTGATGATGCTAACGTTGTTAGCGAAACGCACGTCGAGTGCAAAAATATGTAGTTTTGGTTTATGGAAAACAATCATAATTTTGTGCTAAAAATGTTTAATTCACGGTTAAAATTATCGCTTATAAACTAAATAAAACCAAGATATATATATTTTTTTGAAAAACCACGCAAATGATCTGTGGACGATACCAGAAACCTCCGCTGTGCAAAATTTTGTTAATTTTTGATGTGCGGTTTAACTGTTTCAGTAAAACAAGATTCCCAAAAAGATTTTTTTAAATAAATTGTGTTTCTCTAATGCATAAAGTCAGTAAAAATATAGAATAGATTAGAATAGAATAAAATATCATATTCCCAATATGACCAATAATACATTTGTATGAAAAACGTCAATATTTTACATTATAGGTACTTATTAAAAATATACACATAAATTTAAATAAAATAAGTAAAATAAGATAAATATAAATTTAGTTAAAAATGTAACCATAATCGTCAAAACAAAATAGCAAAACTGTAATAGTAAACAATTAGTTTGACCTCCAAAACTCATCGAAACTATGAAATTCTCCTTCAATTAAGTAATCCTTTAGTTTTTTTTAAAACAGATAAAAGTTAGGGCTATTTTTATTTTCTGATTTAAGTTTGTCATAATCTGCATTTTTCCTTATATTATATGTATGTTTTTCATTATTTTTTAAAAAATTAGGTTTGTTTTATAAATATATTTACCTAATTTATAAATTAAGATACAAGGCAATGTTAAAATTTTTAAATTTTTAAATCTTAATTTATATGATTCCCTCTGACTGGTACTTAGAATATATCTCACGATCATTTTCCCTTTTATAAAGATATCACCAGGCTTTGATGAGTTACCCCAAAAACATAACCGGAAAAATGTTATCAAAGGTGTTTTTCTATGAAAATACGATAAAAGTCTTTTTGTTTACTTAAGTGCGAAAAATTGTTTTTACGCATGCAAAAAGTTAAAGTTAAAACTCTTAAGATATGTTTAATATGGTTTCATGCGGCGGCTTTGTATTTTTTTAAAAATCAAGGTCGGCTATGACACCTTGACAAGGTCAAACTTTAGCCTGAGGACCTGCGTTATTTGCTGCCAGATAATTTTACGTAATCTATTAATTAAATATTATCATATTCGCTACCGGCAACTCCAAGTTAGCCTCAAAGCATATACCACACAAGCAATTTGATTGGTCAAATCAAGGTACCAATGGATATCTATCGGTATCAACAAATTTGCGTCAAGCTTATGAATTAATTTTTTCTGAAAAAGTTTGTATAACCTACCCATAAGTTATATAAATCACATTTCGTATTTCACCAATATTTAAAAAAAATATTAAAAAGCAAAGGTACCTACCATTTTTGCAATTAATGGTACCACTCAAAGTAAAAATGTTTTTTTAGCTTACTGAAATTATTTTTATTAACATAGGTAAAACCTATTAAAATCTGGCCGTTTGTTTTAAAAAAGATGAAATTTGTCATTTTTTTAAAAACGGTCGTTTTCTTTCTTTTTTAAAACTTATAAATCAGTAACTTTTCTGGTGGTACCAAAAAAGCCATATAGAAATATTTTTGCACACGTGGAAAGGGTGCTTCATTCAAGATAAACAGAGAAACGAATCATTTTACTTTGGTGGTAATCAACATTGTTGTTCAAAAAAAACTTGGACGAATGCCAAAAATATAGCCTTAAAACACGACAATTTTAACGCTCCATATATCAGCAAGTAATCCTCCCTATCTCGTCTTTTTATTTTTGTGCTTTTTTGATCGAGTACTACAACTATAAAAAAATTATCACAATCAGCCGAAAGCCATTTCCAATGTAATTTGTCCAGGTTTCTTTGTTACTAAAATTATTATTTTCAATTTTAATATTAAAAATCTTATTAGGTTAAAGGTATCTGATTACTTATTTTTTGAAAAAATTTTTTTATGACTTTTTATTGGAATTTACGCTATAAAAGATCTTTTTGTTAAATCAAGCAAATAACTAGACTGAGGCATAGTTTTAAAGTCAAAATATTAATTTTGGTTAAACCTTATAAAATTGTGTATTTTACTTTCTAATGTAGCAGGTAAACAATTAATCCTATTTCTGAAACATTTTTTAAAAATATTTAGATAAAAACTCTTTAATTTTTAAGATTTCAGATTTTTGGATTAAAAAAGAATCAGGCCTTATCTAGGCACCCCTTTGACTTAATAAGATTTTCGACGTCTCAAAAAATTTTTATTCTACTTTTTTGGGCTTTTCGTCACCAAGTTAAATAAATTTTTAAAAAAATAAATAATCAGTTCACATTTGTAAATCCTAACTAGAACCTTAGTACTTATCTGACGTTTCGGCAGACACTCTAACAAATGACTAACTTTGACTGATATATATATATTTCAAAAAATTAATACTTGACAGTTTGGTGTGTCGATATTAACCAACAAGATACTAGGTGAGTTAAATAAAATTTAATATCAAAATTATATTTCTTTGATTTTTTTTCAATTTAGATTAACTTATATACAAAATTTAAAGTGAATCGGAAATAAAATTTAATATTTTGTTTTAAAATATCCGGTATAAAATTATAAAACAACAAGAAATTTTAGTAAAAAACAAATCAACGATGTTAATCTTGACAGGATATCAATTGTGAAACAATGTGAGGATGACCAAAAGTTTTTTAGTTACTAACAGTCACTAAGGCCGAGGGACTCGTGTTGCAAAAATTTTTTAGGTTCTGAACTTCCTGGTAATAATAGTGATCATGTACTATACTAAAAATGGTTTGTTTGTGTGAAACTTGGAATGACCCATCTGTTATTAATTTTCCAGACTTCGTAAAGGTTGCATATTATAATAGAGTCATGCATGATGGTGCCATAAATCAGTAAAGTACACATCGTTAGATTTAAGTGAATTTTGTAAGGAACACTCCAAATCTAAAATTTGTTGTCGTCGTGTATTATAGATCGACGGATGGGAATTTTAAAATATTTTGTAACAAAACTTAGATGATCGATTTTACTTACCAAATAAAAAGTTTTTTTTGGTGGGTGACATTAATAATGATCCTTACAAGTTTTAACGTAAGAAACTTTATTAATGAACCTACTAGGGAAGCTGCTATTCTAGACCATATTTATAGTAAAAATACGTTGTATAGTGACCATCGAGCGATATTGGTGGATCTGTTGGGTCAGGATATTAGTGATGTAAGTTCTTCAAGTCACAGACGAGTTTTTTCAGAAGGTTTACAAAAAGATCATTTTATGAAAACAGAATTTCTTTGGGTAAAAATACTGGCAAAGAGGTATGGAACGTGGTTAAAGAGGTCACCGGGATAAAATCCTTCTCCCTCAAAATATCCCTCAACATAAACAACAAAGTTTAGAATCATGGTAAAATATTGGCTAAAGCTTTTAAAAAATTATTTAAAGAAGCCCCGTTAAACGTTTTTAAAAACATTATAAATGTAGTATTTTTTTCTCAGAAAAACATTTACTTGGCTCGCATTTCAGGTAATAAACTTCTGGTTATAGTAGAAAGGAAAATTAAGGGTCAAAAATCAAGCGGTCACGATGATGTCTCGGGCTTCTTGTTGAAAAAGATTATTAATCCTATTAGACAAGTACTCACAAATCTCATTAATTTATCGTTTGAGGAAAGAATTTTTCCAAAGGTAATTAATATTAATAAGATTATTCCTGTTTATAAAAAAGCGAATTCCCAACAAACTGAAAATTATTGGCCAGTGGCATTGGGTTCAATTTTTACAAAAGTTTTGGAGTACTGTTATCTTGATAGACAAAAAATTTTTTTGATTAAACAAACTATATTAGTTAAGAATCAGTTCGGTTTTCAAATCCACGCATCCACGTTGGATGCGACTCAACAGTTTTTATGATGAGGTAATAAAAAGTTTGGAAAACAAAGAATGTCCCACGGGAATATTTTGCGAGTTAAGTCGAGCATTCGACTGTGTCAATCATAAAATACTATTGTGTAAACTTGAGTCGTATGGTATTCGTGGAACACCTCTTTGATGGGCCGAAAGTTTCCTCACTGACTTGCGACAATATGTTGCAATAAAAAGTATCAATGAGACTTTTTCTTCAGGAAAACCAAACATAAACATAGGTGTTCCGCAGTCATCCGTCATTGGTCCTTTTCTTTTTAAAATATATGTTAATGCTTTAAATTCATGTATAAATAATGGTTCACTAACTTTCTTCTGTGATGATTTTACAATTGTCGTTCCAGAAAATGAAAAAAAAGAGAATTGTAATCTAAATTTAAAAAATCTAGGACAATGGTTAAGTCAAAACTCCTTATATTTAAATGCTTCAAAACAACATTTATTAGATATCATACTCATCAAAATAAAAATTATTGAGAAACAAATTTAAAATTAAATAATTCATCACTAATAAAATCGACATATATAATAAGTGTTTCTAGGATTAACAATAGATGAACAGTTAGATTGGAAATATCATTGCAACGAGCTTTGCCAAAAACTGAATTTTATGTGTTATTTAATGAGAAATCTAAAGTCGGTACTTTTTACTTCTAAGATAGTTCATGTCTACAATGCATATGTGGAATCTCACTTACATTATGGTATTTGTTTTTGGGGTAACTCATCAAAGCCTGGTGATATCTTTATAAAAGGGAAAATAATCGTGAGATATATTCTAAGTACCAGTCAGAGGGAATCATATAAATTAAGATTTAAAAATTTAAAAATTTTAACATTGCCTTGTATCTTAATTTATAAATTAGGTAAATATATTTATAAAACAAACCTAATTTTTTAAAAAATAATGAAAAACATACATATAATATAAGGAAAAATGCAGATTATGACAAACTTAAATCAGAAATTAAAAATAGCCCTAACTTTTATCTGTTTTAAAAAAAACTAAAGGATTACTTAATTGAAGGAGAATTTCATAGTTTCGATGAGTTTTGGAGGTCAAACTAATTGTTTACTATTACAGTTTTGCTATTTTGTTTTGACGATTATGGTTACATTTTTAACTAAATTTATATTTATCTTATTTTATTTAAATTTATGTGTATATTTTTAATAAGTACCTATAATGTAAAATATTGACGTTTTTCATACAAATGTATTATTGGTCATATTGGGAATATGATATTTTATTCTATTCTAATCTATTCTATATTTTTACTGACTTTATGCATTAGAGAAACACAATTTATTTAAAAAAATCTTTTTGGGAATCTTGTTTTACTGAAACAGATAAACCGCACATCAAAAATTAACAAAATTTTGCACAGCGGAGGTTTCTGGTATCGTCCACAGATCATTTGCGTGGTTTTTCAAAAAAATATATATATCTTGGTTTTATTTAGTTTATAAGCGATAATTTTAACCGTGAATTAAACATTTTTAGCACAAAATTATGATTGTTTTCCATAAACCAAAACTACATATTTTTGCACTCGACGCGCGTTTCGCTAACAACGTTAGCATCATCAGGAGACGATAAACAATGAACTAAACTAATCTACGCTCTATTTTATATACAATCCTTTAGTGGGCGGAGATAAGACTAATAATTTGTGATTGATCACGATTTTTAATCCTATCTCCCCTTAACCAAAGAATAAAGTGTACTAAATAAGGTTCCAAATTCCCAACATAGTAAATATTTTTAGGATACGTAAAATAATTTGAAAATCTTAGATTTATTCAAAATCCGTGAAACAGTTCCGGGATAATGATTTAAACTTTTATCGTACCAAATTTGATACAAATTTGATTAAGAGTTTATTAGTTTAAGTAATTGGAAGAAATGCATTTTTTATTTAAATTTACCCTTAGAATTGGAAACTATGATATGCTAGCTATGTATTCATCATCATTTAGATAGATGCAAGCTGCTT
Organism: Oxystoma pomonae; assembly: GCA_963921995.1. Lineage (NCBI taxonomy): Eukaryota > Metazoa > Arthropoda > Insecta > Coleoptera > Brentidae > Oxystoma > Oxystoma pomonae. Next base: position 73,710,832 of record OY998167.1, on the reverse strand, counting down.
CTTTGATTTTTCGTTTAATTTTATCTGGTTGTTTTTGTAAAACATTCTTTTTACATTCAGCATTATGAATCCGCCACAAACATATAGATTTTATTTAAAAAGGCTTGTTGTCAATATGTAAACCACAAAGCCCACATTGCAACTTAAAATTTTTGTCAGAATGGGAATTAAATTCCCAATGTCCATAGTGAAGTTAAATATAAATAAAAAGAGAGTTTTACCAACAGAAACCTGTTGGACTTTTCGACTTCTCCACCAATTCTAACACCGACTGGTTTCAGACACAGTCCATCCACCAGTCGGGCTTTCAACTATGGCGAATCGATAGCAAAAAACGAACTTTATAAAATACACCGTAGTACCACCAGAATACATACCGGGTACGTCTTGAAGACTAGACGCGGACACGTGTTTCACTCTTGTTAGAGATCATCAGTGCGACATAAGTTTTTATAGTCGAATAATATGAACGATCTAATTAACAAGTCATGGACAAATGTTCGGCACAACATTAGTTAACAGACTGAGAAATAAATTCCCAATGTCCGTAGCGAAGTTAAATATAAATAAAAAGAGAGTTTTACCAACAAAAACCTGTTGGATTTTTCGCCTTCTCTACCAATTCTACCACTGACTGATTTCAGACACAGTCCAACCAGCAGTCGGGCTATGATGAATCGATAGCAAAAAAACGAACTTTATGAAATACACCGGAGTTCCACAAGAATAGACACCGGGTTCGTGAAAAATCCAACAGTTTTCTGTTGGTAAAACTCTTTTTTTAATTAAAATTTTTGGTTCAAACGTGCACACTGATAAAAATATTTAATTAACACAAAGCAGATCACATTAAATAATTTTTTAAAAAAGTATACCGCTTTAATTTAATTCGGCATAAACAGATAAAAACTAATAGTTTTATCATGTATAATTTGTCGCGATTCTTCAGAAACGACAGGAAATCTCACTCGTCGCAATTCTGGAAGGTGGCGATTTTTGCTTATTGCGATATTTTAAATAAAAACATAGCGTTCTTAATATTCATCCTAACGTTGTAAGAGAAACTGTGTATTTTTTTTTAATAACATTTTGTAAATATATTCTGCAGGACTAGTTTTACGGCAAAGATAGATTGCTATTAAGCGTAACAATAAATGTCAAAAAAAGCCGATTCTTAGGCAAACGCCAGAAATTCTGACGCCACTGAATTCCTGACGTGTCAAAAGATATTGAAGTATTTCGCACTAATAATAAATTATCTGAGATATGTTTAGCCTAGTTTTCATTACTTGTACATGATTACATATTTTTCCGTCGAGCACAATGATTGTAATAACAAATGTCATCTATATGGGGTATGTTCTCGCACGCCCCAAAGTGTCGATTGCTTTTTGATTCAAATAAGGTTAAAAATAAAAATCAATGAATAGCGAGCTTTCCCTCAAAATACGTTATGGTAACCGTAGATCCGGATTTCGCACTTGTGGTGCTCATCAGTACGGTGCTAGGAATTAAGAGATGAAATGATGATGAAAAAATGTGACACAGGATTCATGTAAAATCATTGCATCTCCTAATTCATCATCATCTCCTAATTCCTAGCACCGTACTGATGAGCACCACAAGTGCAAGATCCGGATCTACGGTTACCATTACCTTTTTTGAGGGAAAGCTCGCTATTCCTTGATTTTGTATTTATTCACCCTCGCTAAATCCCTTTGTAGTTTTAAGGTTAGAAATAGTTTACTGCCCATACAAAAATTTTTTTGATTTTCGCACTTAAGTAAACAAAAAGACTTTTATCGTATTTTCATAGAAAAACACCTTTGATAACCGGAAAAATGTTATCAAATTCATTACCGACGACTCCAAGTTAGCCTAAAAACATATATCACACGAGCAATTTGAATGGTCAAATACAGCTACCAATGGGTACTACTTCGTACCAACATATTGATATTAAGTTTTTGGATTAGATTTGTCTATAAAAATTTTGTATAACCTACTTAAAAGTTATTTAAAATCGCTTTTCGTATTTCTCCAATATTTCAAAAATATTAAAACACATTAAAGGTGCAAACCATTTTCGAAATTTATGGTACCACTCAAGCTAAAATTGTTTTTTTAGTGGAATTATTTTTAATAACATATGTAAACATTTTGAAATATGGCCGTTCGTTTTGAAGAAAATTAGAATTATCATTTTGTAAAAAACGTTTTCTCTCTTATTTAAAACTTACAAGTGATTTTTCTGGTGGTACCAAAGAAAATATATAAAAACATTTTGTATGGGTGGAAGGGATGTTTCATTCCAGACAAATGGAGATTCGAATCATTTTATTTTGGCGTTAACCAACAAAGTTGTGAAAAAAAAAACTTGGACCAAAAATGTAGCCTCAAAAAGTAATCCTGCTCCCTATTTCCTTTTTTTTATTTTTGTGCTTTGTTGATCGAGCAGTACAACATACAAAAAAGTTATGACATTTGGCCGAAAGCCATTTCCAATGTAATTTGTGTAGTCTTCTTTGATCATTTATTTGTGTATTCCATAAAAGACCTTTTTGCTAAAAACATTTAAATAATGCTGCAAAAATCTTAAAAAGAGGGTCAAACGTAAGGTTTCCCCGCCAGTATAGTAAATACACCAAAATATATTTTTCTTAATAAATTAATTTACGTGTCTGGTTTCTAAAAATCTTGAGTGGATTAGTTTTAAAATAAAGTTTTTAAATGGATGGATAGATATAAGTGTCAAAAAATATTAATTATTTTTACCGCAGGTTTCGTGGCAGAAGAGATTCATCAGCACAAATTGTAGACGGAACAGTGGGGTCCATGACGGTCGAAACTAGCAGCACGTTTTTTGATTCTAGTACACAAACAGGTGAGGTAAACGTTTGCGACAATTTGCCACCCAACAGAACTAAAATATCAGCCTCAAAATCCATCCTTAATATCCAAGTGAAAATGCCCGTAATACAAAAATGCAGAAAATCAAAAAGATAAAATACCTGATATTTTGGCCCAAAGGATAATTCTTTTTGTTTACCAATATATATCGGGAATAAAACCTACAACAATGTGACAACCTCGCATTTGTAGCGGGTCAGCGATATAAACGTTTCGACGCTGCTCCATTCATTATTTCTCGTCGGCGTTGTAGCTTTAGTATAATCGAGGTTTTGGTATATTTTGCAGATTATTGGACAGTTAATATTTTTTCATTAGATTTTTAAGACTTTGTGCAAAAGTAATATGACAAAGTGCGTGGTGTGACGAAACCTGGAAATTGCAATTGAAAAACAAATATTTTACAAGTTAATTATCATATTTTTCATATAGGCGTGCAACTAGTGTTGCAATAAATGCAAGATATAATTAATAAATATATAAAAGAAATCAGTTTTTCTAGGATATTTTTGCGAATTTCTCATTAAAACAAAATGGTAAGCAATTATAATTAATTACAATATATTTGGTATAATCAACCAACCCCAGCTGCGACATTTTTACATGTTCACAGTTTTAATACTATCTGTAGTCAGCTCATTTTTGCTGCCGAGATTGGTTTATAAATAGTACAAGCGTTCCCGGTATAAATATAAATTTTTAAAATATTGTAACAGACATAGGATAAAGAATATATGTTTGTTACAACATTTTATTTATAATATGTACTCGTACATAGGTAGGTAGTCCACCTAAGATTTTTTTTGTATTTATTAAATATGTAAAGATACTTTTGTACGTAATAAATAGAATTATAGTAGAGTAAAAATACCACTATTTTTAATCGAATTTTGTTATTTTTTCACACTGGTTATTATATTTTTTTCACAATATTAATTTGCCTAACCAGTGCCAATTAAGTTATACTTTTCTGCACGCGCTAGCCGTTAACGACACTTTTGGCACCTTTTTAGTACAGAAATTTCCTACTTGCTTAAAAAGCTAAGGTTATATATGCTTAGTATTTTTTAAATTAAAACCAAAACAGAATTTTGTTTGTTTATTTAATTACACTTAGAATTCATGCTCTGCTTAAAAAATACTTTTACGCATGCTAATTTTTTAATAAATTGCAGGCACTTTTTTGTGTCACTAGACAATAAATAGGTAAAAGACTATTTTTTTAAATGTTTTTTGCATGGCATGCGGGAAATGCAACTTTTCGCATGCAAACACGTCTGAAAAAGTGTACTTTTACATATCAATTTTAATGTGGAAAGTTTAAAGTTTAAGTTCCCACGCACGCCATGCGTAAAAAACTGTCCCAGTGTGCTTTACAAACTTTTAAAGCGGGCAACTTTTTTTTAATGGTACTTTATAAACCAAATTTTTAAATTTTGAGTTTAAAATGTCTGTTCACTAAAAACCAATTTTTGATCAAGAATTATTATAAACAATCGTAGAAAAACAACTGTACCTAACACTTGCGTAAGTGCCTTTCCCGCCCGAACTTCTCCCGTACGTTAAAGTATCACTTTTCGTGCTAGTTAGGCAACTAACCGTCTGGAGAAAATTTTAAAAAATTATCATATAAATAAATTTCTATATTATTTCTTTACATAAATATTTTCACAATCACAAATATAATATACCTCTTCATACCTCGGTACTAATTATTGAGTGTAAAAAAATTAAAGATTGTATTTTCCAAAAATATTTACAAGTCTGAAAATAAAGACTAACCCTTTTTACATTTATAAATAGCGAGCCGCTGGTAAACGTAACGTGGTATTGCCTGGGTCAGCGTTGCCAGTGAAAGGGAAAATACGACTGATCGCGTTTCAAAGTGATTTATGAATCACTTGATGGATCTATTTTAGTTGAATGTCTTTGAATTTTTCCTTTGTTAACAGTTTTGCGAATTAATTAGCGGGGATACGTAGAAAATTTGGCTTCTGTGGGCCTTTTGAAGATTTTACAAAACTTATTTTAATCGATTACTAATGGACCCACCAACAGTGCCTAACTTGTTAACAGCCTCAAAATTGCTGCAGTCAAAAAGTAGGGTTAGGGTGTCAATTTTTTTCTTAAATTCAGACGGTTTAAGCTAAAACAATAAAATTTGGCACATATGTTGGCCTTGCGGTAACGTACCCTAGTGTGTTATAAAAAATTACACATGTGGGCCCTAGGGGGGGGGGCAACAGGGGTAAATATTTGTTTTTAAACTTTCCATTATACCTTCCATACTAATGCACCTGCACATCTGAGTCTCAGTCAGTTGGTAGTTCACACTATTACCTACAAGTGTAATGTACCGAAAAAAATTTCAAAGCTGTTAACAAGGCCCCTGGGTTAGGGGCTAAAAGTTGTCGACCATTTTTTAATTTTGAATACCCACAACTTTGTCTCAGCCCTTAGGGGCTGTAAAGGGGTGGGATCTAATTTTCACCATTTTCATATTCCAGAAAACAATCCATATGCACATATGCACACTTTTTATGAGGTTTAAATGTGCATATTGAGTAGTCTTCTGGAATATAGAAATGGTAAATCTGGCCTCCGTACAGAAAGTTGGATGCAAAAAATATAAGCTCTTAAAATGTAATAGTCTAAAATAGTACCCCCCACAAGTCTAAATATTTACACCTGTGGGGTGTACTAAATTTTAAAACCCATTTTCAAAAAACACTTACCCATACAGAAAAGACACAAGGTTATTGATTATATTGTATTATTATTGCAAAATACCATCGAAATATACCATATTTTAGGAGAAAATGCCCTAAAACTTATTTTTTTTGACAGGCTGTTTGAATGGTATATGCTGAATATGCCAAAAATTTGGCAAATAATAGCTTCATCATCTGTGTTTGAGGTTAGAAAGTTGGCAATTTTTTAGACCACCTCTGGGGGTGGTTTAAATTTACAGCCCCAGAAAGAATTTTTTTGTGGCAATTGGTAATAAGTTCGTTTAAAATTTCCCTAAGTGATCTTTTACAAGAAGTGGTTTACCTTATTTAATATCCCAAGTTGCTTATTAATCAATAAAACAACTCCAATTTTGTCCAGAAAAACGCCATATTTTCAACCCGTTTTTGGCAAAAAAAATATATTTATGAGGGCACTACGAGGCAAAACAAACATAAGTGAAGGTCACTGATTCTGCACGAAAAATATACCAAACAAAAAAACCCAAAAAAATTATATTAATTTATTTACAAACTGAAAGTAAAACATTGAGGTTATCTAAAAGCTCAGTCAAAATAACTTTCCTTACTCAAAGCCATGCACTCATTTTAAAGCTGTAGCTTTCATCAGTAGAGTTGGTGCAAGCCAAAGTGCAAGCAGAGGTAAAAGATCCAAACTCGCTGTTTGTGATTGAACGCAGCGCTAATATTTTTAAACTGACATTTCGACAGTGACAGAAATGTAAAAAAAACTTTCTATTAAGTTTTCTAATACATTTCATAAGTAAAAGCACCTTTTAAATAAATACAAAATTAATCTACTCCTTATTTTACTAGCACCCGTTGTGTGACATCAAGTATTAATTGGAAAAATCAATTATCAAGGGTAAGTTTTAACTAGAGTGACATATAATCTCAGTTTTAATTTGTTCTACAGAGTGTTTACTATTTAAAACCCGAGTGGGTTTCAATTTTTAAATTTTCTTTTCTTCTAAATTGAAACTTTCTTTTTAAATCCAACAAAAGATTGTGTTAAGATGATTATTCAATAAAAAAATTTGTTGAAATTCTTCTTATAATTCAAACTGTGTCCAAAACTCAAGGAGGGTTGGTTTAAAATGCTTAAAACCAAAAATTTTACATACGCTTAGGACCGTTCTAAAATAGACTAAACCCTTTTAGTAAATCCCACCGTAAGTGTTTCGACTCGAACTTGTAATTACCAAAAAATTTTGCACTTTTTAAATTTGGTATAATAAATTTTGAACAAATTGTTCGAGATTAAAATTTTGGAGACTTTATATTTTATAATATTTGTTACACCAAATTCATGAGTTTTAAACAAGCATATGGAGTGTTTTCTGGAATTTTAAAATGGTGAAAATTAGATCTCGTCCCTTACAGTCACTAGGGGCTGAGGCAAAGTTGGGGGTATTTACAAGTCAGGAATGATCCACTGCCACTGGTGGTGGGTTTTTGTTGACATTTGCTGAGATATAAGGGAAATATAATATTTTAATTAAAATCGACAAAATTTAGCCTCTAACGTAAGAGACTTTTTAAAATCAACTAAATTTTTGTCGGTATAATAAACTGTAGGTAATTGTATAAGTGACTGAGATTGAGATGTGCAGGTGCATTACTATGCTTTAGTATGGAAGATATGAGGGATAGTTGAAAAACACATTTTGGTCCCTGTTGCCCTCTAGGAGCAACATATGTCATTTTTTTATGACACACGAAGGTAAGTGGCCCGAAGGCACACATATGTGTCAAATTTCATTACCCTAGCTTAAAGCGTCTGAATTGAAGAAAAAAATTGACACCCTAACCCCACTTTTTGTCTGCAGCATTTTTGGGGCTGTTAACAAGTTAAACAGTGTTGGTGGGTCCATTAGTAATCGATTAAAAAATATTATAAAAATTATTATAAAACGAAAAATAAATATAACAACCTTCTTCAAATTGAGAGACAAAAAGAGCAGGAACAACAACGTAATAGGAGATAACAAAAGCAGCATAGGAAGACCAAGACCAATTGCACAGAGGCAAGAAGAACAGTACTGATTAAAAGAAGAGAAAGAGCAAGAACAGGAACTTCTTTGAAATGGATAGTAGGAAGAGGAACGACTACAAAAGTTGCTACCTGACACTCAATTTCAAAATGTCGATAATAACACAAAAATTGACAGAGAAATTAAAAACGTGGAAAATGAACTTTTGCAACTACAAAAAGACTACTGCAAAATAAAATCACTAGTCTACAGTGGAACACCAGTCTCCAGAATAAGAAACCGCCAACCTATGATAGGCCGTCCTTCTTATAAACTTTAATTTAAAGCAGCTTCGAGTGCAAATGGCTAACAGCTTTAGTTATATGTCTACGCGACTCTGCTCTAGAAATATAAAAGATGATTCTCGCCATACAACATACAATTCCGTTCATCTGTAGTAGCTTGAATGAAGATATGAAGATGAACAACGACAACAGCTTTACCTGAACACATAAAGATTGGAAAACCAAAAGCAAGGGAATCCCTACAAAGAGTTTGAGGCTGACATTAGGCGTCTTATTACACTATCGTATCCAGAACCTCAGAATATTCGACAGATCAGGTCACAGCGCAGAAATTAGCACAGGGAATAAGAGATTCAGAGGTTCGAAAGTTTCAGCTTTACCAGCAGCAGCGCGTCGCTTATTAGGGATTTAGAGATTCCTCAAAATCTATTCAATCAAGTGCTTAGAGCATACTGTTAACGTTCTATATATCAAGGGTTCATAAATGTATAACAAATTAATAGATACAAGTGCGGCTACAACCGGCAACAGCTGCGAACTGTCACTAGATCATCGGCTAAGGTTCTGAGAGTAACATAAGTTGAGATACACTAGCAAGATTGAGGTTATATTACAAACTACTATTCGAAGATACAGGTTAATCTCCTGTATCTTCGAATAGTAATTTGTAGTTTTATCTTGGGCATGGATTTAATTCGACAACATCAATTTGCCTATTAAATCAATTGCATCTTCCAGAAAGATCATGTTGAGTTTTCACCCTGGATCTACAAAGTTACTATTGGCAAGTTTGAATCCATGAAAGAGATAAAGAGAAAACAGCCTTCTCAACTGATATTGTGATGTACTAGTTCGTTCCCGCCACGTTGGAAATACTGGTGAGGATCGTTTTATGAGGCGTGACGTGGAAAATATGCTTAAGGTACTTGAACGACGTCTTGGTCTTAGGAAAAACTTTTCAACCTACGAGAAATGTTTTTGCAGAATAAAGAATGCCGATCTAAAATTGAATTTTATGAAGTGATCTTTATTTCAACAGGAAGTTGAATTTCTTGGACATGTAATTTCGCCAGATGAAATAAACACCGATGGGAAATTGGTTTCAATCCAGAGACAAACATGAGCATAGAAGCTCCCTGGGTGTATGCACATATTTTCAATGATTTGAGAAGAATTTGCCAATATTGTTGCTCCATTCCATAGACCCACTGAGGACAAGGTAGGCTATCACTTTTATTTTTGAGTGTAATAAAACGCTCTAGTCCGTTATTAAGTTATCCCCAACAACAAGATGATTTATTCTAGACACGGATGCAAGAAATGTTGATTAACGCGCAGTTCTGTTACAGGTCCAGGATGGAGAACAGCTAGCAATAGAATATTTTGTTTGGAAACTTTCTAAGCCAGAACGAAATTACTGTGTTACCAGAAAAAAAAACTACTGGCAGTTGTGCAGTCCGTGGACTATTTTCACAAATAACTGTATGGACAGGTATTCTTAATAAGAACTAATCATGCAGAACTTAATTGGCTTTGACTTTTAGGGATAAAATAACCTGAGGGACAAATGGCAATGGGGATAGAAAATCTACACCAACACAACAATAATGCAGATGGGTTGTCAAGAAGACTGCCGAAAAGAGTGCAAGCATTGCGAAAAGTTGGACTAAAAAGAAGGAATTACTTACGTATGGAGAATTACGTTGGACACAATAAAGAATGGATTTCCACACAATTTCGATCAACCCAACTTGAAGATAGGGATTTAAGGTGTTTTACAACTTATGTATAAAAATGAAAGGTGTAATTTGTTATACTGCCCGATTTTTAGAATGAAAATTCATTTTGCTTAAATTTGTTCACAAGTTTTCCCGAAAAATAATCAAAAATATGGTAAAACTTTTTTACGCCTTTGACTGTACATTAAATCTTATCAACAAAGGACCTAACTAAGAACAAGCGTCAAGTAAGTAACTGCATCCCTGCTCCGCTCTTCTCTCTAGTTCGTATCACATAAAGTAAACAAACTACGCAGTTTTAGTTTTGAATGTCACGTCCCGATACTTTTTGTGGTGCGGAGAATTAGTTTCTTAGTGATCTCGTGAGTGTTTTAATTTATGGTATAGCACAACGAACCGCCGCAGAAGTCCACCGATTTTACTCCCAAAAATTTCTCTACAGGGATATTCTTATAGAGGCAATGCTATTTTATTTTACCTTTTTTTCTAAATTATGAGGGTATTCAGCAAATGATGGTTTTTGTCTGTTTGTGTTATATGTGTTTCGTTAACTTAAACAAATCAAATGCGTACAGTTATGTCCTGGAAATATATGGCGTAACTAAAAAATGTTTGCAGAGGCTACTGAAAACGGCATCAGCATACTGATTTTTTTAAAAAATCTTTATTTTATTACTTGCAGTCAACATAATACTCTCCATAAGTTGTTTGAAACACCCTGTAGAATCTTTTCTACCACTTAAGGAAAAGGGTGAGCCCCGACCATAACGCAAGATATATCTCACCAAGGACATACTTTCAAGGCGCTTTGGGCACAATGGGATTCATTGGAAAAAGAAAACTTTATTAACAAACAGTTAGTAGTACCCAGAGCTAATATCTTTCAAGTACTGAAAAAACTACATGGCAAAACAACTGAACTACATCTTGGAGTAAATAAGACAATGGGAAACATAAGAAACGATTTTACTGGGTTAACTACTATCAAGACATCAAAACCTAGTGCCGCCAATATTCTACATGTACATTCAAAGACCTAAAACCAAATCAAGAGGTCAAGTGAAACATTATCAGTGAGATTTACGAAGTTCTAAATTAGTACCCCCCACAGGTCTAAAAAAAACCTGTGTGGGTACTAAATTTTAAAACCAATTTTCAAAAAACACTTACCCATACAGAAAAGACACACAGTTATTGATTATTTTGTATTTTTATTGTAAAATACCACTGAAAAACTGCTTTTTTTCTCAAAATACACCATATTTTCGAAGCAAATGCTCTAAAACTAATTTTTTTTACAGGTTTCAAAATGGCAAATCGTAAATACGCCAAAAATTTGGCATATAATAGACACTTGAAGTAAATATCTCAACGCATCCGTATTGGTATACGTAACGCGTTCGAAACAAAGTCAAAATACGCTACATTTGACTTGCTCATGCCATGTTTCAAACGCGAACGATGCCTGTTTCTTCGACGGGTGTGATGACAAAATTTTGTTGCGTATGGAACGATGTACGTATCGTTAGGGATCCACGAACGTACGCAACGATTTCAATCAGCAGACCTGTCATCGCACCCTTCAAAAAAGCGGACATCGTTCGAAACATCGCATAAACAAGACAAAAATGTGGCGTATTTTGACTTTGTTTCGAACGCGTTACGTATACCGATACGGATGCGTTAAAATGTTTACTTTAAGTGTCTAATAGCTTCATTATTTGTGTTTGAGGTTATAAATTTGGTGATTTTTTAGATCACCTCAGGCCGGTTGTTTATATTTATAGCCCCCAGAAAGGATTGTTTTGTGTCATTTGGTAATAAGTTCGTTTATAATTTCCCTAACGATTAATTTACCTTGTTTAATATTCAAAGTTGTTCATTACCCAATAAAACCACCCCTTTGCCCAGAAAAACGCCATATTTTGAACCCGTTTTCAGCACAAAAATATATTTATGAGGGCACTACGAGGCAAAACAAACATAAGTAAAGGTCACTAATTGTGCACGAAAAATATACCAAAAATACCAGAAGAACTATATTAATTTATTTACAAACTGAAAGTAAAACATTGATGTTATTTACAAACCCAGTCAAAAAAACTTTCCGTACTCAAAGCTCACTCATTTTAAAGCTGTAGCTTTCATCAGTAGAGGTTGGTACAAGCCAAGCTGCAAGCAGAGATAAAAGATTCAAACTCGCTGTTTGTGATTGAACGCAGCGCTAATATTTTTAAACTGACATTTCGACAGTGACAAAAATGTAAAAAAAAACTGGCATTTAAGTTTTTTAATACATGTCATAAATAAAAACACCTTTTAAATAAATACGAAATTAATCTACTCCTTATTTTATCCAAATCGTTGTGTGAAATGAAGTATTAATTGGAAAAATTTATTAACAAGAGTAAGTTTTAAATAGAGGGACATATAGCCCCAATGTTAATTTATTCTACAGAGTGTTTCTATTTAAACCCCGCGTGGGTTTAATTTTTTTTTAATTTTCTTTTCTTCTAAATTGAAACTTTCTTCTTAAATCCAACAAAAGATTGTGTTAAGATGATTATTCAGTAAAAAAAAATATTATTTTTTTATGAATCAAACCAAAACTCAACTGATTTAAAATCTTTGAAACCAAAAATTTCACTCAAACTTAGGATTGTTCTAAAATAGACTAAACCTTTTTAGTAAATCCCACCGTATAATCTTAGACTACCATTTGAACGTATATACCTATATTGATATTGCTGGACCGTTTCTCGAGAAATAAGGAGTTGAGCATCAGACATTCTCAAGGGAATAGAGAGTCTATAATTTTTCAATCTGCTTTCTGCCTTTTAAAGTGAATTCAACTTCTTTAACCACCTCGAAAACAAAATAACGAAGCTATGAATCTATTCATTCTTCTATTTGCTATACCAAATCTGAAAGTTTTCAAAGAAACCGGAATACTGGAGAGCAATATATTCAGTAGATTCAGCATCCCATTAGAGTTTCAGATCACCAATGATAAAACTTTGACGACAAACTTTGACAGAACTTTTGTGACGAGTTTGATATCAATAAAACGAGAATACACATTTACAGTCAGACGACATGGTTAAAATATTTAATAAAACTGTAGAAGAACATCTTTCCAAAATCATTAACGAACACCAAAATGATTGGGACCGGAACATTCCAGTGTTCTAATGGGATATAGCTCATTTGCCCACAATACAAGAGGAATTACACCATCCAACGTGTTATTTGGTAGATGACGGAGTTTCTTGTGTAACGGTATGTTTGGTTCACTTGAACAGCAAGTCAGGGAAGTAGGAGATTATGTGGATGAACTATAGGAAAATTCTACAGGATTCCTTTTGCTAGATAACCACAACGGAAGAAGAACAGTTCACCCCAGTTAATAGCTGGCAAGCACCATACCATTATTAACCCGGCGTTACATATGTGGATTTTTTTTATCAGTACTGACGTGGGGTGTAGAAAACCGTATTTTATTAAAACTTGTATGTCTTTAGTTATACATTTTTTTTTACGGGGGCTACAGCGAAAATACAAATTGAGTTAATTTTTTACTAGAAATTACCCTACGACTTGCGATTTTATTGACTTTTTCATAACACTTTAAGTAACCGATAGTTTTCATTTCAAAAATATTTTGTCATAAATTTTGGAGCTTTATCTAACCTTTTGAATACAACCCTTGACAAATTATGACATACTGCATTACTGACATATGTTAACAAATAAAATATATCATTTTTATGCCTATATGTGACAATTAACCAACAAAGTCAAGGTGTATTATAGATTTAAAAAGAATAAACAGATGATTATGTTTAATCCGACCCGATTTAATTTTAGAAATTAACAATTACAATTACATTGCTATTCTTACGATCATTTACACTACGAAGTCAACACACATGTACACACCCATACATGCCCCGCAATATTAGTGGCATCCCAAACTATATCCCAAATTATGGCAATCTGGTAAAATCGACGCAAATTGGTTGCGCCATCTACCAGAATTTTAAAAATATACTCGGTTTTGGGATACACTCCATAGGAAGGAATCTATACTTAACTTTGTAATGTGCAACAAAAGATGCCGCAATAATACAAATTTACGATTTTATACATGTGATTTACACGAACGATGCCACAGTTTAGGTTGCACTGTTGCCAAGTAGTGCACAATACACCACTTAGTGGTTTTTCACTACGATTCTTGGCCGCTCCTGTGTGTTAAGTTGTTTTTTTTCAAAAAAAAAAGAATTTAGAAGCATCCATTAGTATCAGGTACGTACTTATATTTATTTAATTACTGCTTATTATTAAGTTATTATGTTTAGATCAAAGCATTACCCTCTTCACATAGGCCGATCAGCTCTTATCGTTTTAGTGTCCTTTTATCCACCTTCGCCGCCATTTTGACAGAAAACTAATGGATAATCTGTCACTTTTGAGTGAAAATGGCAGCGAAGATGGATAAAAGGACACTAAATCGGTATGAGTTGATCGGCCTATCTGGAGAGGGTACTGATCAAAGCATTATTTTGTTTACGAGGAAATTACAAAAAGTTAGGTTAGGTCACATAGGCGCCAAATTATATCGGGCCCCAAATTGGCATTTTGTAGCAGTTACTTCTTCACATAAAGTTCTAGTAACAGCAACGCCCTTAGAATAAAAATTTAGGTACTACATTTGTTACGTTCTTTAGGTAATTCGTTTGTAATTATACAGATTACAGGGTACTTGTAAGACAAAATGTAGTTACTGAGTTTCCCAAATTCGAGGAGTTAGGAAATACAGCTAGTGTGGCTCAAATGGGGGCATTAATATAAAATGTGCATCCGATCGCCACTAAACCATTTTTTTGTCATTTGTATTTTTTTGTGACTTTAAACAGATCCATCCAAGATGGCGATTTTTGGTTTTTTGTTTACGAGATTTTTTTTTTATTAATTGTAATTTTTTGTTGGACGTTTCTATCAGCTGCGAATTATAGCTACCAAGTTTACTAAGAGGAAAATCAGTTATTGGCATTTTCAAACCTTGTACCTAATTGAATCCTAGATGGCCATTGAGCACAATTAGGTTTGACTAACAAAAAGGAAAATAAATGGAAAATGGCTTTTGTTTTCAAAGTTTGAAAAAACCAGAATAATATCGAAGAAAAAAAATCGTAAACTAAAGAAAAATTTTAAAAAACATAAAAATGAAGTTTATTCCCACGAGCGTGCGGAAAATATTTTTTGTTTTAAAAGTTGTACTTTTTCGCACGTTTTTTTTTTACTTTTCTGCGCGATTTTTACTTTTCAGCACGATTTTTACTTTTACCCATAGCTTTCACTCTAAAGCACAACATTTTAATTCAAGATATATACTATTTTTTACTTCAAATCAAATTACTATCTATAGGTACTATTTTTCATTTAAATAACCTAGACCTGTATATTAAAAAACTACTAAAAAATTCGTGCGGTAAAAGTTATTTTTCCAAACGATTTTTTTATTGTTGTTTGAAGGTGGTAGACAATGTTGAACTTAAGAGTGAACTAGAGTTTCGAACTTCTATTGCCTGATGACGATTGCAGATACATTAGCAATCGAAACGTTGAGAAAAAAGTAAAAAATAAAGACAATGGAAGTTGGAAACTCTAGTTCACTCTCAAGATTTTTTTATTGTTAAATGAAGATATTTAGTGCCAAATTCTTGACGGCTTACCCGAACTCGAAAAAATATATATCAAATATCAAAGCGAATGAGAAATCCAATCGTGCGAATATATCCTGTAGGAATTACGTTTTAAAATTGTGGAACCTCTTATAGCCACAATTTGCAAATATGCCATAATTTAGGTATAGGCTCACACAAAATGCGCAAAAATATTAAAAAAAACAAGAACAAAATCGGTCCAGTAGTTTTTGCGTGATATACCCGTTTTTGTTCGTACTTTCTTACAGAGAATATCACGAATGCACAAATACAAAGCGGACAATTATTACAGTAAATTTGTGTTCCTAAAGGCCCTTTGCGGGAAAGTTTTGGGGTAGTTTTGATTTTTTCCATTCTTTTTGGGGTGCTGAATCCAAATTTGAGGTTTGCTAACAATATTTCGTGACGAAACATTGAAAAAAATGGAAAAAAGGTAATTTTGGAAGTATTTTGCTTATATAGGTACCAATCCCCGTTGTGCCGAAATTTGACCACATATTCTAAAAATATAGGTTCTTAGGACATATGATCTGCTTATTGGACTATTGGCAAAAGCATAATAAAAGAAATTTGGCCGTTCAAACATGGCGGTCAAGCCTTTTGCAAGGTATTTTTTTTTTAAATCGTAACTTTACTAATATTTGACCGATTTTAAGAAATAAAATTGATATTACTTTAAATATAATGAACTTCTTCGAATTCGAATTGAATTCGTTCGTTTTGGGCAGAACATAGGCTTTATTTTATTAAAATCGATTCAATAAAACCAAAGTTATATTTATCTAAAGGTAAGAAAGTTCCAAAACAACGGGGTGAATGTGATGATGTAACATTTCCACTGCTAGATTATTTTGGGCTCCTAAACAGGCATGGGCTTTATTTTATCAAAATCGGTTTACATAAACAAAAGTTATGATCATTTAAAATCAAAAAACGGTTTTACTCAGTTTTCTTTCTAAATGCTCATAACTTTTGTTATGGTAAACCGATTTTGATGCAATAATTCCTATGTCCTCCTGCCCAGGAACCCAATCCAGTAGTAAAAGTCTAAAAGGATATATAAAACTTTTGTATTTTGATGAAATAAAGTCTACGCCAGTCCACAAAAAAAAAATTTCCATACTAGCTAAAGACCCCGCGCAGCTTTCCCGTCACAACTCGAAAATTATAATTTTCTCATTGAAAGGATGAAGAACCTGCTTAATTAAAAAAAAAATCACAGAAAGTAAATATTTTAGCTATTTTGACAAATATTGAAACATGCATTATTTTTCAAAAATTTTTCACTTATTTAAATTCGCCGTTGAATTAAAATTTTTTATTTTAAAAATGCGCAAGGAAAATTCCCATTATATATTATTAAATTGTTAAAATAAAAATTATGGCACCCTTGGCATCTAACGATCTACTACTGTTTAATTAAATAGGTCATAGCTATCCCAAAAACGGCAACAGCGCAGCGATAAAAATTATAGTTATAGAGGGCGCCACCATACGGTTTGATTCTTGAATGCCACAAATGCGTGGGTAAAAACACATACTATACCCTAAATTGTGACACCTTACACACTATTTTTAAAAAAACGTTTTAACATGGCTATTTTTTTTCTATGGATGCCAGAATTAGGTGGGATAGAGAAGATACCACAATTATTCGGAAACAGAGATTTAACCTGTCGTTCAACTAGTAGGGCCCCAGAAATTTTATTTTAAAATTGTGGAACCGCGTGTAAGGTGCCATAATTTGTGAACGTGCCACAATTCAGGCATATGCTCACACAAAATGCCATAATTATACCTGTACATACGCACACATTTTGGTGGAGATAGCCCCAACATTGGGGCTATATGTCACTCTAATTAAAACTTACCCTTGTTCATAAATTTTTCCAATTAATACTTCATGTCACAGAACGATTTAGATAAAATAAGGAGTAGATTAATTTTCTATTTATTTAAAAGGTGTTTTTATTTATGAAATGTATTACTTTATAAACCAAATTTTTAAATTTTGAGTTTAAAATGTCTGTTCACTAAAAACCGTCAAGATTCATTATAAAGAATCGTAC
The DNA here is from genome assembly GCA_963921995.1 of Oxystoma pomonae. Taxonomy (NCBI): domain Eukaryota; kingdom Metazoa; phylum Arthropoda; class Insecta; order Coleoptera; family Brentidae; genus Oxystoma; species Oxystoma pomonae. The sequence continues at coordinate 73,693,357 of OY998167.1, read as the reverse complement.
TTGCGCAAGTGCCTTTCCCGCCCGAACTTCTCCCGTGCGTAAAAGTATCACTTTCCACACTAGTTAGGCAACTAACCATCTGGAGAAAATTTAAAAAAATTATTATATAAATAAATTTCTATGTTATTTATGATATGAATCATTTGATGGATCTATTTTAGTTGAATGTTTTCGAATTTTTCCTTTGCTAACAGTTTTGCGAATTAATTAGCGGGGATACGTAGAAAATTTGGCTTCTGTGGGCCTTTTGAAGATTTTACAAAACTTATTTTAATCGATTACTAATGGACCCACCAACAGTGCCTAACTTGTTAACAGCCCCAAAATTGCTGCAGTCAAAAGGTAGGGTTAAGGTGTCAGTTTTTTTCTTAAATTCAGACGGTTTAAGCTAAAACAATCCAATTTGGCACATATGTTGGCCTTGCGGTAACGTACCCTAGTGTGTTATGAGAAATTGCATATGTGGCCCCTAGGGGGGGATCAACAGAGGTAAATATTTGTTTTTAAAGTATCCCTTATACCTTCTATACTAATGCACCTGCACATCTGAGTCTCAGTCAATTGGTAGTTCACACTATTACCTACAAGTGCAATGTACCGAAAACAATTTCAAAGCTGTTAACAAGGCCCCTAGATTAGGGGCTAAAAGTTTTGTCGATTTCAACAAAAGAATTATATTTCATTTATCTCTTACCCTATGTTAACAAAAATGCACCACTAGGGGCGCAGTCGACCATTTTTTAATTTTGAATACTCACAACTTCGTCTCAGCTCTTAGGGGCTGTAAGGGGGTGTAATCTAATTTTCACCATTTTCATATTCCAAAAAACAATCCATATGCACATATGCACACTTTTTGATGAGTTTTAAGTGTGCATATTAAGTGGTCTTCTGGAATAAAGAAATGGAAAATACAAATTGAGTTAATTTTTTACTAGACATAACCCTACGACTTGCGATTTTATTGACTTTTTCATATCACTTTAAGTAATCGATATTTTTCATTTCAAAAATTAAATCAGGACAATATGTTGTCATACATTTTGGAGCTTTATTTAACCTTTTTAATACAACCCTTGACAAATTATGACATGCTGCATTACTGACATAACTTAACAAATAAAATATATCATTGTTATGCCTATATGTGACAATTAACCAACAAAGTCAAGGTGAATTATAGATTTAAAAAGAATAAACAGATGATTATGTTTAATCCGAAGCGATTTAATTTTAGAAATTAACACTTATAACTACAGTGCTATTCTTACGATCATTTACACTACGAAGTAAACATATATGTATTTTTGGTGGAGATAACCCCAACATTGGGGCTATATGTCATTCTAATTAAAACTTACCTTGTTAATAAATTTTTCCAATTAATACTTCATGTCACACAACGATTTAGATAAAATAAGGAGTAGATTCATTTTCTATTTATTTAAAAGTTGTTTTTATTTATGAAATGTATTAAAAAACTTAAATGCAAGTTTTTTTACATTCTCTCTCTCTCTCTCTTCTCATTTGATTACCGTCACTTTTTTGAGTCCCGTAGGAACTATTATATAAATCGGACGGATCATCAACTACTTTCGTAGTCTACCGACTTAGGGAGTGTGTATCTAGGTCCGCCTCTACTCGATATCCGATCCCATGCGGCCTGGATACCGGCGTGAATAGAGGGGTAGTGCCTAAGATACATTTTACACTTATTTTCCTTGGGTTCCTCCCTTACTCCGCTCATCAAACCGGTCTAATGAGCACCCCCTAGGAAGGCAGTTTTCTTTTCCTAGAAGGATTTAATTTAGCCTAAACCCCTTTGTCGGGGCTAGGGATCTTTAACGTGCTCCACTATCTATATATGGATCACACGGGACCGTCCTCTTAACGTCCTCTCCGAGGAACGGTATGAAATCGAATTAGCCTGCCTTCTAGCTAACTCGGCCTACTCCGCTTCATACTGCGTTTTGCCTTAATCTTACAAAATTCTGTAATTTTATAAGAAAAAGTCCAAGTAGACTACCTAATGCACGACCCGGGGCTTGAACCCGGCATCTCCTGCTTGAAAGTCGCGGCGTTAACCCCGACACCAAGCAGGCAATCACAAACAGCGAGTTCGAATCTTTTACCTCTGCTTGCACCTTGACTTGCACCAACCTCTGCTGATGAAAGCTACAGCTTTAAAATGAGTGAGCTTTGAGTAAAAGTTTTTTTGACTGAGCTTGTAGATAACCTCAATGTTTTACTTTCAGTTTGTAAATAAATTAATATAGTTCTTTTGTTTTTTTTGTTTGGTATATATTTCGTGCATAATCAGTGACCTTCACTTATGTTTAAAAAAAAAATTTTAAAATGTAAATATGTGCTTGATTTGATAGAATAAAGGTCTAGTGCTCCAAATCAGTAAAATTTGTTGATATACATTGTCCACTTAACTTCATATTTACGTTTTTATGACATAGTTGACTCAGCTATGTAGTGCATTTGATAGAATAAAGGTCTAGTACTCCAAATCAGTAAGGTTTGTTGATATACATCGCCTACTTAACTTCATATTTATATTTTTATGATTTTAAAAAGACCCCGATTGCTCAGCTCCCAAAGTCAAACTGACTCAGCTATGTGGTGGATTTGATAGAGTAAAGGTCTGGTACCTTAAATGAGTAAAGCTTGTTGATATACATCTCCCATTTATCTCCATATTTACATTTTATGATTTAAAGCTGATTCAGCTATGTGGTGGTTTTGAGAGAATAAAGGGTTAGTACTCAAATTCAGTAAAGTTTGTTGATATTGTCAATTTGCTTCGCTAACTCGCAGATTAAAACCCTTTTCCAAAAAATAGACTTTTCCTTTATGATGATGATGATGATGACAACTATCAAACTCAAAAAAACAATTTAAAACAATAAAACTTTTCAACATTTCTCCTCCCTGTAAGAGGAACTCTCTTATATCAGTGGCTCATCATCGTCATTTACTTCGAGTCGTACAATTTTGGTCAGGTCTTCGGTATTGGGTCTGACCAGTAGTTACGTCGACGACACGTACTTCATTAGCACTCAGTATCCAAAAGCGTGACACTTGATCTCTCGCACATCGCCAAAATATCCACGCTACCATTGGGTCCAAAAACACGTACAGGCAGCATCCTTAACAAAGCTGAACTTCTAAATCTCACATGTACTCACATCCACACTTTCTTTCTTTCTCTCATTATGTAACAAAGAGTGATGTAAACCTCTACAGCCATTCATTCCACATACTTTTTTTGACTTACAACTGAATATTTGGTGATTTTTATCCAAACACCGGAAACATAATTTCTTACTACTAACTTTACTCCATCTTATATCTACGGTATCCTTCTTCATTTTAGGACCACTTTGTGTACCGTGACCTTCATTTTTGTCACAATAACGACATTTTCTTTCAGTGGTCGGGCCGAAAAGTTTCTCATTTTTTGTATATTTTGAACTCTATTTTGGAGGCTGTTGAAAGGTCTTTTTTGAAGTTACGTAACATCTAGCGAGAGCGCTATTGTCAAACCATGAAGAAAAATTCAATAAATCGACTACACCTTTCTTTTCAGCTACTACAATTCCCCAAGATTGTTTTAAAAATGCAGGTAACTTATTAACCAAATCTCTAAAAAGGTGAGGATTTGTGACATGACCAAGGTAGTTTAAGGTATTCATTGTTGAGATCAAATTATTAACTTCACTAAAAAATGATATTAATTGGTCCATATGAGTTTCTTTGATCTGTGGTAAAGCTTTAATTTTTTCCACAACAGAATCCACAATAAATTCAGGTCTACCAAAACGAATTTGAAGCGTTTGCATAATAGTATTTAAACTTCCACCACATAGCAACATTCCTGACACGGCATTTTTAGCTTCACCTCTCAAGCAGTGTTGAAGTTTTATTAACATTTCCTCATCAGAGTAGTCACAAAGAATTTTAATTTGAATAAAGTGTTTATAAAATAATGGCCAATCTTCGGGTTTGCCATAAAAAATCTTTTGATGTTACTTGTCTAGCAAGAAAACTTTGTGTTGGTGTAGGAACTGTTGCTAAAGTTGGAGTAGCAGCTTGTAGCACATTAGCTATTGTGTCGTAAAGCATTTTTATATCAGACTGATTACTCTTACCAATATTTTCGACTTTTTTACCGGTTCCATTAGCATCAACCTTATCTCTCCTTACTGAAACTCTGCTAGGGCCTACGATATCTCGTTCTACTGTCTTCTCGTTGGTGGCGATGTCGCCTCTTAAGTCATGGGGGTGCATTGCTTCCCACCTGATGGAAACCATCTCTATCAACTTGATTGAAGGAGCTGTAATTCTGATTTATCTGAAAATTATTTTCAAAATCTTTTTGTTCATAGTTCCTATTATGAATTACCGTCGATGCAACCCATAAAGTTCTAAACGTATCTCTAGAACTAATAATACTATTATGATCCACATCTCTAATACTACTACGTCCCTTACTACTACTATCATCGGGAAAATTTACTATTAACTCGGTAGTTGGGCTCCTTCTGCTTCCATATCTACTATCACACTCACTCCTACTTATCAATTCAGCTTCTTTTAAATCTGATTCCATTTTTTGTTCATAGTTCCTATTATGAATTACCGTCGATGCAACCCATAAAGTTCTAAACGTATCTCTAGAACTAATAATACTATTATGATCCACATCTCTAATACTACTACGTCCCTTACTACTACTATCATCGGGAAAATTTACTATTAACTCGGTAGTTGGGCTCCTTCTGCTTCCATATCTACTATCACACTCACTCCTACTTATCAATTCAGCTTCTTTTAAATCTGATTCCATTTCTAAAATTTTCTTTCTTCTCTCCAAGTCCTTCTTCTTGGCTTCTCTTTCAACTTCCTTTTCCTCCCTCTCTAGCTCCTGTCTCCTCTTCTCTTTCTCCAGGGCTATTCGCCTTATTTCTAGCTCTACCAACGACCTCCTGGATCCACTAGTTCTACAACTATGGATTGATGTGGTCTCCTCTGTCAATTTGCTTCGCTAATTCGCAGATTAAAACCCTTTTCCAAAAAATAGACTTTTCCTTTATTTCCTTTATGTCCAGCTCCCAAAGTCAAGCTGACTCAGCTATGTAGTGGATTTTATATAATAAAGGTCTAGTACTCCAAATCAGTAAAGTTTGTTGATATACATTGCCCACTTATCTTCATATTTACATTTTTATGATTTTAGCTCAGCTCCCAAAGCAAATCTGACTCAGCTATGTGGTGGATTTTATAGAATAAAGGTCTAATACTCCAAATCAGTAAGGTTTTTTGATATACGTTACCCATTTTTATGATTTTAAAAAGACCCTCAAAGCTCAGCTCCCAAAGCAGAGCTGACTCAGCTATGTGATGGGTGTTATAGAATGAATGTCTACTATTTCAAATCAGTAAAGTTTGCTGATATACATTTCTCACTTATCTGCATATTTACATTTTCATGAGCTGAGCTCCCAAATTCAAGCTGACTCAGCTATGTGGTGAATTTGATAGAATATAGGGTTAGTACTCAAAATCAGAAAAGTTCGTTGATATACATCGCCCACCTCTCTTCATATTTACATTTTTATGATTTTAAAAAGACCCCCATAGCTCAACTCTCAAAGCAAAGCTATGTGCTGGATTTGATAGAATAATGGTACTCCAAATCAGTAAAGTCTGTTGATATACATCGCCCATCTATCTTCATGTATACATTTTTATGATTTTAAAAAGACCCCCATAGCTCAGCTCCCAAAGCCAAGCTGACTCAGCTATCTGGTGGGTTTGATAGAACGAAGGGTTTTTACTTCAAATCAGTTAAGTTTGTTACTATACATCGCCAACTCTTCTATATATTAATATCTTTTAATTTTTAATGCATCTCTATAGCTAATAAGCTTGCAAATCTGCCTTTAATTAGCAATTGTGACGGCTTGAGTAAGGTGTAGTTATTGTCCGTCAAGTGTAAATATTTTTTTTCCATTATTTTACGGTAAAAGCCATTTTTTCTAAAAAGTTTAAAATTTGTTTGGTCCGCTGTAATTAACTTGAATATGAATATAAAGATAACTTCAACGTCGTACAGTTTTATACTTACTTAAAAAAATTAAAACCATGTGACATTTCTCTATTTATATTAATTCAGATAATTCCGATAAAAAAATATTTCTTTAATAAATGGCCATCGACTTAAGGTTACACGTGTTTATTAAAATCACGCCTGTGAATCACCCCTGTGGCGGCAATATCAATCAAAGGCTCAATTTTTGTGGACAAGTATTTCAATAGTTTATTAAATATTTTTAAAAAGTTTGAAACATTTGTTTTCTCGCGTTGCAACGGTGACGTCACAACTAAACGGGTTAAAAATGTTTTGAAACGGAATCCACTCTAGTTTCAAAACTGACGTATCCGTACGTCAAAATTCTACATTTTTGTTTTAACCTAAGATATTTTTTGTTTTTGCGTGAAAATGGACGAAAAATCGTATTCTAGATATCTTGTTAGCCATTCTTCATGGTATCCCTGTGGTCTTATATGATTTTCCGAGCTTAAAATAACAGTAAATAAAAAAACTTCACTCTCCATGTAGCTTCCATTGCTTGCCATCCATGCTACTAAAACTGGCCGTACACTCGAAGGTTTTGCGACATAAACCAGTAGTTGATCCATTTTAATTTTAAACACCAAAAAGATAAACAGAAAAACAAAACAGTGAGGTTACACTAAACTACGTCAGCGTTTTGAATTACTCATTTTTTCTCGGTTCTAAATGATGACGTCACATCTAAATAGTTTCAAATAATATTTCAAAATAATTTCAACGCGAGAAAACGCCTCAGTTTTTCTTAACGCTCATTAAAAGTATATCAAAGTCTAAGTACAGAAAAATTAACAATAAATAATACTCACTTAGTGTCCTTTCGCTAAAGAAAAAGTAAATTCACTGAAGTAATTTGAAAAGTAACTCTATTCAAGTAATAAATCCATTTTAATTTATTGGGGTTAACGATGGCAAGAAACTTTTCCAAAAGAAATAATATAATTATAATTCATCGTAAGTATCAAAAAACTTAATCCTAATTTATAGAAAAGGGGGTCAATGTATACTTTGCGGTTGTTTTTCTTTCTCAAACCTATTTAAAATAATTTAGTAGATTATTAAATTGGTAGTTTGGTCAAGGCTGTCAAAAAGGGATTTTAAAGAATATTTTTGATGGGTAATTTACCACTATCTTTGAACTCCTCTTAACGCAGTACAAAAGATATGTAATATTAGATTCTTATTAGTAAGGTTGTTAAAACACCTGATCAACAATTATAATGAGGATTTCAAAGACGAAGTGAAAACCTATCATTTTTCGGTAAATAAAGATTTTGACTTAAAGTTGGACTTGATGAAATATAATTGATTTTTAATAAAGTTTCGTAAGATCATGTATCAAATTTGTTGCTCAATTTCACTAATCCACCAAGAGAATAACAACGAATCCATCGTTATAAGGTTAAGCTCCCAGATAGAACATTCTTTACCGCACGGAAAGGCCAACCGATAATTTATATAACTATATAACTATTAATACTATATATTATATAACTATTAATAACAATAACACAAAAAAACAAAATTAGGATTGTTTTCCACAAACCAAAACTACACTTTTTTTGCACTAGACGCGCGTTTCGCTAACAAAGTTAGCATCATCAGGAGGCGATAAACAATGAACTAAATTAATCTACGCTCTATCTTATATACAATCCTTTATTGGGCGGAGATAAGACTAATAATTTGTGATTGATCACGATTTTTAATCCTATCTCCCCTCAACCAAAGAATAAAGTGTACTAAACGGGATGGGTCCTCTATCTTCATTTAAACTATTTCTGGCCTTAATGATTTCCATACTTTCATATGCATTCAAAAGTCTTTTGTTTGGTACGGTACACTTTTTAGAAGTTTTAGGTTATCTAATGTGAATCTATGATTATTTTCAAAAGCATGCTCGGCCACACTTGAATTTTCTGTTCTTCCGTATTTTAAGTGTGCTAAGTGTTCTTTAAAACGTGTTTGAATAGAGCGTCTCGTTTGGCCAACATATTTTTTGTCACAATCCATGCAACTAATTTCATAAATTCCACTTTTTTCTAGAACTGTAGTTTTATCCTTGGGATTTCCTAGTAAGCTTCTTATGGTGTTACCGGATTGATATACTAATTTAAGAACGGTGTTATCAAATACTTTTTGTAATCCTTTCGTATAATTAGGATTATAAGGAATTGATACAAATTTTGAGTCGCAGGTATCTTTTTGTCTGAAAAAAGTGGAATTCCGAAAGGTCTTTTGAAAAGAATGTCTATTTATCAGCTTATTTATTAAGCCTTCGTCGTAACCGTTTTCGCCAGCGATATTCCTAATCATATTTTTTCTGCTTCAAATCTTTCTTTGTTTAAGGGGAAATTTACTAATCTATATGTTAAAAAGTGCAAACTTGCAAGCTTATGTTGTAAGCAATGAAAAGAGTCATTTGGAATATACATATAGGATAGGATTAAAAATCGTGATCAATCACAAATTATTAGTCTTATCTCCGCCCAGTAAAGGATTGTATATAAGATAGAGCCTCCTGATGATGCTAACGTTGTTAGCGAAACGTGCGTTGAGTTCAAAAAAAGTGTAGTTTTGGTTTGTGGAAAACAATCATAATTTTGTTTAAGTGCAACCAAAGGTTCCAAATTCCCAACATAACTAACAATAATACAACTAGAAACAAGTTCAATAATTCCTTATAACGGGCGGTGTCACAACCAGTCAGTTTTACAAAAATCCATGACATCTTCCCATTTTGCTACAAACTTGAGAAATGCCTGAGATAGACAAAACTGAAAAAAATAATGACATTAATTAATTAATCTTTAATAAAGCAATTAGGCCAATTAGCCCAAAAGATTCGTGTATTAACTACAATCCTACTGCACTACTGTCTTCCTCATTTAAAAATTCCGACAGACAAAAAAAAATGATTTTTCACATGCTTACACGAACACCAACTAAGATGAATTATAACTAAAATCGATAATCTAACCCAATACTACAAATCGCTAACCAATGCAATCCAACTACATAAACGGCAAACTGTCGACCGGTAAAACTGTTGTAACTTTTACCACAGCCTTTAAAAACTTGATGGTATATGGAAGGTACCGTGATACAGTTTGACATTTATGCATATACCTCTCCCTTTTTATTTACTATGGAAGGAAGAGACAGGAGACGTGTCGTGATCGGTTTGATGTGTCCTGTTGGGTTTGGTTATCGTGGAAAAATAAATGAAACCATCATAACAGTGATTTTATAAAATAGGCTTAACCCTCCCCAGTATGCAGAAACCTGTTACATTTACATTATCTTAACGTATTTTGTTGACCTCTTACTTAACACGGCTTGTAACCTTAATGAGGATATTATATTGCCAGTACATCAATTGTCCTAAACATTTACGTAGCAGTGTTACATTCGATTTTTTTTAACAAGTATGTGACTTGCATGTAACATTTAATGTTACATCTCTCTCCCTCTCTCTCTCTCTCTCTTTGTAGCTCTTAAAACTCTGGGTGGGTCTTGGCTGACGTCACGATACGCCTCCACTGAACTCGAATTTTTAATGTTATTACATGGCTAGGTAAAATTATTTCTTTAAAATTTACCTCAAACTAAATATATTTTTGTGCTTTAAAATCTCTGATCTTCGTGATTACATCTTAAACAAATAAAAAAGAAATAATAAGATTAAAAGAAGAAAAAATATGCGCTGACGGGACGCAAACCCTTATACTAAAGATGATACGCCAAGTTGTCAGCGCCTTAGACCACTAGGCCATCTCTGTTTTGTTTAGAAATTTCACCAATTCACGGTATATTAATGGAGTGATGTCATTGGTTGATACGATTTTTATAGAAAATAGGAAATTGGTTTTTTTATTATTAATTTAATTAATTGTTTTTATTAAATAAAATTCGTATAAAGAGGTTTCACTTGCAATAAAAAAAAATTTATATACAAATATTGAATCACAATAGTTTGATCGAGTCATATTTTGGCGAAATTTAAAAAAAACTGAATATATATAATTTCGTCGAACCGTAAAAAAATTAAATCATAAAATGATCGTACGTTACTGATGCGAATACATATAAATTTATACTTATTTTCCCTTTTGTGGGAAGTTATCAAAAAAATCGCAGGATTTTCATAAAAACAGTAAACTTTTTTCATTCCTGACTTTTTTCAAAAATTTTCGCCATATTTAGGTTAAAAGTTTCATTAATTTTCGAATTTTTGCATAAAACTTACAATTATTGCATTTGGTCATTTCTTAATAAGCAACCAAGTTTGTTTTAAAGTTGACATTAATTGAGCTCACAAGAGTGCTGCTTTCATGTGATCATTAATAAACTAAACTTGTTTTAACTTCGATGTTAATTACACTTACAATATTTGTCATGTCACAATAAAGAAACATATTTGTTTTAAATTTGACATTTAGTAAACTAACAATATTGTGTAATATCATGTAACTGTAAAGGAGCAAATTTGTATCGACTTACTAAATTTTAAATAAGATTATTTTTCAGTTACTTCATCGTTTACATTTCTTGTTAAATCCAAGATTAAATATTAATGTAAAATTAGCGTTTCTTTCACGTATTAGCGATACTTTCACATTGAATGTTAATATTCAACTTACATTTTACTTTTTTTAAACATTTTACTTAACGTATACAAAGTTACATCAATTCTACATTTTTTCGACGTCGAAAACCTGCAATGTGTGTAAAAATATAACCCCAAAAAAGTTCCTTGTTTTTTAAAGAACTCGTTATAACCTTCTACCACCTTCGATCAAGGATTTGAGCCTGTCTACGACTTGTTACCATCAGAAACCAAAATCACTCGTAAAAAATGAAAAATATTAATATTGAAGATATAAATACAAAAGTAAGTCCATCTCTCTCTGGTATGCATTGGCCAGGTATCCGGAGAGAGAGAGAGAGAGAGAGAGAGAGAGAAATAATTTTATTGATTAGCTTTATAGAACATCATCCTGTCCTGTTGTGTAAATAGTTTGTATTAGAGTCCCTATATGTGACAGACATCAGTGAAAAAAAAAGAGTTTCGACAAGGTTTTCAAAGTCACCTTCGATGAAAAATTATCATAAAAAAAATTAGTTTGGAAAAAGCTCTTCATAAGCTCTATAAAAGAATTTTAAAATCTGGTAGTCAATTTTTGGATTGTTTACAACTTTTGCTGATGGACGTAGCTTCATCTTTCTTGAAATATTTTCTCTTTTCGTAGTACTCCTGGGGGGCAATTCCAGTGGGCTATCGTTATGAGATAACGATCGCTCGCCATTATTTTCATTGTTACGGCAACATCGCTTATTGTTAATTAAAAAGAAGGCTTGAATGGCACACAACCCGCAATACTTTCCCAAAAATAACTGTCAAATGCCGACAGTCACTCAAGTTTGTTTACCTTTTTTGGACCTTGTGGCGAATTTTCGGGAAAATAATAATTTTCATGAACTTTTTGCATGTAATATGGACTAAAAATCTTATCACAATGTGATAGTGGATGACTGTTATCAATTTTTGAGTGAATTTTGTTTGGAAAAGTCACGTTCTTTGTGAAGAAAAACCCACATGGGCCTTGTGTGGAAGTGCCACAAGATTTTTTGTTTGGGTAAGTACCTATACTTACTTTATCTTATGTTCTATTCTGTTCTTTTTGGTGCTTAAAGACCACTACTTTATATTGTAAACAAATAGTACATTATAAACCTAGAGACTAAAGTGCCACATCTAATCCCGTGGCGAAAGGTTTGTACAATTGGCTAAGGGATTAAACGACACTTTAGTCCCGAGATTTATATACTATTTTATGCACTTTAGGAAAAGATCTTTGTTAAAATTACGTTATTTCTACGCCAAATGGTTCATCAACTACAGGAGAGGGTGCCAAGAATGAAATCTTGGCCAAGTGCAAGGGCTGTTTGGCTTGACTTGCCATAAATTTAATTATAATTTTCCAGGGATTAGTTTTTCTTTATCCCTGAGGGATTAAATTTACTTCTAATCCCTAATCTGAGGGATAGGTACTTTTACCTATTTAATCCCTGAAGTGCATAAAAGATGTAGGTCAGTTTTAAGTTCAGGTGGCTGATTCTGAATTGCAATATGCACCAGCAAGCAAAAACTTTGCATTCCTTCTGATGCTGTCCCCCCTTCTCCAATGATTTTTTTTGTACTTAACTTTCACACATTCAAATTGATTTTGCTAAAACAAATTCTTATGTACACATTTTCTTTTTTTAAGGTTTGCAAATGTAATGTACTGTTCTTTTTTTTTAGGTCAACTGTTGAAAATCGACAAGAGCAGGACCCATGCTGTAGTGCTAATAAGAGAGAAAATAAATTATGAAGTTTGGGAATAAACACTTGCCATAGCTGCTCAATATTGATATTATATTGATATATTATCCATAGAAATCAGTTTTGGTAAGTTTTAAATTCAACACCTGATTTTAAATTTGTAGGTCATTTAATGAAAACTATCCTAAGATTTTGTCTCATAGAGTCAAGTATTGTCAGGTATTATCGAGTTTTCGTACACCTATTGGAGGTGCATTCTAAGTTTTAAAAATTTTTAATTAAATCTCGGATTAATAATAAGGCATGTTTAAAAAGCTAACAAAAACTTCTAGTAAATTTTACCATCAGTACATCAGCCATTGGGTTATTACTTTTTAAATCGACCAATTTGGGATTAATTTGTTTCTTAACATGTTTTAAAATTGATAATTTTTGACACCTATATACTATAATTTACATGCATTGGTTAAAAAAAACAAGATTAGTTTTTTTCTCTGTTTGTAAATATGTACTTACTTGCTTATCATTTAATATTGTGCTTTCAATAATACCATGATATCTGAAATTAATACAGAATAGCTAGCCTAATAGTAGCTTCTAAAAGACCCTGTTTAATCGTTCTAATTTTTTTAAATATATTTTTTAGTTAAAAGAGAAAATTTTGTGTAAATATAATATTTTTGTGTAAAAGTAAAGTATTGTGGTTTTTAATGAAACATTATTTTAAGTTTCGCAATTATGTCTGAGTAACTTTAATACCCATTTTCTCACCTTTGTCAAAATCAAAATGCATAAAACTTTTTTAGTTTTTAGAAACCTTAAAAAATTAAATGTTGCAAAATGAGGGAAATAATTTAATAATAATAAAATATAATTTTACTCGGAAGTCATTTTATTGGAATAATTTCAGATAATTTCGTTTATTTAACCGGTATCAGAGAGTTTTTACATCGACTCCCCCTTGCCTTGGGACGCCTACCTAATTAACAAATTTTATGCAGTTTTGTTATATAACGTGTAGAAAAATTGGATTATTTAATTCACATTACATTTTTTTACATAAATTTGATGGACGTCACTAAAATGTGTTATAAAAAAATCTAAACTTTTTACATGGAAAAGTTAGCTCATTTTTTTCCTCGTATTGAAAGGTCAATATCTCAATAACTGAAAGAGTCTCAAAGACAGAAATGTAATCATCTTTAAAGCATGAAAGAATAACAATACATGACAAGTTTTATTCATTTTGATTCAGGCCTAGATGAGAAAATTAACTTTAAATTTAGCACAAAATTTGAAAAATATTGGGAAAAACAAAAAAAAATAGCACATGGTATTGCTATTGTCTGAAGTATTAATTCAAGTGAGCTAACTGGTTAGCTGCTTACACTATACATACATCACACATTATAAATTATTTGTTTAATTTCAGATCAATCATTTCTTGTAATTATTAATATGTATGATGAAGACATTTAAGCATACAGCACCCCACCCCACGCATTTTAGCAAAATCCGGCAAAATCATATGAAGGACAAAACACACATGGTAAGCTACCTTAACCACATTAAAAAGAAAACATTTTAAAATCCAAGAATTCGTCAGTAAAATTAAAAAATTTGGCTACTTTTTGGAGAATTGTTGTCGTTTCAACCAAATATAAATTTCTGCTTCTTTATTGCTGTAATTTAAGTTTTTGTTTTCTACTATTTTTATTAGCCACCAAAACATAAATATTTCAAATTTCATTAGTTAAATCCAAGGTGGGATAAATTTTTAAGGTAAATTTGTATGTCAAAAGGATATTTAAAAAAAAAATTAAATAACAATTGAAGGTAACTAGGGGATAAGCCACACTTATTTCGTTAATTTACAAGAAAAAATCAAGAGTCTTTTTCCACTTGGATCCCAACAAAAGTTACTATATAAACCAAACCTGAAAGCTTTCAATCCTAAGTAGCCATTTTACTGGCTTACATTTTGAAATACATCTTATTTTTTGTTTCAGGTTAGCAGTGCCCAAGCTGATGAAAGAAGAGATGCGATCCACCAGTTATTGAAATATTAGAAAACATTTTTTAATTCTAAGTAACATTTAAACCAATAAGTAAAATAAAATCAGTTTTGTTTTCCAAATTTTATTATTTTTTAATAGCAATGTTAGGAGTGACAAAATCGAGTAAAATCAATTTTTTCTTTGGTACATCATAAATTGGTAATATTAATTTAAAAACTAAGCATAAATCTAGCCAAAAAATTAAATTTACTTACCTGTCAGTCAGTAAACTATTAAAGTTAATTTAGAAATGCGGAATACATTTTAGGCACTTTATTTTAAGTACTAGTTTTTCAAGGGTATTATTTATAAAAATAGGTCTTTCAAGTAACCGTTTATTTTATTATTTAGAATCTATAACCTTGAGTTATTAGTTTTTTTGCTAGCTCTAACAATAAGTCGACAGAGCAAATATTATAAAACTATTAAAATAATTTGCTTAAATAGGCAACTGCTAGAAATATCATTTAGGTAACTTAAAAATGGATGTAAAATAATGAAGAAAAATAATTGAGGTAAATATTAAATCACATCAGTTCAATTTTTTAAAACATCATCAAGTTTTTTTTTAAGCAACCAGAGCTTGAAATAACCTAATACTGTACTTAACTTACCCCACCCATATAAATGCTCTTGATTTATCTGCTGTGGCAGTGAACAGTAACTGTGACCCACTCTTTCGACGACTCCCCTAAAAAATCTCCAATAGCAGTTACAATAGGTACAATGTTCCATAACTTAAGGGACATTTAAATAAGGTATTCAAGTTATGCTCTGGCAGATTTAAACAAATGTGGCCTAACAGGATTAAGTAATGAAATTTTATTTTTGTACTATATTTTACACAACTGTTTAATAGGTACATTAAAAGTTATCTTATATTTTTTTTGATGGGAGAACGAATAGCATTTAGCATAAGCATAAGAAAGTTAGTTTCACTAACACACTACACTTTGCCATAATTATCACGAAGTTCTTCGTATGTCTATTGAACATCTATGTCTAGTTTCCATCCATACTTAATAGGTGCTTTCGTTAAAGGGTTGTGGCCCGGGTTGTGGTACTTGATTGGAGATTTGATCCTACTATAAGGTTTCTTACATGTAGCTCTATTCACATACCCTCGCACATTATACCTAAAAATAAGCAGGATACATTTTAAGTTTTTTCAAAATAGTACTTATCCAAAATCCACAATTTAAGTATTTTTTTCTTTGGTAAACTGTAAGAATCTAAATCAGTAGTTTTCATTTTAATTTAAACTATCTTAGTAAAATATATAAATGGACTCAATGGACTACATAGATGCAAAGCATATATAAGTCATACATGCTCACTTGTTAACTTTAAGACCAAAATCAGTAAAGTATGTTGCATAAAGTGAGCTTTAATTTCTCTCAAAAAAAATTTGAACTACCTTTTACTGCATAAATTTAAAGCATTTTTCAGCTAACAGAATAGTGCAACCGGTTTTTGTTTTAATTTATTATATTTATATTCTTGATAAAGACACCGAACATTCGGTAGTAAAGAGTTAAAGACTAACAATTAAAGCAAAACATTTTATGTCTCCGAAGAAAATAATCACCTCAAAGATCACCTTCTCACCCACCCTGACTTTAAGTAGGTAATAAATTTTAGCAAACTCAACTATGCAGGTTAGTAGATAGGCAACAAGAGTTCTGGCCATTTCCCCATGTTAATTCCCATAAGAAAACGCCAAGGTTCAAAATCCCAAAAACTGCCACCATCAAGGTCACAATTCCGGACAGTGTTGGAGAAGTCACGGCACCAGGGGGGTCCCAATTCCGGACAGTGGTGCAGAAGTCACATCATCAGGGGCAAATTCACTTCAGACAGATACCTGTTGGGCTACTGATGTTCACCTACTGTCAACCAAATAGTCTGCTTTCAACCTCTTGATGAGTTATTTTTTTAAGTTATTAATCGAAGATGGATGTCCAGATCTAGCTTGATGAGTCATGCACGTACGGCGTCTCTAGAGTCACATACTAAGGCTCCGCCTACTATTATTCCCTTGACAACAGTCTGTCAACATTTGTAATGTCTAGAGTTTATATACCTATTAATAAAAAAGTATATGTTACCAGAGGGGATCGAACCGGCGCGCCCGGCGATTTACAGTACAGGAGGTCGTCGCTCAAGACCACACGACCATGGCGACTTGTTGATAAGGTTTTGTTAAATAATGTATGGATAAAAACAAGATAACGATTGTGGTCAGATTGTGTGCTAGACATGCAATAAAATATTTATGCAATACAGATCGGTGAACTGATATTAATAATGGTAATATTAAGGAATTGTTATAAAGCAAAATAGCTAAAAATACATTCATTTATTGGTTTACATCTATTGAAACTTGATATACAACTGAAAGTGTCTTTGATAAACTGCTGAATTATTTTAATATTTTGTGGTACTTTATTAGGTATCTACCATGCATATACATATAGTTAAATCGAAAATTATGATTTTAATAACCTTTATTTGATACAATAAGTTGAAGAAAAAATTAAAATTTTAGAAAATGTATTTAATTACTTAATCAAAATGTAATGAAAACCACTTTTGTACCTATTTGATTGATCTATAAATAAGTTAACGCATATTTTTCTAACTTAAAATAAATAAAAAATTTATTAAATAATGAACCATGCGGGGAAAAAAATTGATATAAAGTGCCAATCACACTTTAAAATAAAGGCAAGTACCGCTAATTAATTTATCTCATAAAAGTTGAGCTGTCTGCAAGTCAAAATGTGGCTGCTGTTGCGGTCTGGAAGGTATTTGTATCATATATCATATAATCTATGAAAGGCAAATGAAAACTGACGGAAATAAAATATTTTTACACATGGAATAAAATCTAGTACTTATATTATTTTTATTTATGTCCTTATGGGGATGTCTTTGAACATTAATCTACCTCATGCAAACGATTTACTATAATACTTCGGAATAATTTTCTATAGATCGGAGGTATTTTTTATGTTTGGTTAAAGACATACTTTTTTTATTCAAACATTATCTAAAAAATAAATATAATAATAATATATTTTTGATATTTTTATATTTTTGTAATGGAATATGGTGTGATTTTTAATAACTATTTAACTCCTTTCGTAAGATCCGTAGTTCTATCTCTTAGCTTTAATGATTTCTTTTAGCGGTGCAAAAACTGAGGAATAAAGAACATTTTCTTCTTTAATTGGTAAAAATTAATAAGGTTTTAACACAAGTATAATTCTTAACGAATTGCCTTTATAATCAATAAATTTAGAAAAACAACTGATAATAGTTTAAAATTAGCTTAAACTTGACCCCAAGGTTATTCACGAGGCGATTTTTTTACACTTACTTTAAGTATACAGGGGTAGAAAGATAAAAGATGAATTATTTATTATGTTTAGGTATATATTCATAAGCAAAAAATTATTGATCATTCACTTTTGAAAACAGTTTGTTAGCTATTTTTCTTTTTTAAATATCAACCAAATTTGTTTTTTGAGAAAATTTGACAAAAATGCATTTTTTCAAGTGGAATTAACAAAAATTAATATACCTGTTTCTCTACATAGTAAGAAGTTGTTAAGCAACTACTCCCTAGACTAATTTGACGGTGGTATTGAATTACAGTGTTTCCGCTGCTTTCTCGCAATATTCGAATCTCTGTAACAACCGAACCCTTTCAGCTTGCTGTAAAGAAAAAATTCAAACCTTTATATCGCACCCTTAAATCTCCTGACTTTTACATGAGACACATGAGTTTTGCTTTACATGAAACTCAAAAGATTTATGGTAACTATCGAACCATCTATCTATTAATAAATTATGCATATCTAAGTGTAAAAGTTTGCGTTTAAAAACCAATCAGTTTTACTAATTTGTAAAAGTTTTTTAAAACTAAGCGTTTTCTTATATCATACCATCCAAGTACCATATGGTTGTGGTAACTTAATCAATAAGGAACCATTAATATCTCGACTTCGTCAATCCTTTAAAAACTAGTCGCAATTAATATTTTTTACGGAAATTTTATTCAAATCGGTTTACTACTTTCGGAAATATCATGCACGTATGTACATACCTAGAGGTACTGTATGATATCATATTGAATACAGATTAACTTTTTTAGCGAATATTTTTCAACGTTTTAACTTAGAAGAAAAAATTAAAAAAAAAACACTCTTTAGTCCGCAACCAGAAGGGTACAAACCCCAAGTTTCTAAGAATGAAAGATTGCTATCAGCCGGTGTACCGAAGGTACTTTTTCCGCCATATGCTCACGTTTTTCGCCTAGGGTTTCCTTGAAAAACTAACTTTGGTTTACTGCGAATCGGAGCCAAAAGGCCTTAGTAGTTTTCTGCGAATATCTCGAGTTCCAAGTGGTCGATTTGAAAAATTATTTTTTTACTGGATTTGTGTGTTCCAATGCTATTTATTCTTAGAGAGATGGAGAAGCCAAAAGGCCATTAAAGTGCTTGACCTCAGTAGTTTTTTGCGAATATCTCGAGTTGTAAGTGATCGACGTGACGTAAGCGATATTTTTTACTGGTAGTTTTGGTTGCAGGTATCTCGCGTTATAGCGATGGAATTTTAAAAATTCTTGGAAGTTTTACAAAGGGGTTAGGGCATGGCAAAAAGGTTGTATTATGTGTGACCCAGCTACGCAGCTCTAGTTAAAAGGCTTTTATTTTTACGGTAAATAATATTAATATTATTATTATATGGATTTGAAATGATCATTTACGTACAACCGTCTAGTTCCATTGCGAGTTGTTAATGATCGATGAATACATAAACGAAGACTGGTATGTTAACGATGGGTTTTGAAAAATTCTTTTTTTTTGCTAGTATGTAAATTATTTTTTTTTCTTAAATTAGTTGTTTTAACAAATGAAATATATTTTTAGGCAATATTATTCTAAATTAAATATATATCCTTCATGTTTGGTTTCAGTTTTACAAAATTTTAAACCATAACTTAATTTCGCGGCTTCACCGGAAAAACTTCATTAGAAATCGTTGTAGGTATGGAATAATGCCACCAGGGCAACGTTTCATCCGTCCCAGGAATGATGTACCGCTTATCATCGTAAGGTGAAAGAGCAATCTTCAGCTGCGTGATGGAGTGTACCTGATGGTTTTCTGAACAAATAAGATTTTGGGAAACAGTCTTCTGCTTAAAACCATCAAGACATTCTACATAATCTTCAAAGGTAATGCCTGTGTTAACCACAGAAGATTTGATCCCTTTGGCCTTCTTTGTAACATGGAAATTTGTTATGTTGGATTCAATTTCATCAGTATCATACCCATCATCTTGCATCCTTTTTCTTTTTCTTAAAATATCGCTCTCAGTGGTTAAAACTTTCGTTGCATATAATTTTGATCTAAGACCTACATAGTCAGTCATAGGAATATCGTTATTTTCATCAGTCATCATTTCTAACACTTTTTTATTAACTTTTGGAATCCCAAAGGTATTATCACAAGGATAATCAGACGTGTCAAAGTACTTGAAACAGTCTCTCTTCATAACTTCATACGGATCCTGAAAAAGTTCATAAATCAGGCTGTCCGTATCTGTGTAGTGCGCTGAACAATCCTCAAAAGTAGGCTTCATATACCCATAGTGAAAATCATATATGGTTGTCTTTGCTAAATCTAAAATTGCTTGTCCAACAAAGATCGGCTTATTTAACAAGACTTGAAGTTTTCTTAGCTCAACTGCAACCAAATCGGGGTTTTTCGCTGAATATAGCACTATTTTTAAATTCAGGCTTCGCTATATATGACTCAGCTCCATAACGTCCACCCCATTTAGTTAGCAAACGGACATTGACCCGCTTGCGAACGTTTTCCATTGTTTTACCTGCATCCAAAACAAAAGAGGATTACAGAAGGTTATTTACAGTATTTTTCATCTAATGGTTATGGATATCTGAGACTATGGAATTATAAAATAAATCTTTAATAATTTTTTTCAAAATGTTCTATCTTAATGTGAAAACTGCTTGTAGCTAGCTGTACAGTACGTGAGTTACAATTTTTTTTTTAAAGTTTAATCTCCGCTCTTACCCTCTTGCAAACCCCCCACCCGTATCAAAAACTAATCAGCTCTCCGTCTAGCGACCAAGAATTTTTGTGTAAAAATTTGATAAGAATCTGTTAAGCGGTTTTTGTGTAATTGTGTTGCAGACAGACAGACAGAGAGACAACATCCAGAAATTTTATATTAAGGTCTTTTTTTTTAGCCCAAATAACTTATTTTTAGTGAAAATAAACAAATTTTTTTTTTGCGATTCCAATAGCCTCCATACTACGTATGGATATCTAATAGTTGTTCTAAAAACAAAACCTCAAGACTGAATGTTTAAATGATCTTCATCATAATATAAAAAATGTTTAACTCACCAAAGACAGCATTATTCATCAGCTTGAATAAGTTCTTCTCAAATTCATTCGTTGCCTTCTTACGAAGCTCCGTATTTAAGTCAATGTAGTGCTTCAGCCAAGGAGTCTGCTTAAATTTAAGGACGCGATGTACCTTTCTCAATACTAGCCCATATGCAATTGCCTGTTTTAGAGTCCTATAATGCATCACATACTTTGTCTTATTTCCAAGTGTTGCCATTAATTTGGTAAGCTCTTTAGCATTCTGAGGAGGCTCTCCAGTCTTCGGATTTATATGCTGCGGACAGAATGGTATATCTTTAGGTTGATTATGTAGTTCAAGAGGATAGTCTAAGTCCACTTCCAACATATACCCCTCATCAGCATCATCAGGGATTGTGGTGACATCAATGTTAGTATCACACCATTCAAAACTACCATAAGGGAGGTATTGGGACATCGCCCATCCATACTGCTAAAAAAAATATATAATTATCATAATTCATAAAAATGTAATATTTTCTACAATAAAAATAAATAAATAAAAAGCTAAAAGAGATTAAATGCACCTGATTATTTACATCGAAGTACATCAGGAAAGACTTCGGCTTGGAAGGATCATAGTTTGGTAGATATTTATTGTTAGCTTTGGCTTTCCTTTTGCTGCAGACTTGACTAAGGCCGCCTCTAATACCTCGCTCCACAAAGAGAAACATATCGGCATTAGTGAGAAGCTCTAACTCTACACCAGTATACTTTGACATCGCATCCCAAGTATATCCTGGTAAAGTGAAATAGTGCGCAGGATCAAGTTTATATCTGTCTTCATGTATAGCTCAATATATTCACCCAACGTTGTACAACCAAATTCTTCCCAAACGCGCTTGGCTTGAAGGTAGAGTCGGCGGGGACATGGCTTGTTTTCTAACTTATTATAGAATGCACTTTGACCTGGTAAACATGTTTCATCGAATTTTTCGAAGGAGTCGATGTAATCGTACGGCATGAGACCCTTTTTTGTTAATAGTTTAAACTTTTCTTTCGGTAGAATTTCAAATTTGGATATTCTTCCAAGTAGGATGCTAGCTTATCTAATGATGAAGCCATAAAACGAAAATTATCTATAAAACGGAATTTAATTGGAAACTCATCAACATGTTTTATAAAACTTATATATTTCTCTTTTGTAATTGGAAGCAGATCAATGGAGCCCTTCATCCTCGTTGCAATATCGGTTACTATAAAGTGGGCATCATAACCGCTTAGATTGTGAAAGACAACAGGAATAGTTTGACTATCTTTATAATTAATATTGCAAGATTCGTGAGCCGTACCGCGATAGTTGTTACTGGGGATCAGGTGGTTATGATCTCTTACTTTTTTGTCGTCAGGAGCAAAAGGCTGTTCGCAGATGTGACAGCGCGTAGCTTTTTGATGCTCGACTTCCTGCATCCATGTTGTATCAATATCGTAAGGACACCAGAATACGGTTGCCAAGTCTTCTGCCAGACTATTCATTTCATCAGCAAACCACTTCATGCAATCTTTACCTCGGTATGAACGGTAAAAGCTTTGGGAGTCATCGTAGCTACATTTCAGATAATATCCAACAGCCACAGGAATGTGTTGCTGCTTTCTCTGTGGCTTTTTAGAATCATTTGTTGGCTTAAGCACGCTCTCTAGATCGGCGTAGACTATGAATGGGGTTTTCTCCTTATTTTTAAAGTTTTTAAATTTTAAAATATTTTTTCCAGGCTCAGGCATGCTGATTGGAGTTTCATTTATCTTTAAACAATCCTCGATATGTTTGGCAAGTTTCTCTTCTGATCTGCAGTATATGAGACAACGGTCACAAAAGAATTTTTGACCATTTTCTTTACTTAGTTGTTTGGAGAGGAGACGAGACAAAGTTTTTATCCAGACATAGTGGTACCGCACGGGAGCCTCAACATCATTATTCAGGTCTTGTATCATCAGCAGATTAACGTGGCGGTCTTTCTTATTCTTTGTCAGATACATGGGAAGTGTTTTAAATGACTTTTTGTTTTTTCGAAGAACATAAATGTTAACTGAAACATTATTCTGTTGCTCAAAGTTTGCTACCTGCTTAAAAGTTTTCGGGAACTGTATTCCTTTTAATTTGAGAACGGATGAGTAGTGGGGGTATGATGTGGTTAAATCTGAATGTTTTTCTACAGGATGTAAAACAGATGTAACAGCCCAAGCAAAACTGGCATCATCATTATTCTTGACGTTAATGCAGGCTTTAAATCGATGTATGAGGACCCTAACTGTGGTGTATATTTATTTATGTTTATTCCCAAGTTAATGACCTTCTTTAATGCCCACCCACTATCTCGTTTTTAGAATTCTTCCAATTCTTTCATTATAGGAGTCTCAACTTTAGAGTCAAAGCAGGCATTTAAGTCGGTATCTCTAAAAATGGCCGAGTTTGACGTTGTGAAGTATTTATGCTCTCTCTGTATAGTGTCACCTTTCAACACTTCAAATTCTCCACAGAAAACTGCATTGACCTTTACCGCTGTATCTTTCTTAAGAGCATTCTGGATACGTATCTTGAAAATTGCTTTACAGTCAATAAGGAAAGCTTTAGGATCTTTATGACTCATATTTGTGAGAACTGCTGTGCGAATCCTAGAAGAAAATACTGATTTAGAATCTTCCCAGTTTACTCTATCGCTGGCAGTTTTCTTTCTTGCTGAAAGCCCGGACCCCTGCTTCACAGCTGCTTTAATATGGGTTCTCAGACTTCTTATATTTCTTAAACAGGCCTCAATATGCTGTCTTTCGCCCATACTTTTGACTTTTTTTAATTCTTTATCCATTCTCTTTATTCCAAGAGCACATTCTCGTAGTCCCTCCCTAGCTACTTTTTCATCATATTGAGGTGTTAGAAACTTTAATATGGCAGCGATATGTTTTACCACATCAGCACATCTTCTGTAAGAAAAACAGTGAAATAAGTCTATATTGTGTAATAGAAAGTCTCTGCACTACGTGGTCCAAACTTAATCTCTTCTGTTTAATGATCTAGAACAAAATGATTCAAACTAAAAGTGTCAAGGTTTTATATTCAATGAGAAACTGAATGGTTATTGTTACCAAGTAATTTACATTGTTAACAACTTAACAATCAGTTTGGGGTTTTATTACATTATTACATGCTCAAATCAATATTCATTGCTGTTTGCATGACACACGTAATCAGTTTATTACCTACAGCTTACTTGAAGTGTTTCAAAATATGAACAAATCGTTGATACCAACCAAATTTCATTGCTACCAACTATTTAAAGCCGTTTATTTAAATAATTATAGACAAAATGTGACAGAATCATTCATCAACCAGCTCTTGTTGTAAGCAGTAATGTCTGAAATCATGCGAGATTACATTAGGTTAAATCTAATTAAATGTTGTATCGAACAAGCATTTATTTAATCAAACTACTGCGGTGTATGCTTAGCTGCAAGTATGGTTTTCTATGAAGTAGCTAAGAAGTATGGAATAATAACAAATTTACAAGTCGGTACTAAGATATATTCAAATGGAAATAAAATTTCACCTCATTTTTGGATTGAACATAATTTGATACACGATCCTACCATTGCAATAATGCGACACCATCTACCCCCACAATCTTGATGTTACGCATAGAAAAGGTGAATTTGTGTACAAAAGCATTGAAGATTTCAAAATGTTAGAAGTTTTCATGAATTTAAGAAGAGCAAGTCAACATCTAGTTATTTTAATAAGTCTCCAAATCATTTGATTATAGTGCGCAAAAATATTCATCAGATTGTAGGCAGCATATTCAAAAAATAAATAACTAAACTTATAGCCGCCAAATCTATATTATTTTTACAAGTACGTGCTATAAAACTAGATATTTGACATTATTTAATAGCAACTAAAATAGCTGATTTATATCGCCACGTTAAGACATTATTTCACCATACATTAAGTTAAAATATTTTTGGCAATAAATACCTATCAATCAGATGATTAAAGAATAAGTCTTAAAAATAATTAATACATAATTTAAATGTACTGACGAGGTACTGCAGACGTATTTCAGCTGTACTTTAGATGTACTTCAGCTGTACTTCAGCTATACTTCAGGTGTACTTCAGATGTACTTCAGCTGTACTTCAGATATACTTCAGCTATACTTCAGATGTACTTCAGATATACTTCAGCTATACTTCAGCTGTACTTCAGATGTACTTCAGCTATACTTCAGATGTACTTCATCTATACTTCAGCTACACTACAGCTGTACTTCAGCTAAACCTTAGCTCTACTTCACATATAGTTCATATGTACTACTTTAAACCTTTATTTGCTAAGATGATGCTGTACGGTATAGATACGGTAAATTTAGAACACCAAACGGAAAACTTTTTTAAACCTTTCGTTGAAACTCCAAAACAAACTGCATTAAGTATTGTTCAATACAAAAATGCCCCCAATGAGGGAAACGTGTATGACGAAGTCTATGGCCCCCGATATGACAGCAATAAATGGATGTTGGGCGATAAAGAAATAATAATTGACGGAGAGAATATTGTTTTAGATGATCAAGTCTTTAAAAACACTTCTGGACTTCAAAACTTAATATTATTTAAAGAACCAAAACATTTTTCACCTATAGATTATCAGACATACAAACAAATTTTGAGCTGAGCCGGGTTCATCGTGATTCTAGAGGGCATTTACGAATGCATGCGTATAAGTCTAAATATAAGAACATTATTCGACCTTTATTTAAAAAGAAGACAAAGCCTAAATATTGTAAAACATCAACCTAGCGCAATATTAAAGCCTGATAAGAAAACGACAAGCCTATTATTAATATTTTTTGATGAATTTTTTGTTGATAAGTTGAAATACATGGTTACTTTTAAAAATCAGTTTACCTAGTTATTCTTAGACCTTAGTAACCCTAAAGACCAGCCATCCTCTCAAAACACCATGTAATTTATATTCTAAATTAAAAGAAAAATTTTTTCAGACGCCTTTTATTATCTTAATACCATTCTTGTTAAAGGGCAATTTCATTACAACTTATGGGTCAAATATATAATAAATATATTGAAATTTTTGATGTCATTTTTCTCTCTCGTAAGATATACCAGAATGACAATATTTTAATGCATTATGTAGACTCTACGTTGTTGGTTTATCTGAAGAATTTAAAAATAAAATAATATTCATTTTTTATACAAAGTCCAGGATATAACTAAAAATTGGTGGTAACTCGGTAATTCAGAAAGCGCTTTTTCTCTTAAACTAAAAGTAGTTTAAAATTATGACTTGCAAAATATGTTTCTTTTCACTAGATATAATAAAATGGTATGATATTGCTTTTCTTTACTTGCTTTGATTTTAAGTTAAATTTCATTTTTTGATTAAATATGGGACATTTCTTATGAAACTTTAATATTTTGTTTGCCTATATTTTAGCTATTAGCATTTATTTTATGATTTGGAAAAAAACGTCCAAAAACCTTTATCACCCGTGGAATTGCTCTAAAGTATGAATAGAAAATGTTAAAATTAAATTAGTGATATATAAAAATATATGATTACATTATTCTTCGCTAAAAGGGAAAACCAAGAGTATTGTAGGTTTTACCAAGAAATTTTAGTACCTTCTTTGGCTTAAATCTTTTTGTTACATCAAAATAGTTAGGTTCTGATATTTGTAATGTCTAGAAATACTATAAGAACAACTCATAAAAACTATATTTCTGATCAGGATATACCAGTTAGAGGAGCAATTCTCTAGTTGTAGAATTTTAATACCACTACCGAATTTTGTCTTAAGAATATATAAATTGATACCAAACATGAATATGAAAAAATAAAATATAAATAAAAATGCTTACAAATAGATAGATTAAGTATATAAAACTCGTAATGGGTTTTTATTTTAAAAAATAGTGTTTTTTGTGCCTAGGACCCGTGTTCCCAACTTTGATGACTTTACTACCGGTGGTGGGAGGTTCAAAATTTTTATGATCTGAAGCGTTAATTAGTTCAATTAGGAAATATTTGGTTATATGTACATATGTATACTGTTGGAACACTACTTCTTAAAGTGTCAGGCTCTCTTTTTGCGGTCACTCGTAAAAATATATGTATTTTTTTAATTCACTCGATAAAAGATTTCGGAAAAAAATCTGCAATTCTGATATCACTTATATTTTTGGACCTAACTGGCTTACTAATAAGTAAGACATAATTTTCTGCATACTAGAAGTCTAAAATATCAACCTTATATAAAACAAAAATTACTTGTATAAATAATAATGAAAATAGTTAAAATGTCTCAGCCCACCCCCTGGGGTAATGATCACTCGTGTCTGTTTCACTAATTGCACAGAAACCACTTTAAATATCGCTGATTATAACCTCCAAATATACCAAAAATGTACTTACTCAAGTTATAAAGAATATACACTTTCAGTAAAGGTTTATAACTTCGTCGATGATAGTTGTTAAATAAATATCATTGGGTTGTTATTGATGACTGCATTTAAACATTTCGCTAAATCGTTATCAGTATTAAAAGTTGAATACAGGATGTGTTGACTTCTATTATCTTATTATACGAAATGGAATCTTGAACAAATGCACGTGTAGATTATTTGTTGCAATAGCAAGTCAGCTTGTGCTTCTTAAGTGTATCTGGTTAGAGGATTCAGATGCAGGTTTGATTAAGTTTTATATTAAAATTTAATTAAGATTTATCAATTTTTATTGTTGAAGATTTTTGGTAATACGCTATTTTTACCACAGCAAACGCTTATAATTGTTACGTTGCGTTTAATAAAAATTGAGTTTCATCAATTTTTTGTTTTTTTTTTTCTTTTTTTTTATGCCATCAAGGCAATTTTAATTTTCAAAAATTTTCTTGGCCTTAACATACTCAAACTTTCAAATTTTAAATTAAAAAATAACTGTATTCTTCGTGTCGTATGACTGTCGAAGTGATTAAGGGCGTTTTATTTCTCGTTTCTGGACATTTCTAAAGTCGATATTAATTATGCAAAAAATAGGATTTTTTGTGGAAAACATTAAAATTAAAACGTTAGGTTATCCGAACCCAATAAAATTAACGAAACGTTTATTCTATGTGACACATGAATTATGGATTTTATACATAAATAAAAAATATTGTTAGGAAAGTTTTAATTTAGTTAACAGTGTTAATGACGTTAATGATGACCTGCCTGCAGAACTTTTATGGGTAGTATTATACTTCACGGGAAACAAAATATAATAAACGTAAAAGATGGTTTTAAAATAACATTGGAAAGAGAGCTAGTTTATCGTATTAGATCAGATTAGATTTAAGTTGACAATTTATGACAATGTCTATACTATTGTAATAGTAAGGAACTTTTAATAAAACAATTAAATTTTTTATGTGTATCTTCCATTTGAGGGAGAAACAATGGTTAATAACGTTTATATTTTAAAACTATTTAGGTTGAATATAAGTTTAGAATTTTATTTAAAAAAATTATTTTTTAAATCGGTCAACCAGGAGCCAAAATATCTGGAAAAAACTACTAAGGTCAAGCACTTTAATGGCCTTTTGGCTTCTCCATCTCTCTAAGAATAAATAGCATTGGAACACACAAATCCAGTAAAAAAATAATTTTTCAAATCGACCACTTGGAACTCGAGATATTCGCAGAAAACTACTAAGGCCTTTTGGCCCCGATTCGCAGTAAACCAAAATTAGTCTTTCACGAAAACCCTAGGTGAAAAACGTGAGCATATAGCGGAAAAAATAGCAATCTTTCATTCTTAGAAACTTGGGGTTTGTAGCCTTCTGGTTGCGGACTAAAGAGTGTTTATTTTTTATTTTTTCTTCTAAGCTAAAACTTTTTTGCCATATTTCCGAAACTAGTAAACCGATTTGAATAAAATTTCCGTAAAAAATGATAAATGCGGCTAGTTTTTAAGGATCGTAAATGACGAAGTCGAGATATTAATGGTTCCTTATTGATTAAGTTACCACAACCATATGGCATTTGAATGGTATGATATAAGAAAATGCTTAGTTTAAAAAACTTTTACAAATTAGTAAAACTGATCGGTTTTTAAATGCAAAGTTTTACACTTAGATATGCATAATTTATTAATAGATAGATGGTTCGATAGTTACCATAAATCTTTTGAGTCTCAAGTAGAGCAAAACTCGTGTGTCTCATGTAAAAGTCAGGAGATTTAAGGGTGCGATATAAAAATTTGAATTTTTTCTTTACAACAAGCTGAAAGGGTTCGGTTGTTACAGAGATTCGAATATTGCGAGAAAGCAGCGGAAACACTGTAATTCAATACCATCGTCAAATTAGTCTAGGGAGTAGTTGCTTAACAACTTCTTACTATGTAGAAAAACAGGTATATTAATTTTTGTTAATTCCACTTGAAAAAATGCATTTTTGTCAAATTTTCTCAAAAAACAAATTTGGTTGATATTTAAAAAAGAAAAATAGCTAACAAACTGTTTTCAAAAGTGAATGATCAATAATTTTTTGCTTATGAATATATACCTAAACATAATAAATAATTCATCTTTTATCTTTCTACCCCCGTATACTTAAAGTAAGTGTAAAAAATCGCCTCGTGAATAACCTTGGGGTCAAGTTTAAGCTAATTTTAAACTATTATCAGTTGTTTTTCTAAATTTATTGATTATAAAGGCAATTCGTTAAGAATTATACTTGTGTTCAAACCTTATTAATTTTTACCAATTAAAGAAGAAAATGTTCTTTATTCCTCAGTTTTTGCACCGCTACATAGCGCTTTTTCCATAATATTAGAAATAATTAAAGCTAAGAGATAGAACTATGGATCTTACGAAAGGAGGTAAATAGTTATTAAAAATCACACCATATTCCATTACAAAAATATAAAAATATCAAAAATATATAATTTTATTATATTTACTTTTTAGATAATGTTTGAATAAAAAAAGTATGTCTTTAACCAAACATAAAAAATAACTCCGATCTATAGAAAATTATACCGAAGTATTATAGTAAATCGTTTGCATGAGGTAGATTAATGTTCAAAGACATCCCCATAAGGAAATAAATAAAAATAATATAAGTACTAGATTTTATTCCATGTGTAAAAATATTTTATTTCCGTCAGTTTTCATTTGCCTTTCATAGATTATATGATATATGATACAAATACCTTCCAGACCGTAACAGCAGCCACATTTTGACTTGCAGACAGCTCAACTTTTATGAGATAAATTAATTAGCGGTACTTGCCTTTATTTTAAAGTGTGATTGGCACTTTATATCAATTTTTTTCCCCGCATGGTTCATTATTTAATAAAATTTTTATTTATTTTAAGTTAGAAAAAGATGCGTTAACTTATTTATAGATCAATCAAATAGGTACAAAAGTGGTTTTCATTACATTTTGATTAAATAATTAAATACATTTTCTAAAATTTTAATTTTTTCTTCAACTTATTGTACCAAATAAAGGTTATTAAAATCATAATTTTCGATTTAACGATATGTATATGGTAGATACCTAATAAGGTACCACAAAATATTAAAATAATTCAGCAGTTTATCAAAGAAACTTTCAGTTGTATACCAAGTTTCAATAGATGTAAACCAATAAATAAATGTATTTTTAGCTATTTTGCTTTATAACAATTCCTTAATATTACACATCTGTATTGCATAAATATTTTATTGCATGTCTAGCACACGATCTGACCACAATCGTTATCTTGTTTTTATCCATACATTATTTAACAAAACCTTATCAACAAGTCGCCATGGTCGTGTGGTCTTGAGCGACGACCTCCTGTACTGTAAATCGCCGAGCGCGCCGGTTCGATCCCCTCTGGTAACATATACTTTTTTATTAATAGGTATATAAACTCTAGACATTACAAATGTTGACAGGCTGTTGTCAAGGGAATAATAGTAGGCGGAGCCTTAGTATGTGACTCTAGAGACGCCGTACGTGCATGACTCATCAATCAATCTTGGATTAATAACTTAAAAAAATAACTCATCAAGAGGTTGAAAGTAGACTATTTGGTTGACAGTAGGTGAACATCAGTAGCCCAACAGGTATCTGTCTGCCTGAACTAAATATAACCCTTATTGACAGGTGAATTTGCCCCTGATGACGTGACTTCTGCACCACTGTCTGGAATTGGGACCCCCCTGGTGCCGTGACTTCTCCAACACTGTCCGGAATTGTGACCTTGAAGGTGGCAGTTTTTGGGATTTTGAACCTTGGCGTTTTCTTATGGGAATTAACATGGGGAAATGGCCAAAACTCTTGTTGCCTATCTACTCAGGTTGTACCATGCATATCTATTCTGCCATAAGGGCTTGCGATTCCTTTTACAGAAGAGTATAAAATACAAACCCACCTTAAAAGTGCACTTTCATAAATAGCTAGTCGGGAACTTTTGATATCCAAGTTTAGGTTGAGAAACCAGTGTTTCCCCATAACAAAAGCTAGTTTTACTTACTGTGCTGCTCTTTGTGGGCTCCATATATAATGTAAATTTATTTTCGTCCTCCATTCGGGTGGTTATAGAAAACACAAGATCGCAGGAGAAACTAGTCGGCAGGAATTATAAAAAGTTTATTCTTTCTCGACGTCTGCAAGCATCGCAGAAGAAATCATGTTCATTTTTCTCAATCATTATAGTCAAAAGTTGTATTTTTGTGCGAGTTTAGTCGTCAAAGTCGAATTGACACGGCCGCGGACATTGTGAAACTGGTAAACCAAACAAACCGCGGTGTTGCCGCGATAACGAATTCGCTTCGTAACGATATCGGTATGAGCCACTGGAATAGCCCCCCTGGAGCCTGTTTTAAATTATGAGTCCCGTGTGCACGTATGTTTAGACGCATTGTGGCATACTTTTCTTTGTTGTAGGAAATGCTTCCAAAGGGTGTCTATAACGTCATCAAAGATGGCCGTCGTTTTAACCAGAAATTAATGGTGTTGAAATGGGTTTTTGCCAATAACTCCGCACTCGCATAATCTAGAGACACGAAACTTGGCACAGCTTTATTAGATACATTGGAAACAAAGTACGTGATGTTTCAAAATAATGTGTCTCATTTTGTTAAAACCAGAGGTGTACAAATTTAAGAAATATTTTTACAAAAATTTAGGGAAACATTATATTTCTGACTGACAGCCAATTTGACATGTTTCAACACTATTTACGTTTTTGTATTAAAATTACTTCCAAATTTAAGAATTTTTATGGTGGAGGTTTGAGATATTATGCAGAGTACCTAGAGCGTTATTTAATTTTACGGTTCAAAAAAATCTTATGTGATTTCATTTATTAATAGATTTATTTTATTATCTCCTCGTCAAAATGACCAACTAACACAAGATTTGCTACAGTTTTACTAGATTGACGAGAGATACTTCGTTAAAATTTTTATTACAAATATCTTGTTATTTTTAGTAGCAGTGGCGTATAAATATACTAGTTTTTATTAATACATTCATTTTACCTTATACGCAAAAATATTCATTTTATTAGAGCCAGTGACCCCTATACTTAAAAATATGTTTTTTTATTATTTTTTCACTGCCCTTTATTTCAAAATATTTTTGATTGACGTAGTTTGAACAGATGTCTGCACGATTAGTCTTTTTAGATTCAAATATTATTCAGCTTTAAAAATTTGTGTGGTTGCGTCACAAATTATGTTACGCGACGTAGGAATTTATGGACATATGTCATCCAGATTGATACTCTTGAATTAGGATTACTTCCAAATTAAATAACTAATATGGTGGAGCGGCAATACAATAACAGTTTTATTGCCAGTGGCGTTAGAATTTACAGTTATATTATTTAATTTTTATTATACCACCTTTGCACAAAATATTCCTGATCGAGCTATTTTTGACAGATGTTTGCACCGTTGGTAATTTTGCATTCAGAGTATTCCTAAATTAAAAAAAAAAATATGGTGGAGTGGCAAGGTCATTTCACTAATAGTACCAGAGGCGTAGAAATTGGTATAACTGTTTGTTAAAGTATTCTAATTTCAAAAATATCGGACCAGCAGCGGTTATGACATATGTCATCCAAAACGATATTTTTTATTAAAATTACTTCTTACTTTAAAAATTGGAGTGGTAAGATATAAGTATATATTATATTGTATAAATTTTGTCATTACACTCTTTTAAAAATTAATCCTGATCGACGTATTTTTGACAGATTATTTTTGTACTCGGATAGCAGTGGCGTAGTAATTACAGAAATATATTTTAAAATTTCATTTACCTTACAATATATTTTTAAAAATCACTGACCGACAGCGATTGTAACAAGCACCAATCAGATTGATATTTGTTTATTGAGATTACTTTAAAATATAATATTTTTTTAAGGTGGAGTCGTGAGATATTAATACTGATAATGCCAGTGGCGCCAGATATACCAATATGGTATGGGAGACGTGAAATTTTGACTTTTCTTAATTTTATCAAATGAGTTACTAATGTTCCAAAACACCTTAATCGACAAAAAAAAAGTTGTCTATCGGTTTGTTGTCTGCCTTTATACACGATAACTCAAGAACGCCCTTATCGATTTTAACGAAATTTGGTACAAAAATCCTATATGCTGACCACGAACCGATTAAGTTTTGGGTTGTGGTGGGATAAAGGGGGGAAAAGGGGGATAAAGTATTTTAAAAAATTGTAACTTTGGAACAAAAGCAAGTATGGATATACAGTTTTTAGATTTAATTTTCCATGAATATGTACTAAAAATTTTGTTATAAAGTCCAAATTCGTGGGAGATTTAGTTTCCGCGTTATTTGAAAAAACGTTAAAATATTTACCGAGAAAATTCTGAGCAAACCATATAGATATCAAAAATATAATTTTTACAATTTTTGACTGTCTTTTTCATCACGCAAAGAGTAGTGGATAGATTTTGAATTGAACTTTCACTACTACTACGATTACTTGGGCTCATGGGCCGGACATACGCTTCATTTCATTTAATTTGTTATTTTAGATAGTTGTTATGAATTTACACTTTTGAATCAAAACCCCCTCAACCACCCCCAAATTATATTTTTTCAAAATTAAAAAACATTAAGTTTATTATTACAAGCTTTTGTTTAACTTCACCTCTATTATGTATATATGTTTCCATGTTCGGGTAAAAATATTGCGACTCAATTTTGACTAATTTGTTGTCCGATTAAATTCAAACTTGGTACGCGATTATAGTTCCGGTGACAGTACAATAATATGGTAATGTTAGGCATTCCCTGTAGGGAAGAAAACGCCTCAGTTTGTCCGATTTCACGTGGGTTATTGGGGATAAGGAATACGAATTTTTGATCAGATTGAAAAAAATCAATATGGCCGATTCAAGATGGACGATTTTTGATCATGTTTTGCTAGAAGTTTTAACTGTCTTATACACATCCAATAATATGGTATTATTAGGTACCCAACTTTCCCTAACGAGGAAAGTGGAGGGGGAAAAATATTTAGCATGTCCGATTTCAGCCAAAATCGGTATACGGGGATTTTTGGGAATAAAGAATACGAATTTCTGATCAGATTTTGAAAATTTACTATGGCGAATTCAAGTTGGAAGAATTTTGCTCATGTTTTGCTAACCAATTTTAACTGACTTACACACATCCGATTGTCTTCGAATTTGGTATGCGTTTATAGTTGCGGTGATAATACAATAATATGGGATTATCAGGTACCTAACTTCACCTATCGAGGGAAGTGGAGGGAAAAAAGATTTAGTTGGTTTGATTTCAATCAAAATTGGCATACAGGGGTTTTAGGGAAGGGGACTATGAGTTTTTTATCAGATTTGATAATTTCAATATGGCGGATTCAGAATGGACGATTTAGGCTACAAATCTAAAAATTAAAAAATAGTTTTATATAAAATGAAGCTTTTCAAATACGTGCCTTTAAAGAATAAATAAAAGCATTGGCCGTAAATTAGGTCGAGTTGGGTTAAATTTACTTAACCTTGCATTTATCTGCATTATAGTGAATTCAGATTCTTGCGAACAATCATATAATCAATAACATACATTTTTTGAGTCAACAACACACAACAACGAACAAACTAAATAATTTTCCTCCTCCACTTCCTTCGTTAGGGGGAGGTGCGTACCTGATAACACCATATCATTGTATTGTCACCGGAAATATAAACGCATACCAAATTCGAAGACATTCGGATGTGTATAAGTCAGTTAAAATTGGTTAGAAAAACATGACCAAAAATCATCCATCTTGAATGCGACATTTTTGAATTTTCAAAATGTGATAAAAAAATTCGTATTCCTTATCCCCAAAAGCCTTCGTACACCAATTTTGGTTGACATCAGACAAACTTAGGTGTTTTCCCCCCTCCACTCCCCCCGTAGGGAGAGAGGGAATGCCTAGTAATGCCAAGTTCTTGTATTGTTACCGGAACGCCATATTGAATTTTCAAAATCTGATAAAATTTCGTATTCCTTATCCCCACAAATCTCCACCAATTTTGGTAGACATCGGACAAACTTAGGTGGTTTTCTCTCTCCACTTCCCTCGTGTCTAATAATACTATATAATTGTATTGATACTGGAACTATAAAAGTGTATGTGTATAATTCAGTTAAAATTGGTTAGCAAATCACGACTAAAAATCGTCTCTCTTGAATTCGCCATATTGAATTTTCAAAATCTGATAAAAAAATTTGCATTCCTTATCCTTAACAACCCCCGTATACCAATTTTGGTTGAAATTGGACAAACTTGGCTGTTTTCTCCCTTACAGGGGTTGCCTAATAATACCATATACCACCGGAACTATTATTGCATACCAAATTTGAATTCAATCGGACATCTAGAGGTTAGTCAAAATTGAGTTGCAAGATTTGACCCGAACATATAAATATACGTACATAGAGGTGAAGTTAAATAAAAGCTTGTAATAAAAAATACGCAAAATTTAAAGCCGGTAGAGCATTTTTGAACGTCCAAATTGAATTTGAATTCATTATTTTTTGGCTGACTTCGCTCACTAGTCTGGGTCTCTCTCAGGCATATTGGGTCTGCATCGCGTTTTCTTTGTTATGTTCGGTGTACAAATAAAAACTTATATCATGGCCTCCTTAACAGACATATTAGATAATAATATATTTTTCATCCATAAAATATCTCTGGCATCTTGATGTTTCACTGTGGTGCATTTGATTGATATGAAAGCGTAATATAAGGGGTTATTCGAAGTAATATAAAGTTAGCAGTGTAGTTATAATGCCGACTACCAAAAACTAGGATTGATTTTGGCAACTTAAAAATCTTGTTTTTGTTCTATGGAAAGTGATGTTATGTTTTGCCTAAATAAAAAGTAAATGGACTGTACCTACAGTATTTTCCACCCGAAGTATATACACATAGATTGACATCAACTGTTAACGAGAATTTTCAGTTTGACGTTTATTTTTTTGTTTCTCCCTAGATTTTCCTCCCGACCATCTTCAAAGTTAGTACGCGTTTAAAGTTTTGGTAACACTACAATAATATTGTATTATCAGGTACCCACCTCCCCCTGAAAAGGGAAGTGGAGTTGGGAAAAGATTTAGTTTGTTCGTTTTCAATCAAAATTGGCGTATAGGGTTTTTAGGGAAGGGGATTATCAATTTTTAATCAGCTCTGAACATTTCAATATGGCAGATTTAAAATGGGCGATTTAGAGTACAAATCTAGAAATTAAAAAATAGTTTGGTGGGGATTTGTTTTGAGGATAATATAATAATGTGTTTGAAAATTCATAACTTTTAAACCACAGCTGCTACGATTATGCAGTTTCAGATTTATATTGTTTCTCAATTTTGGAAGGAAAAATAATTTACTGGTGTTTTGTGGAGGTGGTAAGAGCGTGTTGATTTATTTGTAAATGCATATATTTTGAATTATCTTCAACTAAATATTTTCTAGTTTTTTTAGAGGAAAAACGTACGTTGGTGGGGATAGTTAAGGGTGTAAATGTTAATATATATGGAAATTTATGACCAAATCTGCTACGAATATGCAGTTTACAAATTTAAATAATTTTATATAAAAAAAGCTTTTCAATGCAAGTTTTATAAAATATAAAGTGCACTAAAAAGCGCTGGGCGCATTTTAGGAAGATTGGCCATATTGACTCGATAAATTTATGTTCTTGATTATATTATAATTGTTCGCAAGAATCTGAATTCACTAAGCAAAGAAATGCAAGTGTAATTAAGTAAATCCCACCCAACTCGACCTTAATATTTCTCTGATATATGGATTGACATTGTTAGTTTTAATTTGCGCCCATCGCTTTTAATATTATAATATCAGAATGTTAAAAATTATTTTCTACTTTTTAGTGCACTTTAGGTTTATAAAAGCTTGTGTTTCAAAATTATTTTTTTATATAAAATTATTTTTTAATTTTGACATTTCTACTCTAAATCGTCCATTTTGAATCCGCCATATCGAAATTTTCAAATCCGATCAAAAGTTCATAATCCCCTTCTCTAAAAACCCCTGTATGCCAATTTTGATTAAAATCGAACAAACTAAATATTTCCTTCCTCCACTACTCTCATTAGTGGGAGGTGGTACCTGATAATACCATAATATTGTACTGTCACCAGAACTATAAATGCATACCAAATTTTAAGACAGTCGGATGTGTATAAGTCAGTTAAAATTGGTTAGCAAAACATGATTAGAAATCGTGCTATCTTGAATCAGTCATATTGAATTTTCAAAATCTGATCAAAAATTCCCATTCCTTATCCCCAAAAAACCCTGTGTACCAATTTTGGAAAAAATAGGACAAACTTAGGTATTTCCCTCTGCCACTTCCCTCATAGTGAGGGAGGGGGCTGCATATAATAATACCATTTTATTGTATTGTTATCGAAACTTTAAACGCGTACCAAATTTGAAGACAGTCGGAAGTGTATAATTCAGCTAAAATTAGTTAGCAAAACATGACCAAAAATCGTCCATCTTGTATCCGCCATATAGAATTTTCAAAATCTGATCAAAAATTCGTTTTCCTTATGCACAAAAACCCCCGTAAGCCAATTTTGGTTGAAATCGTAGAAACGTTTTCCCCATACAGGGGGTGCCTAATAATACCATACTATTGTATTGTCACCATGAGTTTAATCGCATACAGAATTTGAATTAAATCGAACATCGGAAGATTTGACTCGAACGTATAAACATACATACAAGTTAAATAAAAGCTTGTAATAAAAAATACCCAAAATTAAAAGCATGTCCTGCATTTTTAAACGTCTAAATTGAATTTCAGTCCATTATTTTTTGGGTGACTTCACTCATCAGTCTGGGTCTCTCTCAGATATATTGGGTCTGCTTCGCGTTTTTTTGTTATGTTCGATATACAAATAAAAACGAATATCATAGGCTCTTTAACAGGCATATTCATTTTTCATTCATCCCTGGCATCATGCTATTTCAGTTTGGTGCATTTGATTCACATGAAAGCGTAATATAAGTGGTTATTCGGAGTGATTTAAGGTTAGCAATGTAGTTATAATGCCGATTACCAAAGCCTAGAGCATTTGATTTCGGCAACTTAAAAATCTGGTTTTTGTTCTGTGGAAAATGGAGTTTTTTCCAAATAAAAATTGAATGGACCGTAATTTAGCTCACACATATTCAAACATGACTAAGTGTCATATTTTAGGTTAAGTTAGTGACTGTACATAATTAGGTCTAGGGTAAACAATAATAAATACCTGTAAATATGAAAGTCAGTTCACACCAGGCATACCAGCCAGGAAGTAAGTAATTCGGGTATTAGTAACAGAGTTTAAAACGTAGCTCTTGTCGGTGGTAACTCCCCTGTAAAAGTTTAGAACCTTTTATCTGAGTATAATTTTATTCAGCGATAGGTTCTGCAATTTGATACTTGTGATAAAGATAATATTTTTTTTTGGTTGTTCTTGAAGCTCATAAGATTAAAATTATGGAATAATATAGGCTATCCGAATTTTTATCGAAAATACTGTAAAAATTATGTTAGCATATGGATTTTTATGTAAACCTTATCTTACTACATAGTAAAAGGTATTCTCCGCTTTAAAAGCAAAATATTCTCTTGACGCCAGTTTTATTTCTTCTTACAGTTTGTTAGGTGGATAAATGAAGCTGAAAATAATAGTAGAGACCTTTTGCACCTCTTACAAAAAATCCCCGTTAGGTAACTTTATCGCCTAATAACGCGTTGTGACGTAGCTAACGTCACGTAATTTTCCAGACAGCAATTTTAGTTTTTGCACGGCGCCTTTGATTTGTTTATGGCCGACTTTATACGATACTTATTATTATAAAGATTTACAAATTAATTTATCCAATAATATTTTTCATTTAGAATTTCTATTCTTGTGTTTTCTACGGTAAATTTGAATTATTATTATTCTTTAAAAACACAAAAACACAACAAAGAAGAGGAAAGTTATGATAAACGGATAGATCGAAATCACTTGTCATAGCTGCCAGTGCAAATTAATGTTTTATATTTCTTACGAAATTTTAGCCAAAGAAAATAATTAAACAAAAATCAATTTAAATTCTTTGTTTTTCTACTTAACGTTTTACTATCGGCAACCAACCATACGGTATTCTCCCGCAGTAACGTCAAACTTTATCGGTTAGTAAGGGATTCCGTTGTTACCTCGTAAAGTAAAGTAAAAAGGCATCAAAATTATTGGTTAAAAACCTGTCTATTTATATGAATAGCTACGGTATAACTGGTAACACCTCACTACTCCACTATCTACTATCTGTGTGCAAAAATACCCAATCAGGCAGATAGGAACCTAGGAATATTTTAAAGTAAAATATACTGCTAAAATTAAAAATATAATTCTATGTTCTGACGCCACTGATATTGACAGTATTGATATCTTTTCAAAAAATTAGATCTGGTTTTTACTTGTTACAATCGCTGTCAGAATTTTTATGAATATATTA
Organism: Oxystoma pomonae; assembly: GCA_963921995.1. Classification (NCBI taxonomy): domain Eukaryota; kingdom Metazoa; phylum Arthropoda; class Insecta; order Coleoptera; family Brentidae; genus Oxystoma; species Oxystoma pomonae. The sequence continues at coordinate 73,653,326 of OY998167.1, read as the reverse complement.
TAAGGTAAATAAAATTTTAAATATATTTCTGTAATTACTACGCCACTGTTAGTAATAATATTTATAAAACAACAAAGTGCATCTCGTGTCCGCTGCTGCGAACGTTACCTCTTTTTAAGAGTCATGTTACAGTGACCTAATACTTTTGCAGTTTTCTTCTTTATAACCTGCTGAAAGGTACAGGATTCTGATTTACGGTCTTCTGCACTTTTCAAATTTGATGTTTTTGTTTCTCGGTTGAAATAGGTCTGTAGGTGTCTGGATTCTCCTTTAGACATTGGAGGCCTGGTAGTAATGAAGTGAGAAACAAAAACGCTTTGTCCGATATGCCACGAGTGTTACTTTAATAATATTTATACCTTGTCAACCCACTATAAAAATCGTAAAATTTGGGTTCTATTTGAGTACAACGATTAAATTTAATGTAAGTGTAAAAATAAATGTATACGATATTACTGTTTCTGATGCCACCGGCATATAGTAATACTTCTATCTTACCACTCCAATTTTTAAAGTAAGAAGTAATTTTAATACAAAAATCTCCTTTTGGATGCCGCTACCAGCCCGAAATTTTTGAAATTAGAAATCTTTAAGATATATTTATACCAATTTCTAAGCCTCTGGTACTGTTACTGTTACTGTAATTTATTGTTTTTAAAAATTTACATTTTTATACAATATTGTTCTAAGCCTAGAAACTTCTATAGCGTTACAAAAAAACCTTGCAACTAAAGCTAATAGCAAATAAATGTAAAGAATGCTATGCTAGTTAATAAACCTCGTAATAACAACTAAAATAGTAATAACTAAAAAATAATTTGGAGACAAAGGCCCTCTTAAAAAATTTTGCTAATACCTGTTTATCTATTCGTTTCTCAAAAAAGAACGTAGCTTAAGTATTCCTAAGATGGCGGTGGCTATTTGCTTGACGTCATGAATAGTTAGAATATCTAGGACTACTATATAGCCCGGATTTGCCCATGTTGCAGGGCGAAGGCCTCTATATATGGGGCAGACAAAGAGAAGGTAGTGGAGTGTTTCAGCTTCATACATGTTGCAGAGGCTGCATATTTCATTTTGTGCAATTTTGTAGCTTATCCCTTTATATGAAAATTGGCAAATATAAGTGGTAGACACTCGAAGCTGGGCAATTAATCTAATTAGGTTCAATGGGCAATCAAAATTTAGATATAGTGCACCTTCAGGTGGTGGGTTGAAGTTTGCGTAAAATAGTGTGTACGTTGAGTTATGCGCTATTTGCACATCTTTATTGTAAAGGATTGTATAGAGCTGCTCAAGGACGGCTGCGCGGCGGTTCTTAAGATCATATGGATTTAATGACCAAAAATCATTTAGACCAATTTCCTCTGACCATTTTTTAAAGTTATAAGCCCAGTTGAACCTGGCACTTGGCTCTGTCGTGTTGAGAAGTGCTATTTGTCGATTGAGGCAAATCTTTGGCAACCGTGAACCGTCCATAAACAGCAACTTGATAAAAAAGTTTAGCGTCAACTTGAAGACGTAGAATGACAGATGGGTTGACTCTGTTTTAAGCCTGACAATGGCTGAGGAGGTAGTACGGGGCAATAGTAAAAGATTTTTGTAGAATAATAATTCAGGTTTTTTGAGTACATCGATGTAGCGAAAACCCCAGACAGCTAGGCAACTGGAAAAGCTGTTCAAAATTGTTGATTGGAACAGCATTTTGTTGGTTTGAATATTTCCAGCTTCCAGTTGAAAGTGTGCTCGCAATGGCCCCGGCTGCCTGTTTTGCTCTCAAATCGGTCGAGTTGGCCATTGCTCTGAAGCAGCCTGAACCAGAAAAACTAACGCCAAGATATACGAATTCGTTGACCACCTCCAGCGGTCGGTTGTTTATCTTAAAAGTAAAACGACCTTTGTAGGGACCCTCGTTCGACTGAAAAAGGCTATTTTGGTTTTGGTTTCGTTAATGGTTAGTTGATTTAGTTTGGCATATTCCTGTAAAATATTTAATTTTTTCTGAAGGTCGATCTCCGAGAGGTCCAATACTACAAGGACGTCAGCAACCAAAAAGTAATAGAATCAGATCATTCAGATCATCAAGAGATATACCCACAGCTTCTTTTTCGCGGAAAAAGCGTTCAATGTCAGCGATAAGGCAATTAAATAGAAATGGGCTTAGCGATTCGCCTTGCAAAACTCCACTAGTTATATGAAATTTCCGGGTTAACCCATCAGCAGCTCTTATCTGGACAGAACCTTTCTCATACAGCGACCTAATTGTGCGAATAAAACAGGAACTGAAACCTACATCGTAGAGCTTTGACCAGAGTAGTTTGTGCGAAATTGAGTCGAAAGCTCGTTGAAAATCTATAAATGCAATAAATAAATTGCGATGGTTTAGTCTTAAATGATTGCTCACTACAGACTATAGGATAAAAACATTATCAACGCAGCTTCTGCCTTGCCTAAAACCTGACTGTGTCTCAGGGATTATTGGATTGTTGTCTAGCCAAAGGAAAATCCGGTTAAGAAGAATTTGCGTAAAGACTTTAAGGCTACAGCTAATTAATGCAATGGATCTGAAATTATTTGGGTCGTCCCTTGGACCCTTTTTGTGGAGCATAGTAAAAAGACATTGCACCAAGACGATGGAACCCCTTGTTGACTCAAAATATGACTGAAAAGAGAGCACAAATACAGACGCCAATTTTGTGGTAAATGTTTTAAAAATTTATATAGAATCCTATCAATTTCTGGCGATTTGTTGTTTTTGCACTTCCGGAGGACCTTATCTAGCTCACTTAGTTCTACGCTCGAGTCCAATAGAGGGTGGGCCATGCATTGAAACACCGTGTTATCAATTATTCTGCTTGGGTAAACTGAGCTAAAATAATTTTCCCACGTCGCTCGGTTCAAGCTAAAGTTAAAGTTAACCCTTTTGATTGATTTTATAGTGCTCCAGAACTCGGATTGATTTTTAACGTCGCGTAAGGAATTAGTTATTTTTGCATTATAATTTTGCTTTTTTTGGCGTAATAGCTTAGTAATCTCTTCGCATGAGAATATAATCATTACAGGATTCTGTAGCAATTTTTTTTTTTAAGTTTCTACTCATCTTTCTTATTCTACGCTTCATGTGCCTACAATCGGTATCAAACCATGGCTTATCGCGTATTATTTTTGAATGAATTTTTGGTTGTGATTGTGTGCGTAACAAGCTGCTATGTGTGGCTGCTCGGTTCACTGTCGTACCAAAGTTATCGAAACAGTGATCCACATCGACAACTGGGGATACACTAATCGCGTTAGCCATAAATTGTTTATAGCGTTGCCCCTGGCAACCGTCCTTAGAGCACAATAATTTTTTTGGGAAGGAGCATGTTTACATGAAATGCTGTTAGACATGATTGTCTATGGGAACATTATGAATTGGCAATTTTAACTTGAGGGAGACTGGAAAATGAGATCATAATGTTATTTCGGTGAGAACTGAGAGATCGTTTATTATGAATAGTCCTTCGGTATTTGAAAGAAAAAGATCTATTACGCTACACCCTTGGTGACCTAAAAACGTAAAGTTTGCTGGTGAGTCGCTATTGGTTCGCCCATTGATAATTGAGAAATTGTTTATTGCAATAAAGTCAAGCAAATGGGCACCTCGTGTATTTATGGTATTGTCTAAAGGAGTACGTGGGTGCAAGAGTCCTGAACCCCCAACCCCTTCATTCGTTAAAATATTTGCATTGCCAATTCTGGCATTAAAATCGCCACATAATAATAAAGGAATGTTGGGGTTCAGCACTCTGGCCTCCTCTATAGCAACTTGGAATAAATCTAAAATAATTTCTATATTAATGGCAGGTTTAAAATATACAACAAAAAGCAACATAGCAAAATTTAGACTTATATTTAACTTAAGAGATATCCACCAGTCTGAACTGTCAATCAATGTGGCGTTTAGGAATTTTAAAGAGAAAACGCATATGCCGTCACTTGCGCGATCCCTTGATGCGATTTTGTTTCTTACAAATTTTTTATCTGGTACTGTTAGTGATAAGAACTTGCCACTCCACCATATTTTTCTTAAATTTAGGAATATTTTAAATGCAAAAATACCAACCGTGCAAACATCTCTCAAAAATAGGTCGATCAGGAATATTTAGTGCAAAGGTGTTATAATAAAAATGAAATAATATAACTGCAAATTCTAACGCCACTGGCAATAAACTGTTACTTTATTGCCGCTTTACCATATTAATTCTTTTATTTGAAAGTAATCCTAATTCAAGAGTATCAATCTGGTTGACATATGTCAAAACCGCTGTCATCCATGGATATTGGACAAAGGATAGGTACATGAGGTCAAACAAATAATTACATAAATTCCTCCGTCGCTGGTACGAATAATTTGTGACCCAAACACACAAATTTTTAAAGCGGGATAATATTTGAATCTAAAAAGGTCAATCGTGCAGACATCTGTTAAAACTACGTCAATCAGAAATATTTTTAAATAAAGGGTAGTGAAAAAATTATAAAAAATATTTTTTTTTTGGACTCCAGCAATTTTTTATTTCAACGCAAGAATATTAGTTTTATTGACACAAGTCAAAAGGGCTGTCAGTGATTAATATTTGAGTAAATACGATAAAATGGATTTAAATAAAAACTGTTGTTTTTGTACGCCACTGGTACTAAAAATAACAAAAGATTTGTAATAAAACTTTTAACGAAGTATCTCTGGTATATCTAGTAAAACTGTAGAAAATCTTATGTCAGTTGGTCATTTTGGCGAGTACATAATAAAATAAATCGATTAATAAATTAAATCGCACAAGATTTTTTCAACAGTAAAATTAAATGACGCTCTAGGTACTCTTTGCATAATATCTTACAACTCCACCATAAAAATTTTTAAATTAGGAAGTAATTTTAATGAAAAAATGTAAATAAAGTTGACATATGTCAAAGCGGCTGTAAGTCAGAAAGATTTAAAAATAATGTTTCCCTAAATTTTTTTAAAAATATTTCTTGAATTTGTACGCTTCTGGTTTTAACAAAATGAGACGAATTATTTTGAAACTTCATACACTTTGTCTCCAATGTATCTACTAAAGCTGTGCCAAGTTTCGTGTCTCTAGATTATGCGAATGCGGAGTTATTGGCAAAAACCCATTTCAAGTCACAAAATATCGATACTCCACCATCGAAATTATTAATTGTGGAAGCATTTCCTACAAAAAAAAGTATGTCACAATGCATCTAAACATACGTACACACGGGAAGACATAGGCTGCAGAACTATAGATGTTAAAAAACAATATAAAATATTTTTAAAATGTGGCGGAAGAAATTTGACAAAAAGACTGGTTGAATGATGTGTCGGCAAACAGTATTTTTTAATTTTTTCCTTCTATGATCAATATCAGACAAAGAATAGCGATCGTTTTTCTTTATAAACACTGATATAACATCTAGGATGCAAGGATTCTGGCTTGTAAAATGCGTTCGACGTGGGATCATTCGACACAAATCGATGTCATTCCCTGCTCAAGAATTAGGGCCCAGTGCACAAAAATAGATTCACGGATGTTGGCGTTAGTAGGTACGATAAAATAATTGCCTCTTTAAGCAAAAGCAAATCTCTCCAAAATGAATTTCTGAGTGCGCAGCGGCAAGGAAAACTTCATGAAGTAAAAATTAATCAGAGTATTTTATTTGTGAAAGAGGTTTTAAAACGCAATATGTACAGGTTGGTCCAAATTTGAGGGGTCTCTATAGCTTTGGGCTTTTGCAGCATAGTTAGCCCAAAACTAATATACATGTTACGGGGTCGATTTTCAAGAGAAGTCGAAAACTAAAAACCGCATTGCGATATGTCAAAGCGTTTGTGAGCTACAGGGTGATTCTCAGAAATGTGCGATTTTAAAGTCCTTCTACAAATTTTTTATTTGTAAAGATAGAGATTTTCATCTTAAAGCCTTTAGTACCCCAGATATCACACAAAATTATATTTCTTTAAATGGGATACCCCCAATTTTTCTAAAAAATCAGTTTTTTAATAAAATTTCCTGTCGAACAATGTGCCATACACCTATTTTTATTAAATAGTTTAAAAGATATTTTCATATTTTGATATTTACCATAGTAGGCGCTTTGCGCGCCCTAAATGTGTAAATAAAATTTTATTGTTTTTTTTTCATACAAAATCAAGTTGGCTACGTCACGAGGGGACACAGCAACCTTGAACTTTAACTTCTAACTTACTATAATTACCAACCCTAAAATAATAAACAAAAATAAAGTAATTAAAAGTTTTTATTCTAACAACAATTTTCTTTAATTCTAAAACAAATGCTCAAATTGACGGCCGTTTTCTTGTAAATCCTACATCTTCTCTTGACGCTATTTTCTGCATTAAGAAGTTCTACCCCACGAAGCTGCCTGAATGCAGTACGAAGTGCCTCTTTCAATTCCCTTTTAGTAGTTGGGCGATTTTGAAATACAAGGTCTTTGACTCTCCCCCACAAAAAGAAGTCGCAAGGGGTCAGGTCTGGAGACCTGGGGGGCCAATATATAGCACCTTTATTTCCGATCCAGTTTTCGGCAAACACAATATTTAGCAAATTAGTAATGTCTCGTGCATTGTGAGGAGGTGTATCGTCACGTTGAAAGTATAGCTCATTATTTTGCTGGTGGCAAATTGTCGATAAACGGAATCACCTGCTCTTCGAAAATTTGTTGGTATCTTTTGGCATTTAAATTTCCATCAAAAATATATAGTCTAATAATTTGTCCTCTGTAGATGCCTACCAATACTTTAAAACTGAACCTTCCCTGGTTCGCTTGCTCCACCATAATTTGGGGATTTTGCTGTTTCCAGTAATAGCAGTTATATCTGGTGAATATTCCATCACTAGAAATCGTTGCCTCATCCGTCCAAATAACTTTTCTGGCAAAATCGGGGTCTTCTTGGCTTTTATTCAGGTACCACCTGCAAAATGCACGTCTTGGAGCGAAATCTTGTTGCCGTAATTGGTGCACCCGTAGGGGTCGATAGGGCCTAAACTTGTGTTTTTTAAGCACCCGAACGGCATTGCTGCGTGGAATTCCAGTGTTTGTCTCCATAGCCCTGATGGAAGTATTCGGGTTAATTTCTATTTCTCCTAGAACCGTTAGTTCTTCCAACTCTCTATCTCTGGCTAAACTTCAATACGTCCTAGGCCGCGGTTTTGTAAAGGATCCGTATTCTTGTAGATGACGTTTTAACTTCAAAAATATTTTTGAGCTAGGTTGCCTTCTTTCCGGAGGTCAGAGTTAAACACAGCCTACTTTGGTAATTATTAATAATAACTACTTAATAAAAATAGGTGTATGACACATCGTTTAACACGAAATTTTATTACAAAACTATGTTTTTTTAAAAAATTGGGGTATTCCATTTAAAAAAATTTAACTTTGTGTTATATCTCGTGAACTAAAGGCTTTAAGACAAAATCGGTGAAACAGGTAAATTTGTGCTTAAAAAATCTTCAAAAAATGTTTTTAATGAAAATCTCAATCTTTACAAATAAAAAAGTTGTAGAGGGATTTTAGAAACGCACATTTTTGAGAATCACCGTGTAGGTCGGAAACGCTTTGACATATCGCAATGCGGTTTTTAGTTTTCAACTTCTCTTGAAAATCGAGCCCGTAACATGTATATTAGTTTTGGGCTAACTATGTTGCAAAAGCACAAAGCTATAGAGGCCCCTGGAATTTGGACCACCCTGTACAAATGTAGAATTTAATTATTTTTTAAAATGACTCTTGTCTTTCTTTAACCATTCAATTTGATAACAAAAGAAATCTTTTATTGAAGTGGTGGAAGAAAAAGCAAATATAGGCTATACAACCTAGCCTGGTGAAGTTTAATCCCATCAAGTTGGCGGCATCGATCTCACGGTGAGTTTGTATATCGGGCATTGCACAGTGAGCAAATCTCTTACCACAGAATTAAGTTTTCTTAATATGTTTTTATTTTTTTAAATAATATAACCATTCAGAGAAAGTCCAATTTTAAGTCTTACCTAAATTGTGTGGTATTTTAAAACATCACACAACCCGGCCAGTTTGCTTCAACAAATAAATTTATTTAATCCTTTTAATACAGAATTAAAACTTTGTAATACCATTTAATTATTAGTTTTTTTTTGTGCATAGATTTTTGATTTTTTTTTGGTACTTGCTCTGCAAATATTTCCGAGTAAAAACATTTTACAGTTTAGAAAGGCCAGCAGAATCCGTATGGCACTTTTTATGTTCTTAAACTGTAGGTTTGAATTAAATAGTGCTGAATAAAATTGACAAAATACATGTATGTATTAGGCACAATACCTTTTAGCTAATCAAAATAGATTTTTTGATAGGTAGCCATGGTAACTACTAAATTGTTCGGACATTTTTTTGTCCTACCTAGGAGAACCAAATAAATTTTCTTTTGAAAGATTGATGTTAAGGTCAAAGATTCTTTGTTTAATCTGAAGGAAATCAAAAATCAAAAAAAGGTGGAAATAAATACTACAACCATTTTTTTTTATTGATTTTGACAGTTGATTTTTATGAAAAATCCGATTAATGCTTAGTGAAAAATCCAAGATGGCAGCCATTTTGTAAAAAAATTGGAGAAAAAATATCAGAAGAAAATATAGGCATTGTGGCATATCATTTTGGACTGCTTTGGTTGCCAAAATTTTCCTCTTGGGTGTATCACAACAATTTTCTGCATAAAATCGATTTTAACTGGGGATTTCGGATCCGCTGAATTTAAATCTGTAGTAAAAAAAAATTGAATATAATCTGAAGAAGTGGGGGTATTAACAGGGCAAACAGTAAAACTGGTTATGTGGAGACCTATCGAACAATCGGATACTTTTGGGCCATCCACCATTTTGAAATAATATTAAATATATAGGTTTTTCCGCTCCATTTTGTGTTTACGCCTTAAATTTCCCACTTCTACAAATTACCGCCAAATCTTTTTTTAGCGACCGATGTAAATTTAATGGACTCATGAACTCTATAATTCTCAAAATGATGAATGATGCCCAAAAGTCATTAATTAGTTTTATAACGGGGTCAAGCAGACCTATCAAATTCTGTAAAAAAAACTTGAATAAGGTTTGTATTGTATCCCGCATAAGTATCCCCCACTTCTTTAAATTACCCCTACTACAAATTTCAATTCACCGAAATAAAAAACGCCAGGCATTTGACTCCGTATGGAAACAATAACTACAATTAGTTATTTTGGTAACTTTCCTTTTCAAAACAGATTAGTAAATTTACAAGAGGTAAACAAGACCGAAAAAATGCGGAATAAACATATTTTTATTCTTGTAATTTATGAAAATATTAAATATGAGTCCCATTTAAAAATAGTGCCACAATATCAATTCCCTTTTACTTAGTTAGAAATCAAAGATTTTTTTTAAGTAAAAATACTACCCAACTGTCAGTTCTAAATAAGGTTTAGGACAAAATAGATATTTTTTTATGTAGCATGCCTATAGTCGCACTAACAAACTCGGGTAGTTTTTTTATTTATTTTTTTTACTTTGCATTTACTACGAAAGCACCGAACGAAGACACGATTTTCACACTGTTCGTTTTTGTTTTTACGGGGGTGGGGTTCATCCAACGTCTCTTTTCGTCCCATCGTCGCGATGCCCGCCGTTAGTTAAATATCCCACAGACTAGTGCTAGTCACGCCGTCGCCGTTATCGAAAGAAGCTGTAGAGCCCAACGCTAACCTTTGCATGTACCCTTACGTGTTTGCTAACAGATTAAAACCCTGTTGCACATTCTATTAGTTTGCCTTTCATTGATAAACGTTGTGTAATTAATAAAGTTGACTTATGTCTCTGTGGCATCAACTGTTACCTGCTACTGACGTTATTTTCTAGTGTTTAATTTACTTCCTAAAAACAATCCAAAATCAACTTACTGTTTATAAATAAGATAATTTTCGTGTCTTACTATTTGTGGTGTTTGTGCTTAGGTGTTTGTAACTGTTCTGTCAAAATTACGTCTCCAGAAAATGAGCCTCTCGACAATTTTCCTGGTCCTTCTAAAGGTAGAACAACCTATTTTTATTTGCATGTTGAGGCATAGGCATCCTTGGTTAGTACTATTTTTGACACCTATGTATGAATAAAGTGTTGTAGCTTCGAAAAAATTCATTATTTTTTTTTAGTTGTGAACACATCATTTTGGTGTCAGCCTGGTAGAATTTGAGTACGAATATCTTTAGGGCACATGTTAATAGAAGTAGTTTATTTTATATACTTATTTCAAGTATACTTTTTCACATCTGGGCTTCGTTCGGTTTTTGTCTAGTGCTCGGTACGTATTTTTGGATACATGATTAGTGATCAAATCTAAAATAGTTTCAATGGGGTGCTGGCAAAATATCAACTCCGTTTTTTATTTCTATTTGATTGTCGGAATCCGAATATTATCCTAATTTAAGTTTAAGCTGTAGCCACTACATCAGCCCCTTTTTTTATTTTAAATCTGAACATTGAATGTCATAACCCAAAGAACAATTCCGTGTTAACTAACTGAGGGGACATATCTTAATAATTAATTTTTGGGTCTCATTTTTTCTCCATTAGAGATATTTCAGAACGAGCATATTTATTTATTTATTTAAAATAAAATAAAAGCAAATTAATTTTTTAATTGGGGTCCAAGATATAAAAAAATATTTAATGATAACTCACGGGATATCAAAATAGCGCTGAAAAAAAATCATGGATTCAAAAGCGCTTTTCATTTAATCTAAAATTAACCATGCACACCTATCAAATTTAAAACGAAAAATTTGAATGTGCCTCAACTCCCAGGCACAATCCTATGACAGCCTGGAACCCAATTTTTGAATTTTGAGAAAACGTTCGCTCTCCTAAGAGATGTGATCGTTCCTGAATTAGGGAACTATCCCACCCGATCACTCTCTCTGGTGAACCTTCCCCGAATTTTTGAGCGCATTCTGATCACATCCAAAGTTTCCACATTTAGTGTTGAATTTGAACTCTTTCGAACGAGCTAAGCTTAGCTTCTGTGGTAGTGTACTCCATATACTGGTGATTTTTTTTTTCAAAAAAATGCGAATTGCTTTCATATTTAAATAAAATCTGTGCGTGGAATGGATAATAAAAGAAGCCCACCTATAAATAATATTCAAAAGAAAGTTTTGCTAGAATATATGGAAAGATATCCGAAGCTACTTTCTCGATGGATTTCACATATAAAACAGCACGAGAATTATGGGAAATCATAAGCGTAGGGCTAAATGCAATACCTGGAGGAAGGAGGGGGGAAAATAGTGTGAGCCAAGTTTCATCTCATAAGTGTTTGGAAAAATGACTAGTAATTCACAAAAAAGCTGTAACATGCATGTAACCACCACTAGAGTCTTTGTATGTGACAGATATCAGTGTTTTAAATAGTGAGTTCGAGTTGGACACCCCGGGCGGCCCAACAACCAACCTCTGCAGTTCTTTATGTTAGTAAGAGAGAGACAGGGGCGACCCCGCCCGGGGCGCTCAGGGTACCAACTCGAACTCACTAAAAGAGTAATGACAAGGTTCTCAAAGTAATAGAGATGGATATATTGGAAATACTCTACTGTCATAATTTTCTTTATCTAACACCGTCTGACACTGAATGTAAAAGAAAAAAATAATTAAAAATACTGTGGGTCACCAGTGACAACAGCAAACAAGTTGTGGTTATTAAATGACTATAGGTTATTCAGTTTTTCAAAAGAAAAAATATTGCAAGAAAAATAACAAAACTTGGCTACGTCTATCATCAAAAGTTGGAAATAATTCAAAAATATTATATAATAGCTTTATAAATAATAACTTTCAGATTTTGAGAATTCTTTTATGGAGCTTATTATGAAGTTTTGAATTAACTGCTGCAAAAGGCACTGAATTTTTTTTTTTATTTGAGTTAAAGAAATGGATTTGTTTAAGGCTCAGTTAAGTTTGCCCCCCCCAGATCGATTTTCTCAAAAATTTTTATGCCAAAATTTTACAAACATTTTGCACAATTTTGCACACCACAAATCAAATTTTGCACACCTTCCTACGAGAAACTACAGCCCATTTTCTGTGGGGGGGGGGGGCAAACTTGACGTTGCCCCCCCCTAGTCAATATTTTTCAAAAAGTTTGGTGTCGTTAGAAAGGTCTTATTTTGCACAATTTTGCACACCCATTTTAAAATTTTGCACACCTCCCTGTAACCCACACGAGGCTTCTGAAAATATCAAGTTTGCCCCCCCCAGTCAATATTTTTCAAAAAGTTTGGTGCCGCTAGAAAGGTCTTATTTTGCACAATTTTGCACACCCATTTTAAAATTTTGCACACCTCCCTGTAACCCACACGAGGGTTCTGAAAATATCAAGTTTGCCCCCCCCAGTCAATATTTTTCAAAAAGTTTGGTGCCGTTAGAAAGGTCTTATTTTGCACAATTTTGCACACCCATTTTAAAATTTTGCACACCTCCCTGTAACCCACACGAGGGTTCTGAAAATATCAAGTTTGCCACCCCCAGTCAACATTTTTCAAAAAATTTGGTGGCGTTAGAAAGGTCTTATTTTGCACAATTTTGCACACCCATTTTAAAATTTTGCACACCTCCCTGTAACCCACACGAGGGTTCTGAAAATATCAAGTTTGCCACCCCCAGTCAACATTTTTCAAAAAATTTGGTGCCGTTAGAAAGGTCTTATTTTGCACAATTTTGCACACCCATTTTAAAATTTTGCACAACTCCCTGTAACCCACACGAGGGTTCTGAAAATATCAAGTTTGCCCCCCCCCCAGTCAATATTTTTCAAAAAGTTTGGTGTCGTTAGAAAGGTCTTATTTTGCACAATTTTGCACACCCATTTTAAAATTTTGCACACCTCCCTGTAACCTACACGAGTGTTCCGAAAATATCAAATTTGCCCCCCAGTCAATATTTTTTAAAAATTTTGGAGTCATTAGAAAGGTCTAATTTTGCATCATTTTGCACACCCATTTTAAAATTTTGTACACCTCCCTCTAACCCACACGAAGATTCTGAAAATATGAAGTTTGCCCCCCCCCCCACCGTCGATATTTTGCGCAATTTTGCACACCCTTAAGTACCCCACAAGAGCGTTCTCAAAAAGGTTTGCCCCCCCCCCAGTTAATATTTTTCAAAAAATTTATGTTATTCGAGAAGCCTAATTTTGCACAACTATTTTTAAATTTTGCACACTTCCCATGCCGTTTTCTTTTTGTGGCGTTTACCAAAAATTTCCCAGAAGTATAAGCAAACGAAGGAGACCTCGATTGTGTAATATCTTTGAATATTGTTTAAATTTACAGATAATTGTTTATGTTTACATTTGTATATAATCAAAAGTTTTTAATTTTTATGAATTTCCGGATTATACTTAAATTTTCATATCAAAAATGAACAGAAAAAATCGATGTAGACAGCGCATCCTGTCATGTTCGATGCCTTGAGAATCGGAACCAGCCTATTGCGTTATTGGTTGCGTTTCTCAAGGTATGGATCTTCACAGGATGTGCTATCTACGTCCATTTGTTAGAGATGTCATAGCATGTGAAAAATTAAGTATAATCCGGAAATTCGGCGCTTTCGAGCTAAAGCTGCTCTACACTTTTTTGGGAAAGTGCACTACCTTCTTAAATGAAAATAGCCTTTTATAAGTTTGCGTTAGAAGAAGTACCATTTTTGAGCCAATAAAAAGAGTATGTGCAATACATATTCTAAAGGTGCAACAGAGGAGAATAGTTTTTCTTACGTGATTTCTAATATAAATTTTACTTTACGTAATTTTAAAGAAAACAAAAAGAATTTCGTTGACTTTTTACTTCCCTCGCTCTAAGAGAAGGAAGTAATGTAAATGTCAAAAAATCGCATTTCGACATTTTGAGGAAGATGAAGGAATTTGGTGGATCTGACTTCAGATGAGCACGAATCCAGACGCCGTCGCTCTGTCTATCTGTCGGTCGGTCTGTCTGTCTGTCCGTCGCCTCGATATGCACCACTGTAACTCAAAAACTCCTGCACCGATCATAATGAAATTTTACACAACGATTACGTGTATTGACGCGCGGAGCCCTATTGTTTTTGAACTTTCCTCAATTTCTCCCTTCGGAACTACCCCCAAAATACCTCATCCCTAAAAAAATCTTAAGACGTATCCTAAGACGTATCTCTATCTTGTCGGCCAATTAACCAAGTACACTTTTAAATTTATGGCGAATGCATGACATCTCCAGTTGATCGAAATGACACGTTTTTGTTGATAGAGCAACGTTTTGGGTGAAAATTACGTAACGTCACGTCTTCTTTCGTGTTATCCTGACACGTATTGCAGGACAGGGTACCTATTCTTCAGTTTCGAGAGAACACTCCTATAGGAACGCTCACATCAGTGATTTGGACCAATAGGATAGTTTGACTGCTTGCACTAGCCATCCGATATCAGTCGAGCACCGCCGGACATTAACGGGCTACCGCATATCAAGAGAACTCTCCTACAACTTACATCTGCTGGTTATGGGGAAGAGAGCGGGTTCTCCTGCGCGTGGAGCTTTTTAGCTTATCGAACGTTTCGTAACCGCATTGGGGCTTGCCTATTGGTTGAAATAAAGGATGTGATCGTTCCTACACGAAAGTTTCTCTCGAAACTGAAGAATGGGTATCCAGGCGTACTTTGATCAGCTGGAGCTGTCTCGCATTCGCCATATATTTAAAACTGCACATGGTTGATTGGTCCACTCGATAACGATACGTCTTAGGATAGTGTTAACTTGGATAATTGACTTTAAGTGTCTAATAAAATAAAAACGTTAATTTTAAGTTCCATAAAAGTCTTTGTCACGCAAGTTAGTCGAAAGTAAGTAAATCGTAATTGCGTGTTGTTGCACTTCTAATAATAACCTTGGTTGATAGATAAAATAAACACTTTCTTTAAAAAAAAAACGACGCTTTGTTTTCTTTCAGATCTTTCTACTTTCCCGCACGCATATTTTACTTCAATAATAAACCAAAATAAAACTTGTATATTATATATATTATATTATATATATATATTATACTTACGGGACCGTGGAGTGAATAGGAGTACGGACTAATTCAATCCACGGTTCCGTAAGCTTGTTTTTATACAACCTACACTTTTTGAACCTGTATAGTTAACTTATAAAAAAAAACAGAATTTTTTTCACGCCCAGACTTTTCGTGCATCTGGCGAAATAATAAAAAAAATTAGTTATTCCCAGCCTCGTCCATTAAATTCATTTCTTCCACAAATACACACTGCAAAGTGTAAAGACAAGATGCCCAAGCTCGAAGAAACGTCAAAATTTGGTGCAGAACACCCAAAAATTTAGGTAGGTCCATTTGGGGAGTGAAGGACGAGGAAACTGTCACTTTCTATGAAGCTCAGACACATCTTACCGAAAATGACTAAGAACGCCTATAACGCCGCATTTCTATCTTTCTCTTCTACATGTCAAAAATACCAAAGGCTTATCAAATTTCTAGAGGGCTGCACTTGCGTGCGTCCGAAAATTTTCATATGGATAATGGTGGGATCACACCTTGCTATTTGCGGACAGCGGCTACGGTGATGACGCCCGCCTTGATTTTGCAGTTCACACCATGCGTTTGGCGTCTTGGTGTGTTATTAACCAGGTTTACATCAAAAAATTCCGTCCGTCAATAATTATAATTTGAAGAAGTCGTTTATTTATTTTTACACATGAACATTTTAGACATTTTGTTTTTATATTTCATGCACTCAAAATGGCAAATAAGAAAAAAATTATTACTCCTTTTATAGATAGAAAAAAAAAATCAAATCGAATTCAAAAAATATGTCATGTAAATTTGACTCAATTCTCAACCCAAAGACGGAAACAACGCCTGCTGCAAATAGGATGACACCAATAGGTAGAAAGTTAAAGTTCCATTCACACTTAAGGTCTTTTTGGTCAGTGTTTTTGTCTCTTTCCTTATTATTATTGTTACTTCTGCGACTGCCAGTTCCATAACAGTTCGGAATTTCCGGAGGAATTACTTTATGGTTATCGTTATTTTATTTTTTTCGTAATATTTTTGGAAAATTGATTGATGAGGTACGTATCATCGACTAAAAAAAATAAAAAGTAACAAAAAAGTTAGGTTATATTTACCGCCAACCACAAAGTAATTGCGTAAACTGAGAGGTAGTGCATTTATTACGTAACCCTTATTTTGCCCAATTTTGACCCCAACCCGCGACCCCCTACATAACGCTTTGTAAAGTTTGGGACTACTCCAGTCCAAAATAACGTAACGTTTTGCTGTCAGGGACCCCCTCTTTTTTTTCTTTTTCACTCGAAAAATCCAAAAAGTTGTTTTATTTCACAATAATAATTTAAAAATTGCGTTACATAACGGAACCGCGAAACCCCGCTCACCCCTACATAACCTCTATAAGCGTTACGCCTAGTTGCCACCGTGACACTAAAAACGCATCACGCGACACTTTTAAAAAATCGGCAAATGCATGGCTGATCACGTGATGCATTTTTAGAGTCAGGGTGAGCACGTATAGGTGAGAACCAGGCGTGACGTAATGTTATGTATTTTAAATAGAGGCGTTCACATTGACTTTCCTGCCGAAATGGAACGCCACCATTTAAAATACACGTTGCAAACTTCGGAAACTTCACCCGAAGTCATTCTGAATCATGAACACAAATAAAACTAGGCATTGCTAAGCGACATTTCAAAATATTACATAAAAGGCCTTCGCGCGTGGTAGGTGTAGGTACGCACGCATTCCTCTTTACGGCACGTACAACCTCCCGCCTCCCGCGGATACCTGTTCCGAATGCAGATATAGGTGCATATACCTACCTACTAGTTTCTGCAGCTGTTTTCTTTTTGTAGCGGTTACGGTTAACCTTGGTCCTAAAATTTCCCAGAAGTATAAGCAAAATAAGGAGACCTCGATTGTGTAATATATTCGAATATTATTTAAATTTACATATAATTGCTTATGCTTACATATATGTGTCTATAATCAAAAGTTTTTAATTTTTTAAAATTTCCGGATTATACTTATTTTTTCACATGATATGACATCATCTAACAAATGGACGTAGATAGCACATCCTGTGAAGATCCATACCTTGAGAACCGCAACCATTCTGAACCGGAAAAATAGGCTGTTTCCGATTCTCAAGGCATGATAGGATGCGCTGTCTACATCGATTTTTTCTGTTCATTTTTGATATGAAAATTTAAGTATAATCCGGAAATTCCTAAAAATTAAAAACTTTTGATTATATACAAATGTAAACATAAACAATTATCTGTAAATTTAAACCATATTCAAAGATATTACACAATCGAGGTCTCCTTCGTTTGCTTATACTTCTGGGAAATTTTAGGACCAAGTTTAACCGTAAACGCCATAAAAAGAAAACGGCATGGGAAGTGTGCAAAATTTAAAAATAGTTGTGCAAAATTGGGCTTCTCGAATGACATAAATTTTTTGAAAAATATTAACTGGGGGGGGCAAACTTTTTTGAGAACGCTCTTGTGGGGTACTGAAGGGTGTGCAAAATTGCGCAAAATAGACTTTTCGAATGACACAAAATTTTTTGAAAAATATCGACGGTGGGGGGGGGCAAACTTGATATTGATATTGTGCAAAATTTTAAAATGGGTGTACAAAATGATGCAAAATTAGACCTTTATAATGACTCCAAAATTTATAAAAAATATTGACTGGGGGGCAAACTTGATATTTTCAGAACCCTCGTGTAGGTTTCAGGGAGGTGTGCAAAATTTTAAAATGGGTGTGCAAAATTGTGCAAAATAAGACCTTTCTAACGACACCAAACTTTTTGAAAAATATTGACTGGGGGGGGGCAAACTTGATATTTTCAGAACCCTCGTGTGGGTTACAGGGAGGTGTGCAAAATTTTAAAATGGGTGTGCAAAATTGTGCAAAATAAGACCTTTCTAACGCCACCAATTTTTTTTTTAAATATTGACTGGGGGGGGCAAACTTGATATTTTCAGAACCCTCGTGTAGGTTTCAGGGAGGTGTGCAAAATTTTAAAATGGGTGTGCAAAATTGTGCAAAATAAGACCTTTCTAACGACACCAAACATTTTGAAAAATATTGACTGGGGGGGGGGGCAAACTTGATATTTTCAGAACCCTCGTGTGGGTTACAGGGAGGTGTGCAAAATTTTAAAGTGGGTGTGCAAAATTGTGCAAAATAAGACCTTTCAAATGACATCATAATTTTTGAAAAATATTGACTGGGGGGGGCAACGTCAAGTTTGCCCCCCCCCACAGAAAATGGGCTGTAGTTTCTCGTAGGAAGGTGTGCAAAATTTGATTTGTGGTGTGCAAAATTGTGCAAAATGTGTGCAAAATTTTGGCATAAAAATTTTTGAGAAAATCGATCTGGGGGGGGCAAACTTAACTGAACCTTTGTGGCTTTAAATAGACTGAAACAAACGCGTTCTTAAATCAAAGTCAATTAAAATTGGAATTGAGTGAAATAGATCTTTCATTAGTCTAGTTAAAAATTTATTTATAATAAATCAATTAGGTATTTAACATAAATACGATTTGATGTAAGAATTTATCAAGTCAAATTCACGAAATGTTTAAACTTAATTAAAATGTGCATTTAAAACAAAATTCTCAACTTATCGCTTTAATTCCACTATTAACAACATAACAGTATTATACTAATTTGTGATTGTCATATCCCCAGAGTAGTCCCATAGTATCATCAAGAACTCCATACGTGATTAGGAACGTAGCTCCCTATTACTTGCATTTTTCCACCAGGTATATATGCAAAATCCTGCAATGGATACCGGCGAGATATTGAACTGGCGTTCGGTAACGGTAAGCGTAGAAGCTTATGGCCGATCAGAGATCGGTAGCTAGATATGCGAGGCGTTACAGTATTAAATAATAAATGCTTTCACCATTTCCTCTTTACTTGCAGGGCGCAAAATATTTTCTAGGAACAAATCCATCATGTACTTAATGTAAATGAGAACAAGTCAAAGAAATGAATCCCTTAAATCAAGTGAGTAAAAATATTTAAGGCAAGTATAATTTATTTACAGTAACAAATTAAGAGCTCAAGTCAACAAAATTTTCGTTGAGTTAAATAAATATATGTTAACCTCACAATCTGGTTGACTTTTCAAAAACATTTTTTTCAGTGAGCCTACATTTTATAAAGCGAAAAAAGCCACTTAATTTTTTAAAATTCTTATGATTTAGGTACCTTAATATATAGATATTTTGATTTTAATTACCTCTTGTCATGCCAATAAAATAAGGTTAATTTAAAGTTAATTTTTCATAACCTAGTCACATACAGGGACTCTAACCACCACCTCCACCGCCTCTTTAAACTAGCACTAACAATGACTTGTAAATAGGAGGTTATAATTTTTTTTCACATGGTTCCTGTTTTGCCTTTTTCTAAATCTCTCTAAATTTATTCCTTAGTAAAATAAAAAATTCCAATTAAAAACAGTGCTCAGTAGGTACTGTGTAGTTTATTAATCTGGGATTATTAGTTAAACTAATTTTAAGAACTTATAAAACCCGTTTTAATTTAGTTTTTGTTTTTACGCTTGGCAAGATTTTTTTAAAAATGCTGTAACAAAAAAGGGAAAACATCAAAAGTAGCATCAAAAAACTGGGGGTTTTTCGGAGAACGGGAAAATTATTTCATCCTTCAAAAATACAACACGGGAAAGATCGCTACCGACGCACGAGGTTTGATCGTTCGCACAAAAAATCACACGTTCCCAGCTCAAAAATTAGTCCCCTGGAGACCTGCTCATCCTTATAAGAAATCATCAATTTTGTATTGATTTCCAACACTAAAAATTGGTGCTAGAAAGCACGAATAGTCCACCATAAAATCAATTATTTAATGTTGAAAGAAAATGAAAATATCTCAAAAACTGTAGCTTTGAAAGATTTGAAACTCATAACAAAATTTTTGTGCAATATTTACGAAAACCAAAATCTGAAAACCGCATATCAACAGCTGCTTTCCTTCTAAAGTTATGACTTTTTTTTATATATTTTAACGTTTTTTCAAATAACTCGGAAGCTAAAGTTCACACGAATTTGGACATAATAACAACAAAATTTGTAGTCCACATTCATGAAAACTTAAATATGAAAACCGTATATCGCTACTTGCTTTTGTTAAACAGTTTCTATTTTTTAAAATTTGTATCCCCCTTTTCCCTCCTTCTGCCCCCACCACCCTACCCAAAAGTTAATCAGTTCATGGTCAGCCGATAGAGGATTTTTGTACCAAATTTCCTTAAAATCGATTAAGGTGTTCCTGAGTTATCATGTATACAGACAGACAACAGACGACAGACAACAGACAATAGACAACAGACCGACAGACCGAGATTAAGGTGTTTTGGAACCTTAGTAAGTAAGTAATAAAAGTCAAAATTTTTCCATTTTAATAGTCTCTCATACCATAATCGTATGGTGGACTAAAAAGTGTTATCTATTTAGGTAAAAACTACTTTTACATGCGGCATTTAACAATATTATTTTTAAGTATTGGTTGCTTTCAATTTAGAACAAATACTCCAAAGATTTGTGCACTTTGCCCAAGATATAAATCTGATGAAACAGATAAGACTAAGGTGGGTCTGTATACCAGAGTTCAAATTTGCTCATAAAGAGGGTTGCGATAATAATAAAATAAGCTTATCGCAAACTTCTTTATGAGCAAATTTGAATCAGATATAAGTAAATAATTTGAGTATTTCCCCAGAGTATGGTTTATGGTGTTTGCAGTATTCAACAATAAAGTAACTAGTGTTAGAAATTTTATGGAAAAAATAAATAACAAATTTCCCACAATTAAATTTACTTATGAAACAGAGAACAACGGTACACTGCCATTTCTAGACACTTTAGTTATAAGGAATAAAAATAAATTGGACTTTGACCTATACAGAAAAGGAACGGCCACCAACAGGTATATTCCAAATGACTCTTTTCATTGCTTACAACATAAGCTTGCAAGTTTGCACTTTTTAACATATAGATTAGTAAATTTCCCCTTAAACAAAGAAAGATTTGAAGCAGAAAAGAATAAGATTAGGAATATAGCTGGCGAAAACGGTTACGACGAAGGCTTAATAAATAAGCTAATAAATAGACATTCTTTTCAAAAGACCTTTCGGAATTCCACTTTTTTCAGACAAAAAGATACCTGCGACTCAAAATTTGTATCAATTCCTTATAATCCTAATTATACGAAAAGATTACAAAAAGTATTTAATAACACCGGTCTTAAATTAGTATATCAATCCGGTAACACAATAGGAAGCTTACTAGGAAATCCCAAGGATAAAACTACAGTTCTAGAAAAAAGTGGAATTTACGAAATTAGTTGCATGGATTGTGGCAAAAAATATGTTGGCCAAACGAGACGCTCTATTCAAACACGTTTTAAAGAACACTTAGCACACTTAAAATATGGAAGAACAGAAAAGTCAAGTGTGGCCGAGCATGCTTTTGAAAACAATCATAGATTCACATTAACCTAAAACTTCTAAAAAGTGTACCAGACAAAAGACTTTTGAATGCATATGAAAGTATGGAAATCATTAAATCCAGTAAATAGTTTAAATAAAGATAGAGGACCCATCCCGTTTAGTACACTTTATTCTTTGGTTGAGGGGAGATAGGATTAAAAATCGTGATCAATCACAAATTATTAGTCTTATCTCCGCCCACTAAAGGATTGTATACAAGATAGAGCGTAGATTAATTTAGTTCATTATTTATCGTCTCCTGATGATGCTAACGTTGTTAGCGAAACGCGCGTCAGGTGCAAAAAAAGTGTAGTTTTGGTTTGTGGAAAATAATCATACTTTGTTTAGGATAAGACTTAGGTGGGTCTGTATACCAGAGTTTTGAAAATGTTGAATTTTACAGAACTAATAAAAGCTCAAAATTTCATGGAAATGGTAATAGTTTGCCATTGGTTCAGTAGGACAAAATTTTCTTTAAAAATAACTAGCTAAGTCGCCATACCTTGTTACGATAAATCTAATGTTTCACGTAGCTCTTCTGTTAAAAAAACATCTTACTTAATATATTAACATCAATTAATTATTTTTAAAAATAAACACAAAAATAAATATTAAAATAATCATATTTAAATGAGACTTGAGCCGCCATCTAAGTGTAGACAGAGAAACCAATGCACAGCAAATTACTTTATTTAATATTTTATTCTCTTATTCACTTTAATTTGTTGAGCGATAGCATGCATCAAAATTTGTCTAACCTAAATGGTAATCCTTGGAACACACTCGTCATGAAGTTATTTGGTTTAACCCAAATGACTGCGATTTTCTATTTGTAATAGTGGCGCGCATCAGACAAAGATAGTGATTAAAATCCGCAGAAATTCGGGAGTAATTTCGTTTAATAGGGCGGTTTAGTTTATGAATGTCATAATAATCCGACGTAGTTTGTGCTTGTTTTTAATTATCCGTTGGAAAATTAAAGAAAAATTTAACAACAAAATCAGAAACTTGATAAATTCAATTTTAAGATTAGTTGTGCCACTGTGTCAGTGTTCCAGTTAAAGTGAATTTATTTAATTTTGTTCCCAACAGCAGGGTAACCTAAACAAATTGAAAAAACACTTGTTTTTCTGGAAACTCTGTTTTGTGATCGGTTAAGAATTTTTTGAGGAGACAAGGTACCACAGTTACTGACTAGAATCTGCCTCTTTTACCACCGAGCATTCAAAGAGGCAAGTAGTTTTTTAACTTTAATAATTAATATTTCAAATTTTACCTTTATTTTTAATTTAATTCTTTTACTTCCACTTTGGAATTTAAGAATGTATAGGGTAATATTTTGATATATTTTTTTCATATTTTTTTTTGTTTGTTTGCTGTCCAAAAACATGTTTCTTTGGAGGAACTGAGTACCTACATTTTTAATAGCTTTATTTTTTGTCTCTTTTAGTTTAGCCACATGTTTTGGTTATTATTTTTTGCATAGTTAGTATGCTATTTTATTGATTTTGCATATTTAGTATGCAGTTATCTTTTGGAGATGATGAAAAGTAATTTCCTAATTAAAATTGGTTAGTCGACAAACTGGATCTGTCTAGTTTTCTTTAAAATTCTAAGCTGATATTTGAAACCATGCTCATTTAAGAGCATTGGCTGTATAGCTGTATTTTAGGTTTTCACTTACTAAAGCACTTTTGTTTTGGAATTCTGGGTTAGACAGTTTTAGACAACCATTTATTTTTGTCGTGTGATGATTTTGAGATGACCAAAACTATTAGCAAATTTTTAGTGTTTAAGTAGTGTTTCGGTCAGTCAGAATTCCTTTTAATTTGGTTTATTTTCGGTACACCCTCGTAAATAACCTGAGGTAACGTTACGCCAGGACGAACACCAGGGATAGGCTTCTATAAGCAAGTACAGTCAGAGAAAGACGGTAGCTGGGAGACTGCGGTTGAACAGCGCTGTCTTGTAAACTTGTTAGCAAGGTAAAACAAACCGAAGAAAGAATACCAAATAAAATTTAATTTTAATGTAATAAAACCAACCTTTTAATACATTACTTTGTATTCCCTAAAACAAAAAATCTTTTATTTTGAATCCACACATTTTTTTACATTCTATTTGTGAAACAGTTGTTGCAATTTTACAATAACAAATAGTATGGTGTTTTTAGAGTGAAACGAACTGGAACAACAAAGAACATAAAAATAGGTAAGTGGAACTTGTCTCCTTGATGTAGCGAAACCTACGAACCTTAAGAAATCTAAAATCTAATTGAGCAAAATAACATCTTAATATAATTTAAAAGTTAAATTATAAGAAATTGTCACCCAACGTTATTGTTTATTTATTAAATTATAACAACCTATTGCTTCTTTGTAGTTTTGGAAATCAGTTAACAGTTGGTGTTGTTAATTGTGATTGTATGAAAAATGTTTCATTCGTGGGAGCAACAACCGAGTACGTCACGTGGAGATACTGGGAATAATGGCGTTACAAGAGAAATATGTGTTAAAAAACAATTTAAACGTGATATTTTGTCACTTGATACAAAAAAGCGACATTTGATCATCAATCAAATTTTGGTGCAGTGAAGGAAGCGGCAGCTTTAACGCGAAGATGGGTAAAAACAGTGTGGCGTGTAGTAAATAAACCGATAGTTGGGAGAAGAAAAAGGAAGGATTCTAATACTTCTAAGAAATTGGACATGGGTGAAGTGGATATCATTCGTAGAAAAATATATCAAATGTATAGGGAACAAATGATTCCTACTTTACAAACATTAATGCAAAGATTAAAATAGGATGATACAGGAATACAGTACGTGGGATACTAAGAAAATGTATTTTAAAAAACGGTTTTAAAATAAGGGAAGCGTATCACAATAATTCATCCTGGAACAAAAATGCGTTGACCTTAACAGCCAAAAATGTAAAGGATTGCCATACTGACAACCATGAAAATACCACATCGGAATTTTTTGAAGACTGGTTCAAGAATAAACTGATACCCAATATACCTCCAAATAGTGTAATTGTGATGGATAATGCGAGCTACCACAGTAAAAGGCTAAATAAAGTTCCGTGTTCAAATGATACAAAACTTACCATTCAGGACTTCATATTATAAAATAATATGTATTTTGAGGTTAGATACACCAAAAAACAATAAACTTTACTTGGCTTTGTTTTGCGCAACAAGCCTCCTCCGGAGTGATTGTTGCTGAGCCTTAATATAAGGCGACGTAGTATAAACTCCAATTGGGGGTGGAGTTGCTACGAACATTGTATTTTGAACGGCCTTCTTTCAGTAACCGGTACAGTTTCGCAGATTTCTTTTTTTTGTCCTGCTCGCAAATTTCATTCTCATTTTTGCTTTTCGCTTTATTTTATATAGCCATCCAACATCCCGCGTTGTTTGACGACGAAAGTTGTTTAAATTCGGTGGGTATAGTTGTTTATCTTATGCTTCTACAAAGACAAAAAATTATCATAGATGTTGCGTTGCTTTTCTTATTTTATAAATAATTCTACTTGAGAAGGTGACTTTTTAGAAATTTATTTTGACAAGACTTTTTATATTGTCATATATCAATAATACCACAATTCACACACATACAATGTGAGGCAACATAATGGTATATGTACAGTATGTCCCAACATTCTCCGGCCCCAAGCTTATTCCTCTCCCAATCTTACTGGAACCTTCAAGATTCGACCAAACCTTGATCTTTCAACTGGTTTTTCTTCTCTTCTTTTTTCTCATTCTTCTCTTCTTTTTTCTCATTCTTTCCTTCTATAACTTTTTGTCCCTTTTCTTTAGTTATAACTTGCTCCTTGTTTGATGATGGTAATGTTTCTATTTCTAGCGGTTAAATCCTTTGGAATGATCTAATTATTATCCCGTTCTTAGTTTTTACTTTTACGACACGGCTTACTCCGTCTTTCCCATTATAAATTCATAATATTCTTCCCATTAGCGAAAGTACTCGTTTCACGTTGTCTGCTCCAACCAAAACTACATCCCCAACTTCGATCTGCTCGTTCTTCTGTCTGTGACCTTTATTAACTAACTCTGCAAGATATTCCTTTTTAAATCTTTCACGTAACGAATTTTGAACATTTTGTAAATGAGAAAAATGACCTTTTAAAAATACCGCGTCTACCTGGTCTAAGTCAGTTGTTGACTTAGACTCAAAAAATCTGTTCCTACCGTTTGCGACTTTATGGGTCTTAAAAACCCTGCAGGACTGAGAACCTCCCACTCATCGTCGCTGAAGATATAGGTGAGTGGTCGTTCGTTAATTACTGCCTCTACATTGCAAAGCACAGTGTATAGCTCAACGTAATACAACGATGCTCTCCCCAATGATCGACGCAACAATTCTTTCACCACCCGTACTAATCTCTCCCACCATCCGCCCCACCACGAAGCCGACGGTGATTGAATATCCATTTAATTCTTTTAATACCCGAAAAATTTTCAATTTCCTCCCAATTCAACTTTTTAAACAAATTATCACTGCCATGAAAATTTGAGCCGTTATCAGAGTAAATGGTGTTTGGTCTACCGCGTCTTACCGAATATAAAAATGCTTCTGTTGAAAGTGATTTAACTAATTCAAGATGAACTGCCCTGTAGACAGCGCACGTAAACAATACTATCCATACTTTGCTTTCTTCTTTTAGAAATAAGGGTCCTGCTAAATCAACACCCACGACTATAAAAACCCTCGCGTCATTTATTCTATTTGCTGGTAGAGGCGCAAAAGGAGTTTCAAGTGATTTAGATGTATATTTTTTACATTTTACACAAGCAAATATTATGGAATTTATCGTTTTACGGCCTTTTAGTAACCAGAACTTTTCTAGGATGATTCCTAATAAAATTTTTGGTCCTGCATGACAACTATTTTCGTGCTCCTCTATAAGAAGTTTTCTAACAATTTCGTTTTTACTCGGATATTTAAAATTTTCGGTAAAATTACCAAATTCAAGTCTGATTTTTATTCTTAAAATCCCATTATTATCTGTCAAATACTCAAAATTACGCATTCCTTTTAAATTTTCTCCTAAATCTTTCCTTTTGTACTGTTTGTAAAATACATGTTTCTGCTTTTGTAGGTTCTTCTGTACTCAAATATTCGAATTTATTTTTTCCTTTTTCTTCTAAACACTTGTTTCTTAATTTATTTTTTAAATTGTTACCAAACCTCAAAATCCATCCGATAATTCTTTTAATTTTATTATACTTTGATTTTGATTGAAACTCTCTGCTACATTTGTATTGATGACCTTTTTCGCTCCTTTTCAATTTCATCTTCTGTGGCACATATTTTTCCTTTTGGCCATTTTTCTTTACTTTCTTTCAGCCATTCTGGTCCCTGCCACCATTTTTTTTTCTATAAGTTGCTTTCCACTGCAACCACGTGATAAAATATCGGCAGGATTAATTTCCCCTGGCACGTGATACCATTGATCTGCACTACTGTATTTTTTTATTTTCTTGATCCTGTTTCCAACAAAGTTATTCCACAACCCTTTTGTTTTTATCCAGGTCAAAACGATCATAGAATCACTCCAGTAAGTAGTTTCTAGGTATTTGAAATCTTCTACTTCCTTAACCGTTTCGGCTAGCCTTATCCCAATTAAAGCAGCCATTAATTCAAGCCTTGGAAGTGTAATTGATTTTATTGGACTTAACCTAGTTTTTGCTAACAAAAGTTTAATAAAAACTGAATTTTGATACTCAAACCTAAGAAAAACACAAGCCGCATAAGAAACTTTTGACGCGTCTACAAAAACATGGAGAGATTTTTCTTTTATCATTTCTTAATCCTCTACATTAACTATCAGACATCTAGGAATACTACAAAAACTTAAAAGATTTACACTTTTCAGCCAATTTTCAAATCGTTTTTCTAAATCCTCAGGCAATTTTTCATCCCACATAAGTTTCAAGCTCCAAGTTTCCTGCAGCATAAGCTTTGGCAACAATGTAAAAGGAGCTGTAAAACCAATGGGATCAAAAACTCGTTGAGTTGCTGATAAAATACCGCGTTTTTAGAATGTCATAAGCAAAATTCTATTGTATTCCTAGAATATAAATAATTTAATTTTTGCTGTTTTCCTCTTTTTCCAAATTTTCTTTATTTATTTCGTTATAAGATAAGTCCACCCCCTTAAATCAAAATTTGCTCTTATTAAGATATCTTTTGACTCTCCTATAATTTTTTTCAAATCTTTTTCGTTTTTTACGCTATATACACAGTTGTCCACATAAAACGCATTTAAAAGTTGATCTGCAGTTTCTTTAAATTTTTTCTCGTTTTTTAAGTGTACATTTAGTGTAGCTGCCAAAAGAAACGGACTAGGCTTTAACCCGAAAACAACTCTACAATGTCTAAAAATTTTAATTTGTCGTTGTTCGTAATCTTTCCACCATAGAAAACGCAAATAATCCCTATCTTATTTTTAATGCTAATTTGTAAAAATGCTTTAGCGATATCCGCTGTTACCCCTATTTTATGTAACCTAAATTTCAGGATCAGAGAAACAACTCGCTCCATCAAATTGGGACCCTTTCCTAGTAGATCGATAAGAGAATTACCGTTTTTGTCTTTTTATGACACATCAAATACTGGCCTTATTTTTGTTGTGCAGCTTGCTTCCTTTATGAAAGCATGATGTGCCAAATAGTGTTGTCCTTCTTCTCCACATTCATCTTGTTCCACTTTTTGGATAATTTTTATTTGTTCCCATTCATTAAAAATTTTATCGTAATCATTAAATTTATTTATTAAAAGTAAACGCTTCGTATTTGAAAATAATCGATTTTCTGCTAGTTTAAAATTTGAATTTATGTTAGGAAAACCGTCAACCCATGGCAAAGACACCTCATACCTATTTTCTTCATTTATTCTGGTGTTTTCCAATGTCTTGATCTCCAAGTCCTCTCTGCATTTTTTCTCTGCTAGTTCTTTTATGCCCAATACGTCTAAATTCCATAAATTTGCCAACGGAGAATCAGAAAAATAAGTAGAAACAAACACATTATTTTTATTACAGCTTTGTTGACCCATTATGGTCCATCCAAAGCTTGTTGCTACAACTACTATATAATAATTTAATTTATTATTCATGTAAGAATTTTTCCGAAAATATCTGCACCTATTAATAAGTTTACTTCGATATCGTTAGAAGCAAAGTCGTTCACAAATATGTTTTTTAATTTTAGCTCTTTAATAATATCGATATCATTTAGCTTTGGTATATAATTACATATTTTATCCTGTTCAAGCAAAGACATACCAATGCTAAAACTTTGTTCTAAATTTTGAAGCTTTGAACCGGAATCTAGCAGAGCCCTTACTATTTTTGATCTATTATTGTCCGAAACAATTTTTACATTAATTGTTTGAAGCAAAGTCTCTGAATTGACAATTGTCATCGACTGTGATTGGGTCTGAGACATGAAAAACAAACAACCTCTTTTCTTTGCCACAGTTGTCTTTTTTTGTTCTAACGTCATCTTTTGAGCTCTTATGCAATCCTGACTGTTATGAGTGTTAGAGTCGCAAAATATGCAAGAAAAATTGGGCTTACCTTTGGCTTCAGTATTTTTTACATGCACCATTTCTACAGAACACTTATACTGACCCATTTTGACTCCGTTTTCCAAAGAAAAACTGGTTTGTGCAAGTTTTATTCGCTCGTCTGCTTCCACCTCAGCTTTTAGGAACTGCAGTAAACCCTGTAATTCATTAATAATTTGTCATTAGTTAAACGGTTTCTTTCCCATATTTTTAGCAATTCGTGTGGTATAGCTGACTCAACCAACGGTAAAAGCATCGCGGCGTATTTTTCGCTAGTCACAACCAATGTTTCCAGCGCTCTGAGCTGAGTCTCCAATTTATCGTATAAAGTTGATAAAGCCATATCTGATTTTTCCGGTGAAATATGTTGACTTAAAACCAGGCTTAAAAGCTCTCTAACATAAACCTTAATTAAAACCTAGTCCCTTGCAAACCTAGTTTTGAGTTGATCAATAGCAATTTTATAGTTATTGTCTGAAGGTGGGGAACTTTCTACCAAATTTGTCTTCATTGGGCAAATCTGGATCTTTATCTATTTTGCGAAATTGACCCCAAAAATTGATGCAATTCTTGACATTTCCGTCAAACTTTTTTATTTCTAATTTTGGCAAGTTAAAATTCTTTGGTGATTTCTTTGTTTCCTTTTTAACCTCCATTTTTGCTTCTTTTAATTTTTCTAATAAAAAATTGCATCTGTTTGTGTACTTTGTTAACTCAGTGCAAAAATTCAATTTCTCGATAATTTCTTTAATAAAATCTTCGTCACTGGGTTCTTCATTACAAATGAATGATTTCATACTATTGTCTAGGGAGAATCACTTTTCTGATTTGACTAAAACTTGTTGCAGTAATTCATTTATCTTCTCCTTTTCGTCCTGTCCTACCTCCTCAATTTCTTGGAAATGTTTTCTTGCTTTCTCTTAAATTACCAGGGATGCCAATTATGTTGCGTTGCTTTTCTTATTTTATAAATAATTCTACTTGAGAAGGTGACTTTTTAGGAATTTATTTTGACAAGACTTTTTATATTGTCATATATCAATAATACCACAATTCACACACATACAATGTGAGACAACATAATGGTATATGTACAGTATGTCCCAACAATAGACTTTAATGACGACAGTGACAGTGAAACTGACTTAAGTTAAAATTTGTTATTTTTTTTACTATCCCGTATTTTTTTGTACTATGTATGTGTGTACCTGTTAAACTCAATTTTGTTTGTGTGTTTTTTTATTCTATAAGCAAATATATTTTGTAGGTGTGTCCCTGATTCCATTCGAACACCCGCTGAGTGGCAATAAATGCTTAGCGGCCATGAATAATAATGAGACTCCTAGATCGATGGTCAGACTATACCACTCATTAATGTACAGTTGGTAAATATTTTTTTACATGACTTAAGTGTTTTCTCATGATTTCCCAAATCCCAAATATATTTCTAAAGTAGGTAGTATTTCAACATTAAAAATCTCTAATTTTTGCCATTTTTTTAAAAATTCTGATAAAAATGAGTTACTTGGATCAAAAAAGAATTAAATAAAAAAAATTTGGTCTCTCTGGTATAACTCAAAAACCGCCAAATTGATTTTTATCAAATTTGGTAACGCCATTTCTTTAAATTTGTTTTTTTAGGTATGTGATGAAAACTTAAAGATAATAACTGTAAAATTTAGCGTCAAAGTCAAATTTCTGATGTTGTGGAACAGGTTTATAGGCAGACTCGGGTAAATATATATTTTTTAAAAGTACTTAGAGGGCCATTCCACTAAAAAAGGTAGGTTGGGTTAATAAATGACAATTACTTTACGCGTAGATAAGAATGGACATTACATAACAAATTTATTAGAAGTAGCTAACTGTTGACATCAGAATCGTAATTCTAACCTGACTAAATATTTTTTTATTTGAAAAAGTCAGATTTCTCATACTTCACTTAAATTAAGGATTTCTTACACATTTTCTTGAGGAGTACTGGAGTTTTATTTTTTTTTGTTTTTAACAGGGTTTAAAGTGACTTTCAATTTTGAAAGTCTTTTTCAGGTTTTCTCTGATCATTTAAAAAAAAAATTGTTATGGTACATGTCATATAAATAGTCTATGTACATTAATTTTTTCCCTTATTACTTGAGTTATTATTTGAAAAAACTGTTACCATCGCCTTCACCGAACTATAAAATACACTGCCGTCAGATGGTAAAACGCTGTACCTTGAAAACACCTGTTTTGAGGAAATTACGTCTTAAGTTTTTTTGATAAATTGGCTGATATTTACTAAAATAATAAATCAATTAATTTACCACCACTGACCACTTTGAAACATGCAGTCTGTCAAAAAGTTAGACCTTTGCGAAAAATAGGTCAAATTACAATAATTATTTCACTTTTTACTTACCTTGTTAAAAGTAACCAGAAAAAAAATGGTAATATAGTATACTGTCCAGAGTTCAGAGATTTGTTTTCTAGATATTTCATTTTTTTTTAGTTGCATATATATTTCTAAATTAATGAAAATAAACATGTTTCGTATTTTTGGCCCACCCAGTATAAAAACAACAGCTGAAAAAATTATGTTCTTTTGGAAACTACTTTTAGAAAGAAACAAATACATTATTGGGGCTGTTTTTCAAGCTATCCTTTAAGACATGGTTGCTGACCCCCCTACAAGATGCAGGAACGCTTTCAAAGGGCTTTTAACCACATAAGGGTTGTAATTGAAAGGTTTAATGGGCATCTTAAGAACACCTGGAGATATTTTTTGAGGCAACGTGGCAACTATGAGCCCGAAATGGCAGAAAAAATTGTAAATGCGTTTACGGTACTGCACAATACGTGCATTGCATAATATCCCAGAACCGGACAACGATGACGTGGCAGAAATGGACCTTGGGATGTACCTTCCCCAAGGAGAAGATCGAAGAAAAGATAATATAAGTTTAGCCGCGAGTTGTTACACTATTATTTTTAATATCTTTATCAAAAAATCGAAGAAAAAAAGGAAAATACTTTTTACCTACTCGCGTGCGGTAAAGTGCACTTTAGTAGTACTTTACCGTATTCAGTACGTTAAAACTAACGTTATGGAACGTATCACTTTCCGCACTTGTTAGGTAATAGTTATTTACCTAACAAGAAAGGAAAGTGATTTTTTACCACACGCGAAGCCAGTTGACCGAACGCAGCGAAGCGAGTTCGGTCGACCGAGAAGTCATTCAACCGGCAGCAGCGAGAACCCGCAACATCGTCGCCAACCGTCCGCTTAGAGCGACACGAGAGGTAAGCGAGAGCGTCAGGAGCAGTGGAGCAGGTAGCATAGTAGTGTGCCGTACCTCTACTTATACGCGCTTAGTTAGGGAGCCGGGTAATGTGCCGTACCTCTACCTGCACGCGAGTAGTCAGGAACCTAGGTAGTGTGCCGTACTTTTACCTGCATGCGAAAAGTCAGAAACCCAGGTAGTGTGCCGTACCTCTACCGATACACGCTTAGTTAGAGAGTGTGCCGTACCTCTACCTATACGCGCTTAGTTAGAGAGCCGGATAGTGTGCCATACCTCTAACTGCACGCAAATAGTCAGAGACCTGGGTAGTGAGCCGTACCTCTATCCTATACGCAATTAGTCAGGGACCCGGATAGAGTGCCTTACCTCTATCTACACGCGATTAGTCAGGGACCTGCTGTTAGTGTTTCTAGACAGGGACTTAGGTAGGTAAAGAGTTCTGTCGGGAGCCATATCTTTACATTCGCACAATTAGAGCGCTGTCATACCGTATAGTCCAGAACCTGTAATAGTAAAATAATGTCTGCATGGCTGCATGTTACTGGTCTGTTGCTCCGCAGGTATAAGACATACATTGCTTAACATACCACTAGAATAAGGACTGTATTCCGCATGGATTCACTCTCTTAAAAAAAACGGAAATGGACCAATCTCTTACGCAACTGGGGCTGTCGTGAGAAGGAGATATAGAAAAGCCCTACTAGTGAATCATTACCTTCGCCGCCCATACCGTATGTGACGATATTTTCTCCTACTACAAGTCTGATTATTTTTAAAACCGCTTCATCTTCATCTTCTACCATTCAATTGTTACCTATAGTTGCAACATTTCTATGTCTCTGCCATTTCCCCTCATCTTACAAACCAGTATACTAGTAATTTATACAACTTTCCACCAAATACCACCGTCAACTGCTAATCCAGTGCAAACTACCGTATGTGACGATATTTTCTCCTACTACAAGTCTGATTATTTTTAAAACCGGAAGTCTACCATCTTCATCTTCATCTTCTACCATTCAATTGTTACCTATAGTTGCAACATTTCTATGTCTCTGCCATTTCCCCTCATCTTACAAACCAGTATACTAGTAATTTATACAACTTTCCACCAAATACCACCGTCAACTGCTAATCCAGTGCAAACTACATCCGCTGTTTACACTACGTCTAGCTGTAGCACACAAATAATTCCTGTAAGTGTTCCTTTATTTGCTCCACCGAATGCGAATGTTCAAGGGCCATATGTCACTAGTAGGAGAAGCAGAAATTGCCAGAAGAACACAAAAGCCAGATGAACCCGTAGCCGATTATATAACCAAATTACAAACTTTACTTCGAAGATATTGATGGTTTACACTAACACAGGAATTAACCTGGCTATACTGTAATCTGTTGCCGGAATTCCGTCAAAAGATTCATAAGACCGACTACAATGATATAGAGACATTTACTAAAACCGTTCGTGAATATGAACTGCTTAAAGAAGAACTTCGACAAGCTAGTGCTTTAAAAGTGTTGCCTACACGCCTAAATGTAAGCCAGGTACCCAAGTAAAACAACCCGCACAAATGAGACAACCAAAGCACCCGACATAAGATACTCGGACCAATCCTGTAACTTATTCGCGGATTTATAACCGCCAAGACCCGAATCCGTTATTTTGGCCTTGCAGACAGAGAGGGCATCTCTGTAGTGAATGTCGATCTGCTCCAAGACTCTTTTGCTCTAGATGTGGGCGAGATGGAATTCTGTCAAGAGACTTTCTCTATCAAAGAGTGGAAAACTGAATGGATTCTGTGCTGAACAGCAGAGTCCCTTCCAACATCCAAACTTAGAGGCCTTCGGTCGAATGAAAGAACAAGTTTCTTTCTGTTCTGACATCAGACCCCGCCTTCCCATAGAATTCCTAGGTAAAGTTTACCAGGCCTTATGAAGCACCAAGCTTCACGCTCATATTCTGGATATCGCATCGCTCAGGAATTTGAGCAAAAAGGGATTAAAGCCAATGACCCTCAACATCTCATAGCTCGGGTAGCTAATGGAACAGCTGCGAAAATTGCTGCAGTGTACCAATTAGACATTAAAACAGCTAAATACTGTGAAGTGAACTTATCCGTAGATTCTGCGTAGTAAATTTATGCAACAACATAAAATGAGTTTAGAATTTGACCGAGGTGAAGTGTATTTTAACTCCGAATTGTTGAGACTGAGACCGGAAGATTCCCTCATTACCATAGAAAATCATGTCCATTAACTCTAACACCAGATGAAGAAGAACAGTTAGAATTATTTTTAAATACCGAACTACCGCCCTTTCAAATGATTCATGGGAGAAGTCCGTTAGTAAAACATGAAATTAAGTTGACAAAATCCGAATCCATAAAACAAAGATATCGTCCGCAGAACCCCAGAATGCAATAAATGAGGAAGTTGACAAAATTTTGGCAGACGAAATTATTGAACCGTCCAAAAATCCGTGGAGTTCCCCCTCTTGTTATGATGCGAAAGAAAGATGGAAAATTCAGTTTTTGCATAGATTTTCAAAAAGTTAATAACGTGACTCAGAACGATGCATATCCGCTTTTAGATAAGCTCTGAAAAGCGCGGTACATTTTGTCTATAGACCTAAGACAAGGATACTGGCAAGTTGCGTTAGCCGAAAATAGTAAACGAATAACCGCTTTTACAGTACCGGGAAGAGGTTTTTTCCAATTTTAAGTCATGCCTTTTGGCCTACACTCTGCCTCAGCGACGTTCCAGCATTTAATGAATACGATTATTGAACCAGAATTGGATGAATTTGCGTTTGCCTACTTAGACGACATAATTGTTTTGGGGCAATCTTTTGAAGAACATTTAGATCATCTAAGAGAAGTTTTTATCGCCTAAGTTGTGCTTAATCCCGAAAAATGCCAGTTTGGTCGACGATCTCTAAAATACCTGTGATATCTGGTAACAGCTAAAGGAATAGCAACAGATCCAGACAAAGTTGATTCGATTTTACAAATTCCAGCGCCTTCCAGCATACGCGCGCTAAGAAGATTTTTAGGGGTTGCAGTTTACTACCGACGCTTTATTTGTGAAATTTCTCAAGCAGGTGCTTCCCTATATAAATTATTAAAGAAAGGGCAACGTTTAGTTTGGTCCGAAGAACACCAGATTGCATTTGACCAACTAAAGCAATGTTTAACCAGAGCGCCTATTCTCAAGTGTTCCGATTTTTTAAGATCATTTGTGTTGCAAACCGATGCTTCAGACTAGGGAGTAGGAGCTGTACTTATACCAAATGATCAGGACGGTGATCATGTTATTGCTTATGCAAGTCGGACCCTTAGCTCCTCTGAGGTAAAAATGTGATGTGACGTGACGGAAAAGGAATGTGGGGAATAGAAAAGATGCGACTATATATAGAATTATATCCGGTTACTGTGACTACCGATCATCAATCCCTAAAATGGTTACACTCTCTTGATACTTGGTCGACTTTCACGGTGGAAAATGTTTTTGCCACAATTCGATTTTCAAATTAAACACCGTAAGGGAATTTTAAACCGTAAAGCCGACGCATTATCTAGAGATTCACTAGAAAAAACGGACTCCGAATCTGATGCTGATCCCGCTTTGATTGTGTGCACTAACTTGACATGCTTTTGGTACTCTTGAAAGATGACTGAAGTGGAAACTAACCCTAAAGGTTTCCCGGATTATTGTATTAGGGATGGAAGTCTTTATCGACATTTTTGAATGAAAGACACTGAGTTATCCGATCCCTGGGAGATGTGTGTACCAAAAAGCTTCCGTACTCAGGTCCTTAAGGAAAATCCTGATGTGCCCACCGCTGGACATACATGTATTGCTAAGACAGCAGCTAGAATAGCATTGCGTTACTATTGGCTGGGGGTGTTTAGAAACATAGCTGCATATGTAAGAAGTTTCACAACAACAAACGCCTGGAAAAATGCAACCTTCACGTAATAAAAATCCCTGGGAGACAGTAACCACTGACTTAATTGGCCCGCTTACTCGTTCATCGAAAGGTAGTTTTTATGTCATGTTCCAAGACCATTTTACCAATTGGGTCAAGTGTCAGGCTCTGCAAAAAGCGACCGGCAGGCACGTCACAAACGCCTTACACGAACTTATTTTGACAAAATTTGGATGTCTTCGTGCAATTCCTAGCGATAATGGTCCTCAATACAAAGAAAATCATTTCGGAACCTTCTACTGGACTACAACATCAAACATAAATATACTCCTGTATATACTCCACAAGATAACCCCGCCAAGAGAACGAATCAGTCAATGAAGTAAATGATAGCTCGTATCTCCAAAAACGAACACCGTCAGTAGTATATTTATTTAGCTGACCTCAATTTTGCTTATAACAGTTCCAAGAATGACTCTACCGGTTTCACGGTAGCCTTTTTGAATTTTGGCTGAAAACTAGAACCTCCAAACGCGTTATTTCGTATATTACCAACATCCAAAATAGAAGAACGCTCGGAGGAACCTGTAAACACCAGTGAGGTAACGGCGAGATTACAAAAACTGAAAGACGTTTATGGACTGGTTCGTGTTAATCTTGCCTATGCGTTTACTGCTCAAAGTAATAATTGTAACTTGCGTAGACGCGAGTGGTATTGCCATGTTGGAGATAAAGTATACCGAAAAAAACATCCGTTATCTTCAGCCGTAAGAGGATATGCTGCGAAACTTGCCCCAAAGTATTCTGGTCCCTATACAGTTTGTAATGTTATTTCGTCCGTTGTTTATTATTTGAAGGACAAGCAAAGAAAAAGAATAAAAAATATTCATATTAAAGATCTAAAACCGGCATAGGTCCGTGGCTAGGACGCAAATTTGTGAAATGCTGGTTAACATATAAAACAATACATCCGTACCGCCGCCGTCTCCCAGAAGACAATCGTCCCCCTGTAGGGCAAAATCCCCCGACAGATTTAATCAATTTATAAAGTGATCTTAAAAAGCTAATACAACAGGAAAAGACTGCTGCAAAATCCTTAAGAGCACCCTTTAAAAAGCCCGTTGCGCTAGTATGACGCTTCAAACGATAGAAAATACCAAGC
Organism: Oxystoma pomonae; assembly: GCA_963921995.1. Lineage (NCBI taxonomy): Eukaryota > Metazoa > Arthropoda > Insecta > Coleoptera > Brentidae > Oxystoma > Oxystoma pomonae. The sequence continues at coordinate 73,615,700 of OY998167.1, read as the reverse complement.
CCCGAAAACAACCGTCGGAACGGGCAAAACTGTTTTAAAGGAGAATAATCTCATTTAAGAACGCGTTAGATCTGAGGAGTATGGATACCGACCCGACATTTAAACCACCGTTGGTGTGCCCGACACCGATAAAAATTAAAATCAAACTGGACAAAATACAGGTTCCGCCCACGTGTCCATTTCAGCGGCCAGGAACACCCTTCAGGCCAATCAAGCCTTGCTTACCGCCGACAAGAAATGGGAGATCATAGAACCTACCCCTTTGCGGCCAATTGTTGACCATCCCATAATCGTCCGCTCTCCAACCAGAGAAAAGGTAGATCTCCTGGCTCTGATCGACGAGAATTTGCGGTTAACACGGACACACACCGTTGGTTTTATCAGGTTCAAACTCATGGTCAATGAGTAGGATTGCGGACGAGTTGGAGAAAACCCAACACCGGTTGAATGGACGGATAGCTTAAAAGTCGCCCTGAAAGCTTTACGTCCAGCTACAATTAGCCGTGCGAAGTATTGCTTGAGATTAAAAGCTTCGGCAGGAAGATTGGTGGACGTGTCAATCCCGAAAAATGTATTTAGAAAATCTGTTATAACTGGCCTTGCAGACAGAGCTATACAACTGTCAGATCCAAACTTCAGGGAACGTTCTATAAAGAAGGCAAAAAAAGCACTCCAACTAACCAACTATCCTGAAAACTTAATAAATAAATCTTTTAAAAACCGAATCCAATTAATTTACAACAAACACCAACCAAAAAGCAAACCAAAAATAAAGAAAAATAAATTTCTATTTCTATTTCTCTCCCTACCATAAAAAAAATTGGCAACATTTTTAAACCACACAACATAACAATAGCCCATAAAGGATACAACCTATCAAAAAAAAAACTTTAGCCAATTAAAATCTTCTATCCCAAAAGAAAACAAAAGTCATGTCATACACCTTGTAAAAATTGTGAAAACGTATACATTGGACAAACGTCTTAGTATCTCAAAAACCGTTTAAATGGTCACAAATACAACAAAAAAACAAAACCGCACTAACAAACCATAGCCAGTCACTCAAGCATACTTTTAATTTCGAAAATACAACAATTTAAAAAATAAAAGTCATCATCAAAAAACGCGGGAATTTTTGGAAATGATGGAAATTCAAAAAAACGAAAAATACGTAAATTCAAGAACTGACATAAAACAATTAAACCCAATATATTTCAACCTACTAAAAAAGAAATAACAAACACGCACATATACAGACGCACACAATAAAAACAAGAACGAACCCCAAAATCTACTCCTACCACACACATTTTAAAATTTACTAAATCAATAGAATAATTTTTAACTTTTATCAGTAACACGTTCAACTCGAACCCACTATGTACTTTTGTTTTTGTTTTCTCGAAAAATGTGTCGATATTTTTAGTATACCAGGGGTACAAAAAATAAATAATTTTAATTAACTTTTCTGTATATTTTAACGAATTTTCTCTAATTTGTCATATGTAGTAAGCAATAACGCACAAAAGAAAACAAAATAACCTACTATGTTTGTTTCTCCATTATTTACAGATATTTCTGATGAACCAAAATTTCCCAAGAACTCAAAAACTAATAATATATTTTAAAGGTTCAAGAAAACTCAACAAAAATAATAAATATATATATCTATATTTATAGAATTAATATATGGTCATTTTTGAAAATCAAATAATATTGTTTTGAATTATGCGGTGCCGTTAATTACCCGGAAAAAATCCCTAATATTTACCAAACAATCTAGGAAAACGGAAAAAGAAATCGTTATTTATTGTTACAGAAACCAAGCCGTTAAAACATGGCTACCCCGGTGCTATAGTTAGCCGCCGATGACCTAGCAAGGAAATTAGCCGAAGCAATTTACCAGGACGAGACCGAAATTCTTCCCGGCGTTCCTCTCCGACAAAGCGTGAAAACCACTCTTTTTATACCCTTAGTGCATAATCTATGCTGGAACTGTGGAAAAACTGGTCATTGGCGAAGTCAATGTCAAGGAGACTGTCCGATTTTGATCTCAATGTGGCATCTCTAGAATGCTGTAGGCGTTTACCAACAGGATCATCAAAGCATACGAGTAACTTATCCGATATTTCCGAGTCCTTACCGAATCCTGGTAATTCCCAGACACGAATGTCTTCAACGTCTTCTACCGGTAGTTCTTATATGGAAAGAATCATGTGGATTTGTGGATCCATTCGAAGATCACTGCCCTGTGGGTCCGCCGCGACCTCCTATTAGGACCAAAAGGCTCTTGGAACTCAGTGCTGATCTCTGTTGGAGGTACGGAAGAATAGGGCACCGACGGAACACATGCAAGGGAAGTAGATAACATTTTGCTCGCACTGTGGGCGACTTGGATTTTTGTCAAAGGATTGCCCATGTCAGCATACCGCTTGTCCGAGATGAAAAAGGAACAACAGTGAGTCACCGAATTACCGAGTTTTCCGAAAACGGATCACCGTAAGATCCACCGCAACTCAAGTAGATTTAAACGTCCATTCCTACTGTAGAAACTGTGGTTGCCCGACAAATGAAAAATTTTAAGAATACTTCATTAGTTTTAATATATCTCTTTTATAGAATGTAATAGTATTAATTAGTTTTCATTTTTCTTAAGTTTGTCTGTTTTTTTTTCTCTCTTGGGGGGTGTGTAACAAAGTCACTAGAATTAATTTTATTTTATTTTTAATAACATTACTTGGCACAAGGATATCTCTTGCGCATTACTACGGTAATTAGGCTACGCAAACAATAGCGTTCTCCGTTTCGCGCTGCGGTCCCATACTTCTCCATTATTATTATTATTGTGGGGGACAATCGCGGCTATAAAAGCAGGAACGCGCGACCGTCATTCAGCCGGCAGAAGCGAGCACCGCAATATCGTCGCCAACCGTCCGCTTAAACCGACACGAGACATCGTCGCCAACCGTGCACTTAGACCGACACGAGAGGTAAATGAGAGCGTCAGGAGCAGTGGACCAGTATAAACAGGTAGCATAGTAGTGTGCCGTACCTCTACTTATACGCACTTAGTTAGGGAGGCGGGTAGTGTGCCGTACCTCTATCTGCACGCAAGTAGTCAGGGACCCAGGTAGTGTGTCGTACCTCTATCTGTACGCGAGTGGTCAGGGATCCAGGTAGTGTGCCGTACCTCTACCTACACGCGAATAGTTAGGGACTCAGGTAGTGTGCCGTACCTCTACCTATACCCGCTTAGTTAGAGACTCGGGTAGTGTGTCGTACCTCTACCTGCACACGAGTAGTCAGGTAGTGTGCCGTACCTCTACCTATACGCGATGAGTCAGGGACCCGGGTAGAGTGCCGTACCTCTATCTGCACGCGATTAGTCAGGGACCTGCTGTTAGTGTTTCTAGACCGGGACTTAGTTAGATAAAGAGTTTGGTCGGGAGCCATATCTTTACATTCGCACAATTAGAGCGTTGTCATATCGTATAGGCCAGAACCTGTAATAGTAAAATAACGTCTGCATGGCTGCATGTTACTGGTCTGTTGCTCCGTAACCTTTTGTTATAATTTCGTCCTAACCAAACCGCTTTATGCTATTTATCCATTTTCACCAGTATTATAATGAACAGTCACCGCTTTTTAATTGTAATTTGCACCGCTTTGTCTAATTACCTTGCTTGTCCTTCGCTTTCTTGGCAGGGAACGTATGCTTTGATTCTTTTATTTACCGTTATACTTGTGCTAAGTTAATATATAATAAGACAAATAACAGTTATCCGTATTAAATTAGTTACGGCCTTCTCCGATGTCTAAAAGCTAGTCGTACGGGTTATAAGAGACTCTAAGCTCCTTTATTTCTTAGAGTGGCGCCCTGGTACCGTTAAAATTCTTAGAAGAAACACTGCAGGATTTTTAATAGCACTTGGGTTCTAAACGTAAGATATCCCGACCTCAGTGTGAGGGTAGGGAAATGTTACAACACATGTGTTAGATATACGATTTTACCTAATATCCTCAAAAATTCCCAAAAAATTAAATATAAATATTTTTATTTTAATTTTCTAAAATAAACGTAGTCACTTTACCGCATGGAGTGCAGTAATGTGCCATAACGTTAACTTTACCTCATTGAGTATGGTAATGAACTACTTCAATTAACCAAAAAGAATCCAAAATTAAAAGATCAAAAGATCTTGGGTGGAAATAACGAAAATTCACACCTGGATGAGCATTGCACAAGGAACACATAAAGAACCAAAGCGAAAAGAGAAATGATTCAACGAGGTTTTGCTCTGGGTAACCAGCGTGGGCTCATCAGTGGTTCCACTGATCACGCTCCCCATACATCATTAAACACTTTGTTTTCCAACTTTTAATCACTCAGAAATAGGCATCGGTCCCCACTGGTAATTATCCAAGTTACCTGATACGGATTCGACCTGGCGTGTTAATATTTTGCTGATACTAGGATTATGCTCCTCAGGCAATTAAAAATCAAAAAAGAAGTTAAAAATCTCCAAATCAGTTATATCAACCGAAAAGAATCCAAAAACAAAAGATCAAAAGATCTTGGGCGGAAATAACGACCACTTAAAACGGTATGAGCATCCCACAAGGAACACACAAAGAACCAAAACGAAAAGAGAAATGAATAATAAATGTTTCACTCTGGGTAACCAGCGTGAGCCCGTCAGTGTTTTCACTGGTCACCCTCCCCATACATCATAAAACACCATTATACACTTTGATTTCCAACTGTTAATCACTCACAAATAGGAATCGTTCCGCACTGGTACTTATCCAAGTTACCTGATACGGATTCGTCCTGGCGTGTTAATATTTCCAATAGGATTATGCTCCTAAGGCAACTAAAAGTCAAAAAAGAAGTTAAAATATCCTCCAAATCAGTTACATTAACCGAAAAGAATCTAAAAACTAAAGATGAAAAGATCTTGGGTGAAAATAACGAAAACTCAAACCTGAATGAGCATCCCACGAAGAACCAAAGCGAAGAGAGACACAATTAAACGATGTTTCGCTCTGGGTAACCACCGTGAGCTCGTCAATGGTAACACTGATCACCCTCCCCATACATCAGAAAACACCATCATACACTTTGATTTCCAACTGTTAATCACTCACAAATAGGCATCGTTCCGCACTGTTACTTATCCAAGTTACCTGATACGGCTTCGTCCTGGCGTGTTAATCTTTCCAATAGGTTTACGCCATAAGGCGATAAGGCAAGAAGAAAATAAAAAAAACTCTGAATCATTTACTTCAACCGAAAACAATCTAAAAATAAAAGATCAAAAGATCTTGAGTGGAAAAAAACGAAATCAAACTTGGATGAGTATCCCACAAGGAACTCACAAAGGACCAAAACGATGCCTATTTAAGAGTGATTCAACGTTGGAAAACAAAGTGTGACCAGTGGAAACACTGACCCGCTCACGCTGGTTACCCAGAGCGAAATATCGTTTAGTCATATCCCTATTCGCTTTGGTTCTTTGTGTGTTCCCTGTGGGATGCTCATCCAAGTTTGAATTTTCTTTTGTTTTAAGATTATTTTCGGTGGATGTAAGAGAAATGATCAAATGAGGTTTCCCCCTGGGCAACCAGCATGGGCTCATCAGCGGTTTCACTGGTCACCCTCCCCAAGCATCATTCAACACCATCATACACTTTCATTTCCAACTTTGAATCACTCACAAATAGGCATCGTTCCGCTCTAGCACTTATCTAAGACACCTGATACGGGTTCGTCCTGGCGTGTTAATCTTTCCAATAGGTTTATATCCAAAGCAACTGTACCTGTTAACTTATTTACAAACTGGAATTAAAAGATGGAGTTTATCTAAAAGCTTAATTATCAAACAAAACTTTCCACTAAAAGATCACACTTCGCTAATGGCCATTTTCTTATGTTCTACCAGAAAATCGAGTACCGTCAAGTTCGTTGAACCGAAAAGACTCTTTTGTGAACGCATGAGTGAATGATCGTTCGATTCAGGTCAGTTTTTTTCCGCATTTGTTTACATGATCTCCTTTGATGAAATATTTTTATTTGCGGTTTGCGATTGCAATGGGCTTGTGTTTGTTTAGTTTGTTGGAACAACTATGTTGTCGATGCTTGTAATATTAATTGAGAACGGCGGCGGCGATCTCTCTTTTCATCGTAAAATGTCCGTTGCACTGAGATATATAATTGCATTAAACAATACCCAAACAAAAAATTTGAGTGAATCCTTTCTAACCCGGCTAGAGATCAAAAGCTTGAAAAATGGATCATATACACCTGTTTGGACTGCAAACACTATAGGTAGCTCAATAATTGACTAATGTCGGCAATTTCGGCATTAGGTCGACATCGGCCATCACCGATCATACCCATATGCACACTAAAAATTATAGGCATAGTGAAAAAAAAACAAAAACCAACACAAATAAAAAATAATCTATAATAGGTCAAAGTTTTCTTGAAATGCAAAATCAATATTGTCATATAATTTATTATCCATTAAAGTTCAGTTTTAGTTTTTACGAAAGGCTTAAGAAACCATAGTTATATTTTAAAAGTCTTGGAATGCTTTTTTAAAAAGTTTATTTTAGAAAAGCTGAGCTGGTGCTCGTACAAGATCAAAAAAAAGAAAATAAACAAAAATAATGCTTTAAAATTAAGATCCCTGAGAAACAGCTGTTTCTGCATCTTCTTGGAACTGCACCTGCTTATATGGTCTTCTTCGTGAGAGATATAACTCGTCCCTCCTAAATTTCGAAAATTACGGAGTTATTTTGAAAAAATTATGGAATTATTTTAGACGGAGTATCTTACTCCTATTTCTTCTGTGGAGCCTCTATTTAAAACCTCATTTTGACTTTGTGAAGTTTTGGAGTTGCTTGAAGTTGTATTTTTAATGAACTTCAAAACTTCTTTTCTTTTCCAATAAGTGATCAATATAACGATCATGATCATTATTATTAATGAGATAATGTATGTTGTTAACTTTGAAGGCATCGAGTGATTATTGGCTTTAATTAACTGACTTATTTGACAAGTTTCGATTTGGCATCATCTGCTCCTCTGGATTGTGGTAGCTTTCAAATTTAATTTCTGGTAGGATAAGTTGCTGTCCTTTGACTAGGTGGTTTTCGTTTTTGAATTTTTGATCGATGATTTTGACTTGATATTTTTCGGGTATCTGAACCAGTAAGGGTTGATTGATCTGGAGGTATTGAATGGTTCTACATTGCGTGTACATCACCAGTGTTTTAGCGGGCATAATATGCAAAACTTCTTGAGTGATTTGCTTAATGAATTCTTGCATATTCACTTTTATGGAAGGGCAGTTTTGGGGTTGAAAACCCTCGGTGAGTCTTGAAGTGCAATTATCTTCTGCGGTGAATCTCTCTTGACAGTAGTAGGTTTCTTCTAAGGATGGAAATTCTTCTTCTTGGAAGTAGCTCTTTTTAGGATTGCGTGCCAAGTAGGGGTAGCGAGGGCTAAATATTTGGTTATTTTGGATAGTAGGAATATGATGATAAAGGGTAAAGATTTCTGGTTCGATAATAGAATTCAAAAATTGACTTGCGTTTCCAAAAATTTATAATAGGTAATAAGATATTGTTAAAATTTGGTATCTTTTTTATTTGGTTCTTCTTTATAGATAGTCTTTAAATAATCGATCATTTGTATGAGATCATTACTTGAAATAACAGAGTTATGCAAAGCATTTAATTTCGCAAACATTATCGCGTCTTCCAAATTATCGAGAAATGTTATGAAATTTTGACAGTCTAAATTTATTTGTGACAATATGCTCTGACAGGTTAAGTAATTGCTCACATTTTGTAGCTCTTTCCCTATATTAAACTGAAGTAATTCTAAGCCCTTCTCTAACTTATTTTGATCATTTCCTAAGTTATTATCATATTATGATAATTTTTAATTAAAGATTTCTAAAGAGATATTTGCAGAATCGCCTCTTTGACAATGCTTTTTTGCTTTTCTTGTAATTCAAAAATCGCGTTTTCGTATCGATCTCCGTCTTTGGAATCAAGGGTGCCGAATAGCCACTTATTGACTTTACCGATAGCGTCGATTAACACTCTTTTTTTTCTTATTATAGGGTGAAGATTTAAAATTTTGTTTTTTGTGGGTTTTAATAGGTATTCCGTTCTTTTAAGCAAGTTCTCAAAAAGTGCATGGAAAGATATGGGATTTGTCGCGTTTCGCGTAAAGTTATTTTTTATTCTAAACACATAATTTCCAATTTTTATAAATTGATTGATTATTGTTTTTAAATCAATATAATGCAAAAATATGTGTTTGGTATATGTCAACTTTGAGTTTTCTAGTTAAACGGGGAGAATAGGGTTTTTGAGGGGAGTTATTTGTATATCGTTATTACTTGTCGCTGTCCCGAACGGGAGTACGAGTGCTAGTAGAGGGCTGCTCGCCAGGAGGTTCGTTGCTCTCATTGGGAATCTGTAAAATAGATTTATTTTTATTTTTGTGCTTTGCCTTTAGTTTGCTTAAACTGGCTTTATGATATGCGCCTTCGTTTGTTGATATTTTTATGCCGTGTTGGCTTTTTACATTAACTTTAGTAAATTTAGGCGTATACTGAGGCTTAGATTTTGTCTGGGCGTAGGCGTCGAGAGTGTTTGAAAAATCGAGTGGATCTTGCCGATTTTCGTTAGTTTTTTCGATTTGTTTTTCTTTGGTCATTTAGTTTTTGTGTTGTTTCTTTGTGCTTTTGTACGTAGTCGGATAAATAACGGCGTCGGTTAAATTAAAAGGGTTCGTGCTGTTCACGTGACCTCTTATTACTTCAAAGGTTGTAAACGTGGGTGCTAAAATAGGGGCTCTAAAGAATATCGCGTAACGTTGTTTTGGTTCTATGAATTCTTTTAATAGTTTTATTATGTATTCTTGTATAAGTTTAGATTACAGAGTGACATAGTACCTTGTGCTATTAAATATTTTGTCAAATCGAGATTGTAATCGGTCGATATCGCCAATAATCATAATTATATAATTTTTATATTTCTGGACGCACTAGGAAATCTTCAATGACGTCACTAGTGTCGTCCGGTTTGTTTTGTACCGATTCCATTTCGAGTGCGTTTATATCGATTGAATTTTGGGAAGGCGCGTCGGCTACGTATTTATAGTATAGGAGTACTCATCAAGTTTTAAGGGTTAAAGTCTGGTGGTCGGTGTTAATAACAAGATGTTGACCAAATAGGTACGGGTAAAAGGATTTGCATCCCCAAACTACTGCGAATAACTCTTTTTCTATCGTGAAATAATTGGTTTCCGTAGGATTGAGAGTGCGTGACGCGTAACATATAAGGTGATCGTTTTGACTAAGGACTGCACCTATCGCCAATTTGGAAGCATCAGTTGTTAAAAGGAATGGCTTCAAAAAATCGGGGTAAGCTAAAACGGGTTTGCTAGTAAGAATGGTTCTGCAGTTGTTAAAAGCGTCTATGAATTTTGGCGTATGTTCAATTTTAGCGTTCTTTTTAAGGCACGAGGTCAAAAGTTATTTTCGCGAAGTTTTTTACAAATTTTTTATAATAGCCTAAAAGTCGAAAAAATTGTTTAATTTGGGTTTGCGTTTTTTGGTTTTATACAGCCACGCGCTACGACGTGTCCTAGAAATTCAACTTTCTTACGGAAGAACTCGCATTTATCTAACTGAATTTTTAATCGCGCTTCGCCTAATTTTGAAAATACTAATTTTAAATTTTGGAGTCCTATACTGAATATAAAGATGTCGTCCATATACACCATACATATTTTGTTTTGTACTTCCTTAAGGACTTCGTCCATAGCGCGTTGAAAAGTCGCGGGGGCGTTTTTGAGGCCGAAAGGCATGCGCAGATACTCATAATGACCGCCATCCACGGAGAATTTTGCGCCATTTCGATCTGGTGAAACCCAGAGGCTAAATCAAGAGTCGAAAAATTTATTCTATTCATCAAGAATATTGACAATATTTGGTATTGGATATCTATCGTCAATATCCCCTTCATTGACCTTTCGGTAATCGACCACCAGGCGCCATTTCTGCTTGCCTGGAGCGTCAAGTTTTTTGGGGAGGGGTCTAATTATTTCTTTGTCCAACATCTCATCAGTTTGGCATTTTACCTCATCTCTGTGGATATAGGGATGCCTATAAGATTTAGCGTGATTAGGAGTTTGGTCTGTCATTTTAATTTCGTGTTTGATTTTTGAAGTAAAAGTGAGGGGGTGTCCGAGTTTTAAATAGATTTCTTCTCTTTACTGTTCATGTGTCCACTTCTTATAAGGTATATCGGATTTTTGATTGTAAAGATTTTCGCTTTTAAATTTTGGATAAAAATTTTTGAAACTGTGTATTTTGGAATAATTCGACGGGAAGCGGTTGTGTGCAAAATTTGTGGTATGGAAGATCACTTATCGTCCCAGATATTGTTAAAATGTCTCCCTCATATACGCTAACAGGAAAAATTTTTCGTTAGGGCCCACAGAAAAATTAAAACCTACGTCTGTTGGTGACCTATATTTAAAAGGAATTTCGATGTAAGCACCTATCAATTTTTTATTTATTAGGTCAATATTAAAGTTCATATTGATAAGGTCAGAAAGTACTACTACACCGTCAAAGTAGTCGTGGAAATTAAATAAGATATGCCGGTAACAATGCTTGGTATCGGGTTACTTGATTACCAACTGCTGTTTTGTATACGTTCTGTGACTGATGTATACAATCGGGATAATATTTTTCAATAATCGATGGTTTAATTATGGATCTTGAACTATATCAATTAACATTTTGAGTAGGGGTTGTTCGATTTCGATATAGGGAGAGCGTTATTTGAAGAAATATTCTTCTATTAAGGTTGTTGGTTTCTTGGTGAAATTTCCTGAAAGTTTAGATTTTGGTCAGAGTTTTCAGTTCCATTAATTTTGAGAATTTTCTTGTGTGTATTCAATCGTTTGTTCATAAGACTCGGTTGTTTCGTGTTGCATGTTATCTGAGTAATAATAACTTTGGGAGTCGTACTGAATAAAATAATATTCGACTTTGCCGTATTGATCGGGATTATCGATCGATTAATCATCGCAATATTCGTTGTTAAATAATTCTTCGAAATGATATAGGGGTTTAAGATTCTGAGGTGGACGATTTTGGTTATTTTGATTGAAATTTTGTGATCTTTGATTATTAGTATTAAAGGTATTTCGCGACGTGGTTGTCACTGGGATTGGTTTCGGCAGATTTTCGGGTGGCATTTGATTTGGTCTGAAGACGTTTTGTTTAGGTCCAAATTCTTACTGGTTTGTAAAGAATCTTTTCGGTTGCATTTGACGAGTTTGGATATTAATAGGTCCAGTAGGGAAATTTTGTATATGTGGCGTGTTAAAACCTTGATTATTAAAATTTTGATTTAGCGGTTGTTTTTGGTTAAAATTCGGAGTGAAAAATCTCTGTGAATTATTTTGGGGATATTTTTGGTAATTTTGTACTTTTTGGATTTTGGTGGGAACTAGAAGGTTTGTTTTGGTGGCTAAAATTTCGATTCATTTGATTGTGATTTTTGTTGTTAGATTTTGCAAAATCATTATTTTGCATGCCGTAAAGTTTTTCAAAATTTTCGTAGTCATTGACATGTGCAATAGCTTCTTCTAAAGAAGACGGTCGTTTTAAATACATATTATTTCCAACAATGCTAGGGCATCCTCCAATAAATGTGTTTAATGCTGTTTTTGTTATAGTGAGATCGCATAAGGGCGATATTTTCGGGTGTGAAATTTGGTTGACTGCCTCTCTGATTGATTGTATTTACAAGATATTGCACTCTAGTTCGAAAATTAATTGAGTTTTCATTTTTAAATGGTCTTGTACTTATTAACTCTTGCACCAAGTAATCTAATTCTCTGCGATTTGAAAGACATTCTACTACGGTAGCCCTTAAAGAAACCCAGTTGGTTAAATCTACCCTACTTCCTACCAATCATTCAGCTCTGCCTATTAATTTACCCTGTATGCTATCAAAAATTAGACGTTTAAGATTAAAGTCTTGATCTATAGCATAATCAGCTACTCTGCTATCGCATCTAATTAAAAGTCTATTATGGGTTGAAAAATCGCCATCGTATGTTTCGATCGCACTAAGGCGTGATTTAAAAAGATCCCAATTTATTTGTTTTGACACTGGTGCTGCTGGTGCCGTATTGTTATTGATATATTTGGATTGTTTTTATTTCTTAAACTAAATAATATGGTAATATTTTGTTTTAGATTTCCCTAAAATCACTTCAAATGATATATTACTTAAATATTTTTAAATCCGTTTCTTGCTTTTGTCGCAAAATATTAAATTATACCAATTTTTAATTTTGTATTTCTTAACATATTTTCTTAATTAATAAGTACGCAATGAGACTTGCGTAAACCTAGCTTTTGTTCGCGATGAACCTGCCCTACTTATCTCTCCAGAAACCTTATTCAGAGGGTTCGGGATAAGGCAAAAAGGAAATTACCACTTACAGATTTTTCTGTAATGCTGGTATCCTTTTTCCTATTTAACAAATTTGTCTTCTCCAGGTTGTTAGGTCCTTGTGCACTCAAGAGTTAAGACTCACAACACGAAAGTTAAGTTTTTCAGCGAAACTCCACAAAACTGCCGTTTTCTCGCCAAACTTCTTATTTTCAGCGAAAGTTTGTTAGCCCGTTTAGTACTCGCAAAAGAATATTTACGTAGTGGTGTACATCCGAATGACTGCGCCAGTTATGTTTTGAAAGTCCCGGATAGTTTTTTTTTAGTTTTATTTTTGAAAAGCTGAGCTGCTGCTCGTACAAGATCAAAAATGGGAATAAATTTTAGACACAAACAAAAGAAATAAAAATAATGCTTTAAAATTAATATCCCTGGGAAACTGCTGATTCTGCATCTTCTTGGAACCGCACCTACTTACATGGTCTTCTTCGTGAGATTTTTGCTTATATAGTTCGATACAGGAATCTAATAAGGGCTCTGAGATATTTAAAAAAACGCTTTAAAATATCTTTACCAAATACGAGTATCACTATGAGAATATCAACGCAAAATTGTACCTCTATTCGTCATTTTCCACGGGTTTGAAAAGCTCAAGGAACAACCAAAACTATAGTTTTTGTGCGTGACAAACAACTTTGCCCATTAGCATTTTCCCAGGCCAAATCTATATAAAAGGGGACCCGAAAAATAACGAATTCATTCTAGTGTGATCATTGAAAGTATAAGCATTCAAGTATAGTTTTCTTTAAAAACAAACAGATAATAATAATAATAGAAAGAAAATTTTTCCAAAAAGTTAGAATAGTCATAATCAGTACAAAATTGTTAAAAGCAGTTTTTAACCGCCCTTTCGCCAGATCAAGATAAGGACAGGATGTAAGTGTAACTGAGTGTCAAGTTAGTTCTTTAAACATGTTGGACATTTCAAACTCTATGGTGTTGGCAAGCTTATAATCCCTAATTATAGTGTCTTTTTTTAATAAATTCTTTTAGCTTCGGTATCTAAGGATAAAACTCTATTTATACGGAATATATGGATCCTAGAGAAATTCTATTCATAAATTATAATGTAAAAATAATATAATGTGCACGCTAAACGGACTTTTTTCTCATTATTTGAATAATAGTGAATCAGGTGGTTAAATACTTTGTGCCTCCGAACCCACTTAGCAAGTGTATACTACCCCTAAAATGCTTCCTTAAACTTTTGCCTTTTAAAAAGTGGTAATTACGAATTAAATCTATTTTCAGTGCAGAAGAAAAAGATTGACTAAATAAAAGCTGCAAGACATAAAAGTGCACACATTTCAATTAAACTTTTTAATCCACGGCGTCCCTTTTAAGGGACGTGATCAAATGCACTATTTGTCAGACTTATAGGGGACAGTAGGCCGTCGTACGCTTAAATACAGGTTGAGTGAAATAGTATCGATTGGCAAGTGAACGAGAGACGATTGTTTCACAGTTTCTGGCACCTGTGCCAATCGATATGGATGCCTCATTTTACGGAAATAAACGTGGCGGGTAAGAAAATTGATTTATGTTAAAAAACTCGTTACTTAATATAGAGTTTGATTTAAATAGTTTTGACTAACTCTCCTATATTGATTATTTTTAATATGTTTGCAAGTAGATAAGTAAATATTTTGTTATCACAGATTTTGCGTCACGTCCCTTAAAAGGAACACTGTCTTCAGTAGGTTTTTGTGATGCAGCAATATTTCAGGTTTATTTTGGTTTGGTCTAATGTATATCTACTGCCTCCTGACGATGGTAATGTTACTGGTCAGGACAGTGACAATTCGGATGATGAGCATGACGATAATATCAACCATCTTCCTCGAGTTATTCTCAATAATCCCTACGAGGTTGATGGTGTAAATGAAGATAATTTTAAATTACAATAAGCACATACTTGGGGTCGATAAAATTGATCCTTTAGTTGCTGTATATCAAACAAGAATCAGGCACAGAAAATGGTATTGGCCCCTGGTCGCATATCTTTTGGACTTGTCATTAGTCAACGGATGGCTGTTGATGAAAAAAGTAAAATCTCATGTACCACAAGCAGCAGCTTTTTTCGAAGATATCTGGCCTTAAGCCTTTAAAAATCTTTTAGGGTTAAGCCTCAACCTGCGGGCGTACTTATTGTTTTAAATATATAGTATGTTTTCACATTATATACAATACGTATCGAAAATAAACAGAGAACAAGCTCTATGAAAGAAAAAGAAGACAATATTTTCAATACGTATTAAGTACTTTGTGAAAATATACTAATAGATTCGGTATGTTTTGACAATGTTGGGCACATCATAATTTATAACGAAACAAACCGTCGATTTGGTAACTGCAGAAAAAAGTCAAATTTCATTTGTAAAAAATTTACACTCAAAATTAGGTTTTAAGTTTTATCATAGTCGTTAGTTTACACAGATACCTAACTATATTTAGTGTTTAAAGGTTTTGTTTCCATTTACTTTTAGTATTTACGTATTTTAATATAACCCTAGAAGACGATATCCCTTAAAAAGAACAACAGTTTTTTTGTTTGAAATTAGATTTTCTTTTATTTTTGAAAGTATTTTTAGGAATAAAATAACATTAGAAATGTAAACGACTTTTATTTCCAAAGAAAGTAGCAACCGTGTCCACTAATGGGTTAACTAAAGAAGGAACAGGTACTACAAATGGCTTTAGTGTGTTTGGGGTTGATTTTTGACTCAATGCAATTGTAGAAAAAGAAACATTGACAGATTTTCAAGTGCGGTCCTAAAGTACGAATAAGCTATAAAAAATAGTATGTCAGTGGGATCGATATCCCCATGAGAGTCGCCACGTAAGTAGCAGCCAGCAGCTGAGATTATCAAGTTAAATCAACCCAACCGACGCTCCAGAAGCAAACCACCTTGTGTTTATCTAAATTTAAAAATGGTAGAAGAAAACGAATAAAAACCAGTACCATATTATGATGAGCATAGTAATGGTGAAGATTTTTTAAATTTAATCAACATCAACAGGTATGGTTGCTAACTTGACAGAAGCACAAAAAGGGGCCATAGTTAAAAGATAAGGCCAAAATTTATTTAGAATCCAAACCAGACCTTAAAAATACACCTAGCTGGGATACTTCATATCGAGCCCTTAGAAAGCAGTTTAAATAAGCAAAAAAAAGTGGAGACGCAAGAAGCAGATACATGGAATGTAGACAACGAGTCAAGGATTACTTAGCGCAATTCAATATTTTAGCTAATAGAACTATTTCTTATACTTTTATTGACGTGGTTGACAGATAATTAAGGTCGCGCTTTAAGAAAAATTAACAAAATATTTTATAATTGGCCTTATTCCCCATTTAAAGGAAAAAGTTTTCTCAGATGATCCTAGAACATTATCTGAGGAAATTACAAAAGCAAGCAGAGGGGAAGCCATCTCCGGGATTATGAAAATAAATAGAGATAGAAAGAGTGCTGAACTGTGGGAACTAATGAACAACAAGGGAGATGCTTCTACTGTCAAGATGTTGGACACATTTTCCGAAACTGCCCAAAGAAACTCAATCAAGTTGGACATATCAGGAGTACCAGTCCCAGAGACCTCAGAAGAATGCCACAAAATGATTTCTTTCATCCGGGTAGACAGCAAGCTTATCTCAATATAACAAACCATATGAGATCATGGTATGACAGATTTGAAAGAAATAACGGCAACAAAAATCAGTCATGAAGTAGAAATAGAAATTTAAACCTAAGCGCAGCCACTTTCCAACCCCGAAAGACGGCTGCTCAAAACACGACAAACCAGAATTAAATGTAAATAATACAAGGACGCACCACTCTAATGACTCATGTAATATAGATAGAATCGAAACAGGCATTAAAGTCTGGTAAAACCGAGGGGTTTAAACCGATTCGAAGTAGGACCAATCTGGTAGATATTTAAGGATCTATAATCCCCAGTTTGGGAAAATTAGTTTTACCTATTGAATTGTTTAAAGGAATAGTACTGGATCACGATTTCGTAGTGGTAGAAAAGCCATGTTTTGCAGCAGACATAGATAGATAGATAGATAGATAGATAGATAGATTTATTTCGTTCCGGGCACTACAAAAATAACAGTAGAAAGAAACAAGTCAAAGAGAAAAAATAACTTAGTAAGTAAGATAATTAAGATATGTTTTAAATTTCATTCTAGCCTTACATTTAAAAAAAACACATACAATACACAGTTCAGTGAAAAAATTACAAAAAGACACAAAAGGTACACTTGCGACTATAACCCAAATTCTTAAAAGAACTTTTTTTTTAAATTTTAATTTAGTAAATAGTGTCTAAAAACTCAGAAATGGAGTAAAAAGCGTTTTGGCACAAAAAGCTTTTTAATTGCTTTTTGAATCTCTTCTCCGATATTCTTTTTAGTTCATCATGAAGAGAGTTGTATAAGCGTATTCCTGCAAAAATTGAAGAATTTTTAAAATATTCATGATTATGCCTCTAAACAGAAAATTTGTTACGGTTTCTTGTTCAGTATTCATGAAAAGTTCCGTTAAACACAAAGTTTGACTTATTTCTATGAATGTAAGTTAAAATATTAAGTAAGTAAATGGAAACTACAGTAAGAATCTTATACTTTTTGCAAGTATCCCTACAGCTAGCACTAAATGGTAGGTCAAACATCAGTCGGAGGATCCTCTTTTGTGCAATGAGGACCCTCTCGACGTCGCTTGCCAGTTCCCAAACGACAATGCTGTAGGACATACTTGAGTAAGCTAAAGAATAATAAACATTAAGTAGTGACTTTTTATTTAGTGAGTTTTTTAAGGAACTTAACATAAAAAAGTTTTTGTTTAATTTTGAGCAAACTGATTCAATATGCTGACACCAGGACAATTGACTATCGATCGTAATACCTAAAAATTTTGCGGTTTTTTCAGTTTTTAAGATTGAAGTGACCGTTAAAAACAAATGACCAGTTAAGGGATTGTTGCCTGACAGAGATTTCTAGGCAAACTGTTTTGCTGCAGTTGATCATAATATTGTTTTTATTGCACCCTTCCGTTAATTCCGAGAGCATTAGGATAATATCGTTAAGCAATAATTGGAAACACTTACCAGATATTACTATCGTGATATCATCACAATATTGATAAACTGAGCCTTTGCTAATATGTTCCGGAAGGTCGTGTATAAATAAAAAAAAGATTAAGGGCGCCAAAACGCTTCTTGTAAGTCAGAAAGTGTATTTTTGATTTTATCAGGTCATTGAAAAAGCCTCTTATTCCCAGTTTTTGTATCCTGCAACAAATTCTCTATTCACCAGACCAAAGGCCTTAGTGAAGTCAAAGAAAAACACAATCACAATTTCGTTGTTATCTTGTTTATTGTAAATATGCTGCAAAAGATCAGTACTCCCTAAGGCAGTTGACATTCCTGGGTGAAACCCGTACTGCTGTTTAGAAAGTACATTGTTTTTATTTAAAAATGATAACAGTTTATCATAAACGATTTTTTCAAAAATTTTTGAAAATATGCTTAAAACGGAAATTGTTCAGTAATTCTCTACATTTTCAGGATCGCCTTTTTTAAAGATAGGGGATATATTATAATTAACTGATTTAATTAATTTTATGGGAATGCCGTCTAGACCACAGGAATTTTTATTTGGTAGAGACTTTATTACAGATGTGATTTCTTCGTACGTAATCGGATTAATAAAAATACTATTTGAGATTGTGTTTTTGCTGGTAGAGCATTGTAAACAAAGCTTTCCTTGAAAGTGACTTTGAAGTTTGTCCTGTATGCCAGTGGATAGATATGTGCAAAAAACGTTAGCAATTTGTCGAGGTTCGTGGTAAACCTTATTATTATATAATACTTTAGTAACAGTGGTATCTTTTTTATAGAAACAGCTTTTTTCGTTTTTGATGTGTTTTTTAACTTGTTTTTTTTTTAGTTTTGTATTGATTAATTAAGTTATTATCGCCACTTCTATTTTTTAAACAACAGATTGGCTCTAAACTTTTTAGTTCATTTTGTAATTCGCTAGAAAATGGAATTAAGTGTTTATAAAATTACTTTTTTTAGTGGAAAACTAGTTTCATAGCGTCATAAGAAGTTGTCTAAAAAGGTATTAAATTCTCGTTCGACGTCACTACTCAATAACTCAAAATTTTGGGGCTTAAACCAAAATAAAAATTCATTAATGCTTTCATCAGAAAAATGTCGTATATATTTAACAGAGTTTTCGGAATTTTGAGGAGTTGAGGTACCATACTCATAACTTGAAATTTGGCAAGGGTGATCAGAAATTTCTGGATCATAGTTTAAAACGCTCTTTACCAAGTCAGGTTTATTTGAGGCCACAGAATCAAGCAATGAATACGCTGTGTGTCCGTTTCTGGATTGTATTCGTGTTGGTGAGTTCACCAGGGACACCAGATTATAGGATTGAAAAATATCGCTCAGTAGCTTTTTTATATAATTTAGGATTTTTCCCTATATTTGGGTTAAAGTCGCCCGTCAGTAAAATACTACTAAACTTTTCGAAAGCTTTAGTTAAAATTATACATAAAATCGAAATAAATGATTCATCAAAGTCATCGTTTGTAGGTCTATACACATTAATTAAACACAAATTGTTGCCTGTTACACAAGAAGACTCTAAAATCATCTCCACTGATAGTCTATTAATATATTCGACAGGCAAAAAGTTTTTTGAAAATCATTTTCCATGTAGATCGCAGATCCGCCATGAATATATCGAGTACGAGAAAAATGAGTCAACAATTTAAAATTTGTAAGATTTATTGATTCAATGTTATTTTGTAAAATAAGGTTATGTTTGATAATTAAGAGTTCTATTAAATTGATCTTGTTTGAGAGACTTTGAACGTTTAAATGCATTAGAGAAATATATTTACTTGACTTACAGTTAGCAATCATTCCAGTTATTGAGGAAGATTCCGTGGTACTCTCACTTGAAAACCCTCCCTACGCGCAGGAGGAAAACGAAATCTTTTCACTGCAACACCCGCGGGCCAAATTTCCGGGTCGTAAACTTTGCTTACATCATTGATTGGAAATCGCACTCAAATTTTATTTCCGGAGACAAGTTTTTCAGAAAGTCACTTAGCATTTTTTCAGACGTACCCGCGACAAGGCGATAGACATGTAAATATCCGAAATTTGGTACTGCTTGGATTGTACTGTTGTTTATATTGTTTCGTCCGATAACAGCCTTTGTTTTGTTGGAATTCCAGTATGAAGGTCGAGTGTATGGTTGCAATAGATTACTTTGCGCATTAGAGATTGCATTCGCTACTTTTTCTTGTGAAATTAATTGATTGCTGTTTGTGTGATACTGTTGCGAATTTCCTGATCTAGCCCACGTAGTAGGTGTGCAATGACGTTTATTTACTACTAGATGATGCTGTGTCCATCTGGTTATTTATTGTTATTGCGCAGTAATTATATAATAGTTTTTTGATCTTCTAATCGGTCTTCGAGTTGTTGGTTCATTTTTGATGGGCTGCTTACCTTAACCTTAAGAACTTCCATGTTAATTTTTTGTTTGATTCGGGAATCGCTCGTACAAATGACGGCATTTGGCGCCAAAATGTCGGAAGCATCGTGATAATTACTTTCTTCGTTGTGGTCCCATTCTAGGCTTGCTTTCAATTTTAATTGAAGCTCACATAGCACTGTATTACTTGCAAAACTACTTGGCAATCGATAATATCTGACTTTTTTAACTTATTCAATTTAGCTACTAAAAGCGTGTCTGCTTCATCCGCCATCTTAAGTTTATACTTCTGGGATAAGATTTGTTGCAACAATATGGAGCAAAAATTGATTGGGGACATAAGAGACTATTTTCAATGGAAGACGAAGTAGAGCTTACGAAAGAAGAAGAAGCATATAATACTACAGTAAGCATACTTGCTAGAGAGAAAATGGAGTAAAAGAAAAACTGGAAAATCTAAAGGAGGTGGAGACCTCGCTGTTGGCCACAGTGGGAAATCAAATTACTCGGATAATACTTAGCCGCCATTTGGGCACCTCAAAAATCCTGCAAGCCAGACCAGAGACGCTTCGAAAAACCACAGGCGCCGTGGTACAAAATAAAGAAACAAGGCAAACAAAAGATGTTGAAAAATTACATGGCGAAAAGTCAATTAGTGCAAAGGCACTCTCCTTCTACAGCTTACTCTGAAGAAACCAAAGCCACATGTATTGCCTCCAAGAAGCTTAAAGTACAGTTAACGAAGGATCTGTTAATTCCAAGTAAAAGTGAAGTGATCTGTATGGCAACAATAATAAATTCCCCAAAGGATGTAGGAGACTACATTGTAGTAGAAATATTACTAGTAGCCAGAAGCCTATGTCAGGTTGCAAAGCAGATTCCAATTAGAATAGCACATATTTTAGACAGAGACATATTAGTACAGAAAAAATAAAGGGATTCCTAAGGCAACAGAAGCTTTTATCGAAAAACCTCAAACATCTAGCTCTTTAAAACCTTGCCAAGAGACGACTTTTAAGAAATACTAGAAAAACTTAACTTGTCCAATACAAAAAATTACAATGAACGAAAACTGCAAGAACTTGTAATAAAGTATATAGATATATTTAAAGGACCAAATCAAAAACATGGTTCTACTTCCACTGTGGTTCATCGAATAATAAAAGATAACGCTATACCCATTTAATTTTAAAGAAAGGAATAGCAAAATTATTGGATGACATTATTATAACTGAAAGTTTTTCACCATGGAGTGTTTCTGCAATTCTACTTGAGGATAAACATCATGCTAACGAGGAGACGCAGTTTCGATTGGTTATCGATTTTAGGGAAGTTAATGCAGGGAGGATGATGTCACGATCGATCAACTGTCGGGAGCAGCTCTCTTCTCAATAATGGACTTAGCGTCAGTATACTCTCAAATTCCTCTTCATCTCTATGATAAAGAACGAGTTTAAAAGAATGCCGATGTGTTTAAAAAACGCACCTAGTATCTGTTAACGAGTGCAAACAGCATATTTGCGGACATCTTTTATTAACAATGTCTTCCTTACTTAAATGATTTGATAGTTTACATCCCCAATGACATCGATGAACATTTAAGAAAATTGAAACTTGTATTCAATAAAATGACAGAAAACAAAGTTTAGTTTAAACCTACAAAATGTAAATTCTTAAAGAAAGAAGTTGAATAAGTGGACTAGTAAGTAAAACTTGTTGTGTCATAAGCAAAGTTAACAGTTTAACTTGTTTGGGAAGCGAAGCTTATAATGATGATGAAATAAGAATCACAAATAGTAGCTGTAATCCATAAAGAAGAATCAAAAGAAATGGAAGCTGAACCTATGCAAAACATTATTTGGACCACCAAAAATATAGCAAAATTACAACAAGAAGATCGAGTGAATCAAAAATTAAATGATAATATAAACGATAATGATATATTTTATTAAAATGAAATTCTAAAAGTTAACCATGATTCGATGTTTGGAGGTCATAACGGACAAAAGCAAACCGTGCAAATAATATCCAAAGACTTTTATTGGAAAACGCTCAAGACGGTCGTCAAAAAATATTGCGAACAGTGTCGGCTTGCAATATTAAAAAGACCAATCACCAACTTCCACCAGCAATGCAACCTACTCCAATACCAAATAGTCTTTTTGAAATCACAATCATGGATATTTGTGGACCATTCCATAAGACTGACAACTCAAATAAATATATGCTAACCTGCATAGATTTTTTTTAACCAGATATCTAGAAGTAGTAGCTCTTTCAGATTTAACGGAACCCACGGTAGTAAACTTAGAACTTTTTGCAGAAGTTTGTAAGATTCTACAAAAACTGCATACCCCCTTACAACCCTCAATCAAACAGAATAATTGAAAGAATGCTTAAGAATTAAGCTTTTATTTAAGAGAATATGAAACCAGCTGGGATATTTGAATTCCTTACGTAATGATGTGCATAAGAAACACTCCGTGTAGTTCAAAGAATGAAAATCCGGTTTTTTTAATGTTCGGCAGACATAGAAACACTATATAGTATCCAACTAGATTCAAGAATACCATATGATCTAACAGAAAATTACGCAAACGAATTATTTTTCCGATTAAACAGAGCTCATGAGATAGCTAGAGAGAACTTACAACAAGTTTCAGAACAAAGAAGGGATGAACATAATGCGAAAAGAACCCGAAGAGAATTTGAATTACGAGACAAATTTATTTGTATACTCCAGCTCTAAAAGGAAAAGCAGTATCCTCCAAGTTTTATCCAAAATGGTCAGGGCCTTATAGAATTATTGAAAAGGAAGTTCCAGTTACTCTTCTAATTAAAGAAATAAATGGAAGAAAGGAACAAATGGCACTTGCTAGCCAATCAAAATAATGAAAAACGTACGAATTTCCACAAGAACATAATATCTCAAAAAAATTTAGTGAAGAAACTAAAGTTAGCAATGTGATGAAAATAAATCTAACAGTTCTAGTTCAGAAGGAGAAAAAACGAATGATGAAGCAAATGAACTAAGCGGTGCTAACTCTATTAATGAAAATTACCATAAAAGCAAATATGGTTACGATACAGCCAATTTATCTGAAGAAGATCTGGGAAATGAAACTATACAACGTTATTTTTCTGATTCGAAAATTGAAGCAGAGTTACACAATCTGAGACCGCGAAGAAGTTTACAAAAACCTAACCGTTTCAAATATTTTCAATTAAATATGTTCAATTAAATCGAACAGTTTCATTGTTTCTTTAAAATTTAACAATTTTAATAACAATGGGTTTCTTAACTTACGTAAAAAAGAATGTAAAAGTAAAATTAGAAAAGAAAACATACGCATGTAATATGCTACACCTATAATAATTATTGTACCGCATCGGTCTTCAGGAATAAAAAAAAAGAAAAAGAAATACCCGAAAAGAAATATTAACTTTTTCTAAGTACATTATAAAAATCAATTTTTTTTAGCGATATAGAACTAGTTTCAGAAAATCTTATTTGCTAAAAGGTATTAGTAATTTATATTTGTATTATAGGCTTATTCATTTCTTAGGAATGCACGGAGCTTAAATATATTTAATATTACATGAGCTATCTCTTTTGTACTTTTCGTATCTGCATTGCTTAAGGCATTTACTAGGTAGTCGAGGTTTGTCCAGAACGGCGAACGAGCAGATTTATACAGTGGGCAAACATAAGAAATATGGTAAGAAGTTCCCAACTTCCATCATAGTAAACCCTGAGGGACTAAATCGAAGGCCCGCTTAAAATCAATGAAATCTAAATAAATTGTCTTTTTTTGAGTCTTGTTGTTGTCAATACACCCTCTCTTGGCCCGAAAGCCCGACTGGGATTCGGGGATTGCATAAGTAACCTCATTCCACTCTAGAAGGCGGTTGAGAATCACTTGTGTAAATAGTTTGGTTATGCAATTTATGAGTGCAATAGATCAGTAGTTGGGAGAAAAGACGGAAACTTCAAAATTGGATGAGTGTCCCACAAGGAACACACAAAAGACCAAAGCGAAAAGAGAAACAATTAAACGATGTTTCGCCCGGGGTGACCAGCGTGGGCTCGTCAGTGGATTCAGTAGTCACCCTCAATCCAGACATCATTTAACACCATCGCACACTCTGATTTCCAACTCTGAAACATTCACAAATAGGAATCGTTCCGCATGGTACTTATTATAAATCACATATGCTCTTAAAACAATTAAAACAAGAAGTTAAAACTTCCAAATCAGTTACATCAACCGAAAGAGTCTAAAAAGGAGAAGATCAAAAGATCTTGGGAGGAAAGAATGAAACTTCAAAATTGGATGAATATTCCTCATTCAAAATTGGATGAGTGTTCCTCATCCAATTTTGAAGTTTCGTTGTTTCCTCTCAAGATCTTTTGATATTCTCTTTTTTAGATTCTTTTCGATTGATATAACTGATTTGGAAGTTTTACTTCTTTTTTTAGATCGATAGTTGTTGGGATCCTCGGGTGAGCCTTTCTTAAACAACATTTTAAAAATGATATCACCCCATGACTGCGGAACCCTACGAGCATCCAAGACTTTATTAAAAAACGTGGTTATATAAAGTCACCAATTCTAAGGCAAGTCCTTAAGAAACTCATAAGAGACCTCGTAAATTGCAGGATTTCAATTATTCGAGGCGAGTACATTTCATCAAAAAATACTTCCCATTCCAAAACAGAAAGATTGTGATATGTTGTCCTCACCTTAAATTTTCTAACGCAATTTCAAAAAGATATCTGATCTCTTGATTTCGATAAGAGTGTAGGTACTGATTTTTCATAGATTCCTTTTTTAAGGGTCATGTGTTTTTTATACTCGTTTTTTGCAGAGAGATAGTTTTTTTGTTTGTCATGATTCGAAAAGTGCGATTGCCGGCATTTTTTGAGATAACTAATGACATGTTTTTTTAAGACTGTGACACTGTGGGTCGAACCACGGTTTACTACTATTTTTTTGGGTAAAGGTTGAATCAGAAGTAATAAGACCTCAGTTATTTGCCACTTCGTGAATTGCATTTATTAAGTTAAAGCTACAGTTACTAATATCATTTATCGGGCCAACCGATGGAGAAAACCGCATAGCCGCCCTGTATCAGCCTGTTGTTCCTGTCATTTTAGAACTGCATTTACTTTTTCTCCGCTCTCAGATCTACGGTATCTGACATTAGCAGGTATATTCAGACTAAGTAGTAGTGTCCAGAATTTTGAAGTCACTAATTATGTCAATACTTTGCAGATTGGCAAAGACTAGGTCAATTACACTGCTTCCATTTGTGTTGCAAAAAGTGAAATTTGACGGTGAATCACTTACTGTGCCCATTTAAGACAATAAGGTCATAAATGTAAGTTTCGTCCTTTGGCAGAACAGACCTGGCTCGTTCTCGGCTGTGACAAAGACGTATTTTCCAACATTTCAAAACTTGCTTCGCCAAGATTTTCGAATCTTGCATTGAAATCACCTCCAATAATTAAAGCAGTATCGGTATACGTCTCTCTTATATCCGTTAGGGCATCATTTAATAATTTTAAGGCAACTTAAAGTCAACTGAAAGTTTAAAATACATTATACTAAGAATAAAGCTAATGTTGTTTACATTAATATGAACAAAAATCCACCATGAAGATTTATTGACAATGTTGCAAACGTTGCCACTAGCACGACCATAACTTGCCTCCTTTAGAGCATTTGAGCAGGAAACTGTTTAGTCTGAAAGTTCGCTAGGACATGTTATATCGTTGGGAGACTATGTTTCACAAACACAAAATATATCTGCGTTGTAAATCGGAAATGTTGCATATGCTTTCGACATTCCAAAAGCAAATGTTTAATTTTCTTGGCTATTCTTTGGGTGGTTGCCCCCGCTTTTGACTGTTATGCACATGAATTGCTTTTTATTGAGGAAGACTTGAGGGAGATAAAGAGTCGTCATTCCTCGCTGTATTTGAACAATTTTAGATACATTTTTAACGTATTTTATCGTAAATTTTGTTTGACCATTACGGTGCAAATTGTTCAGCTCTTCTCTAAGGTTTGCCAAGTGTTCGAGCTGGGTTTGGGCAGATTTAACTCGATATTTTTATATTTTAAAGTTGTAGAGATGACGCTCAAAAATTTGAGCAAGTTTCATGCTTATTACGTTGTCGAAAAGATAAACTTAATTGGTTTGGGCTTATATGCATTTTTGCCAAGTTTAAAAAAGGCTAGGGGCAAAAAGGAACAATTATAATTTAATTCATTCAGTGTAGCTGAAAGTGTCTCGATGTTCGTTTTTCTTGTACGCCTAGGTAAATAACATTTCTTTCACGCTTTGATCTTTCGTAGAATTTGGCGCAAAAATATTCAAGATTATTATTTTTTGTAGTAGTTGCCGCAGTTTCCAAAGACTCGTGATTGTAATACTTTCAGATTTTATCTCATCTATTGTGGATTCGCAGCGGAATATTTTCACGAATTGGTTGTTAATAATGGCACATAATGACAGATAAATTTTGAACAGAAATTAATTGATGTTTTTAAATCAGCAAATTGTGACATCATGTTAGACATAATTGTGTCAAAGTGGGAAGTAGTTAGGAATTTTTATTGAGTATTTTTTGTGTCATAACTAGCGGCAATACTCAGCCCCACGCTTAAAACATTTGTACAGGATATTGGACTTGTTAATGCCGAGCCCCACCGAGACGCTATTCCGCGTAGTACCACCGTTATTGGTATCGAGTTGGATGAAGCTGCTTTGTTCATTTTCGACTGAATGACAACAATATAAATAAACGGGGAGATCGCACGTGATGCAGCTTGCTCGTTGGTTTTCGGTGACCCGGGTTTCGCAGACGGAACATGTAGCCATGATTGGCGAAAAATAAGGTTTTGTTTATGTTGTAAAAAGTGGTTTCGATTTGCAATACTTATACCCTTATTTTCACTGAGATGGTATGTCCAAATGGTAGAAGGGGATTATTAAAGGTAGATGGTAGTGCTTGACTTGACGATTTTTTTTGGAGCACTTGATGAATATATAGATTAGACAAGAAATAAAATAGGCTTCTGTGTTCTTTTAGGAAGATGAGTGCACTCATACTTTGTGCACTATGGCATGTAAGAATTAGTATCGCTCTTATGATTGCAGAAACCTAGAAATTTTACTGTGATAAGTCTCAGCGATATTTCAGCATGCCTTAACGTAGAAAATTCTTATAAAGAGGAAATACTGCAAGTACACGTTCTAGAAAGACGACGAATTGAACCAGTCATAATAAAGACTTGCCTGTTTGAGGTAACTAGACAGATTCATTACTGTGGAAGTTTTTCCCACACCTCCATACCCGGAAGACATTTGCTCACTTGTGTGCATGAAATTAGAGCCTTAGAATGTGAAAAAGTACATCAGTTTTAAGAATATTGAAAATTCATATTTTTATTTTAAAGCTAAAACTAATCGCTACTACGGCAGTGTCCCTTACACTGGCGAATCAAAATGATAAGGTTGCCAATTGTCAAGAAAAAAACTTTAATGAAAATGAAAACCAAAACAAAAATGTTGTTGGGAGTGCTTCAATAAAAATAAACTTAAGGAAATATCTTGTAAAAGCAATATTTGGAACCAATGAAATCGAATTAACCGATGGAGTAACGTTTCCCTTTTTAGCCGGTTATTGCATTGACAAGAATGGATATGTCATTTGGAAAAAGTCCGAGCAACAGGAGTGTAAACAAATTGATCTGTTATATGAAGGAAAGGCCAGTTTTAATTATCGAAAGAAATTCCAATACCCCAGGTCACGGCTACCTTGTGGTCGAAGGCAGATCCCAGATTTTTGCAATTCAACTGTTAAAACGAGATACTCTATGTGGACATATAATTTGGAGTACTGAACATCCTACAATAATTTAAAATTCTTCTACATGGAACAAAGTTTTAAAAGAAATTTCGACCTCACGTTTATAAAGACTATTTATAGGAGATGCCTATTAAAACGAAAAATTTTGCCATGTTGCTGAAAAATAGGTAAGGATATGCTTCAAGAATCTGCCAACACCAGTCGGGAAACGTAGACAAAATAAAGGGTGTTTTACCGAGTTACCGTCAAGTGGGGCTACTTGCAACGCCGTTGAAACTTGTAACAAACTGTACCATGCGCGGTTTTTAGACTCTCGCCACTCTGGGCGCGGTGAGGGTTTTCGTTCAACGCAGAGCAGTAGGCTGATGTGTGTGCAGGGGCAGCGCTGGCCAATATTTAATCTGGATTTGGCGGCATTTTTTATTGACATCGATAAGTGTGCTCTATATTTACCCTATAAAACTTCTCTTGCTCAGAGCTTATTTACAGTAGGATTTGTCTTAAATTTGGATATAATATGCTATGGCACTTGGTCTAAAACACGAAATATTCAATTTCGAGGAAAGTTAAAACGTTTTCGTCATGGGATTTTTTATTTAGTTGCGGGACCAAAGTTAGGTAACTTGCAACATGCCTAGAAAATATATGAAGCATCTTGGGCCTAGGCCCTATAGAAATGCATTGAGGGACATTGAGAATGGAACCGAAGTGTGGGATGTATCCAGGATGTTTGGAATTACTGCTTCCACACTTTCCAGGAAAAAAAGGCATTTGTTCCCCCGTAATCCTGGTCGGCAGCCAGTTTTTTTCGGGCAGTAGGAAAAAGCATTTGTTAATAATATTCAGTTAGGCACAGAGTGGGATTTTCCATTAACCCCATATGATATACGGATAATAGTAAAACAGTACCTGGACCGTAAAGGTTTTCGGAAACCACGTTTTGCAGATAATATGCCAGATGCGGAGTGCGCAAGACATTTTTGAAAGAGACACAAAGCTCAGGTAAGTTGTAAATAGCAATTATAATTAAAACATTCTTAATTTTAATTTAATTTGTTTTAGCTCAGTACAAGATTATGAGAAAACATAAAGCGGGCCAGAGCACAATTTTCCAGGGAAATTTCTTTGCGACGATCATGGTCGTCAAAAAGTCATCGTTAAACGAGGTGCTCGTCATAATGAAAGGTATATGAATACATCCTAATGGCCGGATCTGCTGCAGGCCCTATATATTACCACCATACGTTGTGTATAAGGCGCTACATTTTTATGACTCAAGGACTGAAGATGACATAGAGGGTGCGAGATACAATCGGCCAAAATCGGGGTGGTTCGACGTAACAATATTTGAAGACTGGTTCTTTCAAGTAGCCCTAAAATATTTTCGACAGGAAGATGGGCCAAAAGTCTTAATTGGAGAGAATTTTTCGAGCCACCTGCCTGTAGAGAAAATAATATTAGATTTATTCTACTACCACCTAACTCGACAAATTTATGTCAAACTTTGGACGTGGCGTCTTTTAAACCAATAAAATCTGCTTGGAAAGCTGTTTTAATGAACTGGAAATAAAAAACCAAAGGATGTATCCCAAAGGGTCAATTTCCACAGAGATACATCCATTAAACAGAGAAGAAGTGCTGAGAAAATTGCAAGACCTATGCCAAAGACCTGCAAATAAAGAAGTTTTAAACAATTCATTTGCAGACTTGTTAAAACAGGCTTGATTTCCAAATGAAAATTTAGAAATTAGCCAGGTTAAATGCAAAAAGAGATTAAATGTTATTGCTGAAAAAAGTGTATCCGACAGTGTATCTTTTTTTAAAGCTAATCAAGCTACAAATGCTCCAGATGCTGAAAACGATAACACCAAAACCATATTTCCTAAATCCTCAACTTCTATATATGAAAGCGACAGCTCGATGTCAGACAGCCACATGTCTGTTCACGATTCGGAATCAGACAATTGAGACGAATTTAATTTCGAACCTTATGAATGTCATGAAGGTCAATATGTCTTTGTTGAATTTATTGCTGCAACCAAAAGACGACAGGCTGTTAGGTATGTTGGCCACATCGAATAAGTCATAACTGAAAATGACGGCAATAAATTATTATGCTACAAATTTCTGTGAGCTACCGTGGGTACAAAACTGGCCACTAATAGCTTTAAATATCCAGAAATAGCTAATCTGCCACTCGTCAAAATTCACTAAGTAAAAATGAAGCTTCCTTCACCTAAATCAAAGAGTAAATATTTTGTTTAAAATAATTTATTTTTGTTTATAGGTTTACGTGTATTTTTGTTCAGTTTATTTCTTGCATTTTTGATTAAAATATTTATTTTTTTTATTTTGGATTAATGTTTAGTTTTTATGTTGGAATAAACTGTTCAGTTCTTGTAGTTTTTCAATAAAATATTTAGTTTTTATTTACTTAAATACCCCACTCTAAAAAATAGCTAAATATTGTTGGTTTTTGTTATTTTTCGTTGCAAGTTAAATAATACGAGCTCCTAAATGTAATAACTATTGAAAAAAAAAGGTGTTCCAAGTATCCACCTTTGTGTTTTAACTTAGCACTCTATTTTTTTTAAATAAAATATTAAATATAAATTTTATTAAAGTTGGATAGTACACTAAAAGGCCAATTTCGTCAAATTTGGTCAAAAAATAAAAAAGTTATAATTAAAATAATCTTAAAAGTGTTGCAAGTAGCCCGACTTGACGGTAACTGTCAAAATATTAAATACGAATGAGACAATGTTTATGTCACCTATCAGTCCAATATTACAGAAGAACTAGAATGCACCGATGTTTAAGCTAGACAAAAATAAGTGGGTAGGGTTTAAACCATACCCTAGAACTAGACTGAACCCAAGAGAATTAGTAGTTGATAAAGAAGATCCTATCGAATTTTAAACCAATAATAACATTAGCACAAGACGAATCTACATGAAACAAAAAATAGACCACCTTTAAGATAAATTAATGTTTGGGCTAGAGAAACCCGCCCTAAATAATATTATACTACAAAAACTGGCTTTAGAACCAGCCCTAGAACAAGGCCATGACATTATTCGACGCTAAAGAACTTGAAGAAATGACTAACTACACAATAAGAAGGCTATACGGTTACTTTTTGACAATTGGGCAAGCCAAAAGTGGACTTTCGGGCTTATATTTTATATTTAAAATAATAAAATTTCTGTTCGAGACCCTTCCCAATGCAATAGCAATCCACACTGTTAAAAAATGCTCATTTGATCTACTTGGAACATTCTGAGATACACTGACATTGTTTATTTTGAACCGAAGTAGTCCAAGGACCACCAGAAACCGAAGAAAGTATGAATTATTCAAAGTTACGAGCTCAGCTAGAGGCAGTACACACAGTGATAGAAACACCAAAACCTACTTGGAATTTTCTGAACTGACTCATCTGGATTCAAATCTTTACTCTTTGATTGTTATAGCCTGAAATCTAAGAAAGTACTTGGGTCCTATTTCATTGAAATAATAAACGATACAAAATAATCAATTAAAATTATTTTGCTACTCGGCATATAAACAAAAAAATCATACCATATTGGCAACGTATCAACAATTCAGTTCAGTCCCAAGCTGCAGAGAAAAAAGAGCAAAGTTAAATACAAAACGTAGAGTGTAGAGTGTGTATATTTTTAATGTAGAGTATGAGAATGGTGGAAAGCATTTCCACCAGAATTGAACTAGTAAATAACGCAGTAACGCAGTTGGTAGGAGGGCACCTGTCTGCCAATGTTCACAGCAGCGAAAGCAAAAAATAACTTATGGTTATTCCTCACCCACAATGAGCTAAGACGGTCCTATACCCTATGGTATGAACAATATCCTGAATACTACACAGCACATTAATGTAGTTATTTTGCTCTGCTGGACAATTTACAGCACCCAAAATGTATTTTTGGGGGACGTCGATCCTACCTGGTTAGTTACACCCCACTCCCTTGACGTAGATGAAGAAAACCAGCCTATAGAAAACGAGTCGGCGTTTGATGAGTTATTGGACAATATAAATCTAAACTTAAGCCCAATGGAGGACTATAAAAAAATAAACACAAAATGTTTTTTACAATTGTTTATTGTGAAGGTTTACCGAGAAGAGTACTGTTTGCTAAGGATAGAAAATCTGATTCTCACATAGTTTTCTTTTGTTATGTTTTCCATTTTTAATTTTATAAAGATTTGACTAATATATTTTGTACTTGACCATTTATTTTATTTGTTCTACATTACATAAAGTTCACATTAAAATATCTTACGTTTCAACAACTTCTCATTTTTATTTAAACTTACAATTTAACGTATTTCCTTTAAGAATTGAAATCGGATAGATGGATAGTAAATTATCTAAATTGAATAACGGCTGATATATAATAAAACATTTTTATAAAGTTATACTTATAGACAAGGTAAATAAATTCGTTGACAGCCGCTCATCAGTCTTGGTTATTACCAATAAAAACCAATAAAATCTGAATTAAGAAAAACAATAATTTATTACCAATAAAAACAAATAAAATCTGAATTAAGAGAAACAATAATTTTTTTAATCAGAAATATTATTAGTAAAGGAAGAAAACTTACTCTTTCAGTGACCTATAAGTGAAATTTAGTAATTTCAATATTGAAAATAAAATCAAACAAAATTATATAGAGTAAATATTGATTAGTTTAAAATTAAACTAGTTTTAAAATGATCAAAATTTAAAAAGGGCATTTACTTTAAAACAAAAACATAAAATAGAGTGAAAATAATAAAGTCGACGATAAAGGTACGTATAGATTTTATTATTAACAAAATGTTTCAAACCATTAAGAACCTTAGCTCCCTCTCTTCGAAATTTAGGTTCCTGAGATTGTCAAAAGGAGTTATTGTTTTTATTCTTGCCTAATCTCATTTCCTCAGATTTAAACCCCGTTCAAACAACCGACAACACTCGCTGGATTTTGGTTATTTATAATAATTAAGAGGGAGCTATGCACTTCGATTTAAGTGGCGATGTAAGGGTTTTGAAATAGCACTTTTTTAGAAAAAGTATTTGCCCTAGAGCGCATTTAAAACCCCATTTAAAAATTTTGAGCTTTTACCCTAAAAAACGTCCCTCAAAATACCCTATTTTCGGCCTACTTTAAAACCATATTCAGCCTAGAACCATTTAACGTATCGACATGGGATTTTAAATGCGCTCTGCGTTTCAGTGTCTTCTTTAACACCACAAAGAAAAAAAATCATATTTTGCAAAACCCAAAAAAGTGTTATTTCAAAACCCTTGCAAACAGATTTCCGCACACAATTTTTAATATCCTATTAAACCTCACCTTGCGTCGTCACCATATACAAAGACGGATTCAGGAAATTTTATTATTCTATAGAAATAAGTTCTGATAATTTAAAAGTTATTTATTTTATACCTACCTATTAAATTTTTGTATTTGACCTGAGGTGTGTGTAATTTAGAGTGGGGGAAGGGAGTTCGAAAGTATGTCCATCAAAATATGGGTTGCGGGGTATCAAACCAAGGGAAATAGGTTCTGGAATTTAAGCCAGTGTTTTTTTTTATTTTTTTTTTTAAGTGATAATTTACAGTGGGGGAAGGGAGTTGGAAGTATGTCCGTCAAAATATGGGTTGTGGGGTATCAAAACAAGGGAAATAGAGTCTGGAATGTAAAACTGTGATTATTTTTAATTTTTGTAAAATTTACAATTTAGGGTGGGGGAATGAAGTTGGAAGGGCGAAGCAAGAGAAATAGAGTCTGGAATCTAAAACTGTGATTTTAATTTTTTTTGAAAAGTAATAATCTGGTGAGGGAAGGGAGTTGGAAGTATGTCTGTCAAAATGGGGTATCAATACATGTCTGGAATTTGTTGGCAGTATGTCTGTCAAAATATGGGTTATGGGGTATTAAACCAAGGAAAATAAAGTTTGGAATCTAAACCAGTGTCTTTTCTGGATTAACCCCCCCCCCCCTGAGAAGCCTGGTTATATACAATTGGACCAATCAAATAACGGCAGAAATAAAATATATAGGGATTAATAAAATACAATTTTTAACAAATATCTTTAAATAATCATAAATTGCAAAATTGATTTCGTTCGTTCATGACCGCTATAAAAATTTTTTTATTTTATTATTTGTTTTTAATTTAAATCATCGAAATGATCTCTTTAATGTAATTTTATGAAAAAAATTTGCCTGCGATTTGGTGTCAAAAATAGCATTTTAAGTAACATTTTTTAATTTGATACCTTATAAAGTCTAACATTAAGTAATCCATAAAAATAATTTAGCGAATTTGATAATTTTTTTAAAATGGCCAATCCAAAAAATGTATATAGAAATCAAACTTATTTTTGAAATGTTAAAAATATTTAAACTAAAAAAAATATGTGCGGGGTTAATTTTTAATGTGCGGGAAAGTGCTCTTTAGCACAAAGAAAAATGCGCAAAAAGAAGTAGTAGTAGCATTAATTTTTTTAAGTGCTTTTTTTAATTTTTTTACGAAACTGTTTACTTTTAATAGAAAAAAATGCGCACATTCAAGAGTTTTTCATGGGATAATACTGCGCTAAGGTCAGTGGCATCTTGCATGAGTAATACTTAAAAACCGTAAAATGGACTACACAAGAAAAAATCTTATTTTCACGAGATAACTAACTCTTTTTCTCCACCATATAGGTATTACTATTTTTTTTAAAAAATTGATAAAAAAAAACACCGTTTCAGATTCTAAACTCTATTTCCTATGGTTTGAAAACGGTAACACATCATACCTATTTCTCATTTGGATAATATAATTTTTATACTCACTATCAGTTTCGTAAAAAACTCAAAAATACTTAAAAATAGTGATATGTTACTCACAAAAATGTGCATTCGTTTTTTCGATATGCCTCTGCAAAAAAAAGATTATACTCATGTATTTTTAATTTCGAAGGAAGGATTATTCTAAAAGATCGTTACCTACTCACCCAATATAAATAGGTACAGGGTGATTTCTTATAAATGTATCTCGCCATAACTTGGGCACTATTTTTCGTAGAAAGATAAAACCCAAAGTGAATTATTTGTTAAGTTGTTCTGCATGTTTTAGATTTAACACTTTTTTGAAAGCTGTCAAAGTGTATGACGTAGAGCAAAATGATTAATTCTTCTTTTTAATGTATTTTTATACTTTTGAATTCTACAAAAAATTACCTTTTGAATAGTGTGTATTCACAAAAATTTACAAAATAATTCACTTTTTGTTTCATATTTCTACGACAAACAGTGTCCAAGTTATGGCGAGGTACAGTTATAAAAAATCACCCTGTACATCAAAGTTTGTTTGAGAGAAATCGGTTCATAAATGAGAAAGGATAATTATTTAGTCTCGTATTTAGTATACGGTATTCTGCAATTTTTGGGTTTTGATAAAAAAATCTTTATGGAGGTACCGACTAGGGTCCCTAGGACATCAAGTTCGGGGGGGGGGGATTGTAAAGTGTTTATAGGTGTTTTGGGTTGGTTTGAATTTGTTTACGCATTGGGTTGATTTAGTTAAAAATTAATAGCCATCCATAAAAACTAAAAAAGATTTTTAAAAAAATTCAAAAAATCAAAAAGAACCCCACACGAAATACATTGAAAAATTATTTCGGTGAAATTTGATGAAATAATAGCATGTTTTAGTGGGTTATGAGATACGAAAAATGTGTAAATATAAAGTGATTTCTATGTCTAGTTCCAGAGATATAGACGGACAAAGTTTAAAAAAAAACGTCATTTTGAGGTATATTGGGCACGCTCTAAAAGGCGTTTCCTGACTGAAATAAAATAAGCCACACGAATATGGATTACTGAGGGAACAGACATGGACTTTCTTTTACAATATTGTATTTTTCCCCATATAAAAATAAAAAAAATATTTTTGAACCACCGACTTTGACTACTACTCAATACAGTACCTATATAGGAATGAGGGAGAGCAATTACCCATTATCATAATTTATAGCATATTGTGTGTTTGATAATTCAGCCTTACCAAAAGTGTTATTATTTAGTTTAGAGAACCTTGAGAAACCTTTAAAAAATCATAATCCCCAATGCAGAACATGGTAAACAAATTGCACCAAAAGTATGATAAAGGCGTACGCAAAAATTAAATTAAATTAAAATCTCTTCAGTTTCTCTCTTTCTCTCTTTCAGTTTTGAAAAAATTAAAAATTGATTACTTTTTTGTAAAAAATAATGATATAGAACTTTTTGCATGTACCTCGTAGCTAGGAAACAATAAAAAAATAAAATTAACTTTATTTAAAGTTTATTTACTTATTACTTTAACTGAATGCAAAAGAATATTTATTGCGTATTGTATTGAGACTTTCAGTGCAGCACTCGGATATTTCTGTCCTTTGCGGTTTTAGGTAAAAACAAGAGACAGAAAATATCTTAGTGTTGCACTAACTGTCTCAAAAGAATACGCTAATAGATTTTTAAGTTGCAAAATAATCATTTCGTAGTAGAAAACAATTTTTGTCAAGTTTTTATGGTAAAAAAAATTAAAGAACATGTAACACAAACTAACTGTTACTGGTGTGGTTCCTCAGTAACCATTTCGGTCAGGAAATGCCTTTTTGAACGTGGCCAATATACCCCAAAACGACGTTTTTTTTTTAAACTTTGACCGTCTATATGTCTGGATCTAGACATAGGAATAATTTTATGTTCTCATATTTTTCTTATCTCATAACTCATTATAACATGCCAAAATTTCATCAAATTTCACCGAAATAATTTTTCAATGTATTTCCTGCGGGGTTCTTTGTTTTCGATTTTTTTCAAAAATTTACCTTCAATTCTTTGGTGAAAATGTAATTATACATTTTAATGTGAAAACCGCATGTCGCTAGCTGCTACGGTTCTTGAGTTAGAATTTTGTAAAAATTTTTATCTCCTTTCCCACCCCCCTTTTAAACTCTCCCACCCCCATCAAAAACTAACAAACTCTGCATCTGTTAATAAAAAATTTTTGTGCTCAATTTGATAAGAATCGGTTAAGCAGTTTTTGAGTTATTGTATACCAGACAGACAAACACCCAGACGGACAGACACCATCCCAAACCTTTCTATTTAGGTATTTTTGTAAGCAAATAACTCATTTTTAGTGAAAATATTGATTTTTTTTTGCCGATCCTACTAGCATCCATACTATTAGTTTTCACATCCATACTATTAGTTTTCACACCGTAATCAATACGTATTGAAAAGATTGTCTTCTTTTTCTTTCATAGAGCATGTTCTCTGTTCCGACAAAGAGCGTGATATATGAAAGGACAAGATGCTTGATTTTCCATACGTATTGTATATGTACGGATGGCTAAAAAAATAAATTGGCTGTCGTGGATTTCCGGTCCTAGTAGGTATCTCCATTAAAAAATGTTCATTAAATCAAAAACGGCAGAAAATCGTATAGCAAATAGGTAATTGCCCGAGTTTTGGAAAAATCCTCCTTGTCACATTTTGTCACCTACCTGCATACATTTTTTAGAGGTGACAATATTTACGAATGACCTCTAGGTACCTACTACAAAAACTACATACTCTTTCCTTTTTTGCGACCTTTTTTTTCTCATCGCATTCGGACGCATATGCGTTTTGCTTTCAAAACGCACTGTTACAGGCATCGAAATGATCAAAAATTATAAAAAGCACCTCTAAAAAAAGACCACTCAAATAATTTGCGCTAGACGCAAGTCGTGGTGGCTCCAAATATTTTATCCGTTACCGGCGGCACTTGTTCGTCTCCTCAGAAAACCTATTCGCGCAACGCGGTTCACCTGCGTAGCTTACATCCTTGCTATAAAAGTATTTTATAGTCTATCTTTCTTTTACGTGGCGAACCAGATTACGTAGAGTTTTTATTCGATAGTTTGATGGTGTGAGAGTCAAAAAGGGAAATAAATATCGAATTTTCTCATGTTCCTTTACGGCAAAATAGCGGGTTTAGAAGCCGGACCTGCTTTGTGGAAAATATTTCGCGATATGATACGATTGGTTGAATTTGCCGGTTGTACTCCGCCCCGCGACGTTTCCTATGACACACACCTTTACCTCAGCAGTTTCAAAGGGTCCTGCATAGCTTAAGAACTATGACAATGACATCAAAATAATTATTATAAATATAAAACGAAACACGGGCACATAAGCATGCAAGTGTAGTTTTCTTTAAAAAAATAAATCTATGGCTTTAAAATAATAAAAAAAAAGTTTGTGCAAAACTAACATGGAATAAAGTTTGACTTAAGCCAAAAATAAAAATTACAAATATTCACACAAGGAAACTAACAGAGAATTAAGTTTGACTTAAACCGAAATTAAGGGAAAGCTCGGCAAGTAAGACTTAAGACTTTACATAAATCATCACACAAGTAACCTGGACGCTTACTGTATTCTCGCCTCTGGAAATTTCTAATACGGAATTCATTTCTACGCTTATTCGCATAGCGCCATAAATATCATAATCGCAATTTGCATACAAAAAAAAGCTAAAACTAAGTCGCAAAGCAAGCAAAATATAATACAACGCCACCAGGCAAATACTTAACTTTTAAAATAAGGCCACACGGCACAACCTACCAATAAACTTACCCATAAATGGGGTAGGACGTCATGAAAATGATGGTGTCTTTTCGCTTCACCAATAAAGTTTTCCAAAGGAAAATCCGTCTCCGCAATAGGAGAAAAAGCCATTGTAAAAAAATGCAAGAAAATATACAGAAGTGACTTGAAAATGATAGATAAACATGTAAAAAACGTGTTTAAAAAAATGGTGGAAACCTACCTGGTGTTCGGCTATTTTCAAGCAGTTCTCTACGCCCTCGTTACCCACTATAATTAAATAGTAGCACACTTAACAAACTAAAGAATACCAAGATAACTTTGTTTCACTATTTCCGCATAATGCGCAGTTCCAAAGAATTTTTTTAGATTGTTAATATGCCGGTGGAGGTTTGTAGGAATGTACGTCTACAGAATGAAAGGACGTCTTGCCATGCAGCAATGACTTTTGTGGAAAGAAGATGTTCGACTTCACTTCCGCATGGGGAAGGGGTCGCAGGCGCGAATTTACATCGCAGACACTCGCCGATAATTGACACTCGCGGGTTTTTTGAAAACGGTACTTTTTAACGCTAGATTTCTATCACTTACGCAAAGATTCCTTTTAAATTAAAAGAAGAATTGCATGATTTTTCATGCGAAATATTATGGCAATAACAAAAAAGTGAAGTTAAAATGATGAATCAAAACCAAGGCAAAACGAGATGAAATTAGGTGGTTCTGCATTCCAGCGATATAAGCAGAGATCTTTGTCGCATAAGAGAGAGAAACGAGTTGGCAGTCAGGCAGTTTCGGCTAGATCTAATTTGATCGGTATATTAGGCAGTTATTGTAATTACGTTCCCAAGGTCTTACGTTAAACTTGTAATGATCAAAATGAACGTTACGAATACCCTCTTTACCCTTTTTGAAATGTGTTAAAATCCCATAAGTTGAAACTTTTGGTGTACACAAATAAATCCTAAAACTTAGGTAAGTACTCAAAACAATTTTAATGAATAACTACGAGCCGTCATCATCATTAGACCTAGCAGTCGGATCAATTTTTAAATTTTTAACATGAAATCGACCTATGTTATTTCCAGAATCACCTTGCAGTTCATAAATAATAGGTAAACATTTTTTAATCATTGTACCCTTGACATATTTTTTAGCTAATTTCCGCGATAAATAATTGCCAGCATTTGAAAAAAAGAATGTGCGTTTTTAAACAGTATCGTCTTCGGCAATGTCAATGTGACGTTTACGCAAGTTATAATATTTTCTGTTTCTCTCATAAGACGTTTTGGTGTTTTTATCTAAATTTTTATAAACTTCATACAGTTTAGATAATTCTGGTTATTTCTATCGTCAAATCTATAAGGAGACATATTGTTTTCAGACAAACATTTGTAATAGTCACCGGATTTAGTCATATTACGTCCAAGTACAAGAAAACTCGGAGTATAACCTGTAAACATCCGAAGACCTTTGTTCCTTCTGATCCTTAATGTAAGATCTTATGGCAGTGCCAACAGTACTATTAGATCTTTCAACATTATTTACCTGTGGATGATATCGAGCATTATACCATATATTTTTAATCTCATAGTGAGTCAATAAATTCTGAAATAACTTCGAGGTGAACTGGTTTCCATTATGGAAAAAAAACACTATGGAACCCCAAAATAAGGAAATACTTAATTATCCAAGTAAGAACAAATTTCAGGCGCTAAAGCCCTTCTTAGGCGATGAATGAAAGTATATTTGATAAACCAATCCACAACAACTAAAATATAACAATAACCAGATTTACTTTTAGGATAGGGTCCTTGGATGTCTCAGGAAAGAAGTTGGAAAGATACAGATATATTTTTACGAGATCCCATTAGACCAATTCTACCTAACTGTGATACTTCCTGCTCATTATAGATTTTACAACGTGAAACATATATTTTAACGTCTGACCGTAAGGATGGCCACCAATATTGTTCTAATACTCTGGAGTGTGTTTTCTTTATACCTAAGTGAGCTGCAAATGGTCTATCATGATATTCTTGTAAAACATTTGATCTAAACTCTTTTGGAACCACATTTTTCCAATCCTTTTGATTAATCTTGTATCATGATTTAACTCTACATGTCTATATAAAACATCATCTATTATTGAATACTCTGAAAACTTATCCGGATGTTTTGTCACATTTTCCAGTAATCTCAAATACCACTTACCTTTGGAGTTAGAAACTCGAACCACAGATATCTCAGGAACAGTATTACTATCTGGAGGAGCCCGACTAAGTGCGTCAGCAACAACATTATCCTTGCCGGGACGAAAAGTAATCTCATAATCAAATTGGTTCAAAAATACTACCAAACGACACAATCTACCACTAGGATTTTCTAGTTTCGAAAACCATAAGAGAGAGTGATGATCAGTGATAATCTTAAATTTCGGTCCACCTTCAACGTAGCAACGGAATTTTTGTACAGCATGTACGATAGCAAGATATTCCTACTGGGCACAGTCATAGTTTTTCTCAGCTTTGTTTAATATTCTTGAAGTGTAGGGAATGTAGTCTTCTACAGGCTCGCCTTATGTTAGGACAGCACCGATGGTATAATTGCTGGCATCTGTTTGGAGAGTGAAAGGTTTGTTGAAATCAGGACTACGCAGAACAGAAGAAGAAACAAGACATTTCTTCTTTCTTTTTAAAAGCAGTCTCAGCCTTTGAAGTCCAAACAATGCCCTGGCATTTTTGTTTACCTTTTATGATGTTATTTAGAGGAACAATCATCCCAGAATTGTTACAAATAAACCTTGAAAACCAGTTCAAAATACCAACGAATCTTTTTACTTAAGTAACAGTTTGAAGCTGATAATTAACAATATCATCAACTTTGTCTGGATTGACATTTAGACCATTCTTATCTACTACAAAGCCCAGAAATGGCAAGCTAGATACGCAAAATTGACATTTTTTTTAACGATTCATAAACTTTATTCAAGGTGGCAATATGGTCATCAAAATTATCATTTACAACAACAGGGTCATCATGTCCTTCTCTATCGAAGGAGAAAAAAGTATATCCATTAATTACTGCTGAGTCTTACTGGCATTTGACAGACCAAAAGGCATTCGAATAAACTCGTTATATCCTAATCCAACTATAGAAAAAAAGATATATTTGCAACTATCTTCAGTAAGCCTAATTTACCAAAATGCATGTTTTAGATCTATGGATGAAATTTGGTATTATTTTTTTTTCAGAATTCTGGAAATGTGTGGCAATGGATACGAACTTTTAAGTGTGATTTAATTTAACGGTCTTGCATCATAACAAGCCCTAAACTCATCATTGGACTTCTTTACTAACAATATGTTTGCCGAATAAGGACTATCAGAATATCTAACGAAACCTAGAGCAAGCATGCGTTTAATTTCTTTATTTAAGTGTACCTGCATAAAAGGAGACAAAGCAAAAGATCGTTTCCTAAAAGGTTTTTTACTCGTAACTTCAATTTTATGTTCAATTAAGTTTGTTGCTCCAAGGACATCAGACTTAGAAGACAATTCACTGAATCTTAATTTTGTTTTACCTAATTCCGCTCTCTGAAAAGGAGTAGGAGACATATCAGTTTCAATTTAAATAGACTCAAAAGTCTTATTTACCAGAATTTCAATAACTTCATCTCCCAAGTTACAAGTTTTTGATGAAAAAATCAATTTTTCAATTTAAAGATTTGCAAAAAGTCTACACCCAATATTAAGGCCTGTTTAATGCTTAAAACGATCAAGGTTGTAGTGGTAACAGTTTTATTTTCCAAAGTTATCGGCAATTGTACTTCTCCAAAAACTGACTGTTGTTTGCGATCAGCAGTGGTCACAACATTAGGTATATTTTTATTTTAAATTTTTAAGCCCAAAGCCAAAATTTTGTTGAGCACTAGTATCCAAAAGGCAAAGAAAATTTTTATTTTTAATTGAAAAGTACGGACGGTAATAATTCCCTTTATTCGAAAATATTAAAGAAACTTCATTTGTCTTGAAAAAATTATGAACTATATTGAGCCATTCAGACCAGCCAGATTGTTCAAATTTGTCGAATTTTAATTTTGATTGCTCGCAGTTTCTCCCGACTCTAAAACTGCGTTTGTGCCGTTTTTTGATAAACAGTTTTTACAGTTAGATCTTTTGCATTTTTTGGTCCACAAGAGTAGCAAAATATTTTTCTTGTACCCTTAACATTTCTGGTAACCGTGACCGAAGGAATCGAAATTGTAACATTTCATTTCTTTTTTAAAAGCTTCTATTTCAGGGTTTAAAAATTGAATACTTTGATTGACATTTAACTTTGAAG
Source organism: Oxystoma pomonae (assembly GCA_963921995.1). NCBI lineage: Eukaryota > Metazoa > Arthropoda > Insecta > Coleoptera > Brentidae > Oxystoma > Oxystoma pomonae. The sequence goes on along the minus strand of OY998167.1, from coordinate 73,572,756 downwards.
ATGACATTGATTGAGAGGGAATTTCATTTATCATTTCAGCTATGTTGTCTTGACCTAATGTTTGTGAAGTTGACATTTGAGTAAAATTTGACTGAGGGTTTGACATATTGTTATTTAAATAGTGATTCTGATATAAATTGACATTATTTGTATTTAAATTTGAGTTTGACGTTTGGTTGACATTTTGACATAAGTGGACATTATTTGTATTTAAGCTTGAGTTTGACATTTGGTTTAAATTGTGATTCTGACATAAGTCATTTGGTTGATATTTTGATTAGAATTTGACATTTGGTTGACATTAGGCTAAATACCTTGACATTGGATAGCACTGACATTACTAGGTCTATTAAATTTTTTATTCTGATTAGGGTAAAAATTTCGATTTGGAATAAAATTTTTGTTTTGTCTCACTCCCTTATAAGCTTGCTCTGGTTCCAATGTCCTTGAGCTACCTCAAATTGTTCAACACTGTTTTTCGTATTTTCCAAAACTTTGCAAATTCTTATATATATATATAGTTTATTTTCAAAAAATAATAATAGTACAATATATAACTTAATCTAGATATCTAGAAAATAAACAAACAAACAAACGTGCACAGAAACAATTTGAAATTGTTTGTTAGTGCTATTTTTTACTTAATCTTTTACTTATTCTTACTACGTCACACAGCTCGGGTTTAATTGTCTCTATTATGTATAAAGGTCACAGTTTGGATGCATATGTCAAATTCAGGTTTGTGAGTCACAATTGGGGGTTGGTACTTATTAGGTATAGTAATGCACTATGTTAATTATATTAAACATTTTTTTTCTTCTTTTTTTATATTACACTATTATATAGCTATATAAAGTCACACAAAATTCCGTATACAGGCCCTATCAGATTTAAGAAGCCATCCTTGTATTCTAACGTTTGTGCCCTATTTCTTTTTTTACTTAAAGGTACCATCATACAACCGCTTTTATATCTGGTGTTTATGTGGTGTGAAACTGAACGTAAAGTTAATTTTTGTTTGTTGACTAGCATTAATAACTTAAAGAAATAGAGGTATCTTTTTTTCAAAAATAGTTTTTAAGATCCATTTTTGGATTACTTCTAGGCTTTTGAGGTAAAAGTCTCTTACGCTGGCCCAACCAGCAATTCCATAAGTCAGTTGCGATTGGACCAAAGCAAAGTAAACAGTTTTAAGTGGTTCTCTGTGTAAATATGATTTTTAATGTGAGAATATCATCACTAAATATCGTATTTTGGATGTTATGTATTTATTATGTGATTTACTCTGGAGATACTAACATTTTGTTCTGTGTTCAATAATTGAAAGTTTGGTAAGTTATTTGTATATGAAGAAAAAAAGTAAAAAATTTGTCTTGGATTGATTTAATGTTAATTTATTACCTTTAAACCAATTCAATAAAATACAACAAAGAGGTAGGATTAACCAAAGCCAAATTTTGTTAATAGTAAGGTAAGAGATTTGTTTTAATTAAGGTGATTTTCGTGTGTTCATCAACAGGGAGTAGAAATCGTTGAAACAAATTTCCCCATAATTTTATCTGATGGTCCTCATCCAAAAAACCTTACTTCAATTGCAAAACAACTTGATCCCAATTAAAAAATCTGTGGCAGTTGGCCTTAAACCATACCAAAGCATCTTCTTCAAAAACTTCCCGTTGACAATTTATTAAAAAATCTTTAGGTATTTGATTTATTCTACAAAATTCATCAAGCTCCTCTAAAAAGCTGAATAAACTATGATGTTTACCTACATATTTAGATTTAAAATGATAAATTGAGGACAACTTTGGATGAAATTGTTGACCTAAATTCTGTTAATTAAAATTTTATTTAAGTTAGTTAAGTTATTTAAGTTTGAATTTAAATTTTGATTCAATAAAAGTTGCTGTGGTAAGCTTTGGTTTGACAAACTTTGATAAAATAAGTTTTGATTATTTAAGTTAAAATTACTACCTGCATTAGAACCCAAAAAATGTTGACCTAAAAAATTTTGGCCGAGAAAATTTTGACCAAGTTATTTAAACTAGACTGAGCCAAGTTTAGTTGTTTGCAATTCATTTCAGAAACTGACCTAAAAGTTAATTTAAATGTTTACCAAAAATATTTTATCCTGAAATATTCTGTCCTGAAATATTATTTCAAGTCAGTTGACACTAGTTCTGATTAATTAAGCATAAAAATAGATTTAAATTTTGCCCTGAAAAACTTTGTCCTAAAAAATTTTGTCCTGAAAGATTTTATCCTGAAAAATTATTTACCGTGGGTTGAACAAAGGCTTGAATAATTAAGCACGTTAGGAACATTTTGATTTAAAACTGGATTTACATTTTGTCCTGAATGATTGTTCAACAGGTTGACTATTTAAATTCGTGTTAGGGATACTTTGATATAAAACTTGATTAAAATTTTGTCTTCAATTATTATTTAACATAAATTGACTTCTTAAATAGGTGTCAGGGGTAATTTGAATCAAAAGTTGATTCAAATTTTGGACTAAATTGTTTTGTAAACAATTACTGACTGAAGGATTAAGTAATCTTGCATTATTTGCATGTGATTCTGTCCTACATTTTGACCCGATAAGTTTTGACAAGAAGTATTTTGTAAACAGTTATTATTATTGACTAACGTATTAAGTGAACTTGCGTTATTTTGAGCATGATTTTGACAATTTGATTTTTGACTTATGTTTTGGTCTGACTTATCTTGTAACTTATTATTATTTAGTGCATTCTGACTTAAGTTTTGACCCAAATTCTGACATAAATTAGTTTGTTCAGAACTATTTTGTGAAAAATTATTATTATTGACTAAAGGATTAATTAAATTTGTGTTATTTTAAATGTGATTTTTACCCAATAAGTTTTGACCTGAATTATTTTGTAAAAAGTAATTGTTATTTACGAAAGGATTAAGTGAACTGACATTGTTTTGGATCTGATTTTGACAATTTAAAGTTTGAACAGAATGTATCTTCAAAAAATTACTATCATTGACTGGATCCTTAGCTAAGTTTTGACCTATATCTTGACCTGAATCATGCAATTTGGAGGGTTGGGAAATAAAATTTCTGGTAACTGCTTGACCTACAACGCTTTGGCTAGAAAGATTTTGATCGAAACCTAAACCCAATTTATTTAAACTCTGAGGTACTATAATATTTTGTTGGGCCACACTATTACTGCAGTCATAATTCGGCACACTATCACCATTACTCTGCAAAACATTATTTTCACATAAATCAACATAAATTCAAAACTACGATTGGCATTTTGACTTGTATCTGATACTACTTCGCTCTGAGATTGAACTGAAATTTTCATCAAAAGAAACTCTCCTTGAAGAAATTTGAGAAAAATCATTAATTTCTACAACTGGATTATCTAAACTACCAAAAGAAGTTGCTTTTTGTTCAAGGGAATCAATAAGAAGCAAATTTTGAGCTATCAATATTGATTTACATTCCGTAGCGCTATTATCTGAGGGTTTTAAATAACCAATGCAATTTGTCAAGTCTAAAAGTCGTGCTTTATACTTTTTAAAATCAGGATGCCGTTTGTCTGACCTAAAACTGCGGATAAAACTAGCAAAACAAGCGATCTTATTCATTATTCTTTTAACTTCGGATTTAAAGTCCATCTCCACATCAGGATACTCCAAAATTTGGGTCTCATTTTCCACGTTTAGTTTGCCTCTGAAGGTGGCTTTCTTAGTATCGACTTTGCTAAGATTTGCATTGAACTCCATTTCCTAAAATTTAAAATAAAATGACCAGAACTTAAGACTTCCTTCTTTATTATTTTTTTTTTGTTTTGAATTTGATGTAAGTACCAGATAAAACCAGCAAACTAAATATCCAAAAATAATAAAAACAGCTAGAATTAAGTTAAAAAATTGAAACCAAACTCGAGCTCTACACGTTGTGCGCCAAAATTTGAGCATGAGAATCTTAATCTCAGGGTCGTGGGTCCGAGCGCCACGTTGGGCGCCAAAATTTGACATGTTAGTGCCACGTTAAGGGCAAAAATTTGTGATGTTTATTTATTTCTACTATTATTTTATTTTGTGGTTTATATCACTTCAAATTCCACGTACCTGGTCGCTCAGTATTGCCAATTTTAGAGCATTAGGGCGTAAGTTCAGATTTGGAAAAAATTCAAAATAAATAAGGCGCCATCTTGCCAGAGAAGCAAGAAAAGAAAGTCTCAAGTCTATTTTATGTATCTTTAAATAATGGCTCTGTTTTATTTTGGCCTTCTATGAAATAAAGCAAGACACATAAATGATAAATTATAATTTATTTTAAATGTATAATCTTTGATATACTTCACAAGACCTCTAAAAATTTACACATGGTTTTAAAATGAGTACCAAAGAATATGAAATACCTATTATTTAAATGGGCAAAATAAAAAATATTCACACAGGGAACTAACATGGAATAAAGTTTGACTTACGCCCAAAGTAAAAATTACAAATATTCACACAAGGAACCTAACACGGAATTAAGTTTGACTTATACCGAAAGTAAAGGAAATTAAAATATAATTGTTATAATTGTTTTATCACTCTGCTAACGTAACAAATAACTTGCACTTTTTTAGTCTTTGTTAAAATTACTTTTATACAAACACAAAACATATAAAATTACTAATTAGTGCTACAATAAAGTATAGATGCATAACATAAACGCACATACAAATATGGTCAACGTTTTAAAATTATCTAATATTGTTAAAAAAGTCGGCAATATCATAATCAGTAACGTTTTAATTTTATTTTTAAATATACTATAAGATGGTGACAGTTTGATTTCATTATGGAAAGCATTAAATAACTGGCAGCCGTTATAATAAGCCCCTTTTTGTTTCTGGTATCATATGGTTGATCAATAGAGTTTTTTTGAAAAAATATTGATTTATTTCTAACAAAGCAAAGTAACTCAAATATATATAAGCCAGCAACAGTTAAAATTTTTAAATCTTTAAACGCTTGTCGACAAGATTCTCCAAACTTTAATCCTTTAATTATCCTTACAGCATATTTTTGTAGTAGAAAGACCCTATTAACATTAAACGCCCTACCCCAGTGCATATTACCATATTTCAGGTATAAGTAAAAATTAGAGTAATAGAAAGTTTTCAAAATCCTGTCACTACATTGTTTTGACACTGTTCTTATAACGAAACCAACTTATGATAACTTTTTACAAAGGTTATTCATATGTGAATTGAAATTTAAATGACTGTCTAAATAGAATCCTAATTTAACTCCATTGAGTTCAATGTATTCTATTTGATCTGACTGACTTAAACAGCATACAAGCGGTCTTATCCCAATTGGTTACTAGTTTATTTTTGAACATCCATTTAGAGACTTTGGAAAAAACCAGGTTGAATTAATAATTATGTTCGTATCATCGGCATATGCCATTATAATGACACACAAATCTTTATTAATTCAAACTTAAAGAAAAAAGAGCAGTCTCCAGATTTTGCCCTTCACAAAGCCATGCTGATGGGAATGTGTAAGTACAGTTTGATATATAAGCTTTTTCGTAAACTTTGGAAAATGTGCTTAACAAACTAATTGGACGGAAATTTGAAACGTCTGTTCGATCTCCTTTCTTATAAAGGGGTTTTACTACCGCTGTTTTAAGTTTCTGGGAAAATGCACCTGTTTCTAAGGAACAATTGATGACATGAGTGAGAAATAATGATATCAAACTCTTTACTTCTTTTAAAATTTTGCTTGAAACATCACATCACATCCTGTCCGCTAGAGAACGACGGCTTCAAATCAGTTATTATATTTAAAATGTCTTCATCGTCAACTGCCGATGTAAAAAAGCTATTTTCCTGGCGACTGACGCCCTCATCAATAAACTGATGATCAATATTAGATCACTAGACAAGTCCAAACTAATTGAACTAAAGTAAGAATTAAAATTGCACGCAGTTTCCTCTTATTTAAAACCTTGTTATTAAATTCAAGAGTAATTATTAATTCATTGTTATTACGCATTTTGTTTGCTTCCCACATTTTCTGTGTTTTATTTTCGGAGATTTTCTGAGCCGCGGATAACTTTCCATTAAAGTTGATATTGTTACAAGTGTGTTTTTGACTTTGGTGATTTCTTGAGTAATCCAGCGCCGATCAATTTGTTTTGTGTTTAATCTTTTCGTCTTATAGGGAAGCATGAATTAAAATAAAAGCAAAACTTATTAAAAAAAGAGTCAAAAGCCATCGGCATCTGACAATGAAAAAGTGCCAACCCAATCCTCATCAGCCAACGAGGTTTGAAATTTGTTTATATTTTCATCAGAAAAGCTCCTCTTGTAAACGAAAACAGATTTACCTTTTTCTTTGTAATATTTAAATTTCAATACCTGGGCATAGTGATCTGAGAATCCCGTTTTGACTTACTAAAAAATTTTCTATACATTTGAAAGAGGTCGCTATTACCCTGGTTGGCGTGTTTATTACATATTTAATTTATACAAATCTTTATATATTACTAAGTAAGTTGTTTAGATTAAAAAGAAAATCATTTACACTGGCGTTTAGTGGCCTATACACTACTACTAATACAAGTTTTCTATGTAGAATTCTTGCCGCGCAACACTTCTTTATTCTAAGAACATTGTAGTTGTTTTTGTACTTAGTTTGTGATATTAAAAAGGGTTTTTAACAGTCCACGGACAGCTTATGCACAGATTACCGCGGTCTCACTCCTTGGAACCATTAGGATTGCCTCTACGCCTTTTGAGAACACTATTCTAGTCAGTAAAATAGGTATTTTATCTTATTAAAACCAGATAATTTTATTAGCTGATGTATGTCAACTTATGGTTAAATGAGATTTCTAGCTCGACGGTAACGGAGTACGTTTAATAAAGGTGAAATTCATGTTTAATTAGGACTTTTTATGTCTTTGTGTGTATATTGTTCTCTTTGAGCCGTGATTAATGATAGATATTTTAGTTGGGATTTACAATGCGCCTGTTGCCCTGGCATTTGTTGGGTTAAGCCCCTGTTACGGTAATAAAATTTATAGCATTCCTTGTCGTTCTTTTTTAATTATTGGGCATCTGTCAATCAAATATGTTAAAATAAATTATTTTGTAAAACAATTGCGTATATTTGAATTGACAGTTTAATTTCTCCCAATTCTTTGTAAAGTAAATACGGCTATGTAGGTAAGGCTACAGTAAGCATGTTTCCCATTTTAATGGTAAAATCTAGGGTTACCATAACTTCTAGGCACCTTTAGCAGAAAAAACAGGTGATGCTGCTTTTAAGAAATTACCCACATTCCTCTGGACAGGCAAAGCCTAAAGTAGTAACCTGTATCGTAAACTCTCATTTCTCTGTTTTCAGCCCCATCCTGCAAACATATTTTTTTATACGGATATAACAAATATTCGTATAACAAATAAACCTGTAACATCAGTAAATTAAAAAATTCGGGTTCCCAAGAGATGTCTGCAGTAATTTTTTGTCACTTCTTACGAGTATTGTAAAAAGTTATCAAAATAAAAAAATTAACTTTAAAGTGAGAATTACCAAGAAGAAGATTGTGAGTTCTGCACACTGAGCGTAAATAATAAAGTTTATATAAATCCTAATCTTTAGTAATAGTTTATTCTCATTGTATCTGCTGCTGCATCAACTTAGGTTGTACTTAAATTTTTTTTTTAAAAGCGTGGTTGTTGTTTGATCGTAATTGATGCAGCAGTTGAAAACCAAATGTAGACAACTCGTTTGTACTGTAAACAGACATTTACCGAACCAGATAAATCTGAGGAGTAGTATCAACTGCGCTTTTTGAGCAAATGCAACAACTTTTTTAATTTTAATTTGCATCGATAACCTGCAGACAGTTACTAAAATCATGTTTTTGATGAAGGTATAACAAAAAATATTTTTTATGTAGAAGCATTATTAAATATAGACCGAAAAAAACAACATATAAGAGGAGGCTAAAAAATGGTTCATTTTTTCCCTGCAAATATTTTTGTTAAATTTAAATAATTGTTTTTTTTTTGTTAATCTAAAAATGCGCCTTTTTAAAATTGACTAATAAAATATAATATAACAGAATCCTAAAAATTAGATAGGAGCAATTGCGGAAAGCAAGGGAAAAACTGGGGCCCTTATTTTGTCGCGTACAACCAAAGATTTATTAAAGACAAATGTCCGCTGCTTATGTTAGACATAACAGCGTTTCTGACTGCGAAAACACTTTTGCCATTATTTTAATGTAAAATAAATTAAAAAAATCTCCTGATGCAAAGTACGGTAAAAAAGTGTTTATTTCTTTTAAATTATGTTAGCTGACATGTAAAAGGCTCCTTTCATTTAAGAAGGCCCAAAAAGCGCATTACTGCATCAGCTGGAACACAGCTCTGTTCAACGACATCCATCAGAGGCGTTCCTTGGAGGCAGTGTGCAACCAAGAATCAGGAAAGAGAAAAATAATCGTAAGTGCCTTTTTTCTTTGGCCCCAACAAAACTTTCTGCTCAAGGCTTTTCATATGAATGATTTTAAGTTAAACATATTGGACGTAAATTAGCTATAGGATAATAAAATCGATTAAAATTTTGGATTAATAAAAGTTAACAAAAATAGTGAATAATTCAAAGCATTAAGTTAGTGAGTTTGAAGCGGAAATCTGTGAAACACATTTATAAGTATATAAAAAAAAATGCGCAGGAATTTTAGTAGGCAATAAGACAGACCTCAGTGATTGGACAAAGTTAAAAGAGGCCTTGATTTAATGCTTTTCCGATCGCCGAGATTGGAATTGTTTAATCCTTAATTAGAACCAGACCATACAAAAACGAATACTTGTTAAATTTTGGAAGTAGACTTCAGTTCTCGGTGGCTGAAAAAGTATGCCAAATTAAACATTTTGACAAGACCGCATTAAAATCCTTCATCACGGGATGGACAAGCATCTAAAAACAATTAACAGTTTTGAAGACGCAATACCATATGTACACGAATATGATAATTTCAACTGAAAGAATCACAGAATGAAACCCTAGAAATTTAGCGACATTTTAATCTCTCGATTTTTGAATAATATAAAAATATAATAAAAAATTTTTGAAAAAAACGTGTACAGCCTTTTTAAATTGCGGGAAACACAGATGTTAGATTTTTGTTTTTAAGTAATTCCCACGATAAAATAATAAAAAATCCCACAGTAAGTGTCTTCGAAGAGGAAATATTAGTACCTTTCACTAATCTTAATCAGCGGTATAATCCTAGAATGCCCTTGTATGCAAAAAAATCCAAAACTATAAACCCGACTTACACAAGCAATTTCCGTAGAATTGTTTATACATAAGTCGTTTGAAACGTTTCTTGGAGACATACAAAATTGCGGAAAAAAATATTGGAGTCCTCTTGCACCTATAATTTTGATGCCTTTTTACTTTATCAATTATTTCGGGCATGCGCAGTTAGGAGATAATAACGGAATCCCTTACTAATTGATAAAGTTTGACGTTATCTGCGGGAGAATACGGTATCCCTTATAATTGACATGGTTGCCGCCAGTAAAACGTTAAGTAGAAAAACAAAAAATTTAAATTGATTTCTGAATTCAAATATGTTCTGTATTCTATATAATTGTAAAATAAATGTCAATTTTTGTTTAATCATTTGCCTTGGTTAGAATTTCGTAATAAATGTAAAGCATTGATTTGCACTGGCAACTATGACAAGTGATTCCGATCTGTTTATCAAAACCTCCATTTTCTCTGTTATGTTTTTGAAATTTTAAAGATTAATAATAATTAAAATTCACCCTAAAAAACACAAGAATAAGATACTCTAAATTAAAAATACAAATTATTTTTGTAAATCTTTATAATAATAAATACCGTATAAAGTCGGCAATAAACAAATGAAAGACGGCGTCCAAAAACTAAAAATGCTGTCTTAAAAATAACGTGACGTTAGCTAGCGTTATTAAGCGATAAAGTCACCTAACGGGGATTTTTTATAAGAGATGCAAAGGGCCTCTGTCCTTTTCAAAATTTCCCTTCAAATATCGGTATTAAAAATTTAATTTGATTGTCACATATGAATCTGAAAAGTGATGCGGTGAATTTAAAGTCATTTTTTATGAACTAGTGTTGTGCTTACATTTACCGCTAAAAATCGTCAGCCAATAAAAACGACAAACGAACTTCCCGTTCACGCAAAGTCCTAATGATATCTTTTCGTCCACAAAAAGCAAGGAAGAAACCAAACAAATGAGATGTTAGACAAAGGCATCATTCAACCCAGAAACGAGTCCTTGGAGCTCACCTATTTGGATCGTTCCAAAAAAATTAACGTGTCCAATAGTCATTGATAATCGATAAGTAAACTTTAAAACCATCGACGACCGCTATCCAATCCCGAATATCTTCGATATATTGGATAAATTGGGATTTTTTTAATGTTAGATCGTGCAAGCGGATTCCAGCAAAACATAAGCAGAAATAACAAAGTGAATCTCGTGTCCGCAAATAAAAATTAAAGTAACACTCGTGGCATATCGGTCAAAGTGTTTTTGTTTCTCACTTCATTACGACCAGGCCTCCAATATCTAATAGAGAATCCAAACACATACAGACCTGTTTCATCATTATTAGGAATCATCAGGGAGTCATAGGATTGTACCTGGCAGTTGAACTTACACAGGCACTATACACAGCTCTCGAATTTAAAACAAAAAGTTTGTAATTCGCGGAGATGTAGTACCTGTATGCGCCACCTCTCGAATAAACTGGGAAACAGAAACATCAAAATTGAAAAGTGCAGAAAACCGTAGATACAGAATCTTGTACCTTTCAGCAGGTTATAAAGAAAAAACCTGCCTTCTCCACTTTTCAATTTTGATGTTTTTGTTTCCCAGTTTATTCGACAAGTGGCGCACACAGGTACTACGTCTCCGCGTATTACAAACTTTTTGTTTTAAATTCGAGAGGTGTGCATAGTGACTGTGTAGCTTCAACTGCCAGGTACAATCCTATGACTCCCTGATGATTCTTAATAAAGATGAAACATCTCTGTAGGTGTCTGGATTCTCCATTAGACTTTGAAGCCCTGGTCGTAATGAAGTGAGACACCAAAACGCTTTTTCCGATATGCCACGAGTGTTACTTTAATTTTTAATTGCGGACACGAGATTCACTTTGTTATTTTTTAAGTATTTTGGCTATTTAGTTCTGCACAACAAGTCTCCTCCGAAGCGATTGCTTGCTGATGCCTTAAAGTTAGGCCCACGTAGTATGAAGCTCCAATTGGAGGCGGTGCTGCTGCCAACGTTACGTCTTTTTAAGAGTCGTGTTACAGTGACCTTACACTTTTACAGGTTTCTTCTTTATAACCTGCTGAAAGGTACATAATTCTGTATTTACGGTCTACTGCAGTTTTCAATTTTGATGTTTTTCCAATCCTCTTCATCCCTGCAAAGGTATGCCTGCCCAGTTTGCTGACGACTATTCTTATGTGGTAGTTAGTGAATCAATTCAGAATCTTTCAAAAGGATGTTCGGAGGTTGCCAATCTCATGTCTCAATGGTGTAGTGATAACTCGCTTATTTTAAACAAAGACAAAACCGGACTAGTAACTTTCAGCAAACGAAAAAATATTTCGTCATCTCTTTATGTCCAACTGGAACAAAAAACTGTCCCTACAATCAGTTCCATAAAATTCTTACATACTTACACTCCTAAAATGTAAAGTAAAGTATTCAAAACATTTCAAATTTTAAAAAATCAGTGTAGGGATATGCCCTTGGAAACTGTTTTTATACTTTCCAATTTACTTAAGTAGTTCATAATAATATAATCAATATATGTTAATGTTTAGTTTAAGGATATTCTTTGTATTTTTAAAAAAATTGAAAACATATTATGTTGCTAGGTTTTACGCATTGTAAAGTATTGTGAGCAATAAACTAAGTAAGTAAGTAAGTAAGTAAGTATGACTCCCTCATGATTCCTAATAAGGATAAAACTGGTCTGTAGGTGTCTGGATTCTCCATTAGACATTGGTCGTAATGAAGTGAGAAACAAAAACGCTTTGTTCGATATGCCACGAGTGTTACTTTAATAAGCAGAAACGGTGTTTGTCTGTAATTTTCGGTCAGCAAACAAAAAAAAGTTAATAATTTTAATTTTAAAATTAAATTAAATTAAATTAAAACTATTAAAAAACTAGTTGTTTTCCAATTGAATGGGACCACGTTTTATTTACACTTTTTTTGTGGACAAAGTTTTATTTTTTCATTTTAGATTTATGAATATAATTTTCTCTTTAAAAAAGCTAAGAATTTATTTCTCAATCGCTATTCTACGGTCCAACGGAAAAACACTGTTTTTGCTAGTGTTTTAAAAATGAGATTTTGAAAATATTTTTTGTCTAGGAAACTAATTTTTAAAACTTCCAAATCAGTTACATCAACCGAAGACAATTAAAACAAGAAGTTAAAACTTCCAAATCAGTTACATCAACCGAAAAGAATCTAAAGATCCAAAGATCTAGGGAGAAAAGAACGACATTTCAAAATTGGACGAGTGTCCTACAAGGAACACACAAAAGTCCAAAGAGAAAAGGGAAACAATTAAACGATGTTTCGCCCCGGGGTGACTAGCCTGGGCTTCTCAGTGGATTCACTAGTCACCCTCAATCCAGACATCATTTAACAATCGCACACTCTGACTTCCAACTCTGAAACACTCACAAATAGGCATCGTTCCGCATGGTACTTATTATAAGTCGCCTGATACGGGTTCGTCCTGGCGTGTTAATCTTTCCAATAGGAATATACTCCTAAGACAATTAAAACAAGAAGTTAAAACTTCCAAATCAGTTACATCAACCGAAAAGAATCTAAAAAAGAAGAGATCCAAAGATCTTGGGAGGAAAGAACGAAATTTCAAAATTGGATGAGTGTCCTACAAGGAACACACAAAGTCCAAAGCGAAAAGGAAAACAATTAAACGATGTTTCGCCCCGGGCTGACTAGCGTGTGCTCGTCAGTGGATTCACTAGTCACCCTGTGTGTTCCTTGTAGGACACTCTTCCAATTTTGAAATTTCGTTCTTCCCAAGATCTTTGAATCTTTTCTTTTTTAAACTAATTTTTATTACGGAATACAAGAATTTACATTAAAAAAACTTCCGAATTACATGGAATAAAAATCGTAATTGTCCTGCCTGGTAACCACTACCGCTTTATACCGCGCTTGAATCTTTCATCGCATGTTTTAGCATACAAAGGTTTAGTACGGATTGCATTCATAGGAACCAAAAAATGTTTGGTAATGTTTTTACAAAAACAAATTTAATTAAAATTGAAAATCAGACCTTTGGAGGTATATTGCACGTAGAATTTGTCAAAAATTTCGGGGTTGTTGTTCGAATCTGTGTACTTAAAATTTTTAAAAGTCGTTTTTCCAAAACTAGGAAATCATATCATACAGTGTTTTTCCAGTTGACGGCATTAAACACGAGCTTTTGGTTTAAAGAAGACTTAAATGGTTGTTGCCTAAGCCACTAACCGTAGCAAAAAACGACACACAGTTTTAATTAATAGATGTATTGTAATATTTTTAACAAAAACTATATTGCTTTTTTTATAGAAAAAGAAAAGTCTTATCACATCCGTAGGTAGTTTTTGAGTTATACAACAACAATGGATTTTTTTAGAGAACTATAGATCCGTTTTACAGGAGGTTCATAAACTTGCCTTTTTTGAAATTATTAAATTATAATAAACTAGAAATTTGAGGACTGTCAAAGTGACACGGGATGTCGTATTTCAAGTAATATAATCGTATGCCCATCGCCAAGAGGTAGTTAGTCTGCATCAAATATCAAAACAATCACGATTTTCTTGATTTTTCTTCAAAATTTTTAAGGCAATGTGTAGAAACGTATAATATCTCACTTTAAGTCGATTCAGGGAGATCGCTGACCTCTCGAATAAAAAAAAGCCTTTTACATATAACTTTAAAATTAAAATAATTAAATGAAAAGATTTGTTACCTACATCTACATCTGGTTTGCCTAGGAACACTTTATCAAAGATGCTCGGTTAATAAATAGGTAAAAATAAAAAAAAAATGCGTTTGATTTTCAGTGATACCTGGTAGCCCGCAACATCTTGAACGATTGTAAATGGGAACCTAAAGAAGAAGAAGTAGTAATGTGTTGCGACTTTAAGTTCGGCTTTCAAACGACAAAATCGACTTGTGAAACCAAGATACTTTTCAAACTTAATCAAGAGGGTATGGTATTCGGCAAAAATATTATTAAAGAAATTAAATTATTTTTCATTTGACATTTTCTGTTTTTGGACTTAATTGAAAACATTTGACAAGGGTCAGTATCACATATTTTAAAGAAAACAGTAATCTTTTTCACGTTGTAGCAATCCTAAATTAGAAAGTTTCAATTATTAATTACTCGCGACAGCAACGTGCATTTATGAGCTATTTGTCACTGTCGCTTTTACTCGATGCCCACACCACATATCGGACTTTTTTTTATAGACATTTTGCCTATGTATTAGACTCTATATGCTGGTGAACTGAAAAACGGCTCCCTAAAATATTCGCGGTATATTTTTTGCGGTACATAGCTGATTGTGCTGTTAAGCAAGCAAAAAAAGTACATTCCATTACAGCCTAAAATTGATACCAGCATATTCACATCTTCGTGTAAATAATATATGGTACATGGCAAATGAAAGAATAGAATAAAATGGTAAAAATACTAATAATAAAAGTTCCGCAGCTCTAACCGCGCAAAATTTACCGCACAAGCAAAAAAATGCATTTTTTGAACTGCTGAGGTTTGTCCATTTTTTAGTTGAGCGGTTTTGTGATTTGGGCAGTAATGTTATATTATGCGCCGGTAAAAGTCTACCGCGATAAATTCTTCGGCGCCAGAAGCCGGAAAAGTAACGTGATATTTTAGCAATTTTACAAAAAATTTTTGGAAATTCGGAGATTTTTTGCAGAAGTCCTCCCTGCATTTCTCCCAGAACTTGCCTTACGTCTAAAGTCTACACTGCAACTTCTTCATGGTGTCCATAATTTAAATAACGGCGCGGGGGACTAGGTAAAATTTTTACAAGGAGAAGAGGGAGAGTTCGCAGTTTCGTTTTGATAAAGAAAATAATAAAATAATTAAAAATATTTGTAAAACCAAAAATCAACCAAATTGCAAAAACGACTAAGCTTAAACTCATAAAATTTACAAGAAACACTCACCAAGGCTATGCGTCGAGGCTATAAAACTCCATCAACATACCGAGCTTTGCAGATGTTCTCGAAAACATACTTTAAAATTTAGAAACCATCACATCTGTGACGTTAGCTATATGGACCAAAATGCCTGGCCAGCTATTTGTAAAACCAAAAGTTCAACTAAGTTGTCAAAACAATAAAGCTAAAGTCCAGTAGAGCTTGTAAAATTTACAAGAACCTAAGGCTATCCGCAAAGCCTGATATGTTGTTGGAGTTTTATAGCCCCGATGCGTAGCCTTGGGTAATACCAAGTGGAGAAATTCCCTTGAGTTTCACTGGACTTTGGCTTTGTTCTTTTTACAACTTAGTTGATTTTTGTTTTTACAAATAGCTGACCTGGTATTCTGGTCCATATAGCTAACCTGACTTATCCACACCGATGAGATCAAAATAAATTCGTTTTATGTGTCTGCGGCTAGTCTTAAGATTTTCTAAGTTTTAAGGTATCTTATCGAGAATATCTGCGAACTCCGGTATGTTCATGGAATTTTATACCCGCGATGCATAGCCTAGCCTTGGGTAATCCCAAATGGAAAAAGCTCCTTGAGTTTTTTCTGTAAATTAAAAATATTTGTGTCCTTATTTAAAGAGAGGGAGGGTGGAAGCGAAAAGATGTTAGATAGATAGATGTTATAAAGAGAGACAAAATTAAAATTTGGCAGAATTGGTGTTTCATGCGTTTTTAGTTGTAGAAATCTTTTTTTATTTCAGAAAGAATGGAAAGAACCCTGCACGAAATACATTGAAAAATTATTTCGGAGAAATTCGATAAAATGATAGTATGTCATAGTGTGTTATGAGATTACAAAAATGTGGGAATATAAAATGATTTCTATGTCTAGTTCCAGAGATACAGACGGTCAAAGTTTTAAAAAACGTCGTTTTGGGGTATATTGGGCACGCTCAAAAAGGCATTTCCTGAGCGAAATGAAATAAGTTATCGACGGATATGCTTTACTGAGGAACCACAAATAGACTTTCTTATTATAATGTTGGTAAAATGTTAAATTAAAAACAGGGGCTAGTCAAAGAAAACATTTTTTGTGATTTTTTTATTTTCCCCCATATAAAAATAAAAAAAATATTTTTCAGCAAACGTTAATGTTTAACCTGAACCAGTTTTTCTTCC
This sequence comes from Oxystoma pomonae, assembly GCA_963921995.1. Lineage (NCBI taxonomy): Eukaryota > Metazoa > Arthropoda > Insecta > Coleoptera > Brentidae > Oxystoma > Oxystoma pomonae. The sequence goes on along the minus strand of OY998167.1, from coordinate 73,556,286 downwards.
CAGTAACAGTTACTTTGTGTTACATGTTTTTTTTTAATTTTTTTACCACAAAAACTTGACGAAAATTGTTTTCTACTACGAAATAATTATTTTGCAACTTATAATTCTAAATATTCTTTTGCATTCAGTTTTATTATCTCGTATCTAATAAAGGTGCAATTTTTTTACCACCTCTTGTTGTTTTGCATTGAGGATTATGATTTTTAAAAGTTTCTCAAGGTTCTCTAGACTAAATAATAACACTTTTTTTAAATTATGATTATGGCTAATTGCTCTCCCTCATACTTATATACGTACCTACTCTATTGAGTACTGGTCAAAGTCAGTGGCTTTTCCAAAAAAAAAGTTGGCAATCAGAGAAGACAGAAGAAAGACACATCTAAAAAAATATTTTTTACTTTTTTATAAGTAATCTCTAAACAAGATATCCAAGATTGTCTTCATTTCACTTTTGTTCAAAGTATTATATTCTTCCGTGGCAAGTAAAAACTAAATTCACTCCTTTTCATTAAACTCTTTGCGATGTATCAGATTTTCCCTAGTGAACTACATATTTTTTCTTTTATACTTGGTTGTTAAATAATAAATAATATATATTATATAATAGTATAAAACTTTCATTTGTACTCAATAGAATACGTAGGTACAGTGGCGTAGCCAGAAATTGGCTCTGGGGGTTTCGTCATTTAGTAATGAACTAATGACGCTTTTACAGGGTTATAAGGTTACTTTTATTATTATGGGTTAGGCCCTCTTCAGGGGTTTTAACCACCAAAACCTTCCTCTGACTACGCAACTGTGTATGTTTATTATTGTTTTTTTTTGATAATTCAGCCCCACCAAAAGGATATTATTTCAATTAGAGAACCTTGAGAAACCTTTAAAAAATCATCATTCTAGATGCAAACCATAAAGAAGTGATAAAAAAAGTTGCACCCTGTATTAGATAAGAGTATAATAAAGGTGTACGCAAAATTAAATTAAAATCCCTCAATCGGTTTGAAAGAAATTAGATATTGATTAATTTTTTGTAAAAATTAATGATATAGAACTTTTTGCATGTACCTCGTAGTTACGAAAAAAATTATAAAATAAAATTCAATTTATTTAAGTTTTATTTACTCATCACTTTAACTGAATGCAAAAGAATATTTAGATTTTTAAGTTTCAAAATAATTATTTCGTAGTAGAAAACAATTTTCGTCAAGTTTTTATGGTAAAAAATAAAAAAAACATGTAACACCAAGTAACTGTTACTGGGAAAAAAAACGTTCAGTTTATCTAGAAAATTGACTAGCTCCTGTATACTGCCTGATATCATTCAGGATATGCCTTTTTGAGCGCGCCCAATATACCCCAAAACGACTTTTATATTCACACATTTTCTTAACTCATAACCCACTATGACATACTAAAATTTTATCAAATTTGACCGAAAGAATTTCTCAATGTATTTTGTGCGGGGTTCTTTGCAAATTTAAGTATTGAAAACACAGTATTTTTAGTTAAAAATCTCACTAGAAAAAGACAAACCTACGGCCAATTTCCTTTTTTTCCATTTTTCAGAAAATTTTTGGAAAACCTGTGTTATTTCCCTGCGAAATCACTTATATGATTATAGTAAATCAAAAATTTCTTAGAGTTTTAGTCAATTTAAAAAAAAACCCGCAAAATCAAATTAAAAACCATATGCGATCCATAGTCCTAAACCCTAACCCATCCAATCATTATCTCTCTAAGGGTGTATCTTTTATCTGTCTATAGATATTAAAACTTAAATTATTACCTATGATACTTATTCTTCTATCTGTTTCGCACACATTTAAACACAAATATTTTTAGAAAAAAGATAGTTTGGTGTTTTAGAAGGAAGGATCCAGAAAATTACATAATATACAGGGTGGCCAAAAAAGTTAAGGTTGTGCCATTCTTATTTTTGGGGCACCCTTTCAAAAAGAATATACTTATTAAAGCGCTTTTTTACCCAAGATAATCGTATATAAGTTTTTTTTTTAAATATAGTTCTCTCAAAAAATCCATTATTCCAGACTTTTAGAAAACACTGTATGTCCCTGCTGGCGCAATTTATTTTTTAAATGTTCTCTACTTGGTATTACCCAAGGCTATCTGCGAAGTCCGATATGTTGGTGGAGTTTTATAGCCCCTTGGGTAATACCAAATGGAGAAATGTCTTTGAGTTTGGCTTTGTGCTTTTTACAACTTAGTTGATTTTTGTTTTTACAAATAGGTGGCCTGGTATCCTGGTCCATATGCTAACCTGACTTGTTCACCCTGATTAGATCAAAATAAATTAATTTTATGTGTCTGTGACTAGTCTTAACGTTTTCTAAGTTTTAAGGTATCTTATCGAGAATATTTGCAAAGTTCGGTATGTTGATAGAGTTTTATAGCCCCGATGCATAGCCTAGCCTCAGGTAATCCTAAATGGAAAAAGCCCCTTGAGTCTTTTTTGTAAATTAAAAATATTTGTAACCTTATTTAAAGAGAGGGAGGGACGAAGCGAAAATTAAAATTTGCCAAAATTGGTATTTCATGCGTTTATAGGTTTTTTTATAGGCTTTTTTTATTTTAGAAAGTATGATTCTCCCCCAATATAAGCAAAACTTTGAGCCGAATATCAGCTAAAGTCATTTTCTCATCACACTGAAGATGTGTTGTGTGAGAATATTTCTTCTCGTATTGAAATTTTCAAATTTAAGTATTAAAAACCGATTATTTTTAGTAAATCAAAAATTTTTTAGAGTTTTAGTCAATTTAAAAAAACCCGCAAAATCAGATCAAAAACCATATGCGCCCCATAGTCCTAAACCCTAACCGATCCAATGATTATCGCCCTAAGGGTCTATCTTTTATCTGTCTATAGATATTAAAACTTAACTTTGTACTGAAGAGATAGGGAAATTAGTACCTGTGATACTTATACTTCTATCTGTTCCGCACAAATTTAAACCTAAATATTTTTAGAAAGATAAAAGATAGTTTGGTATTTTAGAAGGAAGGACCCAGAAAATTATATAATAAAATTGGTGTCCAAAAAAGTTAAGGTTGTGTCATATCTTATTTTTGGGGCGCCCTTTGAAAAAGAGTATACATTTTATTAAAACGCTTTTTTATCTAAAATAAACGTATGTAAGTTTTTCTTAAGTCTTTCTCTCAAAAAATTCATTATTCCAGACTTTGGAACACACTGTATGTGACCGCTGATGCAATTTATTTTTAAAATGTGTTTGTGTTCCACCTGTTAATGTGGTAAAAAAATATTAGTATTTATTATTTTACTTTCAGAACCCTCTCTCCTCTACGATAACAATCATTACCACGAAGAATGTCTAAGATGTAATTCATGCGGTCTTAACTTGACGGGCTGTAATCAAAAAAGAGCGCGAAGGTTTAAAAACCAAATCCTGTGCGACCTTCATTTTGCTGACGTGGCGTTAATGGAATGTAGCGATTTTATGCAACAGCTACGCAGCTTTAAACCTCAGAGTTTAGGATGCGCAGTAGCTCGAAGAAAGAGCAGTACCACGCTAATATTTCCACTGCCCCCTCAGGCGTGTTCTGGTAAGTTTCATGTTTTTTGGTAGACTCTGAGTAGACCTAATAAAATTTTAAATAATCTAAGGGTGTGTTTCCGTGAGCCACAGTCATGTTGAATAAATGGTATAAAAATAGTTGTTTTTAAATAAATAACTCCGGCGTTATTTGTCTTATTTTAAAATTTTCTACTACCATATCACGACCCGAATTATATCCTTGTTAATTTTTTATGTACAACCACTTAACCCTTCCACTATACGAAGTTAATTGAAAAAATATTACAACGTAGCTTATATAGGCGGTTCCGGTGGTGGTAAATATTTTTGTTAATACATATAAATGATGTTATAAGGTTTGGTATATATATTTATATATAAAAAACCTCGGTTGGTTGGTGGGGATGCAGTCTTATATGAGCCGAAAGAAAGTAAACTCCTTTTTTGACAGTCAAGCTTTCGGGAATATATTTTTCTCTTCTTCAGGACTTCTACAATAAGTTAACAAGTCATTAGAATAATTAACTTAATTAAATTACAACTATTATAGATAAACTATACAGGTACCCATATAAATATATATAAATAATTATGTACTCACGGGAGCGGGTTGAAAAATAATAAAGCTAGACATCTCTGAACAATTCTGAGCATTTTTTGCCCTTTTGAGCCTTATGTTATAATAAAAATCTACACGAATTTGTTTAAAAGAATTGAAAAGTCCACAAAATAGTGGCGAGAGGTTCTTTTTATATTATTTTTTTAATTTTTTGACGTTTATAAGGTCAAATTAATCGTCTTCTTTAGTGTATCAAGTAACCCAGGAAAAAAAGCGAGTAACACAGATAATATTGCACGAGAAAAGGACGCAGCAGTGTGGTCATCTTATTCTCTTTTTCATTTTAAAAGTTTTAGACGCAGATAAACTTATGCGTGTCTTCTTGTTGCCGAGAGAGATGGGTAGATAAGATGACACTCTGCTGCCTCCCTCACCATGCAGTATAATACTAGACTTATCACCAATTTTGTTTACATTTTTATACCGTCAATGAATTCTTGAGAAAAATAGAAAAAAATTTATATTAAAAGAATTAATTTTTTGATTTTAGTTTAAGCTCCCAAAAGACACACAGTTAACCATACTCTCCCTATATTTTATTTTTTGTTGTTTTGGTGTTATTATTATGTTAATTGACCTATTTTGTAGTTACATGAGAAATTAACAGAAAAGGAAAGGGAAAAGGCAAAATGTATGTCTCTTAAAAGCCAGGCACTATTCCCTATGTACTGACATTATTTTAGAATGAATGAATTGATGAACTATTACACAGACAAAATTTTTTTTTATATAAAAGTTGAAAGGTAAGCAAAATTTTTTTTTTCAAATTGAAGATTAGCTGTCAACACTGTTATATGTTATTGATGGTTATTAATTAATGCATTATACCTATTATTGTCTAAATTTAGGATACAACTGTAAATAGAGCTGAGATTGTTCACATCAGTTTTTTTGTTCATTGATTGTTGTTCTCTGTTAATATGAACCATTTCAAGGAAAAGCCTTTTATAGTAAGAGGCTTCCTGATCGACAATCTCAGCAGAGTCAAAAATGAAAGAAAGGATACCTGAAAATGTCTCATAGTCCAGGGTGTCTTTTCTGCAAGCTATCTTGTATGACATCTAGTGGTAAGTTTGTGAAGAGCGAGACAACATTAAAACTAACTATAACAGTCATTTGGTAGTTGGTAATTATTTATAAACTCACTAAATTGGAATGAATCCTTGATTGTGTAGGAGCTACCTAAGGTGTTGTAAGTATTAGTTAAAATTTCAGACAAAAACTTTGCCAAGTTATTATTTGGACAATTAATTGAAGAAACTATTGGCCTCAGACTTAGGGTAGGTTTATGAATTTTGGGTAAGGTGTAAAACATAGGTGCAACTGAATTATAGAGATACAAATTTTTTGCTCTTTCTTCATTGACAAATTTTTTATCTAACATAGATTTTCCTATTTTAATTGCTTTTTGTTGTAATATGACTGTTGGATCTCTATTTAACCAGGTGTAATACTGCATGCCATTTAGTAGATACAGGTTCTTATTAATATAGTCCTGTGTATATGTATATGTATATGTATATGTATATGTATATGTATATGTATATGTATATGTATATGTATATGTATATGTATATGTATATGTATATGTATATGTATATGTATATGTATATGTATATGTATATGTATATGTATATGTATATGTATATGTATATGTATATGTATATGTATATGTATATGTATATGTATATGTATATGTATATGTATATGTATATGTATATGTATATGTATATGTATATGTATATGTATATGTATATGTATATGTATATGTATATATATATGTATATGTATATGTATATATATATGTATATGTATATGTATATATATATGTATATGTATATGTATATGTATATGTATATGTATATGTATAGGTGTATGTGTATGTGTATGTGTATGTGTATGTGTATTTGTATGTGTTTGTGTATGTGTATGTGTATGTGTATGTGTATGTATATGTATATATATATGTATGTATGTGTATATGTATATGTATATGTATATGTATATATATATGTATATGTATATGTATATGTATATGTATATGTATATGTATATGTATATGTATATGTATATGTATATGTATATGTATATGTATATGTATATGTATATGTATATGTATATGTATATGTATATGTATATGTATATGTATATGTATATGTATATGTATATGTATATGTATATGTATATGTATATGTATATGTATATGTATATGTATATGTATATATATGTATATGTATATGTATATGTATATGTATATGTATATGTATATGTATATGTATACATGTATCGTAATTACTTCCAGGGTATAGACTGGACGAAACAACCTCCGGGTCTTCTAGGCATATTTTTATAGTAAAACTATATATATTTGGGAAGAGGGGATTCTACTTTACCAGAATATCAAAAGAGGGGTAGCAGTTTTTTTAGCAAGATTATCATATATTTCGTATACATATATAGAAATATAATGTACCTCGACCCCTCCACGCTGTTGCCAAATCATTGAAAGGCAGAAAGGCTACTAAATATAATATCTAGTGTTATTTACATTTAACAGATACATTTTTAACTTAAAGAACTTTTTTTAAAAATTCAATAGCTGCCGCAGTTATTCCTTTTATTATCGGTCGCTTTCCTTACAATAACTATGAAACAATAGTACTTACTATATTACTAGTATCGAAATTGAAGGTTTTTACACAAGTGTGATGTTATCGTACAAGTTTTTTATTATGAAAATCACATTTTTATGAGTACCTGATATAAATATAAATTTTATAGGACATTCAGCTGGTAAACTAAAACTAAATTACAAGATTTTTGTTATTTTAAGCATATATAGATCCTGTCTTTCAGATCACACTGCACAATTAATCTCTTTAATTACTAATACAACACAAACACAGGCTAATCAATACAAAAGACAAGCATTAATGGATTACTCCCGAACTCTTCATCTTTAAAGAGCAGTTAGTAGCAGGTTTTGTCCTGGCAGAATTCCGATTATAAAGAGCTTTTTAAAAAATTTAAATTTTATTACGATCGATAACTTAATAAAGCAAAAAGTAATCATGTTTCAAACACTAAAAAATAAAAATAGCATAGGAGACGACGAAATACCATCAAATCTCCGTAAAAAATGTATACCTCTTAGAGCAGAGCGTATATTTTTAACGTAAGCTTGACAACTGCAATTTATCCAGAATAAGTAAAAATGTCTCGTCTAATTCAGATTTATAAAAAAGATTATCCCAATAGCTTGGGGAACTATAGGCCAATAGGTTTATTATCCCCTTTCTCGAAACTTCACAAAAGGCTTCTTTATTTTTTCGTAAGCAATAATCTTTTTAAAAACTTTCAAGATCAAGATGGAGTTATACCAAACAAAACTATACAGATTCAGCAATTTTAGATTTTAACAAAAATATATTACAAACGGTAGAGAAAAAGTGCACGGGCTGCGGAATCCTACTTGACTTATCAAAAGCATACGACACAATCAGTCACAATATTTCGCTAAAAAAAATTGAAGCATTGTTACGTTTTTTTTTTCTGAAAACCTTCACAATTTTAAAAATAGTAGAAAATACCCTCATTAATCTTACTAACCTCAATTTATGCCTATTCTAAGTAGCCACTGTCAATAACTTGGCGCAAAATAGGTCAATTCTTCTATAAATCAGACTTTAAATGTCGGTTCTCCAACCTTAATAACGGCACTCAGTTCTTTCAGAAAAAAGAGGCTCGCGTAACTGTGACCACTCAGAAATATGTAATATCTGTTTTAATAAGTATTTTAAGAACAAATTCATTTAAATAAACCAATAAAATATAAATAATCAGTGAGGTTAGAACCCCAATAATTGGCACAGCTGATTAATTGGTATGCGAAACGAATAACACGGAATATAGGACCTGTTGTCACGGTTTGCTGAATTACACCGGTCCGAGTACAGTCGGCCAGATTGAGAAGTTTGGGATTACTTAATCCTGGTTTACCCATGTTTATCGTAATATTTGTGTTCTGTTGCAATGATGGTTACGTTCGTATTGTGGGGATTTAAGGTATTGAATAAAGTTGTGGTTAAGGTTTACTTTCTGATAGTTGTTTACAATTAGCGAATGCATCGAAAACTATAAAATATATAAAATAAATACATAACAAAATTAAATATCATCCTTTCTATTATTAATTATGTATAAATATCTCTAAAACTAGATAGCATTTCTAATCAGTAAACAATCGTATCCCAACCACGGTGTGTGGTCTTGGTTTACACCCTCTAGTGAATCCTGACCTATCATACTCCCGAATTTACTGACCTACTTTAAATTTTTCGTTAATGTTCGAGGTGGTCTGCTGACCTAATTTTGGCATAATTCTGACATTTGGGTTGTCACTTTCCGATTTCTTTTTTTTTTTTTTGGCATGGTCCTTTAAGGAATGCCGAGTTAAATTTTTCTTGTCGCTTCTGCGGATCCTTAAACATCCACAAATTTTGCACTATTTTATGGCTGAGGCCTAGCGGAATAAGTTTCGAGCAAACTTTCCGGATTTGATGTGCAAGAATTTTTGGTATGGATGTGTTTTGTGACCTCGGCATTTTCGTCATCCATCAGGTAAGCCTCTTTACATTCCCATATTATTGAGCTACTTGATTTTGATCTTCATATTTCTATATGTCGCGCAAGGGCCTACGGTTATGTCGATTATAAACTGACCATTAGGTACTTGGGTGTCATATATTGACCTGAGTCATTAAATTTTTATTAAATGGGCTTTTCTGTGTCTTCCTAGGACCTGACAACGTCGAATCCTTGAAATAAATGCTGAAGACACTGTAGGCCGCCCACCATCTTAAGGTGAGTTTATAGTTTGAAGAACTTAACATTCTAATATATATGGAGTCATATCTGTCTTCTCTGTGGGCTTTTGTCTAAGGCATACTTTTTATTACAGGCCTTTTTCTCACTAGTCCTACTTGTTTACTTCACTCATTGGTGACCACCACCACTAGGACATGATTTGGTAGATTTTTTTAATCATGCAAGGATAACACCTCGACAAGTCAAAACCCCAGTCTCCTAGACTTTTCACAGACTCCTAGACTCTTTTCAGCCTCCTAGACTCTCCAAAGCCCAATTAAAAGGACACGTAAGATGTATCATTTGTAGTTATAAAGGACTGCACTTTAAAAAGAAATGGTGACTGATTCAAAATTAACAAAAATAAATATTCCAAATTACTCTTAATGACATAATTTAACAAAACATAAATTCTACTTTAAAACTGTAAACCAGGTATACGTATACAAGGGTAAATTATGTAAATTGCTGCAACAAATGTGATATTTTTGACTGAAACTTTTAAATAAGGAATGATACTTATTTTTTTTTGACACTGCTTTTTAAATGAAATAAATTGAAATGGTTTATAAAGCACTTGTTTTAATGTCGAAGGATTGATCTGACTCACCCCTGACTTACCCCTAAAACCCTGAGATAAAGATATTGTATTTTGTATTTTTTTTTTGAGTAAAATTCAATCAGGAACCACTAATTAAAGCTGAAACTAACCTTAAAAAAAAACTACTGAACCGATTGTCAATTGTTCTTTATTTAAAAAGAAGAAAGAGGAACAACTGGCGCCTTCTTTTGTTTACAACGTGGCTTAGGATTGGTTCAAAGATTCCCTTTGGCATTATTACAAGGTAAAGGCTTCCTTGGTTAGTCATAAGCTGATACAATTAGGAGCAGTCATATCTACCTACATCAAAAACCAAAGACACTATAAATATGCTAACATATTATTTGGAAATTATTAATTAGTTTTGACATTTTCTTTTAAAACATTTAGGTACAATTACTATAAGTACTTAGACAGTTTTTTAGTTTTGTTACTTATATAAGCATTTCAACCTGGGTTATGGAACCGGCTTATTATAATGCAAAACTAGTGGATTGCCAAATAATATTTAACAACTAGCAGAAGACAAAATTAATTGGTCAAAGTGACTAGAGTTGATATTGAGTGATCCTTTCCTTGACATCAGGAGTTGCTTAAAGTTGTTTTTTTTAACTTTATGGTCTAGGTGACTTATTTTTTTTCCACTTTTATTTTGGTAGAGTTTTCAGGGCATTGCACTTTTGCTCTGGAATTTTGGTACAGTTTTTAGAAGTGTACATAAACTTCTTGGGTTTTGTTTGCTAATGTGGACCTACTGGTACACGACAGACAGTTAAAACTGTACAGGGTGTCCTAAGAACGAGATTTTTTGTTTTCAGGCTTTTGACACATAAATTTGACATCCCCCATTGGATTTTTTTTCTCCCTTGCTTAAAAGTGTAAAAATATACAGGGTGTCTCAAAAATTTGAAATATTAAATTGAGAACACTCCTTGTTACAAACAAAGGAAAAAACAACAGATTGTGACTTATTGTTTCTTTAATATACAGGGTGTCTCAAGATTTGAAATATTAAATTGAGGACACTCCTTGTAACAAACAAAAGAAAAAACAACAGATTGTGACTTATTGTTTCTTTAAAATACAGGGTGTCTCAAAATTTGAAATATTTAATTGAGGACACTCCTTGTTGCAAACAAAAGGAAAAACAACAGATTTTGACTTACTGTTATTTGATATACAGAGTGTCTCAAAGTTTGGGATATTAGGTTGAGGACTCTTTATTTAAGAAAAAAAAAGGAAAAAACACCGGATTGTGACTTATTTCTTATCAACATACAGAGTGTCTCAAAAGTCAAAATATTAATTTTGATACACTCTTAGTTAAAAACAAAAGAAAACATCAGACTTTTAGTTGTTTTATTTTTTTTTTGTTATCATACAAGGTATCTCAAAAGTCAAAATATTAATTTGGACACACTCTTACTTAAAGACAAAGAAAAAACAAGTACCATTTTTTGGGGTATTTCTTGATTAACATACAGGGTGTCTCCAGAGTAGAAATATTAATTTTGACACACTCTTAGCGAAAAACCAAAGGAAACAACAAACTTTCATTTGTTTTTACATTGGCATACAGGGTGTCTCAATAGTTAATGATATTAATTTGAGAATACTTGTATTTAAAAACGAAAGCACCGGATTTGGCCTGTAAATATTATTTTTGATGCTATTTTTTTTCTAATTTTTAAAATATATTATATATATAAAAAAAATATTAAAACTGATTTGGTTCCTACCCTTATAGTACTTTTGACTTACAAGCTGACCTAGACTTGCTGACCTTTTAAGTTTTTTTTACATTGTCATATACAGGGTGTTCATATATTAAAATTTTATTTCTTAAGTACAGGTAACCATACCTGAAGTAATTTAAGTTAAGCTTAAAATTGTTTGTTGTTTTGGGATATTTTTGCGCAGTTTTTTGGAAACTGTGTTGTCGGTGCTAGGGTCTTCATAGCAGACAGAGTATTTGGTAAGTTTTTTGTTTACAGATAGCTGCACAGGATTAAAGGCAGTTACTGTTGGGATAGATTTTTTTTACTGCTGAGGGATATCACTTGGGTAGCGAAGTGGTTTAACTCAGTGGGTACTTATATGCGTTATTAGGATTTAAGTAGGTTAGCGACCGTATAAGTATAAATTTCAATAGTTTGTAAGTAGCTACACTACTAAGGGATATTACAAACAGATTATTGGGTGATATCAATTAGTGGGCGATTTCATTGGTTGGTGGTATTTACAGAGTTAAAACCGAGAACCCTTGGTATCGTGAATTTTAGTGGTTTTGAGAGTGCATTTTTTTTATTTTTTTTGTGGCTCTTCTGTCGGTAGTTCAGTTTTTCTTTGTGAACGAAGAGGTCGGGTTGCACTGCGTGCAGTTTCTGTATTGTTCAATTTTGACAACGTAATGGAACCAAACCGTCTTATTAATGAAGAACTGACATACGAGCTACGGATTAGAGGGTTGTCTACGGCGGGAAGAGTAGAAGATAAAAGACCACGTTTAAGACGAGCACTTATTGCGGAAAGACGAGGTGAGGCACCTGCACCTACCGCCTTACTTGAGGAAGACTCAACAAGCGAACTTTGTATGTGCCAAGCAAAATTACATGGAATTAAAACTGACTTACAACATTTTAATTTCCAAAATCGTCGTAATGACTTTGACAAGATCTATTCACGTCTTTTACACACTAATGGTAGACTCTCTCGAATCAGATGCCGATCTGATCTGGATAAGCACTTGCAAGCAGAATTAAAAGCACAAGGAATTCAATTAATTGGTGAACTAAATCTGAAATTTGAAGGATTAGAATTTAATCAAGCTGAATTACATCAACCCAGCGAGCAACAAAATCTAGAACAACCTATGGATGCGTTGGTTGTATTGTCAGAATCAGAACAAAACACAAATCAAAATGAAAATATTCTTCAACCTCGATTAATCACACCACCACCACATGGGTCAGGTGTTTCATATGATTTATTGGATGTTAGTTCTGGAGGAATTGAATTGCCGCTTTCTCGAAAAGAAATTACTCTGGAGGACAATGTTTTAGATGTTGAGTACGAACCTGTACCTCAGCACAACTCTGCTTCGCATGGTGTTTCTAGTACACAGTCGAGTAATAGTTTAGTTACGCAAGATTCGTCTACTGGTGGACAACATAATAGTCGCATTAATGTTCATTCAGTTCATATTATTCCACCTCCAGCACAATATGGTGAAGATGGTGTAATACCAACCATTAACAGTGTTTCTCCTTCTTTAAATAATTCGGAAAGAACATCTGAAGAACACGCTGATTTGAGTAGTAGACGTCAACGGGTCAAGATTATCATCAGGAAAATGACATTCCACATATGGGTGAACAACCAGTTACTCACAGTACCCAGATACGTAATAGTGGAGAAATAACCACTCAAGCATATCAACAACTAGAGGAAGCAGTCGCTAACCTAAGGATTAGCCAAGAAAGGTTTAACCAGTTTCTAGTTGATGGTAAATGTCAACCTCGAGAGAATTCTCCAAGAGAACGAACGGTTAATTCCACTGATGGTATACCACCTTCTAACACTATGAGGCCAACTGTGTATCAACCAGATTCCCTTAATCAAGGATATCTGCCTGCTGTTAGTCAAGGTCAAGCTTCTAGGAGAGGAAGTCGAGTGCATTTTTCGGATGATGGTCCAACTGGATTCGCTGATCTCAACTCAACTAGAACCCCGAGGAACCAATCCCATCCTATAGCTGGTTTTGATGATCACGCAGGTAGTCTTCATCACTCGTCAATTCGAAATGGTTATCCACCTACTTCTTTTAACTCTGCAGTGAATGATGTACCAGTGTCGGTTTGGACTCCTCAAATGACACAAACTGTTTCGGTTCCGTCCGTAAGTACAGCAACTTTGCAAGGAATTCCACCGATAGACTTTTCTGGTTTCCAGACAACACAGCCATCATTAAATTCAAATTTTCTTCCTCAAGGTTTTCCTGGGTTTCAGACCACACAACCACTGTTGAATTCAACCTCTTTTCCTCAAGGCTTTTCTGGTTTCCAGACAACACAGCCATCATTGAATTCAAATTCTCTCCCTCAAGGGAATGGTGTTCCGAACTATATTCCGGTACCTTATGTTATTCCTCAAAATAACCAAAGTTGTTGTACTCGTGGCGTCGATGTGAGTAGATGGAACATTAAGTATAGTGGTGAGGGTAGTGTAGAGGACTTTTTGGAGAGAGTCGAAAAATTACGCGTTGCTCGTGGTGCTACGAAAAATCAGTTGTTCTGCGCCATTCCGGATCTTGTTACGAAAAACGCTTTGCGATTTTTCAGAACTCGTAAGTTTGCAGATTGGGATGATTTTAGTAACCAACTTCGATTGGTATATCATAAGTCAGATGATGATCGTTGGGAGAAGATTAGACGTAGGACTCAAGGTTCTGAGGAAAGGGTATTAAGTTTTGTTCTTGCTATTGAAAGCATGTTTAGAAAATTGTCCACTATGCCTTCTGAGGAAACAAGGCTTCCAATTATTCGTCGAAATCTTCTTCCGTACATTCAATCCCATCTTGCAACTCATCAGTTAACTAACGTGGAACAATTGCTTACATTGAGTAGACAGGTTGAGGACACAGAGTTGAGGCTACAGCGCTTTGCTCCTCCTCCTACTAACTATAAACATCTAGTTGATCCAGAGCTGGCATATCATAGACCAAATAGAGGTAATTCTGCGGCTATTAAGGAATCAAACGGTTCAGTTACATCTTCTAACAATGTAGTTGCTGCTGTACAAGTTAACTCTTCTAACCCCAGTCAAGCTATTTGTTGGAATTGTCGGGAGATTGGTCATAAATTCCGTCAGTGTTCAAAACCTCGACGACGTTTCTGTTTTAGATGTGGTAAAGAAAATATCATCTCTTCGGCATGTTGTTCAAAAAACGTGAGCTCGGAGGGGAGATAGGCCAGTCGACCCTTCCATCCCACTCAACGGCCACTATTAATCCAGCTCAGCATGCTGTGTTGGACTTCATATTGGCTCATGCAAAAGGTGACGAGCGACCATATTTGGATGTTCAGATTTTTGGTAGAAGTATTTTAGGTCTGTTGGACAGTGGTTCCTCCAGAACAATTTTAGGTTCTTCCGGTTGGAAATTGTTAAAAGAAGTCTGTTGTCTAAATACGTCTGTTCGTACCGATTGTATTGTTGCTAATGGAGAAACTTGCAAATGTTTGGGGTCTGTTGTGTTACCTCTTACGGTCCAAGAAAAAGTAGTTGTTTTAGAGGTCTTGGTTATACCAAGTATTCCTCATGCTTTGTTGATTTTTGGACTCGGATGGGAATCATTCCAGATCTTCGGGCAAACGAGTGGTCTTTTCGTTCTGTAGGTACAAATAACGTCGAAATTGCTTCTATTGAGTCTAAAGACATGCTGAGTAAAGACCAACAATCACAGTTGGACACACTTTTGGATAATTGTTTTTCGAAGATAGGACCTGGAATTGGATGTACCAATATGGTCGAATTAGTTATCAAAACCGAATCGGCTCCTGTAAAACAGCGTTATTACCCGTTGTCACCGGCACTTCAAAAACAAGTAAATCTTGAGCTAGATGAGATGATTGAAAACGATATAGTCGAAACATCTGACTCCCCATGGTCATCACCTATAGTCATGGTAAAGAAGAAGTCGGGGCAATGGAGATTCTGTGTAGATTATAGTTCATTGAACAAAATAACTACGTCTGATGCATACCCAATTCCATACGTTGGTTCCACTCTGGATAAACTTAGAAACGCAAGATTTATAAGTATGTTAGACATTAAGTCCGCCTATTGGCAAATTCCGGTCGCTGAGGAATCACGACCATTGACGGCATTTACAGTTCCAAGGAGAGGTTTGTTTCAATTTAAGCGTATGCCTTTTGGCCTCAAAAATGCCCCGGCGGTATGGCAATGATTTATTGACAGAGTCATTGGGTTAGATCTAGAACCTTACGTTTTCCAATATTTAGATGACGTCATAATTATAAGCCCTGATTTTACAAAACATTTGGAGGTTTTGCAAGAGGTTTTAGAGAGAATAACGAAGGCTGATCTTACCTTAAATCGGGATAAATGTATTTTTTGTAAATCGGAAGTTAAATACTTAGGTTATATTGTCAACTCGTCAGGTCTTCTAGTTGATCCAGAGAAGGTAGAGGCTATTTTAAAGATTCCAACACCAAAAACAGTTTCTGAAGTTCGAAGGTTGGTCGGTATGGCTAGTTGGTACAGACGTTTTCTTCCAGATTTTTCATCCATTGTCGCTCCCCTTACAGCTTTAACCCGGAAGAACGCCAAGTTCATTTGGAATGATAGTTGCGAAAACGCTTTCCAGTCTGTGAAAGAGCAGCTGGTGAAAGCTCCTGTACTTTCCTGTCCAGACTTCGAATCTCCGTTCGTTGTGCAGTGTGATGCTTCAGATTTTGGTCTAGGTGTCGTGTTGACTCAAATTCAAGATGGTGAGGAAAAGGTCATTTCATACTTGAGTAGATCACTGAACAAAAACGAGAGGCGTTATTCTGTGACAGAGAAGGAGACTTTGGCAGTTTTATTTGGTATAGAAAAACTCCGTCCATACCTCGAAGGTACCAAATTTACCGTTGTAACAGACCACTATAGCTTAAAATGGCTGAACAGTATTAAAGACCCGGTTGGTAGGATTGCTCGTTGGGCAGTGCGCCTCCAACAATATGACTTTGACATCGTACATCGAAAGGGTAAGGATCACGTTGTTCCTGACGCCTTGTCTCGTTCTGTTCCAGTTGTTGATGTTGTAGATGTCTCTGTTACACATGGTACTGATTCATCTCAGGATAATGATCATTACGACCAAGATCGTTGGTATGTTTCTATGCGTAAAAGAGTTCAAGAAAATCCATCTAAATTTCCATCTTGGCGAATCGAGAATGACAGGTTATACAAAAGGTGTAAACATCCATTTCAGGAGTTACTAGAACCTGAAAATATCTGGCTTAAAGTTCTGCTCAAGGCTAAAAGAGTTGAAATTATCCGTCAAAATCATGATCCACCTACTTGCGGACATCAAAGTATCTTTAAAACAACAGCTCGCGTAGCTCAGCATTACTATTGGCCAAACATGAAGTGTGATGTTGCTAGGTACATTGCTAAATGTAGAACCTGTCTCATGGTGAAACCTGACAATAAAGTTCCAGCTGGACATATGCTTAGCATGATTCCTGTTGCCACAAGACCATGGGAGATAATAAGTTGTGATTTAGTCGGTCCATTGCCAAGGTCTTCCAATGGTTATACTTTCATCCTTTCGGTTGTCGATCTTTTCAGTAAATTCGTTTTGTTCTTTCCTCTTAGGAACGCTACCACTCGAAGTATTCTTAAGTGGCTTGAAGACCACGTAATTCTCGTTTATGGCGCACCTGATATAATTATTGCCGATAATGGACAATTTAAGAGTAAAGAATTTCAAACCCTTATAAATCAGTATAAAATTAAACACCGGTACACGGCTTATTATCATCCTCAATCGAATCCAGTTGAAAGAACTCATCGTGGGTTAAAAACAATGTTAACTAGTTATATTTCAGAATTGCATACCAAGTGGTATTTATTCCTTGGTAAAATTTCATACGCTGCTAGATCGGCCATTCATGAAGCGCATGGTTACACGCCGAATTTCGTAATGTTTGGTAGAGAAGTGCCTATATTTGGGAAAGCTCCTGATTTAAATCTTGTTAAAGATGACAGGGCACCATTTAGTCCTATGGCGAAGAGTGAACTTGTGAAGAGAATCTTTTTAGACGTCCGTGTTCGGTTGGCTAAGGCATATGAGAAGTCTAAAGTTCCATATAATCTCCGTAGACGTCCAGATAAATGTATGGTGGGACAAAAAGTTTGGAGGAAGAATTATGCTATCTCAGATGCGGCTAAGAAGTTTAAAGCCAAATTTGCTCCAAAGTATATTGGTCCTTTTACTGTTTCGAAGATTGTATCTCCATGGACATATGAATTAGTTAACAGCACAGGTCGTAGTGTTGGTATTTGGAATGCTAAAGACATCAAGGTTGATCCTCCTGATAAAGACTAAACAGTCGTTGATCGGTTCTTTTCATGATGACATTACTTTTCTCATTGGGATTTTTGTTTTCTCCTTGATGGTAGATATCTAGTTACAGGTTTCTTCGAAACTTTTCTTTTGGGTGGGGTGGTGTTGTTACGGTTTTTTTTTCTGAAAACCTTCACAATTTTAAAAATAGTAGAAAATACCCTCATTAATCTTACTAACCTCAATTTATGCCTATTCTAAGTAGCCACTGTCAATAACTTGGCGCAAAATAGGTCAATTCTTCTATAAATCAGACTTTAAATGTCGGTTCTCCAACCTTAATAACGGCACTCAGTTCTTTCAGAAAAAAGAGGCTCGCGTAACTGTGACCACTCAGAAATATGTAATATCTGTTTTAATAAGTATTTTAAGAACAAATTCATTTAGATAAACCAATAAAATATAAATAATCAGTGAGGTTAGAACCCCAATAATTGGCACAGCTGATTAATTGGTATGCGAAACGAATAACACGGAATATAGGACCTGTTGTCACGGTTTGCTGAATTACACCGGTCCGAGTACAGTCGGCCAGATTGAGAAGTTTGGGATTACTTAATCCTGGTTTATCCATGTTTATCGTAATATTTGTGTTCTGTTGCAATGATGGTTACGTTTGTATTGTGGTTTTTAAGGTAGTGAATAAAGTTGTGGGTAAGGTTTACTTTCTGATAGTTGTTTACAATTGGCGATTGCATCGAAAACAATAAAATATATAAAATAAATACATAACAAAATTAAATATCATCCTTTCTATTATTAATTATGTATAAATATCTCCAAAACTAGATAGCATTTCTAATTAGTAAACAATCGTATCCCAACCACTGTGTGTGGTCTTGGTTTACACCCTCTAGTGAATCCTGACCTATCACACTCCCGAATTTACTGACCTACTTTAAATTTTTCGTTAATGTTCGAGGTGGTCTGCTGACCTAATTTTGGCATAATTCTGACATTTGGGTTGTCACTTTCCGATTTCTTTTTTTTTTGGCATGGTCCTTTAAGGAATGCCGAGTTAAATTTTTCTTGTCGCTTCTGCGGATCCTTAAACATCCACAAATTTTGCACTCTTTTATGGCTGAGGCCTAGCGGAATAAGTTTCGAGCAAACTTTCCGGATTTGATGTGCAAGAATTTTTGGTATGGATGTGTTTTGTGACCTCGGCATTTTCGCCATCCATCAGGTAAGCCTCTTTACATTCCCATATTATTGAGCTACTTGATTTTAATCTTCATATTTCTATATGTCGCGCAAGGGCCTACGGTCATGTCGATTATAAACTGACCATTAGGTACTTGGGTGTCATATATTGACCTGAGTCATTAGATTTTTATTAAATGGGCTTTTCTGTGTCTTTCTAGGACCTGACAACGTCGAATCCTTGAAATAAATGCTCAAGACACTGTAGGCCGCCCACCATCTTAAGGTGAGTTTATAGTTTGAAAAACTTAACATTCTAATATATATGGAGTCATATCTGTCTTCTCTGTGGGCTTTTGTCTAAGGCATACTTTTTATTATAGGCCTTTTTCTCCCTAGTCCTACTTGTTTACTTCACTCATTGGTGACCACCACCACTAGGACATGATTTGGTAGATTTTTTTAATCATGCAAGGATAACACCTCGACAAGTCAAAACCCCAGTCTCCTAGACTCTTCACAGACTCCTAGACTCTTTACAGCCTCCTAGACTCTCCAAAGCCCAATTAAAAGGACACGTAAGATGTATCATTTGTAGTTATAAAGGACTGCACTTTAAAAAGAAATGGTGACTGATTCAAAATTAACAAAAATAAATATTCCAAATTACTCTTAATGACATAATTTAACAAAACATAAATTCTACTTTAAAACTGTAAACCAGGTATACGTATACAAGGGTAAATTATGTAAATTGCTGCAACAAATGTGATATTTTTGACTGAAACTTTTAAATAAGGAATGATACTTATTTTTATTTGACACTGCTTTTTAAATGAAATAAATTGAAATGGTTTATAAAGCACTTGTTTTAATGTCGAAGGATTGATCTGACTCACCCCTGACTTACCCCTAAAACCCTGAGATAAAGATATTGTATTTTGTATTTTTTTTGAGTAAAATTCAATCAGGAACGACTAATTAAAGCTGAAACTAACCTTAAAAAAAAAACTACTGAACCGATTGTCAATTGTTTGCTTTATTTAAAAAAAGAAAACGGAACAGCATATGGTGTTTGTGGGACCCCGTTAGACCTTTTTAGATCGTATCTTCATCAAAGAAAACAAAAAATGCTCATTAAGTCAAATGCTTCTACTGCTGAATCTAACTTGGGTGAGATCACGACTGGGGTTCCACAGGGTAGCGTGCTGAGATCACTTTTGTTTGTCATTTATCTAAACGATACTGATACCATTTTTGAAAATCCCGTTTTAAACACATATATATGTATATACCAGTTAAAACAACTGAGCACATTGAGCAAAGGTGTGTGGAAGTACTTCTAGCAAGAAAAAACTGGATTACTCATAACCAGCTTCTTCTTAGTGAGGAGAAAAGAAAAATTATTTTCATAAGCAACAAATATATAAATTTAAATAGAAATCTCTTGTTCATCAATGAACAAGTACATTTGTAAATAGCACTAGGTTTTTGGGTGTTGTAACTGTCAAAAATTTAAACTACTCTGAACATACTCACAATTTGTGCATAAAACTTAGTAGGGTAGGTTATTCAGTGAGAGTTATGGCAAAACTTCTTGCAAACTCTAATGGTCTTCGGTTTATCTATTATGGAATATGGTATTCTATTGTGGGATTTGTGGGGTAGTAGTAGTCATGCGTAAAATGTTTTTATTTCACAAAAAACGATAGGCAGGATTATGTTTGGGTTGAAATTTGGAGAGAGCTGCAGAGGCATATTTCGCCAACACAGATATTTAATCTATCATGTACTGAAAAGAGTCCTACGTCTCAATTAGGCACTTTAAGAAATTGCCGGACACAATAAAAAACACAAGTAACCACAATGTTTTTAGAAAAGCTGCTTTTGTGTACATTTGTAATATTGAGCCCTACGCTTTGAAAGAATATCTAAACTATACCACTAATTGCCAGTCACAGTCATCGTAATATTTTCCGATTTTATTATTTTTTCATTACTGTTTTGTTTTCTGCATTTTGTTAGTTTTTTTCTGTCTGTACATTTATTTATATATATTTTAATATTTTAAAACCAAATTATGTATGTTTGTTGGTAATCCACTTGCCCTTAAATGTGTTTTGTGTTATTTTTTTGTCAATTTTTATTTTAATTTTTATATTTTTGTTTCTTGCCTACAATTTACCAACTGTTTTTCTTGTTTTACTTTTTTATTTTACTTTTATTTTATTATATTATACATTAATATTTATACATGTATTTGTAAAATAATGTAATTTTCGAAACTT
Organism: Oxystoma pomonae; assembly: GCA_963921995.1. Taxonomy (NCBI): domain Eukaryota; kingdom Metazoa; phylum Arthropoda; class Insecta; order Coleoptera; family Brentidae; genus Oxystoma; species Oxystoma pomonae. The sequence continues at coordinate 73,535,084 of OY998167.1, read as the reverse complement.
TAAATTCTATAACTGTTAATAACTATAGAATATGGTAATAAAGTCTCTATTCTAATCTATACACTATTTTTAATATGGCCGCAAAAACATAACAAAAAATTGGCATGTTTTTCCTTGCTTGTTTATTTCGAGAGCTAAAAGATGAATTCAGTATTAGTGACAGATAACTAGTGTAGTGAGAAAAATAAGTTACCCCAAGGTACCAGCCCATGAGTGATTTAGTATTTTATAAAGATACACAACAACTGCGATTTTAATTTTGTTTTTCATTTTACATAAAGATTAAGCTTTCTTGATAAAAAGTAACCTTTATTAATTTAAAGGTACAAAAATGCAGCAACTTCTCAATTTCTCTTTTGGGGGCAGCGTTAAGTTGGCGGTGAAGTTACGGTGAGGTTAGGTTTTATTGACCAGTATGTAGACAAACTAAGATTTAAAACATGAAAAATGTGTAGATACTTAGTTGTTTTATTTTTGGCCATTCCCAACAATATTTTGGTACTAAAGTGAATGTTAAATCACACTCAAATCATATAAGCTGCATAAGCTCACCTGACGAAGTTCAACAAAAAACTGATAATATTTTCCCGCGTAAATATATAATTTTTAAGAAACATTTTAAGCGAAAAACTGTAAAGAGGCATAACTAATTATTCGAAATAGCATTTTTTAGCAAATTCTAAAAAAATGTAATTAGTTAGCCAATCTGTAAAAGATATTTTTTAAGCGTATTTGTTTTAATAATACTAACTAACTTGTTTTAATTAAAATGGATTAGGAGTAATATACAACAACAGGCATTAAGCCTTATTGTTTAGTTAAAATATGTTTAAATCATGAAATTGCACAATTTGGCAACAATTTTTAAAAATTTGCTCAAGGAGTTGCATACCTTTAAGAGTGCGACACTAGCGCCAACCTAACATTAGGGCCCCCTTTTTCTAGATATTTTTGGTCAATCTACCCTCCAGGCAAATTTTCGCGTGTGCACTTGGGTGAACTTATAAAATTAAATGAACACAAAATTACATGGGGTATGTTGTGCCCTTCGATTTCGGAGGGCAGTCCGTTATATATAAGGGAAGTACGCCGCATGTATATGTATATGTATATGTATATGTATATGTATATGTATATGTATATGTATATGTATATGTATATGTATATGTATATGTATATGTATATGTATATGTATATGTATATGTATATGTATATGTATATGTATATGTATATGTATATGTATATGTATATGTATATGTATATGTATATGTATATGTATATGTATATGTATATGTATATGTATATGTATATGTATATGTATATGTATATGTATATGTATATGTATATGTATATGTATATGTATATGTATATGTATATGTATATGTATATGTATATGTATATGTATATGTATATGTATATGTATATGTATATGTATATGTATATGTATATGTATATGTATATGTATATGTATATGTATATGTATATGTATATGTATATGTATATGTATATGTATATGTATATGTATATGTATATGTATATGTATATGTATATGTATATGTATATGTATATGTATATGTATATGTATATGTATATGTATATGTATATGTATATGTATATGTATATGTATATGTATATGTATATGTATATGTATATGTATATGTATATGTATATGTATATGTATATGTATATGTATATGTATATGTATATGTATATGTATATGTATATGTATATGTATATGTATATGTATATGTATATGTATATGTATATGTATATGTATATGTATATGTATATGTATATGTATATGTATATGTATATGTATATGTATATGTATGTGTATATGTATATGTATATAACTTTCGTTCACATTTCGTAAAATTTTTAAATTCTTGTACATACCTATTTATTTATTTTATTTACTTTATTGTTTAAAAAACCTTAGGTTTCTAACAAGTGAGTTCGATTTACATACTAAAAGCACTTTATTATAATGTATTACAGAAAATATTAGCAATGATACACAGATTAGAAAAAACAAATTGTTTAAATGTTAACTTTTCTTTAAGGTACAAGCATACTTAGTATTCTGATATATCGAAGTAAAATAATATGTTTAATTTGAAGTGCGATACGTGTAGCTGAATCGTGATCAATATTGTAAAGGGTTAAACAGAGTGCGCCGAGAGTTAGGAATCTATTTGGTATGGCATAGAGTGGACACTGACAAATCAATTGGAAAAGGGTGTCGTTGCACAGTATGTTACATATAGTGCAGATCTCGTTAGCGTTGATGCGATAAGTGGATCCTTTATACGAAAATTTAATCAGGTGCTTGTTTGTTACTCTTAGCTGTGCTATCGGTCTTTGATATTTAAAAGGAAGATTCATTTGTAGATATGGCTGGAGGCTTTTAGACAGTATTAGTCCTGGGTAGAGTGTAAGATGATTTGATCTAGTTGCTTGATCTGATTCTTTTTTTGTAAGGTCAGGTACATTTCGTTAGGCTATCTTTCTTTGTTTAATCTTAAGTACCTGCTGTTTGTTTGGGATTCCCATGGTACATTTACATTTATTATAGAGAAAAGTTTATTAATCTGGCCCACCCAAATGTAGCGCGTGCCACTTTGCGTCCATAAGTGAGCTAAATGCAAGTAACAGAGTCTAGAAACCTTGTGTTCTCTATTTGTAGTATTTTATTTAGTACATTCACACAGGCCTTGAATATATTGTATACCAGCTTAACCCTACCTGCTTCCACCCGAATTACAGAATCTGGTGTCCCTGTAGGGAGCTGAAGTATTCTTTTTAAAAAAATGATTTGTACTCTTTCTATGTGATCGAGATACCTTGTTCCCCATATTGGAGCGCAGTACATTAAAATACTAAGAACTGTGGACTCCAGGAGTTTAATTCTTAATGACCAATCTTTAAATTTAGCGTTAGTCATAACTTGTATGATACACCCAGTGGCTTGTTTGGCTTTTTCACAAGTTATTTCGGTCATTTGCCTAAAGATGCCGGAGCCGCTGAGAGTTACACCAAGGTAGTTAAACTTGTTAACTTGTTCAATTTCATATTGTTTGCAGTAAAATTGTGTTTACTTTTCTGAAACCTCCTTTGGTAAAAATAAGTATTTTTGTCTTTAGTACATTTACCGTTAACAAGTTTTCGTCCGAATGTTGTTCCAAAATCGGCATTTTTCTTCTGAGATCCGTTTCCGAGTCCGCCAGAACCACCAGGTCATCGCAGTACAGCAGCATAAGAAAATCATTTTTATTGTCTATGTTGATGCCCGTGAACCCACGGGCCGGAAATAGTCCTCAATAGACACTTAAAGTAAATATTTCAACGCATCGGTATCGGTATACATATCGCGTTCGAAATAAAGCCAAAATACAGTATATTTTTTACTTGTCTATGCGATGTTTCGAACGATGCCCGCTTTTTTTAAAGCTGCGATGACAGAACTGCTAACAGCAATCGATGCGTGCATTGGGATGGACGTATCGATTGCTGTTGGCAAAAAGGCGGGCATCGTTCGAAACATGGCATGAGCAAATCAAAAATGTAGTGTATTTTGGCTTTATTTCGAACGCGATACGTATACCGATACCGATGCGTTGAAATATTTTTAAGTGTCCAATATCAGGAAAAAAAATTGTGCAAAGAGAAAAGGACTCATGGTCTCGCCCTGTGTGACGTCTGTTGGGCCAGTTAGCCCCTCAGCAGATTTGACCTTTATTGTCGCGTTATTGTATATTAGGCGAAGCATAGTTGAACTTATCCCGAAGTAAAACATTTTGTGCCACAAAAGTGTACACTGGGTAATACCTTACGCTGTTTTAGACCAAGGTGTATCTGTAACACACTGTTCAGGACAAAAATATTGTCGGCACACCCACGGTTTTTCCTGAAGCCTGATTGGCATTCCTGAAGGGTTTTATGGTTTTCTGCCCATGTGTTTGTTCGATTTAAAATGATATTTGTAAACATGTTTAGTATAGTATTAATAAGAGCTATGTTTCTATAATTAGAGGGATCTTGTAAAGAACCTTTTTTGTAGATGTTTGCTATTATAATTTTGCTCCAGTTTTCAGGGAGGCATTGCTGTGTGAGGATGTTATTAAATAGGCAGGTCACATAGTAAATCGAATTTTTGGGGTAAGTTTTTGTAAAATTTAAATGTGATTTTCTCGATTCCGGGGCTTTTGTTATTTTTGCATTTATTTAGTGGCATGTAAACCTCAATAATTGTTATTCTCTATCTAGAAAGGAGTGCCTTGTATAAAAAAAGGTTGTTAGATATGATTCGCAGTGGATATACGTCTTTGTAAAAAGTTACCCACACCTTTGTAGGTAAGAGTGTGTGTGGTTGATGTTTTTAAAATTTTTTTAAGTGCGACCAAAAGGTTTAAAAGTCTCTACTTTAAATTAAGTCTTTTATTAAATTTTCTCTCTCGTGACGGTTTAAAATTAGTTAGTCATATATCTTTGACTTTTTAAGTCCGTAAAGAAAACTATTGCCATCCCTTGGTCGATATATCAGTGTTTTTAAGTACTAGCAAATGTTGTGGTCAAAAATTCGATTTATTAAATATGAAGATTAAATTAAATTCTAAACCGAGTTATGGGAGTCACGATGTTCATTTTCTGGTTAGAGAGTCCTTGCTATTGTTATTTCTCTATCTAGAAAGAGGTGCCTTGTATCAAAAAAAGGGTGTTAGATATGATTCGCGGTGGATATACGTCTTTGTAAAAAGTTACCCACACCTTTGTAGATAAGAGTGTGTGTGGTTGATGTTTTTTAATTTTTTTTAAGTGCGACCAAAAGGTTTTAGAGTCTCTACTTTAAATTAAGTCTTTTATTAAATTATCCGAGTAATCTTTTGTTTTGCTTTAGGAGGCCTCTATATTCTTGTTTGAAGTTTAAGAAGTTAAGTTTCGTTTCACATTTTTTTGTTACAAGACACAGGAGGGGTTATACTTAGCCATAGAGCTTGTATGGTTTCGCAGATGACACCATATAAGTTAGAGTTTGCCTGATCAATGTTCTTGGTAAATTGTATTTGTTTAGAGTGTTGCATTTTAGCTTTGTAGGCATGGGTCTTGGACTGATTTCAAAAGTACTTTTGAGTTGGGTTTGGTATGGGTGTAGTATCGTGAAACAATTGATTTTTGTAAATAGTATCTATTATGATAACTATAGGAAAGTACACTATCGGAGTGGACAGTCGTTCTGAACAAAAAAGTCCTGTATTAAGGATAGAAAAATTTTATTAGTCCAGACCATGTCTCTTGATGGTTTAAAATTTCCTTAGTCGTATATCTTTGACTTCTTAACTAAGTCCGTAAAGAAAACCATTGCCATCCCTTGGTCGATATATCAGTGTTTTTAAGTACTAGCAAATGTTGTGGTCAAAAATTTATTAAATATGAAGATTAAATTGAATTCGAAACCGAGTTATGGGTAGGTAAAATTATAGGCATTTAAGACACATTTTGTTTTGTTAATACTTTAAATAAACTTCAATATATTTAGTAAAATAACTGTAAAATCCTTTCTATTAATTATCTAATTTCAAGAAGTGTATTAAACATGAATTTATTTCTTCAACAACAATATAAAGTCAACTTTTTCCTATACTAAATAATTATCTCCAGTCAAAATGTAAGGTATTTTTCGGTACATAATTTCACCATGCAGTAATTTGGTTCACCAGTCAACTTGCGTATATAGCACTCAGGTTCTTCTGACCTTCGCATTTATCTACAATAAAGAATAATTACTTAATTAATACTTTAGCTAATGAGCTATAAATTTAATTTAATAAGACCACACTTTATTTGTGCTTATTTTGTCAACTTTTAACTCAAGAAAAAGATATTAAGTTTTCTTGTACTTACTGTGAACTTGCTTCGGTCCAATTATGGAGTCTCACATTTTCCAGGGAGTACTAGTCTCAAAGGTCTATTTTGAATACTCAATGTAATGAAATGTAACATGAGACACGTTTAAAACAAACCGTATATGAGTAACTATGTACAAGTCATCTACCTTTGTTATCAGCTAATAAAACGTCCATCTTAACTTTCTTAGGAGTCGTGTCCACACTTTTAGAGCTTAGCTACAACCAGGTTCAACCATCTCGTTGGTCTCGGTATACATCTCTCACCGGCAGGTTCTCAGGGTCCTAAGTCCGGTTGTGCAGACTTCACTGTGTTACAGACTAAGTGTACTTTATGTTGTTAACATAAGCAAGACGTACATCTGTCCTTTTACTACGTAAGGCTGATCTAAATTACTAGAAACACAAGATAAAGGAGTTTTATACTCGCTAGGAAATGTAAACAAACATTGATGTTGAGTGTCAAAAGACGTTAGGTACACTGGTGTAATCTATGCCTCACCTAGCTTCTCGTCAAATGGTTTTAGGACCTTCTAGTGATCCTTCCTTGACAAAAATAATGTTTTTTATTTGGGAATTTTAATGTTGTGAAACGTGTATTTGACCCTGAAGTTCGATCGTTGAGGTTTAGGCGACGTTGCCGGACTTTGCTGGGCGAAATTCCGAGATTCCTTTTCGAAGTAATAGTAATATTGTGATCTTGTCATAAACACTCAATATGACAGTAGCACATCATTGAAAAATAGGGTCCTCTATCGCCCTGGTTGTTATTATCTAAATTGGTTCCAATATCTTTGTTGAACGGTCGCCCATAACAGCTAGGTGTTTACACTTTGATTTATTATCCCACCGTAAGACCGCAACTACAAATTAGGTGCCTCAATTATTTCATTGTTTCCGTGTTTTTCCGTATATCTTTGTGAAAAAGAGAAATCTGACAACACCAAGATTTGTTCATCATCATAGATCGAAGCCTCCTATTTGAATGCCCTACTGATCTCGATTTGTCACCGGTCCGGCATACAATGGCCGCCACTGTTTGACACTGTTAACAGTTATTGCATAGCTTATCTGTCAAGATAGCCGCCAATCTGGCCTAAGGTCACCGAAGCAGGAGGCAATGAAGGGCCGTTCATTGAGGAGGTATTGCGCTATCGATCATTTTAGCTCGAGTATTTGACAGCCCGCGGATCTTCAGCCAATCAGAGCTCAGAAAAGGAGCATCGTATAGTTTTTTTACCAATCCGAGGGAGATATTAAGCTGCCTCTTCAACAAACGAGGGAAAGAAATCACTTTCCACAAGAAATGTCGTAGGTCAAGTCGCGAAGTTTTCCCTTTTTATTTTTTTACTTTTGGAAGGACTTCAAATAGGCTGAAATTAATGTAGAATTTTGTTGTAATACACTATTTTGTCTGCGAGACAACAAGGCCGCTCCTGTGCCGTTTTCTTGAGCGTTATTTTAAGTTCTTTAACGTCGAGTGACGGATTCGAACATGGCGATTATCACCTGCCACATGGGCTGAGTCAGCAATTTGCTGACCAAGGTAAATATCTTTGAAAATAATTATGTAATTTTCTTTCAACGTTTCATCCTTCTTTTTAAATTGAAAATAAGGTAATTTTCTTTCCTTGTCGGAATGCCAGCTCGAATGTTACCTTCATGAACGAGGTAAAAGTCACCCAATTTTGTCTAGTTTTTACCCTTGCTAAATTGTAGTTTTTTTTTAATGTATTTTATTTGATATTCTTTTCAATTTTTTTGCCCCTTTTAAGGTCTTGTATTTTGGCCAAAGATGTACTGCATAGGTGAGTTTAATTGCCCTTGTAAGTAGTAAGGTCTGCTGGGAAACAGCATGTAGAAATCATCGTCAAATAACCCGGAATGCCAGCTCCAATATTACCATCATAAACGAGGTAAATAGCCACCCAATTTTGTCTAGTTTTTACCCTTGCTAAATTGTAGTTTCTTGTCAATTTTCTTGCCCCTTTTGAGGTCTTGTATTTTAGCCAAAGGTGTGCTGCATAGGTTAGTTTAATTGTCCTTGTGACCAGTAAGGTCTGCTGTGAAACAAAACCAGATTTTGCCCCAGTTAGTTTAGTCAAGATATCTATTTTAATTACTTATGTAGCTATTATCAATGAATAGAAAGTGTTCTTTCCGTATCCCACAAGGGTTCCTTTTCATTTAGGGTCTTTATACCGGGGTTCTTCCTTGGACGTAGGAAAAAGAGTATTAGATTACGGATATGGCTTCCGGAAAATGGGGTGACCAACTTGTTCTTAAGTCCACAGATAAGTATTGTGAGATTACCCTGCAGCCAATGAAAACTTTTCTACTCAACCTAGCTACTCAGCTACACACCAAAACGACCCCATTACTGGTTTTATGTCCTCAGATTCTCATAACAACTTAGCTAGTTGTGCAGAGTTCAGCTACACCTGCAGGAAGTGAACAACCTCATAATAACTCGAATCCTTTTCTTTGTCATCCTGCCGAGCTCCAGAATATTGTAGATTTTTATCCGGAGAACACCGAGAGGTATCCTCACCGACTAAATATGGGGTTCGCTAACGAACCAGATTTGTATCAGCAACCTAGGAGTGTGCCAGAAGATTTTCGTTCTTTCAGAGGTTCAAGGTATTCTCAAAGACCTGAGTTACCATTTCCTTATGAAGACTCGATGTTGCTTCGACAAAATCTTACTAGGGAGCGTAAGCGAGTTAGTTTTCAGGCACCTCCTAATTATAGGGAAGTCTTTGTCCCTGGATCAAGGACATACCCTTCGGGTCCGGCTGTTTCTTCAATGAGACCTGAATGCTTTTCTCGACCTCATGTTTCAGATTTTTTACCTATTGGCTTGCCTTCGTTTAGGGAATCAAGATCTCGAGGTTCAATAATGGAGACTTTGCCAACAGAACGGAGTGAATTTCAGTCTGCACTCTACAATCATGCACGGACTAACAAAAACCCGGAAGAAATACCTCATCGACCACAGATAGATACACAAACAACTATCACTGAAGAAGGATTAAACCACAACAAGTTCCTTTGTTTACTGCACCAGTAAACTTGACGTCTTCTCAACTAAATGGTTTTGAAAAATGGAACCTTCGTTACGATGGACATTCGAGCCTTAATTCTTTCCTGGATAGTCTGGAAGACAAATGTCTTTCCAGAAATGTTTCTAAAGAGCAACTAATAACTTCTAGATCTATGGGTGAATTCCTCAAAGAAGATGCAATGAACTGGTATCGGATTCAGAGAGAAACTTTCAGGGGTTGGAATGATTTTGAAGCTCAATTAAGGAGGACCTTCCTCTCTCACGATCATGAAGCCACTTTGAGGCGAAAAATACCTAAACGCACTCAGGGCTCTGACGAGCGTTTTGGCCTTTATATTAACCGAATGCAGAGTTTGTTTAGACAACTTAGACCTTCCCCACCTGAGAGTGAGTAGATTGAGTTATTCAGAAGAAATTTGTTACCTTCTTTACAACGAGCGTTGGTGTTGAAAAACATTGAAACAATCGATTGCCTCATAGAACTGGGAAGCGCGGTTGAAGAGACTATGTACAGGACAGAAAAATTTGCTCCACCTCCAACTTCTACTTATCTCCAAGAGCCGAATTTAGTCTACAAGAAAAGTTCGCAAAGACCAACCTAGGGAGGCATTGCAGGAAACCTGGGCATCGTAGGCCCGACTGCCCTGTTCGTAGAGCGCTGAAGTGCTTTCGGTGCTAGAAAGAAGGATTTACCATACCTACTACTACAGGGTCGCTAGGAAATGATCTAGTGACCCGTTCTCAAACTCACACGGCTGAACAAACTTTTCTTTACTATGCCTTGCTGCATGCGGCTGGTGATCGCCGTCTGTCGTTAAAAGTTGACATTTTTGGTCGAAAAGTTTTAGCACTTTTGGATTCCGGAGCGAGCTCGACTACAGCTGGTGGTTCTGGATGGAAAATTTTTTAAGAACTAGGTTTAAAGCTGGATAGAGGTCGTAGATCCAAGTGTGTGGTAGCCAATAGACAGGCAGCGGACATTGAAGGAGTGGTTGATGTTCCCTTCTGCTTGGTGGGTCGTGCTAGAGTTTTACCAGTCGTGGTTGTCCCGGATTTTTCCCACACCTTGACTTTGGGTGTTGATTTGATGGATATCCTACCTGATTTGCGTCGAAACCAGTGGACCTTTGGCAACAATGTGGACTCCTGCAAAGCCGCTGCTTAAAGTAATTTTTTTCCTCCTCGATCATGTTAAGTGTTCTTCTGCTACAGTGGTCAATCCTGAGGACGACGAGTCCATTCCTATATTATCATCAGAACAACGCTCTCAATTAGACAGTGTTTTAAAACAAGTGTTTTAAAACAAAAGTTTTCAATTACGAAAGATGGATTAGATTTTACGACAGTCTATGAATATGAGATCATATTGGAACCGGGCACTAAACCTGGTAAATTATTAACTTATGAAATTTTATTTTTGTTTTATTAGTCGTCAATCTCAAGCCTCGGTATCACTCACTGTATAGTTCTAGAGCACTAGGGCGGGGTTTGTTCCAAAGTATCATAAAACTAATTAAACAATTTTACACTTCCTGTTGGACAATTTTAACAAATTAGAAAATCACTTATTTCTATTCAAGTCTTTCTTCGATGTTTTATTCTTTGTTTTGGGCGCCCTGTCTCCTAGTTTTTTAGACAGTTTTTTAAAAATCGCTCAATTGTCTTTATTAATTAACTTTAAGTTTGAGCTTACTTCTCCTCACAATTTTTTAGTTTTTTATTCAAAGGCGAACAAAACTAACCCCATCATGCATAAGTTTGGTCAGGCTGCTCGGCTCCAAGAGTTCAAAAATGACTCGTTGCCAAATCGGACAGTATTTAAAAATTAAGCATTTTAAAAAGAAATTTACTAGGAATAATTTTTATTGCAATTTAAATTTAATTAGCATGAAATGACATCAATGTCCCTGGTCCGTAGGAATTGGCTTAACATGCTTAAGAAAAGGAGAACAAGATTGTTGTAATACGCCAGTATAGGATGAATGTAGGTACTCAAGGCTAGAAAAATCGATACCGTACTTTGTACTTTGATACTACCTGAGTTATTTAGAAAAATAAACGAAAAGTAGAGAGACGTAGTTACGAGGGACGTTCAAATCCTTTCACCATGAATTCACTTGTAATGTTACTAAAAACATTACAAATACCCCTCTTCATAGTAAAAGAAAAAATACATTGCCTTCATCATTTACAAATTATCGAGATTAAACAGATAAAATAGCTTTTTTTGGTTTCTTATGCTATCTTATAAATTAAATATAACTATAGAGACACAAACACCAATTGATCTTAAAATCAACTAGGACTCGTTCTTCTCAGACTCCGAATCATTCAGAGTGGGTTTCAGATCTTTTATATGATATTTGCCAAAATTCTGACACTTGTCATCCGGAAGTTCATAAATTAAACGGCCGTGTTTTTTAGCCACCTGACGTTTTATAAAAGAAGGCGCCAATTTCGCAGAGAAATCTTTTGACGCATCAGAGAGCATGAAATTCCGTTTGCAGACAAAATCCCCGGGTTCAAATTCAATGTTATGCTTTCTCAAGTTATAGTATTTTTCTATTAGAAACTTTTAGATAAATTTCAGGTTACTTAGCCAGCTCCCCAACTAAATTTTCACGGTTCTCGAATTTATAAGGACATTGATAAATATTTTCCAGCCTACCATAGTAATCGCCGTATACTGGTACGTTTCGACCAAATACTAAGAATGACGAGGTGTATTTAGGTGAGGATTGCAAAAGTGACTTAATTGTCTTCGCTTTTTGTGCCAAATTTTCTAGAGATAAAGTAACTCTGTCATTTAATTCAATACCATTTTGAGAGAATGTATCTGGTAACACCGAGATTCGACTTTTAACGTGATCAAGACGACTTTTTATAAGCCTATATTTTGAGTCTTTTTTTGTTGCGCTAAAACCGATTACCATACCCTCCAATACTTCTAACTTCTGTCTGCAAATACCAGCTTCCACGTCGTGGTCCAATTGAACCTCTGGATAGACAACTGGTCCAGATTTCTTAGCTTTGAAGCATCTCCTTAGGGCATGATTTTTGGCCTTGCGATCACCCTGAATGGTCTCCGATCTGACATACAGCTCCCAGTCAACTTCTTCGGTCAACAGGTATGTGGGCTCAATTTTTATTTGCTAAAAATATCAAAGCAAACAACCTTTAGTAATAGACAAATCTGTAGAAGGTAAACCTGTAAGAACACAAAAGATAGCTTAAATTTTTGAGCTCCACATTGGTAATGCCACACACCGTAAATTATTAACTTATGAAATTTTATTTTTGATGTTATCTAAATGTAGTTGTTAATAAACTCAGGAGATGACTGATTATTAGTCGTCAATCTCAGGCCTGTATAGTTCTAGAGCACTAGGGCGGGGTTCGTTCCAAAGTATCATAAAACTAATTAAACAATTTTAACAAATTAGAAAATCACTTATTTTTAATCAAGTCTTTCTTCGATGTTTTATTCTTTGTTTTGGGAGCCCTGTCTCCTAGTTTTTAGATTTACACAAGGACAAAATATATTACACAAGGCACAAGGTTTCGTGAATTTTCCACGTGGTAGCTACCCAGATTTTTATTAAAAAAATCAGAAAAATAATCGGCCTAAAGCCACAAGACAAAAGCAAGAGGGGTCGAACCTCCAACTTGACTTATACTTACTTGAAAGGAATCACAATGCTCTATTTTGCAACGTGAATCGGTTTCACAGCTTTGTGGCAGGAAACTATCACAAAATCAAAATTATAGGGCAAAGTTACCATTCAAGCTTTCACAGGGATAAAATCATAAAACCCAGGGTGCACACTAAGCCAACATTAAACAGTAAATTCCTACAAAGAGTCTAGCTACTCGTAAATTTCTTTAGAATGGTAGTACCAACTTATCCCATCCTTTGACGATCCATTAATAATCCACATAAGAATCAATCGATTTTTAAAATAAAAAATAATACTAACTTTTCGAACATTTATCTTAAAATTTGATAATTCCGGAGAAAAAAAATTTATTTAACCATAAAATAATAGGTACCGCTAAATCAAGATGTAAAGGCAGTGTAAATTTTATCTCAGGTGACTTTAGAAATCGGTACTTATCTTTTGTAATTAGAGTCCAAAATGGCGGCTATTCCACACCATGACAGCTTTCCTGCTCGTTCCCAACAAAATTGCAAGTGGCCTTCACACGAAGTGAAAAACTGAGAAATACTCAGGGAGGCTGCAAAATGAGGGCGGTCTCTAAATCTCTGCTACATTATTTGCGGTCTTTATGGAGAAGGATTTTTGGTTCCGAGAGTGCATGGGCGTGTGGTGTTAAGGTTATTTCTTAAGCCCCATCTTAAAACCTATGAAAGACAAACCTTATTAGCCCCATGAATAAACCCCAATTTACCCTATATAACAGTATATACAAAATAAACGTATAAAAATTTGCAAAATATGTAAAACAATCCAAAATAGTTTAATAAATTAATTAATCAGAGTGTTACCTGGTGTTCTGGTTTTAGGAACTGTTTTAACAGCACATTTTGAACGCGTAAAAAAACTTTGTAAAAAATAAAAAAAGACTATTAAAAGTTGCTAGACATCTTTGTGCGCTTAAAAAGACCGTATTTTTAAGTTTGTCCCCTATTTATAAACTCCTATCCCGCTCCCCGCAATTTCTCCAAAAATATAACCGTTGAAGGGTCAAGGCGAACAAAACTAACCCCATCACGCATATGTTTGGTCAGTCTGCTCGGCTCCAAGAGTTCAAAAATGACTTGTTGCCAAATCGGACAGTATTTAGAAATTAAGCATTTTAAAAATAAATTTACTACGAATAATTTTTATTGCAATTTAAATTTAATTAGCATGAATTGACATCAATGTCCCTGGGCCGTAGAAATTGGCTTAACCTGCTCAAGAAAAGGAGAACAAGATTTTTGTATTACGCCAGTACAGGATGAATGTAGGTACTTAAGGCTAGAAAAATCGATACCGTACTTTGTACTTTGATACTACCTGAGTTATTTAAAAAAATCAAACAAAAAGTAGAGAGAGACGTAGTTACGAGGGACTTTCAAATCATTTCAACATGAATTCACTTGTAATGTTACTAAAAACATTACAACCTATCAAGCAAAGGTACTATATTGTCTCCCCTTTGAAATATTTGTTATGTTTCCAGATCTCTGACAAAACAAGAAAAACAGTTTAGTACAACAGAATACGAGTGTTTGGCCGTCATCTGGCCAACTGAGAAATTAAAATAGTATTTGGAACGAATTTTACGGTTATAACTGACCATAGCTCACTGGTGTGGCTAAACAACTTAAAAGATGCCACTAGGAGATTGGCTCGATGGGCACTCCAACTACAAGCTTTCAATTATCAAATCATCGAACGACAAGATCATGTCGTGCCAGACTTTTTTTCTAGATCCAGTTCCCAACCTAGATCGTGTTCTATAGAGAAACCAAAATACGATTTTTCTGAAACCAGAGACGCTTGGTATCTAAGAACGAAAAACCTGGTAAGTTCTTTTCCTTTGAAATATTTTCAGTGGCGTATACAAGACCATCTTTTATACAAGTATGTCAAGTGTGCAATTCCTGAATTGGCACAAGGCTCAGATTATTGGAAGATTGTGATTTCAAAAGGTCATAAATTAGAGATTCTAAGAGAAAATCATGATAATGTTCGCTCTGGGCATTTAGGTATTTTTAAAAACATATAACAGACTTAAGAACCTATGCTACTGGCCCAAGATGCGCTGCGATGTAACCAGAGAAGCCAAGTACAAAGTGGAACAAAAAGCACCAGCTGGACACATGGGGAAAACTGATTTTATTGATCCATTGGCTAGAACTTCCAAGCATGGTAATACTCATCTTCTGGTCGTGAGTGACTATTTTAGTAAATATGTGGCAGTTTTCCTGGTCGGTCCGCCAGCGCCAATTTTATTTGTAAGTACCTGGAAAATGACATTCTTTTGACGTTCGGTGTACCTCAGTATATCATTTGTAAATAACGGTTCACAGACGAAGAGCAAGGAACTTCAAAGTTTGGCTGAGAGGCACCATTTTAAGCTTGCCTACACAGCAGTTTTTCATCCGCAGGCTGATCCTTGCGAACGACCAAATAGAGTGGTTAAAACCATGGTTTCGATGTATGTCGGTAAGAACCTACGTCGATGGGATAGCAATCTGTCTGGACTGGCATGCGCGATCCGAACATCAAAAAGTGAAGCAACTGGCTTTACGCCGTTCTATATCAATTTTGGGAGAGAATATGTCGCTAACGGTAGGGAGTATTCTTACTCTACTAAGAAGGATACTAAACCTGACATTAACAAGAGACTGGATGGTTTCAAAAAAATGTATCAGGTATAATTTGAGACGACGAGAAGTTTCGTACTCTGCCGGAGATCTTGTATAGAAACGAAATAAGGTCAATCTGATGTCCTGAATTATGTAGGTCCTAGGTTTAGCGGTCCATTCGTGTCCGTAGAAAACTTGGTACTGTGACTTATCAACTGAAGGACTTGGATAACAAGCTTTGCGGTGGAAACTGGCATGTCCAAGATTAAAAGCGGTAGTCGCAGCTGACGACTAACTTATAGCCAAGAATTGCTTGAGTTTTTTTAGCTTCTTTATTTTCTTCCTAATCTAAATAATTAAATTTTGTTTTGGCGGCAGTTTTTTAGGAACTCAAGATCTTTTCCAGAGACTACTGAATCGGGTCAGTGGTGAGCGCATTTTAAAGTTCTAGATTTTCCTAGTTAATATCCGTCACTAGATAGCTAGAATTGTTTTCGTATTTTCGACTATATTTTTTTTTCTCGAAAACCATTTGATCAAAACCAAGTTAATAAACTTGAGTTTATCTTTCTTCTTCGGATATTTTCCGTGTCATTTTCTCTTATTCTTTTCAAGTCAATTCAATTTTCAAAATTCCTTTTCGAACTTTTTTTATAGGTATGCAGGTTTGATTTCTGCTTGTTGCGGGGCATCGGTCTGTTCGGGGCCATAACTTGCGACTTTTCGGACTGTTATGAGGACTTTTATACGAGACTTGTCTGCTGCCTTAGCGCCCTGTGCAATTCTAGTCCCCTGGACTAAAATAACACCCTAGTACAGTTCAGTTTGGGGAGTCGCTTGTTGTGTTTTTGGGTTGGCTGGTGTTGTGCTGCTTGCGAGAATCACACTTGTATATTGAGGGGGGGGTTAGTTAAGGTATTGGTTAAAGTAGTTTAACTCGGATCCGCGAGATTCCGGTGTCAAACTCTCGGTTGTGGCCTATGAAAATTTCGCTTATTTTGTGGTTGGATAGTACCCAGATTTGTAATGTTGATCGGTGTTCACCTCTGACGGTTTTCAAAAGTCCGTAAAGAAAACCATCCCATCCCGTCGATATATCAGTGTTTTTTAAGTACTAGCAAATATGAATATGAAGACTAAATTGAATTTGGAACCGAGTCATGAGAGTCACGATGTTCATTTTCTGGTTAGAGAGTCCTTGCTATCACTGGAGGTAAAATTATAAGCATTTTAGACACATTTTGTTTTGTTAAAACTTTAAATAAACTTCAATATATTTACTAAAATAACTGTAAAATCCTTTCTATTAACTATCTAAATTTAGGGAATGTATTAAACATGAATCTATTTTTTTAATAACAATATAAGGTCAACTTTTTCCTATACTAAATAATTATCTTCAGTCAAAATCTAAGGTATTTTTTGGTACATACTTTTACCATGCAGTAATTTGGTTCACCAGTCAACTTGCCTATATCGCCCTCAGGTTCCTCTGGCCTTTGCATTTATCTACAATAAAGAAGAATAACTTAATTAATACTTAAGCTAATGAGCTATGAATTTAATTTAATAAGACCACACTTTATTTGTGCTTGTTTTGCCAACTTTTAACTCAAGAGAAAGATACTAAGTTTTCTTGTACTTACTGTAAACTTGCTTCGGTCCAATTATGGAGTCTCACAGTTTCCAGGGAGTACTAGTCTCAAAGGTCTTTCGAATACTTAAGGGCGCCTTCTATTTCCTGAAATGTAACGCGAGACACGTTTAAAACAAACTGTATATGAGTAACTATGTACAAGTCATCTACCTTTGTTGTCGGCTAATTAACATAATAAACGACTTACCTGTAGGAAGTTCTATTTCCAATTATATTAGCAATATATGTACTCCTCAAATTATTTACACAAGCAGCTACACCATTGGACGCGTTGTTCTAGCACGGTTAAAAAATAAGAAATTCGCGCGCCTCACCCCTGGCTACGTACCAGCGTCATTACCCTATCTGATTTGTAACACTGATACTCCTAAAAAAATATTGCTAACCAAGGGCGGGTTATCAAGGGAGGGAAACTAATTCGAGGAGTACCTATATTGCTAATATAATTGGAAATAAATCTTCCTACAGGTAAGTCGTTTATTTTGTTAATTATATGACGCAATATAGGTACTCCTCGAATTATTTACACAAGTAGTAGTTGAAAGACTAGATCAACTATTTTTTTCCTTATTATGCGAGGAAATTTCATAAAGTACTAATACATATAAATTTTTATAATTAACCCTTTATTCGAAATGCAAAAAGGAATTTTACAATATATAGTATTTAAGTAGTATATAGCAAATGTAAATAAAAAACACTGCATAATGACATTATTTTTACAAACGTAATCAGTGTACTACATATAGGTAAAAAATTAAATATAAACCAAATATTTTTTATTTCCGTAACAATTAGTTCCAGAAAGTTCGTGTTATCTAAGAGCGGCCTATTGTAAAACCTTGCAAAAACCTCGGATTTTTCTTCCAACCTGCTGAATTTTTTATTGTCTCAATATTAACCCCTTCTCTATACATTGCACTAGTTACCGCATGTCTCGTACTGTGACTTTTAAACATGCTAATATCAATTCCGCTTCTTTTCATGGTATCTTTAATCCAGCGGCTCAAAGTTTGTGTAGAAGCTCTATGAAAAGGCTTGCGACACAGTAGAATCAAGTAATCTTCATTTTTTCTGACTGTTTGTGTAACTTCAATATATTTAATTAAAGTCTAGCTACGCAAAGGTCTCGACGATTTTTAACATGGGTTGTCTTCTATTATAACAAGATATTTTTATTAAGTCAGTTATGTAAATTTCAATCCCAGAATTACTTTGCCTAATATTTTTTATATTTATTTTTGTTATTGTTTGTATTCTCTGACCCGAAACTAATGCAAGTAAAACTACTAGTTTTTTTACATGCTTTCCAAAGGACAAGTTTTCCAAAGGGTACCAGTCTTTAAGAAAATTCAGTACCAGAGAAGGATCCCAGGTACGACTGTACCTGGGAAAGCTAGGCCTTTCTTTAAAAGCCCCTTTTAGAAACCGCCTTGTGATTTCCTGATCGCTTACTGAGAACTCTAGAATTAAAGCTAAGGCTGATTTATTGGTATTTAACGAAGAGTATGAAATATTATTTGAAAGAAGTTCTTTCAAAAAGGAGATCATATGACCCACACTTACTGCGTAAACATCCAACCCATTTTTCTTACAAAAATGCCACCATTTATTTAATGTTCCACAATATTGCAATAAGGTAGCTTTACTCAATGAATTTACCATCAAGGAAATGGCATCTGCAGGTACACCCTTCCACAAAAAAGCTCCCCGGATAATTTGCATACCATCAGGGGGATTTTCTTCCAAAAGAGATGGCGTTTTCTAAAAGGAGATAAAAGAAGATGCTTGTTAGGTTTAAAAATTATAGGTTTTGTTACAGCTAATTTTAGAAAAAGCGAAAACCAATATTGATTAGGCCAGTAAGGAACCACTAAAATGCACAATGCTCAATCTTCAACGATTTTCTTTAAAATTCGACCAATTATGGAAAAAGGGGGAAACGCATACAAATTTAGAGCTTTATCCCATTTTATAGTAAAGGCATCGGTGGTTAAGGCTCCCGGATTTCTAAGCCAAGAAACATATTTTTTAAATTTTTTATTTATCTGACTAGCAAATAAGTCTATATGTACGGTTTCCCAAAAATCAACTTTATTTTAGAAAATATTTTTTGGTTCAAACAATATTTCGTTTCTATACGCAAATTCCTAGATTGTTCATCCGCCATGGTATTCTCCTTAAAAGGAATATAAGTTGCGAATAACATTAAGTTTCTATCCTCACAAAAAGCCCAACTTTTGCTACTTACGTATTTAATTTTTTATATCGCACACTCCCCATTTTGTTAATATAGACTATAGCTGTTTTATTGATAACCCTTAAAAGTATGTTGCAATTTGTAGCTTGTGAAACAAAACACTGTAACGAGTAAAAAACAGTAAATAATTTATATGATAAGTACTTCCTCTTTTGCTCCAAAATACACGAGTTACTTCATTGATGCATGTTACCCCCCATCCTGTTTTATGTACGAAAAGCAATCACTATTTAATTTTCTTTTTCACCAAAATAATTCAGTTTTCACGGTTTTTGAGATATTTGAAAAATCATTATAGTTCCTCTTGCATTTTTTAAAGCTAAATTTTTTTCACGCTCCAGCAATTTGGTGGGTAGCCAACCGTACTGCATAGCAGGACCAATAGAAATTAAAAG
Organism: Oxystoma pomonae; assembly: GCA_963921995.1. Classification (NCBI taxonomy): domain Eukaryota; kingdom Metazoa; phylum Arthropoda; class Insecta; order Coleoptera; family Brentidae; genus Oxystoma; species Oxystoma pomonae. The sequence continues at coordinate 73,515,486 of OY998167.1, read as the reverse complement.
ACCAATTATTTTCGACAGTTCCCTAATTTTGTAACTAACTTTTTTTTGAAAATTTTTGAATTTCAATGTTTATTAAAAGTCTTTTATTATCAGGCACGTTCATGGTCATTAAGCAACTATTTTAAACAAATCCCAAATATTGACATTTTTGAGAGGAAATTAAAACTGATTTTTGATAGTTTATTATAAATCCTAAATTCTGTAAAATATTTAGGATGTTCGATACATTTTTTGCTACCTCTGCATAAGAATTTCCCAAAATTAAACAATCATCTAAATATATAAGACAAATAATGCCTTTTTTCCTGAGAAAATTAAAGATGGGCTTTAAATTTTTTGTAAATACGTAGGGGGCCGTAAAAAGACCCATGGGCAAGCAATTCAATTGATAAAGTTTGTTTCCCAACTGAAAACGAAGATATTTTTTGTGTTTTTCATACACAGGTTGCATATAGTATGCGTCCTTGAAATCCATAACTGACATAAACATTTTTTCAGAAATAAGATTCTTAACTGATTTACAATTATCTAGCTTAAAATGCGGCGGTGTGATATATTTATTAAGATTTTTTAAATTTAAAGTAAATCGTTTTGTACCATCCGATTTGGGTACAAGAAAAAAGGAAGATAAAAATTGGTTTTTGCTGCAATTTATTAACATCCAACGAGCAATTATTAATTTCTGATGCAGAAATGTTTTTAGACAAAAAATTATTTAAAAAATATCAAAATGAATCTTGTGTCCGCAAATAGAAATAAAAGTAACACTCGTGGCATATCGTACAAAGCGTTTTTGTTTCTCACTTCATTACGACCAGGCTTCCAATGTCTAATGGAGAATCCAGACACCTACAGACCTGTTTCATCCGTATTAGGAATCATCAGGGAGTCATAGGATTATACCTGGCAGCTGAAGCTACACAGTGACCATGCACACCTCTAAAATTTAAAACAAAAAGTTTGTAATCCTTGGGGACGTAGTAACTGAGTGCGCCACCTGTCGAATAAACCGAGAAACAAAAACATCGAAATTGAAAAGTGCAGAACACCGTAAATACAGAATCCTGTACCGTTCAGCAGGTTATAAAGTAGAAACCAGTAAAAGTATAAAGTCACTGTAACATGACTCCTAAAAAGAGGTAACGTTCGCAGCAGCACCGCCCCCAATTGGAGCTTCATACTACATGGCCCTAATTTTAAGGCATCAGCAAGCAATCGCTTCGGAGGAAGCTTGTTGCGCAGAACTCAAAAGCTAAAATATTTAAAAAACAACAAAATGAATCTCGTGTCTGCAAATAAAAACGAAAGTAACACTCGTGGCATACCGGACAAAGCGTTTTTGTTTCTCACTTCATTACGACCAGGCCTCCAATATCTAATGGAGAATCCAGACACCTACAGACCTGTTTCATCCTTATTAGGAATCATCAAGGAGTCATAGGAATATACCTGGCAGTTGAAGCTACACACGGTGTCTTGCACTTTTCAATTTTGATGTTTTTGTTTCTCGGTTTATTCGACAGGTGGCGCACACAGTTACTACGTCCCCAAGGATTACAAACTTTTTGTTTTAAATTCTAGAGGTGTGCATGGTCACTGTGTAGCTTTAACTGCCAGGTATAATTCTGTGACTCCCTGATGATTCCTAATAAGGATGAAACATGTCTGTAGGTGTCTGGATTCTCCATTAGACATTGGAGGCCTGGTCGTAATGAAGTGAGAAACAAAAACGCTTTGTCCGATATGCCACGAGTGTTAGTTTCATTTTTATTTGCGGACACGAGATTCATTTTGTAGTTTTTTAAATATTTTGGCTTTTTAGTTCTGCGCAACAAGCCTCCTCCGGAACGATTGCTTTCTGATGCCTTAAAATTAGGGCCACATAGTATGAAGCTCCAATTGGGGGCGGTGCTGCTGCGAACGTTACCTCTTTTTAAGAGTCATGTTACAGTGACCTTATACTTTTACAGGTTTCTACTTTATAACCTTGCACCTGCACTTTTCAATTTTGACGTTTTTTTTTCATGGTCACTGTGTAGCTTCAACTGCCAGGTATAATCCTATGATTCCCGGATGATTCCTAATAAGGATGAAACAGGTCTGTAGGTGTCTGGATTCTCCATTAGACATTGGAGGCCTCGTCGTAATGAAGTGAGAAACAAAAACGCTTTGTCCGATATGCCGCGAGTGTTACTTTCATTTTTATTTGAGAACACGAGATTCACTTCGTTATTTTTTTTATATTTTGGCTTTTTAGTTCTGCGCAACAAGCCTCCTCCGGAGCAATTGCTTGCTGATGCCTTAAAATTAGGGCCATGTAGTATGAAGCTCCAATTGGGAGCGGTGCTGCTGCGAACGTTACCTCTGTGTAAGAGTCATGTTACAGTGACCTTATACTTTTACAGGTTTCTACTTTATAACCTGATGAACTGTACAGGATTCTGTATTTACGGTGTCCTGTACTTTTCGATTTTGATGTTTTTGTTTCTCGGTTTATTCGACAGGTGGCGCACACAGTTACTACGTCCCCAAAGATTACAAACTGTTTGTTTTAAATTCTAGAGGTGTGTATGGTCACTGTGTAGCTTCAACTGTCAGGTATAATCCTATGACTCCCTGATGATTCCTAATACGGATGAAACAGGTCTGTAGGTGTCTGGATTCTCCATTAGACATTGGAGGCCTGGTCGTAATGAAGTGAGAAAAAAAAACGCTTTGTCCGATATGCCACGAGTGTTACTTTCAAAAAATTATTTTGCTGTGCTTTTGTGTTGATTGATATTTTATACCCAGATAAAATAATATTATCTTGTGTAAATTTTTTCCAGTTGTTTAAAAAATATTTTAATCTACCCGCGTAAAAACTGGTACTTACTTCTTCTAATATGATTTCTTGTGGTAATGTGGCTTTGCTCGTTTCTTTTGCCTTTCTCTCGTATTCCTTCCCTCTTTTATTTTTCCCTTGGAGTACCGTCGCTGGGAGTTTAAAGACGAGACTGGTGTCGAATAATTGTTCTGGAAGGTTTGTGGCTTAAAACTGGATGCAGTTAGAACAAAACAATTCTTTTTTGTTGAATTGTTACTACTTTTCATCTCTCTGCCCGTTTTAAACTGTGCCTTGGCTTCTCGAAATTTTTCAGCAAAATTTTTACCACATAAGAATTGGTTAGACTTACTCTCCTTGACTAGATTCTTCACAGTAGGGTTGAGTTCCTTTTCAACATGAAATTTTCTATTTGTTGATAACATTTTAAAGGCAGAACAGAACTGTAAAGCAGAATCTGCCAAGCCAGGAAGATTTCTGTTTTAAAACTTTCGATGTTTTCTGCTCTAATTATTCTGTCCATTACCAGCGCCAAAGCTGCCAAGCCAAGCCCAATATGCTTTTGAATCGTACTCAAATAATTATCTACTTTCTTAGCTGGATCTGAAGGTCGTCTCTAGTTCCGGGTTTAAAATCGTTTGAACCAAAAAAGGAATATTGCTAGGAATGGAATATTTTTTATCCAGCTCTTCTTTTTTGGTTTTGTCCATGGAAAAAACCAAATATTTCATCCATAAGCTTGCTAGTGCACTAGCAACAGCTAACCCAAACAACGGGTTCATTACTAGGGGATTACCTCTCCTAATAAATTTAAAATTTTCGGGTCAATCTCCTGTGATGTCTCGGATGGGCCGATAGCGGGATTCTGAACAATAGCTTCCGGTATTATTGGTTCGGCAGCTTGAAATTGGCTATCGCTGCTTGAACCACAACCTGATCGAGCACTTTGTGATGACTTAGAGTCACCTAAAGGGAGAAAATTTTCCATAAGAAGACAATATTCTTAATTTTATACACTATGTTGAGTTGAACGATTTTACTCAAACACTAACGCACAGTTAATATAAAGGGTTGAACGGTTATACTCTTAAATATAGCATAGTTTAATTGGCAATTAGTTCACATAGGTTGAACGGTTATACCCAAGACCTATTTTAAACCAACTTAAATTAATTAATATGATTTTACTTGGTGACGATATTTATGCATTTTTTCCGTCGTTCTTTTCTTTCCAATCTCTCCAACTCCAATAATAGCTTCCTCTTCCGTTCAAGATCACTGGATTTTAGTTGACCATCACTAGTTTTGCGTTTTTTTGGCATTTAAAGAAATTAACGAGCGCGTATCGACTGAACAAAGCACGATGTAATGACGCTGGTACGTAGCCCGGGGTGAGGCGCGTGAAGTTCTTATCTTTTAAACATGCTAGAACAAAGCATCCAATAATGTAGCTGCTTGTGTAAATAATTCGAGGAGTACCTATATTGCGTATTATAATAAAACGTCCATCCTAACTTTCTTAGGAGCCACCTCCACATTTTTACAGCTTGGCTACAACCAGGTTCAACCATAAGTTTTACATATCAGGCTGTGCAGACTTCACTGTGTTACAGACTAAGTGTACTTTATATTGTTAACATAAGCAAGACGTACATCTATCCTTTTATTACGTAGGGCTTATCTAAAAGTACGAGAAACACAAGATACAGGAGTTTTATACTCGCTAGGAAATGTAAACACACCTCGATGTTGAGTATTAAAAGACCCGGACGTTAGGTATACTTGTGTAATCTATGGCTCACCTGGCTTCTCCTCAAAGGGTTTTAGGACCTTCTAGTGATCCTTCCTTAACAAAAATAATATTTTTTCTTTGGGAATTTTAATGTTGTGAAACGTATATTTAACCCTGAAGCTCTTGATCGTTGACGTTTAGACGACGTTGCCGGATTTTGCTGGGTGAAATTCCGAGATTCCTTTTTGAAGTAATAAGGGTATTGTGACCTTGTCATAAACACTCAATATCACAGTAGCACATCCTTGAAAAATAGTGTCCTCTATCGCCCTGGTTTTATTATCTAAATTGGTTCCAATATCTTTGTTGAACGGTCGCCCATAACAGCTGATCTGATGTCATGGAATGGAAAACTAGGTGTTTATACTTTGATTTTTTATCCCACCGCAACTACAAATTAGGTGCCTCAATTATTTCAATCTTCCCGTGCTTTTCCCTATATTTTTATGAAAAAGAGAAATCTGACAACACCAGGATTTGTTCATTGTCATAGATCGAAGCCTCCTATTTCAATGCCCGACTGATCGATTTGGCACCGGTACGACATACAATGGCCGCCACTGTTGACAGTTATTGCATAGCTTATCTGTCAAGATGGCCGCCAACCTGGCCTAAGATCACCGAAGCAGGAGGCAATGAAGGGCCGTTTATTGAGGAGGTATTGCGCCGATAAAGAAGAGCTCTTTATCGAGCATTTTAGGTCAAGTATTTGACAGGCCGCGGATCTTCAGCCAATCAGAGCTCAGAAAAGGAGCATCGCATAGTTTTGTGATCAATACGAGGGCCACATTAAGCTGCCTTTTCGAGAAACGAAGGAAAGACATCATTTTACACAAGAAATGTCGTTGCTAAAGTCGCGAAGTTTTCCCTTTTTATTTTTTTACTTTTGGAAGGATTTCAAAAAGGGCGAAATTCATGTAGAATTTTGTTGGAATACACTGTTTGGTCTGCGAGACAACAAGGCCGCTCCTGTGCCGTTTTCTTCAGTGGTATTTTAAGTTCTTTACCGTCGAGTGACGGATTCGAACATTTTAATAATCACCTGCCACATGGGCTGAGTCAGCAATTTGCTGACCAAGGTAAATATTTTTGCAAATTATTATGTAATTTTCTTTCAACGTTTTATCTTTCTTTTTAAATTGAAAATAAACTAATTTTGTTTTCTTGTCGTAGAAAGAACAGCATGTAGAAATCATCGTCGGATAACCCGGAATGGCAGCCCGAATGTTATCCTCATGAACGAGGTAAATAGCCACCCAATTTTGTCTAGTTTTTGCCCTTGCTAAATTGTATTTTTTTTAATGTATTTTATTTGAGATTCTTGTCACTTTCCTTGCTCCCTTTGAGGTCTTGTACTTTAACCAAAGGTGTGCTGCATAGGTTAGTTTTATTGCCCTTGTGAGCAGTAAGGTCTGCTGTGAAAAAAAAACCAGATTTTGCCCCAGTTAGTTTAGTCAAGATATCTAATTTTAATTACTTATACTTATACTTACACTTGACATATCAATCAATGCAATGTTCTGTTCAGAATTAGTAGTTTGTTAAAAGGACTGAGGTATATTGCCGTTTTAAAACTTAAGAGTGGTGCCAGAATATAGTGTTTAAAACAAAGATTATAGAACTGTAAAAAGGTTAGTGAAAATTCAGCAAAGAAAAACAAAACACTAGATAAAAAATTCATAAACACTGAAAACAAAACTACAATCGTAAAGGTCAGTTTCGCTTGCTTTTTGTAAAGATAGTACCGACATCGACATTTAAACAACTGTGCGGTACTGCAGCTCTGGCTCGAGCGGACAAACGTAGTACTGGTCAAAGGTGCGATTAGACCAGAAACCCGAAACAACATGGGTTCGAAAGGAATTACGAGACTTCAAGCCTTAAAATATATAGCTGTAGAATTTCAAACAAAAACAAGTATAGAATCCTTGAATAGTCCCAAGTCGTTAAATACTAGCTATGTAGTGATAGTGTGTAACAAAACTCCGAGTGAGGAAGAAAAATTAAAAACTACTACATTTATACTAAATGATTTAAGAAATAAATTGTGTGAACGAAGTACAGAAGTAAATGACTTGCGCCTTAGAAATAAAAATTTGACAAAGGCTATGGAAAAACTTGAAGACAAAAACAAACTTTATGAGCTGATGATTGAAAAATTGAGCCAGAGTGAAAAAAATTACTTTATATGACGGTAAATCCAAACAGACACGTACGAAGATAAAAATAATTGCATTGGAACAGACAAACTACTTATTAAGTGACGCCATGACACAAACAAATTTGAATTATATGGGTGAGTCAGAAACAATGGTTGATGATCTTGTTCTAGACCTAAAACCAACAAATAGGGAACTTAATATTCAAATCGAACAGTTAAACATTCATATGCTTGATCTTGTAGAAAAAAATGAACAATTGAACGTTGGGGTTTCTCGTGTAATAAATTCTGATTTCGACGAGTTAAAGGTAGTTCATAAAAACTTGATTTTGTCCTTAGAATCATTGGAAGAAGAAAATCAAAACTATTTTTTAGAAATAGGTATATTAAGGAATGTTATTGATGGTTTAAAAATATGTGGTTTGGATCCAAATATAACTAGCTGCAAAAAGAAAGGCAACAAACGGATTTTAATTTGTACAGGTAATTTCGGTAAGTTTATGTTTGATAATTTAAGAAAACACATATCGAATGAATATTTTGTTAGCGTTGTCTGCAAGCCAGGTGCAAACTTGGACCAAATAGTAAACCAGGCGGATAGTTATATTTCGGATCGATAAAGACTTTGTAGTTTTGATTGTAGGCTCTGGGTGCAGAAAAGTAACGAAAAGAAATTTAACTAATTTAGCAAACAAATGTTTTTCAACTAATTTAATAATTTGCACAAGCCCTACGCATAGCTACAAATACTGTGCGCACAATAATACAATAGAGAAAATAGTACAACAAATATCTGACAAAAACGAAAACATAAAATTATTATCTTTTTATTCAAACAACTATAAAATTTCAAATAATCACTTTACATCAAACATGCATTACTTAAATCGAACTGGTTTGCACAAAATAGCACAGTATATAAATGCTTGTTTGTTTACTTCTCCGCACTAATAAGCACAAACTTAATTCGGATAAATAGGGATCCGTTAATATATTTAAATCAACAGGATCATGATAGTGTTGTTAGCTTGAATGGAATTCGGTACGGTGAAGGTCATACTGATGAGGTTATTTTTTTAGAACCATTGACGCCTCCTCTAATAACGTCTTTTGAATCTAAAGCTATAGGAGTTTCTTTATTTATTTTTAATTGCCAGGGTCTTCTTAACAAAGCCGATGAGTTTTGTTTTTTTCTAAGTGATTTAAACTTTCCTGACGTGTTGTTTTTGTGTGAATATTGGTTGGCCCCTAATGAGTATTGTTTTGTAGATGGTTACACTATAGTATCTAAATTTAGCCGTAACACTTTTAAAAGGGGGGGTACTTTGATAATGATAAAGACTGAAATTTTGGAAAATCTTGAGTTTAATGACGTTGACAGCTTTAACTTTTTGATTGAGGAAAACCTATTTGAATTTTCACTTGTATATAATAAAATACGTAATTTATACTTTTTGTCAATTTACACTACCCCGTTAGAGAGTTAACAAGAGTTTATCAATAAATTAGAGTATTTATTGTTCTCTTTGTCACCTTTGTCAACAATAATATTGGGAGGGGATTTAAACATAGATTTTAAAAAGGACCTTAAAATAAATAGAGAGTTAAAAAACTTATTTGCATCTTTTAATATAAAAATCCATAACAGTGAGGACCCAGAGTTACCAAGACTTCCAAAACAGGTTTAGATTATGTATGCTGAAATATTGAACAAGAGGTCAATTGTAAAACTATTGATCCTGGAATGGGCGATCACAAAGCACTGCTGATTTCTGTATTTTTGTTTGATGTACAATTTACTCAATCAGCCAAACTAGGTCGAATCTACAGTAAAGCCAATTGTCAGAATTTTAAACTAAACTGCGGTAATGTGAACTGGCTTAACGTTCTTCGCGACCAACAACCATTTGAAAAGTTTCACTCAGTTTTACTGGATATTTTTGACAATTTTTTTTCCGCTTAGAAAATTAAAACTAAAAAAAAGGGAACCGTGGGTTACAAAAGGTATTCGGGTTTCTTCAAAAAACTTAAGATTTTTCTGGCCTTTACGTGCGTATTTTAATAGTGAGTTTTTTTTAGATCTTACAAAACCATGCAGAAATACCTATAGTAAAGTACTAAAACTAGCTAAACAAAAATATTATGCTGACTTGCGCGGTAAAAATAACAAAACCACAAACAAAACTGAAGTCAAGACAAACAACATAATTTTTACTGCACAATAGCAGATAGGTTTACTTCAGACTTACTGAGTAATGTAGATCTTCTTTCTTATTTGAAAAATGTTTATGTCAAGGAAGGTTTTGAATTGAACTTCACAAATGTAGATGAAGTAAAGAGTGCTATGTTTGCTATTAAAAAGAAAAATTCTAGCGGAATAGATGGGATACCTTCGAAACTGGGGTATTTCCGAAGTGTCTTAAAACAGCACTTATTTTTCCATTATATAAAGGTGGTGATTCTACAGATCCTTCCAAATTCAGACCAATTGCTTTGCTTTCCTCCATATCCAAACTTATTGAAAAGTTGGTAAAAGCTAGAATATCAAATCATTAAAAAAAAATATTCTTTCTGCTGTTCAATTTGAATTTCAAAAACAGAAAAGTACCAACTACGCGATATTTAATGCACTTGAGGAGATTTACCTGGGGCTTAATTCGGGGACCGAGTCAGTTCCAGCAATGTTCTGTGATTTTTCGAAAGCTTTCGACTGCGTGGATCACAGGATATTTCTGCGAAAGCTTGAACGCTATGGCTTCCGCGGTGCATCATTTAAATGGATTAAATCATACCTTGAGAATCGTCCCCAACACGTAAAAGGAAATAACAATCAACTCTCAAAGGCTCAAATTAATCCTAGGGGCGTTCCGAAGGGACAACTGGACATTTGTGGGAAATTCACACAGTTCGCAGACGATAACTCGGTGGTCTGGCGTGAACACACAGAAAGGTTCAAGTCAAAGTTGTCCTCTTCTTGCTTTGCGGTTAGAGTGGCTGTTGCCGAACTGGGGTTTTCTGCCGCAAAAATGGTTTATTTTTCACTAGTAGATTCTTTACTTCGGTACGGGATTGCATTCTGGGGGTTCTATCCAAGATACCTCTTTGATTCAGGTTTTGTCATTCAAAAGAGGGCTGTGCGGTATTTACATAAAAAAAGACAAAGGGAACACTGCAAACCTTTATTCATTAGTGCAAAAATACTAACGCTGGCCTCATTATTGATACTGGAGACTGTCTGCCTTGTACACAGAAAGCACGTGAGATTTTTAAACCAAAACAGTATCACGGGACAGGCAAGAAATATTCCACTTCCAATACCAAGATTTACTTTAACAAAAAATTCCGTTATATACGAAAGTATTAAAATTTATGATCATCTGCCTCTAGCAACTCGTGATATCATTAGTCAAAAACACTTCAGGAGAGCGGTTATTGCGTTATTAGAGCAAAAAGTATATTATGACCTAAATGAATTTTATAGCGATGTTTTATTGTAATCATTTGTTGTTTTTTATTTGTTTTTTTTTGTGATAAGCGTCCTATTATTTATTTAAAAAAAATTTTAACCTAAAAGCTTATATACACTAGAAAGTTCAAAATAGCAGTACAAACGTGGAAGGGTTTTCAAAATATAAATCTTAATGTTTGTTTTTAATTTTAAGTTTTAAACTCGTTTTTAAATCATTGTGAATGTGTGTAAATTAAATGTAATAAAAATGGTCAAAATAGTGACATTTCAAACTTGTTAATTTACCCGGAAAATGATTTTTTCTCTACAATTGCTATGTAAATTCAGGACTAACAGTTTTAATATTTTAATATTTTATCAATACATTTGAAATTTATTTTAGTTTAGTTTAGTTAAGTAATTATTACTTTTGCTTTGTCTACAAGATTCTGACATTGTTTACAATATTAACAAATAATAAAGCGTATATTCATTCATTCATTCATATTATTAATGAATATAAAGTGCTCTGTTCGTATCCTATAAGGTTGCCTTTTAATTTAGGGTATTCATATATTCTCCCTTGCCCCCACCTTCCACCTGGTGAACTATGTATGCACAAGAACGTAGGAAAGAGAGTATTAGATTATGGAGATGGCTTCCGGCAAATAAGGTGACCAACTTGTCCCTGAGTCTACAGATAAGGCGAGCCAGCACACTAACCATTTTAAATGTTACCTAATAATTACGGGTTATGTTTTCAACCATGTGAAACTCAAATTTATATTACAAGTGTAATTTTTTTCTCTCCAAACATCAATCTCAAAATTTTCTCTTTTTATGAATACTTAAATGTCAATCATTTGATATTTACTTTACTTAAGACTGAAGGAAGGGCACCAATTTAAATATGTAAAGCTCTACTTTTATTATAAAACTGTAATAAATGCATATAGACATATAAGTACTAACTAACACTAACCTACTGCTAATCCAAATTCTTTCCTGTTATTTACACAACACATTGTTTACTGATGTTTATTATACAACGTTATTATTTCAAAATGTGTATTCTTTTCTTTTGGGACGCCAGCAATATTAAACAGGGGATTGAGGGTCCAAGGGACTGATGCTGATTTCAGCAATCATGAATCATCAGTGCATCAAATTTGTCTTATTTTGAACCCTTTGAACATGTTCAAAACTGGCTCGGATAAAAGTACGAATGCAACAATATATTACGCTGTCGTCAAGTTTAGAAAGGTGTGTTAAGTTTGCGGGATACCTGTGTTTAGACTTTTATGGGTCCTAATTCTTGAGCAAGGAACGACAAATATTTGTGTCGAATGATCCCACGTCGAAACCACTTCATATTCTTCAGCGGTGAAATCTCATTCCAATCTATCAAAGAGATAGATCCAATTTCTCCGGCAAGCATGCGCGTAAAATGTATATTTTTCAATCTAGAATTTTAAAGAAGTTTCAAGGAAAACATCTTTTCCTCGAGGGATGGGATCATTCCCCGGGATTGATCCCTTTTCTTGAGGGATCATTCCTTCTCTCGAGATTCAAGAATTAGGCCCCTGTTAGCAGCTCAATATCCCTTACTGTTTCTACGATCGATTGTATTATTTCATCATTGGATGAGTCCATTTTTTCTATTTGACTCAGACCGTAAGCTTAAATTGGTGATGGTGGTAAACGTTTCATACCGGACATAACGTGGTATCTTAATTGTTTGGAAATTATTTAAAAGATCATTCATTATAAAAGTACTCAGAAAAATTATTGATATAAGGTACTACCGCTACTTTCATAAAATCAAAAGAGTATATTTTTTTTGTAAAATTTAGTTACACACTTCACTTTTTTAATAAAAATAAAGTAAAGTCACATGCTAGGATGACCTAAAATTTAATGAAAGTTATTACTTCTCGATTATATATATATATATATATATATATATATATATATATATATATATATATATATATATATTATCAATATATATCAATTTTGAAGGGCCCTGGTATGGAAAGTGGCACTTTCAAAACTAAAATGCATGAGGAAATGTACACTTTTCCGCATGCTTGTAGGAAAAAGAATCAATTTGGCGTCTGCATAAAGTAGTAATTTTTAAAAAGTTTTAGGGGCCGTCGGACCGACCTTTTGCTTTTCGATTCATTACGATCAGGCATTCAAGTCTTATGGATAGTCCACAAACCTACAGGCCTGTTTCATCCTTATTTGGAATCATCAGGGTAACAAAACTTGTTTAAAAGCGTAGGACAACTTTGGTTTTGAGCTGGACATTTGGCAGATGTTACTTACATACGGGGGGCAGTACCTCTCCCCCTCCCATGATTCTAGGTTTTGAATTAGAAATCACCGAAAGATACGCAAATTCCTAATTTGTTTTTTTACAAGGGTATTTTAAACGTGAAAAAAAATTGCATCTTGTAACATTTTAGCACACATTTGAATCGTGTAAAAAAGTGCAATTTTGAAATAATTTTCTCAAAATTTCAGTGCGGCGCATTTAAAACAGGTGAATTTTTAGTTGGAATGCTTGCTGCCTTCGCCATATTGGATTAAAGATGATTCAACAATGGTCTCCTCCGACAACCAGGAGGTAACACAGGGAACCGAACAGATACCCAGGGAAATCTCTAAAGATGAGGATCAAAAAGGAACTGTTCAAGGACCCAGTAGATCTTCTTCAACATAAGAGGCCCGACATGGAACTGCCCAAGTATCCATTGGACACTCTAAAAACGCATCAGGGGCGCCTACGGACGCCGCTGATGTAAACAAATTGGCCAAGGAGCTCAGGAAGCTCGAGGTCAAAATCGTGATCAGCATGGACGGTCTATCCAAAACAGAGCTGACTGAAAAGCATCTGCTCAAAGTCCTTGCTCCACCTAGGTAGAAAGGATAGCAACAGGGCTCCTAATAGAACACTGTTGCCTCAACAAGCACTTAGAGACGCTGGGAATAGCCGGAGACTCAGAGAGTCGATGGTGCATGGAGGACGAATAATCGTCCTTGCATGGCCTGCTGGAGTAACCGGCTGTAGCTAGGTCAAGAGAGTCGCACCTTGGGAAGTATCTGTTGGCCCCAGGCGATGTAAGAAGGTTGCAGCCCAGAAAAATCTGTTCTTTTGTGAAAGAGGCAGTCTTACAGGGCTAAACCATGGATAGTGGGCGTGCAACGGACCAAGCAAAGTTCATTCATTCATTCATTCGTTCGAGGGTCTTACATTAAAAATCGTTACTTTCTTATTTATAAACCGATTAGTCTTACAAATTTTTATGAATTTATGATCTTTACGAATGAACACCCAAACTTAGTTACAGTCCCTTGTCGTTTGTGTTTTTAGAAAAAAAATACGCACTGTCGAAATTTTTTGTGAGCTTACTATTATAGTTCTCTTTTTCTAAAAGCATTCGTTTGAGAGAGATCCAACATACTACAACATGCCAGGAAAATGACCTGTCAGGCTTGCTTGGGGAGCATTTTCTAATGCAATTGAAAGAAGAGAACAATAGTTATTATTGTTAGCTCACAAAAAAAATGCTCTGTATATTAATTATTGGTAATAGGTTTTTTTTTAAAGCGTTATAATAACATTAAAATATCGTTTTTTAGAAAAAAATCCTTATAAAACGTGTTATTAAGCGTTTTTTCACTACAAAGATAACGTTTTTTTCATTTGTGCTTAATGGGTAACAAACCTTAAACTTGGTTTTATGAAAAATATCTCTCTTTGTAACTATTTGTGCATAAAATACTGAAAATTTTGAGGTACCGTGTAATCTATATACACAGGGTGTCCCAACGAAAACGAAAGAGAGGCGTTTTAGTGTATTTTGAGTACGATTTTGAAAAAACCGTTGAACACGCCGAGTTGTTATTCAAGGGCGACACTTTTTGGCCATATTGGAATTTTCGTAGGAGAAACCCCTTTCGAGGGGTGAGTAGTGGTTTCACCGCCAGAATTTAAATAGGGATAGTGGGTCAAGTGATAACTTGATTTGAAGGTATTTCTAAATACCTTTACAAGTGTCAGCGTTTTAAAAATACCGATTAGATTTCGAGATATTTATTTTCAAAATTGCATGGACAAGTGCAAAAATTGTGTTTTTTGGCGGAACTAAAATATATTTTTTTTTAATCCCGTGGAACCTCTATTTTTTTCATTAATAGTACATTTAACATTTATTTTTTTCTTGTAGGAATACATTCCTACGAGGAGGAAATTTACCTGTTCAATTTGAGCTTACTTTAAACGTGAATATCTCAAAAAAAATTTTTTTAAATTTTAACAATTTTATAAAGTCATTTAAGACCTTCAAAATAAGCTATTACTTGACCCACCTTCCATATTTAAATTCTGGTGGTGAAACTCACCCCTTGAAAGTGGTGTGTCCCACTAAAATTACAACATAGCCAATATCTCCTTTAAATAACAAATCGATGTGTTCGAAGGTTTTTTAAAAATCGTACCTACTCTAAATAATCAACAACGCCTCTGTTTCATTTTCGTTGGGACCCTCTGCATAATAAATCTCAAGGACGGCCATTTCTGTATATTGAATATTTTTTTTGATGATGCTGGTATTTAACCAAATGATATTGATGACAAAAATTCAATTTTTAGAATTTTGTTTGTTTGTGTCTACATCACGCAAAAACTACTAACTTATTTTGATGGGAGTTTTACTGCTGTATTCTTTAAATTCCTGGGAAGAACAGGCTTTATGTCATCAAAATCGGTTCCCTAGTTTTGAATAAAATAATATATGTGCGGGTATTCTTGAAACTGATGGGAAGGAATATTCACCACGTCCTGACAAACCGAAATCAATAAAATCGTTGGGAAAGCACGGGCACGCACACAATGAGTTTTCAGGAGTACTTACTAGTGAGATTTCGCGAATACCCGAACAATAGCTCTAACTTAAAGAATATATATCGTATGCTAAGTATGGCACTGCAAACAAACAAGACCAACTAGCAAAAAAGTAAAAGTAAAGTAACGGTGATGAAGCGTGTATAAAATAAGTCCCTATCTGTTGAAACAAAAAAACAATTCGTTTAATTACACTTTCCAACAATAAAGATGTTTCTGCCTCAAAAATAGCTAATTCTTAAGTATTTTCATCCACTGAATTCAAAAATCATCATAAAAATTAGAGATTAGCTCTAGTTTTGGAGATAAGGTGATATTTTACATTTTATATCCTCTAAAAGCATCGAAAGAGAAAATAATAGAAAGGGCAAAGAACTGGATAGGGTCGAGAGTTAGAAATAGTCGTACGCCACCATCGAAATGAAAGAGAAAAGAGAGAAAAGAGAGATGAAACTACAGAACTATCGACAGTTTTAATTTAGCTATCGATATTTGCAATACTATTCTCGATATATATAAGCGGGGATTTTCCGAAATAATTGCGTATTTGCGCGCCTTCTTGTTCAGGGCGACCGATACCTACCGATACGATAAAACTAGATACACGGAGACAATATATCATCGCAAACTGACTATGGTGTTTATGCTGTAAATGTAAGGTTTACATTTTACATACAATATTTCTGTTTTGTTTAGTGTAAAATTTGTTGTTTTTGAATATTTTTAAAGGAAAACTTATTGTATTAACATGCCTCGTAAATATGTAAATTCAGTTAACAATTTTTGTTATATTTGTGGAGAAATAACGTTTTCTTCACAGAAACGCAATTTGACGCCTCTTGTGAACACTGCTTACCAACATTATTTTGGAATGAAGGTAGGAGACCAGGATAAGTCATGGGCTCCACATATATGTTGCAATTCGTGTTCAGTTCTATTACGAGAATGACTTAAAAATAAAAAACGATCGATGGCTTTTAGGTTGCCCATGGTTTGGCAAAAGCCTACAAGCAATATAGATGACTGCTATTTTTACTTGACTCCGCCTGTCAATGCATGATTGTCAATGAAAAAAAGAGAAACAGTTGAATATCCGAATTTCCCATATGCTATTCGACCTATACCACCTTCAGACAGTTTACCAATTCCTACTCCACCTCAAAACTATGAACTGGAAGTAGAGAGTGAAGACAATGTGGAGATGAGATGATCAGCCACACATATTGAGCCAGTCTGAGTTAAATGATCTCATTCGAGATCTTGACTTGTCACAGGAGAAGTCCGAACTTCTGGGATCAAGGCTACAGTAATGGAATCTTCTTCAACCAGATGTCAGGGTCTCTAAGTACAGACAGCGTCAGCGGAATCTGTTACCTTTTTTTAAGAAGGAGAATAATCTTGTTTTTTGCTGTGATATTAATGGTCTGATGAAAAGTTTGAAAATGGAGCATAATCCAACTGAATGGAGGCTATTCATAGACTCTTCCAAGCTTAGTTTAAAAGATGTATTGCTTAATAATGGCAATCGTCTTCCTTCTGTTCCTGTTGGTCACGCAGTTCATATGAAGGAGACTTATGCAAATATGGCAACCCTCCTCAACTCAATCAAATATGCTGAACATAGGTGTAAAATCTGTGGCGACCTAAAAGTTATTGCTATACTATTAGGAATGCAATTAGGGTACACTACATACTGTTGCTTTTTATGTATGTGGGACAGTAAAGATAGAAAATCACACTATATCCAAGTAGATTGGCCTGCAAGGAATCTTAAACCTAGTGAGAAAAATGTCGTTGCCGAGCCTCTCGTGAATCCAAAAGATGTTCTTCTTCCACCCCTACCAAGCTCGGTTTAATTAAGAATTTTGTCAAAGGCTTAAACCAAGATGGTCACGCTTTTAAATATTTGAGAGAAAAATTTCCCAAACTAAGTGATGCAAAAGTCAAGGAAGGCATCTTCGTTGGGCCACAAATACTTGAACTCGTACAGGATCCTTCTTTCGACCTAGTTCTGAAAGGAAAAGAAGAGGAAGCTTGGGAAGCTCTTAAGGGATTTATGCATGGATTTTTAGGGAACATAAGGAAGGAAAATTACAGTCAATTGGTAAAAGTACTTCTAGAAAAATACCATCAACTCGGATGTAATATGTCACTAAAATACATTTTCTCGACCCCATCTTGATTCTTTCCCACCCAGTTGCGGAGCTGTCAGTGACGAGCATGGGGAAAGATTCCACCAGGATATTTCTCTCATGGAACGGAGATATCAGGGCCGCTGGAATGAAGCAATGCTCGCGGATTACTGCTGGTTTATGTATAGGGATGCTCCAGAAATTACTTACAAGAGGAAAGCCAAATATTCAACCACCGATGAGTGTTCTTTTGTCATTCATAGTGTGTAACTGTCATTAAAAATACACCTTTTAATATTGTTAGCAAACATAATTAATATTTTTCGTTACCTCATAATCCTTATTAAATGAAAAACACATTATTTTTTATCACAGACACTAGAGCTAATAAAAAATTTTCTTTGTCATATTCGTTTTTCGCAACCCAAAATTGGTAGGAAATAACTCATAAGTTGAAGGAAACAAAAAAAAAATTTTTTGGACAGTGTTACCAGCTCGCCACCTATTTAAAACTTCGCAACACATATTTTGATCAACTTTAAAACCTTCCTGCTGAATTTAAGATTCTATTTTATTTGGTTTGATTCCCCACAACCTATATTTTAACGGACATACGTCCAACCACCACCCCAAATAAGTATTTAAAAAAAATAAATATGGACACATTTTCAGACTCTACATTCTATTTCTTTTGGCGTGATACTTTTGACGGATTACAATACTTGTCTTTTTTTTTTGGGGGGGGGGGTGCTTTTTACTCTCCATGTTTTTTCAAAAATCCTACCACATGTTAGTATCGAAAGAAAAAGCTAATTGAGAATTTTCACCTCTATATTGGTTTGGAACTTCAAGTAAATATCAGTTATTTGGACCCCTTTTAAAACAGGATTACCCCTATTTATCCGTGCCCGTCAACATGTAGAAAAATGCCAAAACACGTGTTTGTTTAATTCATTAGTAGAGTCAACATAGCAATATTCAGACCACTTTTTCCAGCGATCGACCAGCGAAGAAAAATAATGTTATTTGACGGGTGACTAAAGGACAAACACACACACACCTACACACACAAAAACTTTAGAATTTATAATTATTAGTTAGTTAGCAGTTTTCAACCGTTTTGACTAGTTTTTATTTACCAATATTAGGTAGTTAGTTAGTTTGCTCTATTCGATTAAGTTCAATTTACAATAAATAGTACATATACCCTTCCTTCCCAGTTGTCGAATAATAGTAAATATATTTAGTAGTTTTTGTCTAATGCTAAAAAACAGACAGACAAAAATTGGATATTTGGAATCTATTTATCAGTGTACAGAAACGGTCAATCGGAAGATTTTTTGTATTGTTGAAATCGCTTCATAGTTCATTATAATAATAAACTTTTGTGACTTTCGTGAATAACTAAAATTTTTGTAATATTTCGAAAGGGGGAAAGGGCTCAGAATTTTTATTATGCCTATTCCTTGTTGGTTTTCAGTCGATGAAGTATTTTGTCAATTTGAATAATAATATTAAGTTTGTATTTGACCATTTGGAAAGATTTGTGCCAAAATTCACCGCTCTCATCTAGGTTAGCCTCGGCCAACATGGTGGCTTAGTTAAAACAGAAATTATTTTGATATGTTAAATACCACAAATAAAATGAGTATATCGCTTGCATAGTCAGTTACAGCATATAAAACCGCAAAAAGATATATTTGGTGCCTCAAAAATCTAACTTGCAAGGTTGCCAAATTTCTGAGGCCCCAACAATACGGTTTTAACGAGAAATAAAAGTCTTATACTTGTGAGGCGACAGAATAGACCACCAGAATATTTGACCATTTGGAGAGATCTGTGCCAAAATTCACCGTTCTCGTCTATGTTGGCCTCGGCTTAGTTAAAATAGAAATTATTTCAATATGTTAAATACCACAAATAAAATGAGTATATCGCTTGCACAGTGAGTTACAGCATAAAAAACCGCAAAAAAGATATCTTTGTTGCCTTAAAAATCTAACTTGCAAGGCCGCCAAATTTCTGACGCCACAACAATACGGTTTTAACGAGAAAAAAAAGTTTTATACTTGTAAGGCGACAGAGTAAACCCCCTAACTTTTAACAAAACGGCGCCAGCACCAGCGGTGAGTACATGAACTACACGGCCAAAAATAGCTATATATGGTACTTTGTGATTTCACAATGAAATTTTTTACACCGCTTCCTCATAGTATCAAGAACGAATCCAGAAATTGCAAAACGTTGTAACTTCAGAAAAATGAGGTGAGGCGTATTGTATATACTTTTTTTTTGAGGTGGCAAAGTACCCTATATATATATATATATATATATATATCTATGTAGGTTTAAATGGCATCCGGTCAAGAAACATTCCCAGTTGGCATCCGGCCTTTAGACACAATAAGTATTCATGCGATATGGTTACGGTAGAAGTTGGCATTATTTCATTTAAATGCTGTCTGACTTCCAGGGCTGAAGTTACAAATGGCATCCGTATATCGATATTTTAGGCTTAATTGAACTCCAGCCTAGTTGCCAAATTTATTTTGAACTTAAATGAGTGGGTCTGTTTATTTATTCTTTAATTTTCGCCAATTTACAGTACCAAGGCAAATTCAGGCAGACAGATATTCGCGACAGAAATCAGATATATCAATGGGTTTGATTAAATAGAGGAGCTAAAAGAGATTTTAAGGGTCGCGGAAAATTGTTTGAAAAAAATTAGTTCGATTTTTTTTTTCGAACGGCATTCACTTGACCAATAACCGGACGCTTACAGTGGTCCGATTTTAACGAAATTTTGCACAAGTATTTTAAGGATAAAAAGATATAAACCATAAAAAAAATTGATCCCTCCGCCGCGCGCAATTAAGCGTAGTAGGGGTAAAAATACCATTATCTTCCACATATTTCAATGACTGGTTGGTTCTACCAGGCCTATTTTGATAAAACTCAGTGCGAACATTCCAAAAACAAAGTTAGATATTTAGAAAAAAATTCCATGCGCCCCTCCCTACAAAATAAGGGTGGCAGGGACAAATTATTACCTGGCATATATTTAAATGACTAGGTCGTTCTACTAAATCAATTAAAATGAAACTTAGTAGAAATATTTAAGGAACCAAGCTAGACATTAAGAAAAAAATTTAATCCCCCACCCTCTTAAATAAGGCTAGCAGAGACAAAATATTACCTGGCATATATTTGAATCACTGGGTGGTTTTACGAAGCCAACTAAAATTAAGCTTAGCAGAAACATTTAAAGATTCAACCTACACATTGGGAAAAATTTCAACCCCCACCCTTTCAAATAAGGGTGGTAGGGCCAAAACATTACCTGGTTTATATTGGAATGGCTGGGGCGTTCTACCGAACCAATAAAAATAAAGCTTAGTAGAAAAATTTAAGGAAACAAGCTAAACATTTACGAAAAATGTCAACACCTCACCTTTTCAAATAAGGGATGTAAGGAATTCTTTCCTCCCTAAATGTTTCTACTAAATTTAATCTGAATTGTTTCGCTAGATCGACCTAGTCATTCAAATATATGCCAGGTATTATTTAGTCTCTACCACCCTTATATGAGAGGGTGGGGGGATATTAATTTTTTCCCAAATGTGTAGCTTGGTTCGCTAAATGTTCCTGCTGAATTTAGTTTAAATTGTTTCGGCAGAATGACCTAGTCATATAAATATATACCAGGTAATGTTTTGCCCCTATCACCTGCAATTTGAGGGAGTAGTTGAAGATTCAATTTTTTCCTAAATGTGTAGCTTGGTTTTATAAAAACTTTCACTTAGTTTTATTTTAATTCGTTTGATAGAATGACTTAGTCATTCAAATATATGATTTTCGGTGTGTCAGGCCGGACAGATCAGGCCACTGTGGCATGAATCTGTCCGCTATGGGAATTTGGGCGAACCATACTGCCTGTGGCCTGTAGGCGGGGGGATCTGGCGACCCCCCGCCCACGATTCGAGTCTAGTGCTCAATCATGCAATCAGCTGGCCTAATCTCGAGGGGTCCAATCGTCGTACTCCTTACGCCATTGGATCGTCACTCGTTATTAGGGACCGTGGGCTTGCTGACTGTGCATCAGCATGTCTACGTTAATAAAAGTCTCGCATAGGCATTCTCTACTCTGAGATCCTATACTTTCTAGGACACATAAGACCATGAAGTCCACGTACATCAAAGTCTTTCGGCGATCGGCAAGTTGCGACGGGAGCAGGACAGTGTAGTCTGGAAGCTCTTAGTGACAAAACGGCATGAAAGCGGCGGAAGTGTGATCGCCGTTTTGCTCAAGGATTGGCTGTAGAGCAACTCGTATGCTGCATCCGTGACTGAGCAGCCCTATTTAGGACCCACTCTGCTCACCCTGAAAGGAAAGGGGCTATAAAAGGTGCCCTAAACATAGTACATCACATGCGGTCAAAACAAAAGAAAAATAAATCCAATGAACTTTGCCACATGGAATATCCGTACACTTATGGATACAGACAGAACCACAAGACCACAAAGAAGAACGGCAATAGTGGCACGTGAACTAAGGAAATATAACATCGATATCGCTGCTCTCAGTGAAGAGCAGGCGAAGGCCAACTTAAAGAACACGGAGAAGGCTACACATTTTTCTGGAAAGGAAAAGAAGAAGATGAACCACGTATTCACGGAGTGGGTTTGGCTATAAAAAATGAAATTGTGGACCACCTAACCGAATTTCCATCCAGAATAAGCGAAAGATTGAAGAAATTGCGCCTAAACCTTAGCAACCACCAACACGCTACTATAATCAGCGCCTACGCTCCAACTCTTGCAGCTGATGAAATCCAAAAAGATGAATTTTATTCTCAACTTAGTGAAGCCGTAACATCTGTACTTAAATCTGATAAACTTATCACCCTAGGTGATTTCAATGCTCGAGTTGGTACGAATTCAAACCTATGGAAAGGCGTCATTGGCAAGGAATGTGCTGGAAACATGAACTCAAACGGTTTGCCCCTATTAACCTTATGGTCGGAATATGACCTCACAATCTCAAATACAATTTTCCGACAAAAAGACAAATTCAATACCTCCTGGCAACACCCGAGGTCAAAACACTGGCATCTGATTGATTACATTATTGTACGTTCCAGAGTACAAAAAGACGTAAACATTACAAGAGCAATAACGAATGCAGACGACTCCCGCACTCCTGAACTTGCACATTCCACCAAAGTAGCCGTGAAAAAAAGCAAATCAAAAGAAGATTCAATGTAGAACGCCTTAAAGATGATCAAACCAGAACAAAATTCCAAGTTTCTCTGAATCAAAAATTGGGTACTTTAGAATACCCGGAGAATATTCACGATCTCTGAAGAATTTTGAAGACAGCAATAACATCTGCCTTTGAAAAAACGGTCGACTACACACAAAGAAAACATCAAGACTGGTTTGATGAGCACGACAAAGAAATTTAAGATCTTATTGAGAGGAAGAGAAAAGCCCATAATGCTTGGAAAAGCCACCCCAACTCTAACGAAAAGAAAAGGCAATTTCAAGAGGCCAAAGCAGAAGTACAAAGGCAAACACGTAGATTAAAAAACCAATGGTGGACAACAAAATCACATGAAATTCAACATCTAGCTGAGTCCAACAACACCAGAGCCTTCTTTCAAGCTACTAAGATTATATATGGTCCCACTACACAAGGTATTAATCCCCTACGATCCAAAGATGGAACAAGGCTGCTTAAAGACAGATCCTCTATTAATTCACGATGGAAAGAACACTTTCACGAACTACTCAACAGAGAGTCTCAGGTCGATAATGACATCTTCAAAAAAATTCCGGAGAAAACTACACAACAACACCTAAGTGAGATTCCGAAAGTAGAGGAGGTCGAAAAGGCAATCACACAGCTAAAAAATAATAAGTCAGTAGGCACAGATGGTATCGCTGCTGAAGTCTACAAACAAGGGGGTTCCGTACTTAATTCCCAAATGCACATTCTAATAAGTAAAATATGGACCACCGAGACCATTCCTGCCGAACTCAGAAACGCCTCTATAGTTACCATTTTAAAAAAAGGCGATAAGGCCTAATGTGGAAACTACAGAGGTATATCTCTGCTTTCTATTGCTGGAAAGAGACGTGCACGGATACTATCAAACCGATTAATTCCGATTGCTGAACAAAATCTGCCATAGGGCAGGGATTTAGGCCCAATCGAGGCACAGCTGACATGATCTTCAGTACCAGACAAATGCAAGAGAAATCTAGAGAACAAAATCGCCCTCTCTTCATGCCCTTCATAGATCTAGTCAAAGCATTTGATTCGGTCAACAGAGAAGCTCTTTGGAAAATACTGGTAAAAGCTGCATGCCCTCAAAAATATATTCAAATTCTTAGACTACTACACGACAATATGAATGCAAGAGTCCTGAGCAACGATGTACCAGGAGAGTCATTCCAGATTACGACAGGCGTTAAACAAGGGTGTGTTATTGCGTCCACACTATTCTCTATATTTTTAGGTGCCATGCTTCACCTTGTTGAGGAACATCTACCGCCGGGAGTGGACATTCTATGTAGATTTGACGGTGGCATACTTAACCTAGGCAGACTGCGAGCGAAAACTAAAGTCTCGACAACCTCGGTAATCGAACTGCAGTACGCCGATGACAACGTCGTAATGGCCGATACAGAGGAAGGTCTACAACTGGTAATCAACGAATTTAACCAAGCCTACAAAAGCATTGGCCTAGAGGTCAATCTTGCCAAAACGCAAATTCTTCACCAACCAGAACCAGGTACGAATCCCCTACAAAACGTGGAACATTACCCATACCTTGGAAGTCACCTATCATCAAATGCAACTATTGACGCAGAAACACAGCATCGCCTAAAATGTGCTAGCGCAGCGTTTGGACGGCTTTCGGAGAGAGTCTTCAACAATCACGACATCAAAACGTGGACCACCTACAGAAGGCATATCAAACGACTAGAAAAATATCACCAAAGTTGTTTAAGACGAATACTGAGAATCAAATGGCAAGACCGACGAACAAACATAAGTGTTTTAGAAGAAGCCAGAACAACTAGTATAGAAGTCCTTGTCTTCAAGTACCAGCTTCGTTGAATTGGTCACATTATCCGCATGCGTGAAACACGTCTCCCAAAGCAGATTTTTTATGGACAACTGAAGAGAAGAAAAGAGAAATCAAGGTGGTCAACAAAAAAGGTAAAAGGACGTTCTCAAAGGCAATATGATGAAGGGTCACATCGATATAAACAACTTCGAGACCACGGCAAACGATATGGCTACATGGCGCCGAACAGTCCATAAGGGAGCACAAACTTTTGAAGAGCAACGACGTAGACCAGAAACGGAAAAGAGAGAACGTAGAAAGCAACAAAATGAAAGAATGGATGACCAACAACACCCGGCTGCTGCCGGAGACTGGGTGTACCAGGACTGTGGAAGGGTGTGCGGCTCGAGAATTGGCTTACATAGCCATCAAAAAACGCACAACAGATAGCGACGATACAGAATAGAGGCAAATCATACTCGGTATCGAGTGATTGCCTATGATGATGATCCAATATATGCCAGATAATGTTTTGTCCCTAACACTCTAATTTGTTTATTTAAAGGGCTGGGTGGTTGAATTTTTTTAAATGTTGGTTTCCTAGTTGCTTTCCTTCAGTAGAACGACCCAGTTATTCAAAAATATGCCAGGTTATGTTTTTTCCCTACTACCCTTATTTTAAAGGATAGGGGGGTTGAAATTTTTCCTAAAAATTTCTAATTATTTTCATTTTAATTGGTTTGGTAAAACGACCCTGTCATTAAAATATATGCCAGGTAATGTTTTGTCCCTACTACCCTTATTTGGGGGAGGGAGGGTTGACATTTTTTTAAATGTTTAGCTTGTTTCCTTAAATGTTTCTACTAAGTTTCATTTTAAATGGTTTGGTAGAACGACCCAGTAATTCAAATATATGCCAGTTAAGTTTTTATCTTTAACACCCTTATTTGCAAAAATGGGGAGTTGAAATTTTTCCTTAATGTGTAGCTTGGTTCTTTAAAAGTTTCTACTTAGTTTAATTGGTTTGGTAAAATGACTCTATCATTCAAATATATACCAGTTAATGTTTTATCTTTGCCACCCTTAAAACAAAAATAGAAGTTAAAAAAACTTCCAAATGAGTTACTTCAACCGAAAAGAAACCAAAAGATCAAAAGATCTTCAGTGGAAATAACGAAAATTCAAACTTGAATGAGCATCCTACAAGGAACACACAAAGGACCAATGCGAAAAGAGAAATGAATAAACGATGTTTCGCTCTGTTTAATCATCGTTATTTCCAACCAAGATCTTTTGACCTTAAGTTTTTTGGTTTCTTTTCGGTTGAAGTAACTGATTTGGAAGTTTTTTATTATCTGTTTTTGTTTTAATTGCCTTAGGGGCATAATTTTATTGGAAATATTAACAAGCCAGGACGAATCTGTATCAGGTAACTTGGATAAGTGCCAGTGGGGAACGATGCCTATTTGTGAGTGATTTTGTAAAAGTTGGAAATCAAAGTGTATGATGGTGTTTAATGATGTACGGGGAGGGTGGCCAGTGGTTACCCAGAGCGAAACATCGTTTAATCATTTCTCTTTTCGCTTTGGTCATTTGGATGCTCATCCAAGTTTGAATTTTCGTTGTTTCCACCCAAGATCTTTTGATCTTTTGTTTTTCCTACCACCCTTATTTGAGGGATTGGGGGGTTGAAATTTGTTTTAAATGTTTAGCTTGGTTCCTTAAATGTTTCCACTAAGTTTCATTTTAATTGCTTTTGCAGAACGACCCAGTAATTCAAATATATGCCAGGTAATGTTTTATCCCTAACACCTTTATTTAAAGGTATAAGAGGGTAAAATTTTTTCTAAATGTTTAGCTTGGTTTCCTAAATATTTCTGCTGAGTTTTACTTTAATTCGTTTGGTAAAATGATCCTGTCATTCAAGTATACGCCAGGTAATGTTTTGTCCCTACCATCCTTATTTGAAAGATTGGGGGGGCTGAATTTTTTAAAAAAATGTTTAGCTTGGTGCCTTAAATGTTTCCACTAAGTTTCATTTTAATTGGTTAGGTAGAACGACCCATTCATTGAAATATATTCCAGGTAATGTTTTATCTTTAACACTCTTATGTGTAAGCGGGGGGTTGATTTTTTTTTTTATGTGTAGCTTGGTTCTTTAAATGTTCCTAATAAATTTAATGTTAGTTGGTTCAGTAGAACGACCCAGTCGTTGAAATATATGCCAAGTCATATTTTTCCCTACCAACCTTATTTGAAAGGGTGGGGGGTTGAAATTTTTCCCAAATGTGTAGCTTGGTTCCTGAAATGTTTCTACTAAGTTTCATTTTATTTGGTTTGGTAGAATAATCCAGTCATTCAAATATATCCCAGATATTGTTTTATCCCCACCACCCTTATTTGAAGGGGGGGTGGTTGAAATTTTTTGTAAATGCGAAGCTTGGCTCCTTAAATATTTCTACTAAATTTTATTTTAATTATCTTAATAGTTTGTCCCTACCACTCTTATGTGAGGGAGCGAGGTGTTAAAATGTTTTTAAATGCGTAGCTTGTTTTTGCTAAGCTTAATTTTAATTGGTTTGGAAGAATGACCCAGTAATTCAAATATATGCCAGATAATATTTTGTCTTTACCACCATTATTTGAGAAAGTGGGGGGTTAAAAAAATATTTTTGGGCGGGGGGTTAAATTTTTTATACACGTGTAACTTTGTTTTGGGAACGTCCGCACCGAGTTTTATCAAAATTGACGTGGTAGAACGACCCAGTCATTGAAATATGGGTCAGATAATGGCATTACCCCTACTACTCTTAATTGTAGTAGGGTAAATACCGGTATAAACTTCCACTCATTTTTTAATAAATTAAAAGCTTCCCTTAAACTTGTGGCGTATTTCATAAGCAGAAGTGTGCGTAAGTGAAATATCTCTACCAAAAATACTGCATCAAATCTGTTGAAATCTGATGAAAATTTTTTTTTGTAGCAAGGCCCACTTCCTTCAAATAAAGGTGGTAGGAACAAAACATTACCTGGCAAATATTTGAAAGACTGGATTATCGTACAAAACGAATTGTACAAACATTTAAGGAATCAAGCTACACATTTAAGAAAAATTTCAGCTCCCCATCCTTTTAAATAAGTGTGGTAGGGACAAAATTTTGCCAGTCGTATATTTGAATCTCTTGGTCGTTCCACTGAACCAGTTAAAATTAAATTTATTAGGAACCTTTAAGAAACCAAGCTACACATTAAAAAAATTCAACCCCCGGATCCCTCACATGGTGTTAGGGATAAAACATTACCTGGCATATATTTGAATGCCTGGGTCGTTCTACAAAACCAATTAAAATAAAACTTAGTGGAAACATTTAAGGAACGAAGCTACACATTTTAAAAAAAAAATCAATCCCCCCGCTTTTTCAAATAACGGTGGTAGGGATAAAATTTTAGCAGGCATATATTTGAATGACTGGGTCTTTCTACTGAACCAATTAAAATTAAATTTATTATAAACATTTAAGAAACCAAGAACACAAAAAAGTTCAAGCACCCACCCACTCAAATAAGGCCGGTAGGGACAAAACTTTAAAATGAAACTAAGTAGAAACATTTAACAAACCAAACTACACATTTAGGATAAATTTCAAAGTCCTACTCTCTCCTATGTTGGGAATTTGGAACCTTTGGTTGCACTAAAACAAAATTATGATTGTTTTCCACAAACCAAAACTACACTTTTTGGCACTCGACGCGCAAACAACATTGTTTATCGTCTCCTGATGATGCTAACATTGTTAGCGAAATGCTCGTCGAGTGCCAAAAAGTGTAGTTTTGGTTTGTGGAAAACAATCATAATTTTGTCCTACTCTCTCAAAAAATGGTGGTAGGGACAAAAAATTACCTGGAATGTATTTGAATTACTGAGTAGTTCTACAGAACTAATTAAAACTAAATTTAGTAAAATTTTCGAAACCCCCTCCCTTCAAATAAGGGTGGTAGGGACAAAACATTACCTGGCATATATTTGAATGACTGGATTATTCTACCAAACCAATTAAAATGAAACTTGGTGCAAATATTTAAGGAACCAAGCAACACATTTAGGGAAAATTTCAACCCCCCACATTTTCAAATAAGGGTGGTAAGGACAAAATATTATCTGGCGTATCAGTCAAATCTTGCAACGCATTTGTGAGAAAATTTCCGTGAACCGATTTCAATGAAATTTGGTTTAATTACAAGGGTCCGATGACAATGCAATATTATGAAAAATAATTTATTGATTTGATATCAGAATGATAAAAAAATATTCTTTACTTTTTAGTGCATTTTATAAAAGCCTGTAACTTATTTTTTATCAGTTTATTTTCATTTTCCATGATTTTGGCGCCCCTGGATCATTACGCTCCGGGCGGCCGCCCGAATTGCCCTACCCTGGGGCCGGCCCTGCACCCACCCGATAACTAAGGGTAGTAGGGATAAAATATTACCTGGCCTATATTTGAATATCTGGGTCATTGATCCAAATCAAATAAAATGAAACTCAGTAGAAACATTTAGCAAACCAAGCTACACTTTGAGGAAAAATTTCAACCTCCTACTCTCTCAAAAAAAGGTGGTAGGGACAAAACATTACCTGTCATATATTTAAATAACTGGGTCGTTCTACGAAACTACAACTACAAAGCTACAAATCTTAAACAAAATTCAACCTTCCGCTTCTCCAAATAAGGGTCGAAGGGAACAAGTATTACCTGACATATAATTGAATGACTAGATCGTTCTACCGAACCCATTAAAATTAAATTTAGCAGGAACATTTAAGGAACCAAACTACACATTTGAGAAAAAATTAACCCCCCCACCCCCTCAAACAAGGGTTGTAGGGACAAATACTACCTGGCATATATTTCAATGACTGGGTCGATCTAGCGAAACAATTAAGATTAAATGTAGTAGAAACATTTAGGGAGGAAAGTTACACGTTTCTCTACCACCCATATTTGAAAAGGGGTGGTGTTGACATTTTTTGTTTTTAGTTCGTTAAATGTTTGAATAAAGTTTCATTTTAATTGGTTTGATAGAGCGACCCAGTCATTCCAGGTACTGGGTTGAAATTTTCCCCTAATATGTAGCTTGGTTCTCTAAATGTTTCTACTAAGTTTGATTTTAATTGGTTTGGCAGAACGACCCAGTCATTCAAATATATGTCAGGTAATATTTGGTCCCTACCACTCTTATTTGAGTGGGTGAGGACATGAATTGTTTTCGAAATATATAGCTCGGTTCCTTAAATTTTTCTACTAAGTGTAGTTTTAACTGGTTTGGTAGAACGACTCAGTGATTGAAATATATGCCAGGTAAGATTTTGTCTCTTCCACCCTTATTTGAGGGGGCAGGGGATTGAAAATTTTTTCCAAATATCCAGCTCGGTTCCGTAACTGTTTCTACTAAGTTTAATTTTAATTAGTTTGGTAGAACGAACCAGTGATTTAAATATATGCCAGGTTAGATTTTGTCCCTGCCACCCTTTTTTGAGGAGGCGGGGGGTTAAAATTTTTTCCAAATGTGTAGCTTGGTTCTCTAAATGTATTTCCTAAGTTTTATTGTAATTGGTTTATTTTAGGAAAAGAAGATGTTGAGTTTTTTTTCTAAATGTGTAACTCTGTTTTTGAAATGTTCGCACTGAGTTTTATCAAAATCGGCCTGGTAGAACGACCCAGACATCAAAATATGTGTCAAATAATTGTAATTTTACCCCTACTACGCTTAATCGCGAGGGGGGGATCAATTTATATCTTTCTATCCTTCAAATACCGTGCCAGTTCATTTAAATCAGACCACTGTAAACGTCTGGTCATTAGTCAAGTGTATATCATTCGAAAAAAAAATCGAACTAATTTCATCACGAATATCTGTCTGCCTGAGTTTGCCTTAATACTGTAAATTTGCGGAAATTAAAGAATAAATTAACAGACACAACACAATTAAGCCTAAAATATCAATATACGGATGCCATATGTAACTTCAGCACTGGAGGTCAGACAGCCTTTAAATGAAATGTTGCCAACTTCTACCGTCACTATATCTTATGAATACTGATGGTGTATAAAGGCCGGATGCCAACTGAGAAGGGCGCCGGACAAAAGATCGAAGAACAAAAGGTCGAAAGATAAAAAGGATGAAAGACAAAAAAGTCGAAAGGTATAAAATGCCAAAGTTTGAAATTACATAAGGTCGAAATTACAAAAGATCGAAATTACAAAAGATCGAAATAACAAAAGTTCGAATATCAAAAGTTCGAAATTACAAGATGTCGAATGCAAAAAGTTCGACATTATAGAAGGTCGAAACTAAAAAATGTCGAAATAACAAAAGATCGAAATAACAAACGTTCGAATCTCAAAATGTTGAAAATAAAAAGGGCGAGGTTCTGATACGTTATATCTCTCTCCTCATTTCTTACAACGGAACGATTTTCTTGCTTATACTATGTAGTTTGACTCTTTCTGAGACCATCCAGGTATGTTAATAAATCTGCCTTGAAAGTTTTTTACAGGTTTTTTGTGTGTGTGTTGGGTTTCGTTGGTTATTGTGGGTGGTTATGTAGAGTTATGTTGGTTATTTTGGTTATTAGTATTTTATGTTTTTTTCGATCTTCTGTACTTTTGGACTTTTTTTAATTTCGACATTTTGATATTCGACCTTTTGTAAATTCGATCTTTTGTATTTTCGACCTTTGGTTATTTCGGTCTTTTGTATTTTCGAGCTTTTGGTATTTAACTTTTTGTAATTTCAGCCTTTTGTAATTTCGACCTTTTTTAGTTTCGATCTTTTGTTGTTTCGACCTTTTAATTTTCGATCTTATGTTTTTTGTCTTCCGACCTTTTGTTTTTCGATCTTTCGTCTGTCGCCCAACTGAGAATGATGTCGCCTATACTATTAGATAAAAATAATCTTTTCTTTTTATATTTACAAACAGTTTTATGTTGCGTAAAAATACAGGATTCTTATACGAGCGACATAATTTGTTAGACCGTACCGTCAACAAAACATATTATTTTCTGTATAACTTTCACTAATCTGAGTCGCATAAACGCTTATCGTCAACAAATAATAAAGAATCCCCTATACATATGGTACTACTTTACCAAGTGCAGAAAGGCCCTTGAGTTTTTCCTGTAAAATTTAAAAGAAGAATTTGAAATTGGAAAAAGAATGGACTGGAAGAGAATCGGTGTTATAACTGTGTATAGTTGGGTCACTCTAAGTTTGAACACCAAGCTGTTTTTGTCTTGTTTGGTGTTCTGCCTTACAGTGAGCGGACTTTACACCTTTTCTGCAAGGATATTCAACGCGTCATTATTATCAGTTTTTTGTATGGCAAAATAATATTTACTGTTTACTCAGCACATTTCAATAAATTTGGATTTTAATAATAGTAGATGTATAAATAATAGGTTGAAGCAAACCAAGCTAGTTCCGGAAAAGTTCGGCCCATTACCGAAATTGCTGGGGAACCGTCTGCATCGGAATTTTATCGGCCCAACAGTGCTGTCCTGTTGTCATTTTATCATACAAACTTTTAGTCGGTAGTAAAAAAATTGAGGCATATCATTACCAATGTTACTGGCTAGTTTCACTTCTGGCCCTCTAATTTTTATTAAAGTTTCGACCTGAATTTTTTTCCCTCCTCCTACCCTTGCACCCTGGACCATTTATAAACATGACAAAAAACTGAAATTTTTGGACTAAAACTAACTGCTGTTTTTTTCCGTATGTTTTGGATTCCTTGACTTTTCTTATCCCAGTGGACCAAAAACAAACTATATCATAATGTGGCCGTCTGTATTATCTCCAGTAAATTAATTTACTTTAACGGATTATTAAAAGAACGTTCATTGTTTATGCCCTTTATATATATATGTATTTTTTTAAATATTTTTATTCATTATCGCCTTCACTAAAATGTCCCAAATAATGATTGTAATAAAAAATTTATCTTATTATATATGCTTGGTCGTGGGAAAATTTTGGAGACTGTGGAAACTTTTTACTGATAAGGAATCTTTTGATATATGCCGCCACGTGCCACGCCCAAATCCTTACCTGGTTTTGGTGTATTAATTGCTTTTGCTATCCTTAATTGCTTCTCTTGGTCTAACCACAAGATCCT
Organism: Oxystoma pomonae; assembly: GCA_963921995.1. NCBI lineage: Eukaryota > Metazoa > Arthropoda > Insecta > Coleoptera > Brentidae > Oxystoma > Oxystoma pomonae. Next base: position 73,482,965 of record OY998167.1, on the reverse strand, counting down.
TCCTGATAATGATCTAACCGCAAGGTTCTCGCACATACTCCGTACAGAATCCGTGCAGATACCTGTTAGGCTGCTGAAGCTCGCCTACTATCAACTTTGTAAGGTTATGTCAGGGTTACCCTATCAAACTCTAGGATCAAACTCTCACTGCTGAAGATCGCTTTTTTAAACTTTGTAAGGTTAATTCAGGGTTACCCTATCAGACTCTAGGATCAAATTCTCAATGGTGAAGCTCGCCTACGTATGTCAGGGATACCCTATCAAACCACAGGACCAGGTTCTCACCTCTGAGGCTCACCTACTATCAACGTCATGAGTCATACATGTTATATTCTTAAAATATCTATTGCGCAGTTTGTATGAGTCATGTTGTTATTGAAATATGATACTTTTGTTTATCACCTATTTCATTATTGTAATTTGATACTTTTGTTTATGACTTATTATTACTGTAATATGATCTGTTTATGTAAGACGCAATAAGTCTAGTTTGTTCTAGAAGCTGACCTCAGCATTCAATTTAGTATATAAACCATTATTAGCAGAAGCAGGCAGCTCATTTAATTCTGACCGTTAAGTCGTGACAAGGTTACTAAAAAATAGCAGTTTGTGTGTTTAAATAAATTAAAGTTTTTTTTAAAAAAGTAATGCTTATTCCAGATCTAATATGTGGCGCAGTCGGTAGGATACTTCTGACTCGCTAAAGCTCAAGTTACGTCGAGTTGTGCAGTAGTGCAAAAAGTTCTAAATCGCACCAAGGACTTTCCTGAACAACTAGTGAGGTGGATTCCAATCCCTAACAGAGTTACTTTTCGAAACACTCGTGTGAGACTTTTAAAAGTAAGCTTTGTAAATTTTTAATTAAAAATTGGTTTAGCGGTTTATCCCTAAAAATCTTCAAGTATTTAAAAATAAAAGACTGCTGGTTTAGAGATTTATCCCTAAAAACCTTCAAACAATTAAGAGGAGAAAGAAATTTTATTTTGAATACCCAAATTTAGGTGAGCTCATTATTATTTCAAATAAAAGAATTTTTTTAAATGTTAAATCAAAATGGCGAACGAAGAAATCGGTTTACACGAGTTTCAAAATATTCTTTTGAATAATCAAAATCAAAATATGCAACAACAAGGACAACACGAAGACGAAGTTGAGCCTTTACAAATTGTCAGAAATTTTCAGCTTGATAAATATGATGGGGATCCTGTTAATTTAAATACATTTACTAATGCTTGTGACTTAAAGTAGAACAAAAACTTTTCCTTGTTGTAACAATTAAAAATCAACTCAGAAATAAGGTATAAGGCTTGTGAATTCTAGAGATCTAGTAACTTGGTAAAATATTTCTACACTACTGAAGTCACATTTTGGAGAACAGCGAGATTTGGCTACTTTAATACAAGATACGCAAAGATTACATCAACTTTGCAAATTACAAAAGTTATTCCAGCTATTAATAAACAACTTCTTACAAGGGATCAAAAATTAGCCCAAATTTTTTAACCGAAACTACGCTTTTAACTGGACTAGAATCAAAAATTGATTATAATGTTAGTGCAAGTAATCTTCGCACACGCAACCCATAAAACCAAAAAACAGTGACATCTTATTAAAAAATGACGCCTGAGGCAAGTAATTCAAAATAGACCTCAAAACTTTTAATAATTCTAAACCATTAACTTTTCAATCGTCAACTTCAAATTTTCAAAACCAAGTGTAATCCAATTAAATAATCGTCCATTCCAACCCCAAAATCGTTCTTTTAAACAACAAAATTCAGAATCGCCCTTCAGTAATACAACAAAACCGAAATCGATTTAATCAAGCGAATCAAAATGCTTGCAAAAGACCAATATTCATATCTCAAGCATTTGAGCACGAATTAAATGATAAATCTCAAATTGAAAATCCATACTCTGAAAATCAAACCTATAATTTTGAAAATAAAAATATAAATTTTGGAAATGAAAATGTGAATTTTGAAAACGAAAATAATTTTTAAAATAATTTTGTAAATTTTACCGAACCAGTCTCGGGGACAGAGATGGATCCGATACACAACTATCCGGATCTATCAACTCTCCAAGATAATTTCAATCCTTATTGTCAAATGGAAGAACAATTTCTGTAAATATTTATGACTCCATGTTTATAAGAAATTTTTAACCCGACAAAAAGAAAATATAAACGTACTCAAAGTAAATTATTTACTGAATCTGTTTTAATTTCTTTTAAAATAATTGATCCAGATAAAGTTTATATTTATAATTTAGAATTGGATGTCTTTTAAGAGACTTTTGGGCTCTGACTATTTAAATCACTATAATTGTTTACTGGATTATAAAAATAAACAACTAATAAAATTTACCACTTTTTGAAAGAACTGACTCATGTAAACAACTAAAAAATTTAAATAAATTATTGACTAACTTTTAAAAATTGGACCACGATGGGAGCAAGTTTGTTTATTGAAAACAAATCAGTTTAAAAACACAAAAGCAATTTTATCTTCACAAGAAATTGCTAAAGTTTTTCTTCCAAATTGTCTTCTAAAAATAAATTATAATGGAGAATTTTTAGTCACTATTTTAAATGTTAGGACAAAACTAATGGAAGTTAATTTTGATAATCTTGAACTAGAAGAATTTTTTGAAGGTAACATTGAATGTCGAAATAAGCCTTCTTTAACAGTTTTACCTAAAATTATAAGTAGGGAAGAACAAGAAAATAATCAAATAATAAATTTATGTATGCATTTCAGTGACATATTTTATTTGGAAGGAGATTGCTTAACTTTTACAAATCAAATCAAACATCCCATAAGTACAAAAAAAATCAAACCAATTTATACAATATCCTATAGATATCCTCAAATCCATAAGGAAGAAGTTAAAACTCAAATTAATAAAATGTTAAATCAAGGAATAATTCAACCATCTACTCTACCGTTGTCTTCACCAGTTTGGGTGGTACCAAAAAAATTAGATGCTTTAAATAAACTGAAAAGGCGTGTTATAATAGATTACCGGAAATTAAGTGAAATTACCATTCATGACAAATATCCATTATCTTTAATCTCAGATTTATTAGACCAGTTGGGAAATTGTCAGTATTTTACAACACTTGTTTTGGCATCAGGTTTCTATCAAATTGAAGTAGTGCCACAAGATATTCCTAAAACAGCTTTTTCGGTAGAGAACGGTCATTATGAATTTATCCGTATGACATTTGGTTTAAGATGAAGTGGTTTAAGAAGGAAATTGAAAAAATTAAAAAAATTAAAATTTCAAGATCAGGCGTATACCTGAGAAGCCAATACCCATTTTTTGGATGAATTGTCGGAGAAACTTGTAATAGAAATAAAATTTCCATTTAACAAAAAAGCCACAAAGAATTATGTGGAGGATAGAAAGGTAGGTGAAAAATATTATGGGCAAATCCAACTCCAACTGCTTTTTGCCAAAAAGCAAAAAATACTATTTTGCGTGACATCGCCGGATTTTGAAATTTCTAGAGCTGAAGCCTCAGAAAAGTTTAAAAGAGATGCGGTTTACTTTCGATTATTAAAAATGTAAGGTACCTTCATAATTGCAGGGCACCAGTGCTTAAAAATTTTTAAATTAATGGCAAAAAAAATATAATTTTGCTAAAAATGTTTTACAAAAATATTTTTTTAAAACTAAAGTATTTTAAAAGTTTATTTTAATTTTTTCCCAAGTTTTGAACTGACAAACACATGTTCAGTTTACTTTTTAGTTTCCTATTTGGGTCAAAAAAGAGCTAAACACAAAATTTTGTGTTGTGGTATCTTTTTGTTACATTAGTGGAGAGCCGCTAAACCGATTTTTATAAAATTTTTGTCAAAATATCTTTGGCACCAGACGATGAGATAATTAGTTTTTAGTGATGGTGGGAGGTTGGAAAAAGGGTTGAAATTCTAAAAACATCCTTACTTACAGTAGCTGCTAGCTATAGATATTCAAGAAAAGGTCCTTTGGGTGATATATGTGTCTGCTAAAGCACATTAGTTAATTAATTTTGTGTTTTTTTTTTTGGTATTTTAATGTTTATATTTTTTAAGAGTCTCATTCGTTACTTAAATACAAGGTCACAAAACAAAAATTTCATCTCAAAATGCCCTAAAAAATGTAGATATCTCAAAACGCGCATACCTAAAGTAAAACCAAAAATATAGTGACTACCTAAACTAATGCAAACCATTGGGTTTTTTAATAAAACGCGGAAATTATTAATAAAATATGGATTTTTTTTATGAAAATCACAAAAATTTATGACAAACTTAAAAAAATCTTGTCAGCCTGATTCTTTTTTATCTCTGTAGAAATTTCAAAGTGATAGGTCATAAATGACCCCAAAGTGAAGTACCGTTTTTTATCAAATTTTGCAGTGCTCTTTGTGAAACATTGATTTTCGCCAATTTCAATAAAATTTTTTGTTTGATGTAAACCATTTCTAAAGTACAGGGTAAGTCAGACCCTGGCATTAACATAATTATAGTTTGATGACCCAAGTACTCAGATTGCTAAAAAATCAATGAGCATAACTACTAAAGTCGTTAAAATAAGTTTTATAAAACACTTTTATGAAATTTTTATTTCTGTAATTTTGACTACGACAATAACATACTATCCAAATTGATGAAGCACAATTTTTTACCGAGTTCGATGTGAAAAATTTTGTCCAAATTTTTTTACGAAAAGGATCTGCTTGCCGAACTCTTGGAAAAGCTTTGGAATGACGCTAATTATGGAAAATACTATATAAAAAAATCAGTTTCTAATGATTGAGTGCCTAAAAGCGGAAAGGATTATTTGTCATGACGGTCATAAAAAAGAGACCTACAGACTATACTTTTTACACTGACAGGACCATCAAAAACTCAAAAAAAAAACTTCAATGTAAGGACTTTGTCCTGTATAAATTCTAGGTCTTTGGTATTGCTAAATGGTCTTTTGACGAAGATTTTAAAAGAAAAAAAATCTTGGCAGATTGATGTTAATACATTGTTTGAAAAAATTGTCTCTCTGAAGAGATATTAGTAAAGTCTGGAGTACCACAACGGGGACATATGTCTACAATTCTTCTTCATTCATTCTCATTTGTTTTATTGATTATATTTCAGACTGTTTCTGGAGCTTTGTAATGCAAACCATTAAAAGATTTTTAGAATTGTTAAAGATTTTAGGGATTGTGAAAGATTGCAGAATGATCTCAACACTTTTTCACAATGTTGTAAAAATAATTTACAAAGTTTTTATTTTCAAGATTTTTAATGCAATAAATGGCTTAAGGCCCATAGCGGAGTAGAAGAAATAGGAACATTTTTAACTTAGAATATTATAATACAAATTGCATCCTATACGAAAAATGTGTAGCTCTGCTAATAATATGGATATTGACTTTTTGTACCTCTTTGGATTTCTTCAGATATAAAATTAAAGTTTTGTGTATTTAGAATAATAAAAAATTCTATAAATAAAATGGTGTTTTTAATATATTACTATATGTTAATCTTATCTCTTTAGCTATGTAAGATATATTATTGTAAAAATGGATTTCTGTCAATACACATTTTTTTTTTTTAATTTGTAGTTTGTTATTTCCTTGTATCTCTAAAACTCTTTCTTTTTAAATAGTACGTATTTGTGAGCATATTATTTAATAAAATATTTTACTTTAGTCTTGTTATTTTTTTGTCTGACTTTAAAAGCTTGAGTTTTAGAATACATAATTTAATGGCAAGCGTTCTACAGTATACTTATTTCTTACAAAAAACAGTATGCGATGATTTTATTTCACTTTGCTTATCAAAATTAAAAATATGAAACTATTGTGATATTAAAAATTAGAATTTTTTCCATTCCATTCAAATAAAAAAAATACTTGTAACAAAAGTTTGCAGACAGTATAAAAACAAAGGTGTAAAGTTAATTTATACAAATGCAGTGATATAGGAGTACAGCGTAATTCTTTTGAAAAGAAAAGATCTAAAGATCTTGGATGGAAAAACTAAAATTCAAAATTGGATGAGTATCCCACAAGGAACACATAAAGGACAAAAGCGAAAAAAAAATAAGTAAACGATCTTTCGCCCTAGGCAACCAGCGTGGGCTCATAATTGGTTTCACTAGTCGCTCCCACCCCCACACAATCAATCACAAATAGACATCGTTCCACACACATATGCTCCTAAGGCAATTAAAACAAAAGAGAAATAAAAAAAGAAGTTAAAAAAACCATGCAGGATACTCATACAATTTTGAATTTTCGTTTTTCCACCCAAGATCTTTTCTTTTTAGATTATCTTGGGTTGAAGGTTATGAGACAAAATTCTTCTTATGTGTTTGCCAGACATCCGTTATTTGACAGCTCATATCTCCTATTATATACGATCCTCATAGAATTTGACTATTTTGACGTTTGGTACAATACTTTCAATATATTAAAATATGGTTACATTTTACATGTTATCCGTGCACGGGTTCTTTCAAAAATGTTGCCATTTTTCACAAATTTTCGTCTGCGGTGCATTAATAACTTGATTTTCTCAACATATCTAAAATTAAGATTAGACCTTGGCAGGTAACCCAACCCAGAAGTTTTTTGTTTAAGAAAAATGTCGGAAGAGAAATTAACTCTTGCTAATCAATGCATTCCTCTAAATTAGTTGGTATTAACTTCTTGAACTACAAAAAATTTCATTCTTTTTTAACCCTGAGGCAATAAATATAAATATAAGTTTAAAAAAAAATTGTAAACTTAAAGAAAAAATAACTTGAAGTGATTTACCATATTTTTTTACTCTCATCACTGGAGGTAGAAAAAAGCTTTACAGAAGTTTTATGAGTCAAGGGTGAATCCTATATTCCCATAAAAGGAGGGAATGTCGCCTTATCGTTCTTTCTCGGTTGGTCGTTCGATTTAGATTTTGATGAAAATTAGTGCTACTCAAACGCAAGAGAGCAATCGAATTGCGACAAGTTAATGCAACTATTGTTTTGTAAATCCATATTTATTTAAAAAAATTGAAAATACAAATTTTAAAAGACAAACTAGCCAACCGGCTCAAGAGTTCCCGCGCCTACCACCCGTTTGGTGTTTCACCCATGCCAAATGCAGTAAAACAATAAATTTAAAAATATATAGGGTGGCAGGGTGGCTACTAATCTTTATTTAATAAAATAAAAACGGTACTAAACACAAGTATGAAACATATGCGGAATTAAAATACGTATAAACACATATATATAAACGGTGAAAATTGTTTGGTCAGCACCTAGAAAAAAACACTTGTGTATCGAGTGTGCTTAGGTCTTATACGAATTATCGACCTGGTATTTAAAAATACCTTATAGGTCTAATAGTAGATAAATTTACTGGTTTTTACCTGTATAAAATGGTGTAGTATGGTGACGAAATAATAATCACATAAAATATATACATAAATGAAAGATAAAAAACCATCAATCAAAAATGCAATCAAAATCCAATGTAAAATATATACACAAAGATAACACCAATAAATAAAAATAGTCAAAGAGTCAATAAAGAGTTAGTGCACTATTTTTACTCACAGAGTAACCTGAACTAAGGGAAGTCTCCCTTATCCGTGTCCTTCGGCACAGGCTGGACGCTTCAACACTGGCATTCGGAATCAGAAGCAGGATCGGGAACACTGGAACACTGGAGAACCGTGCCTCAATTTTCTCACTTTTCTTTCTTCTTTTTGTGTCAGCGTTCAACTACTAACTGATCCCCTTGCAAAATACGCATTTCATATTTATAACCCCGCCGAACTTTCTGGTGCGTTCCGATTGTTCCATTCTAGAAAACGCTTACCACGCCCACTTCTCGTTCTCAAAAATTCATAGTCTTTCTGAATTTTTCGAGATCACTTTTTTGCACTTTTTACAGCTAGTATATACATATATCTAATTACTTAGGTGTTGGTACTCCAAATGGCACCTTCGACAAAAGGTTTCTCCTATGTCCTTTGCTCCCTAGTTTGAATAAATCGAGGTATTTATTATCTTTGAGGGGCCTTTTCCTCACGTGGTGTGGGAGTTCCTGAGGCTGATTCTCATCCTCTTGTTCATCTAAAATGGAACACATCCATCTCCGAGACAACCTCGTCTGGATTGAAGTCGGTATTGGGAAAAATTATATGTCGTTATTCGGTTTTTAAATAAAATGATAAAATTCGGTACTAAAATACATACAATTCCGGGTAAAATCTTAAGTTTCTCGCTGGTTCAATCTCAAGACAAAGTCACATATAAGATTTTTTTCATAAGATCAATATTTTAAGATAAAGTTTTTGTTTCTATTCACAAGGTTAAATCACGAAGTTTTTATGTTTGAACTTCTCTAGAAGTCAAACCAAAATAAACGAGAAACTTACTATGTAAAAGGGACGATATAAACCAACAAGCACGGGACTTATTATGTACAGAAAAACTAAATTATAACTATATTTACAATTTATATATACAAAATCAATAACGGGTATCTTTATTTAGCTTTTTTTTTAGTAAGCTTGTTTATTTAAAATAAACGCATTTGCTCTCTTAATTTTTGTTCGGTGACGGAATATAGTTTGGGTTTTGTAACCTAACTGTAGCGACTAAGAAAACTGTTAAGAAACCGCGGATAAGATAGACGGGACGACTTGTGTTTAGTTTTATTACATTTTCGTTCAAGTTGGCTAAATGACTCAACAATAATTCGGTAGCACTAGCTTGAGTTTGGGGCTCTGAGTGATTTTCACTCCTAACGTTTGATTGTGTAAAATTCATAGTGTCTGTGATAGTGTAAAATTCATATTTACTGGTGGACTTTCACTTTGCAAAGGTTGATATGTTCCATTTAACGTAGGTGTTAAATTTAAACGAGTATAATCAATTGGTGGGCTACTGCGCGCTTCAAAATTCGGTCTTGAATTTTGATCAACCATAACCTCCTGCACACCCTCGTTATTACAAACGTCCACACCATAGATATCATGTCGCCTTATCGTTCCTTCTCGGTTGGTTGTTCTATTTAGATTTTAATGCAAGTATTGTTTTGTGAAGCCATTTTTATTAAAAAAAGTTGAAAATACAAATTTTAAAAGACAAAGTAGCCAACCGGCCCAAGAGTTCCCGCGCCTACCTCCCGTTTGGTGTTTCATCCGTGCCAAATGTAGTAAAACAATAAATTTAAAAATATATAGGGTGGCAAGGTGGCTAATGATCTTTATTTTTTAAAAAATAAAAAAGTAAAAACGGTATTAAACAAACAATTAAAGTATGAAAAATATTCGGAATTAAAATACGTATAAAAACATATATACAAACGGTGAAAATTATTTGGTCAGCACCCAGACTAATAACGCAATAAAAAATTTTAAATCCAAAAAAAATTTAACACTTGTGTACGGAGTGTGCTTAGTTCTTATACGAATGCTCGACCTGGTATTAAAAATACCTTATAGGTCTAATAGTAGATAAATCTACTAGTTTTTACGTGTGTAAAATAGTGTAGTGTGGTGACGGAATAATAATCACATAATGTATATTGTTACGTCTCCACATTCTTTACCCATAAGTAGATAATTACACATTCACTGATATGTTTTTGAAAGTAAACGTTCTAATCATTATTTTAACATTAAGCATTAACCTTTCTAATGTAAACATCTTAATATAAAAACAAACGCACTTTTTCTTTCAGGATATAGTCGTATAGATATACCAGTCAGTCTGTTCTTAGGTTTAGAAGTAGCAAGAGCTACATAGTTGTAAGCCGTAGTAATAAATAAAGTTTTTAAAAAAAGTGATTTTCTGGTGGTGATCATTTAACTGGCGCTGCGAACAGGATAGCTACAGCTCTTCTTTATTGGGATACCATTGCAAGAGTGTGGTTCTCAAGCCTTTAGTAGCTATCCTACGGGAACTGGTTCATCAAGAGACCGCAGTAGTGAAAACGATCCTCCTTTATTGGGCAAACCATTGTGACGGATCCCACGCTGTTTCCCATTTTCCAGAGGAAAAATAGGCCAATTTTCCTCAACGAACCCGACGCACCAGAAGACACGAAGAATACAGCCTACGCTTACCTTTTGCGGAGAAAACCACATGAAGATCTTTATCGGAAGCCCGTTGCTCTTCCTGTAAGTTTTTTGCTGATTATTCGTTAAAAAAACTTCTTAGATTAGGTAGTTATTAAGAAAACAATTTTTCATGACTGATGAAAATATTGAAAATTTAGCAAGTTTTCTAACTCAATTAAAACTAGAAACCCCTTCAAATAATAATCAAGTAGTTTGTAAGAGTACAAAAATGGAAGAATTTAAATTATTAGCCTCATACCTCCCAACATTTGACGGAAAACCGGAACATTTAGAGTCTTTTATTTTAAAAATAGATAGGTTTTATAATAAGTTTAAAGTACAACACTCAGAATTAACAGAATATTGCATAGGCTCGCGAATTGTAAAAGATGCGCAAGACTTTTTACTTTCACGACCAGACCTGACCACCTGGCCAACAATTAAAACTGCTCTCAGAGAAAAATACGGAGATCCCATCTCTTATCAAGTTCTCATGCAGGAAATAAATTATTTTTCTAAACTTAAAAACGAAAATAACATGGACTTTTTCGGTAGACTAAAATCATTTTTAAACCGAGTTCATTTAAAAATCCATGCTGAAGTTAGCGACGAAAACATTAAAACAGCTTTTATTTCTCAAACAAGTTATCAAGCAGTAATAACTTTTATGGCAAATGTACCACCAAATTTACAAAATATTCTTATTCAACAAAAACCAACTACTCTCGATTCGGTGTACACACTCTTAACCGAATTTAATTTACTCGAATCACAACTTAGATTTACAACTCAACACACCCCATTAATTAAAAACCACAATCAAAACGTTATACAACCTGCAAAACTTAATGTACCACACAGATTTCAGCAAAACCAACCATCATTTTTCCAGCAACCATCATTTTCACAATTCTTACCCAGACCTACATTTGCACAACAACTAAACCCAAATGTTAGACCCCAACAGTTTCCGCAACAAAATAATAACAATAATGTATGGAAATCTCAACCAATACCAATTCAACCCCGACAATTACCTCCCAGACAATTCCCTACTAATGCACAAGTTTTCGGCAAACCCCAAAATGTTTTTCACCCCAGAAATGCAATTCCAGCGAGAGACACCCCACAACCTATGTCCACATCCACTATTCTAACAAATCGACAACGTCAAATGCATAATATTGAAGTACAAGATAATAATCTTTCCTTCCCTACATGTGAAAATTTTGAAAATTACCAGTACGAAAACCAAAACTTTTCACAAGAAAATTTAGAAGACAGTTTCTCAACACAAAATGAATTATACCCAAATTTTTACGAAATCCAAAACGAACCTCAATCAGACGAAATACAAAATTTTTCCAACCTGCCTCACGATCCACCATTGACTTAAATAACATTTGTTTAAAAACAGAACTTCCTTATCTTTATTTACCGCAAAAACAAATTACAGTTTTAATAGACTCTGGAGCATCCGACTCAATAATAACTCCAAAAATTGCAAGCCTTTATCAAAATCAAATTTTTGAAGAACCCTTTCAAGTAATAGCATGCCAACAAAAATTCGAAGCAAACAAAAATCTAAATTTGCAACTCTTATCTGACTTTGGAATAAAGAAAAATTTTAAAATGAGAATCTTGGATTGGCATAAACATTTTGACGCCCTTATAGGAACTAGCGATTTAGAAGACTTAAAAGCCATAGTAAATTACCAAGAAAAAAACTTAATAATAAATAATATAAAAATCCCCTTTGCTAATATGTATAATCAACCCCTTGAAAAATCTATAAGAAACTACAATAATTTATTAACTATTCCTGTTGACTATTATAATGGCGATGCAATTCTCCCATCTTTTCAAATCGGAGATTATATAATTCCCGACACTCTAATCAAAGTGCAAAATGGCCTTTGCCATTTACCAAAACCCCATTCAGAAATTGAAGTAAATTTTCTTGAACGAATGCATGTAATTCCCCAAGAACATTTTGAACTTAAAAATCCGCCAAAATCTTTCCAAAAAAATGAAGTAATCCAACAGTTAAGATTAAATCATTTGTCAGAACTAGAAAAAATCCATATCACCAAATTGTGCAAAGAATTTTATGATGTCATGTATTCAGAAAATTCTGATCTAACATTTACAAATCAGATTAAACATTTTATTAGGACCACCAACGATCGCCCTATTTACGTAAAATCTTTTAGACACCCACCTACAATGAATATAGAAATACAGAAACAAATACAAAAATTACTCGATAATAAAATAATACGACCCTCTATTTCCCCTTATTCAGCCCCTGTATGGATTGTACCAAAAAAAACTGACGCATCTGGCATAAAAAAATATCGAATGGTCATAGACTATCGACAATTAAATACACAAACAGTTGAAGACAAATATCCTTTACCCCGAATTGACGAAATCTTAGATAATTTAGGCAAATGCAGATATTTTACAACCCTTGATTTAGCCCAAGGATTCCATCAAATTGAAGTTGATCCCCAATCAATAGAAAAAACTGCTTTTACTGTTAATCATGGTCATTTTGAATACTTAAGAATGCCTTTTGGTTTAAAAAATGCCCCGGCTACATTTCAACGCATGATGGATGAGATTTTACGCGATTACCTTTACAAATTTTGTTTTGTTTACATGGATGACGTCGTTATATTTTCAAAATCCCTTGAAGAACATTTAGTTCACTTAAGAAAAATATTTCAAAAATTCCGTGACGTAAATCTTAAGGTACAACTTGATAAATCTGAATTTTTGCAACAAGAAGTTCAATTTTTAGGACACATAATCACACCCGAAGGAATTAAACCAAACCCCAATAAAATCGAAGCTATAACCAAATATCCATTGCCCAAAACAAGAACCGAAATTAAATCTTTTCTCGGATTAATTGGTTATTACCGAAAATTTATTAGAAATTTTGCAAAAATAACAATACCATTTACAAAATGTCTACGAAAAGATACGAAAATAAACCTTAATGATCCCCAATACCTAGAAGCTTTCGAAAAATGCAAAGAACTAATTACGAACTCTCCCGTACTCCAGTACCCTGACTATTCAAAACCTTTTAAATTAACGACCGATGCTTCCAACGTTGCCATAGGTAGCGTCTTATCTCAAAATGAAAAACCGATTGCTTACTATTCTCGAACACTTAACACCGCCGAACGCAATTATTCCACAATTGAAAAAGAGCTCTTAGCCATTATCGATTCAACCAAACATTTTAGACCCTATCTCTACGGACAAAAATTTATTGTTGAAACTGATCATAGCCCCCTTGTTTGGCTCTCGAAAATAAAAGAACCAAATTCGCGTTTAATTAGATGGAAATTAAAATTAGAAGAATTTAATTTTGAAATAAAATATAAAAAGGGAAAAGAAAATCTTGTTGCTGACGCGCTTTCTAGAATCGAAATAAACAATGACGAAACCGAATCAATTGCTCCCAACATAGGTGACGATGTTGCCAATCCCGATGATTTTATACTTCCTGAATTAAACGAAGATAACCAATCAGACATAACTGTCCATTCAAATCAAGACAACACCGGAAAATATTTACCGATTTCTGAAAGTCCTTTAAATTTTGCACAAAATCGCTTAGTTATCGATTATGGAAAAAATTATTATTGTTACCACTCTAAACCCTTTAATAAAAATCATTATTCTTGTCGTGTCCAAAAAGAAAGGGAACTAGAGCACTTAAACAAAATTTTATTAGAAATTATACGACCCGACACTACCTTCGTAGTATTTATCCCCAAAGAAGATCTAAAACAAAAGTTTCAAGATATCGTAAATTGTCAGTTAAACCCTACAGCTAAATTAATTTTTGCCACTAAATACCTTGAAGACATCATTAACACAGAACAACAAAAACAAAAAATTGAAAATTATCACACTAAAAATCATAATGGCATAAATGAAACTTATCAAACACTTAAAGAAAAATATTACTGGCCAAAAATGCGAGATACTATTCAGGAATACATAAATCAATGTGATATTTGTTTACAATCAAAATACGAAAGAAATCCCTACCACATATCTTACCAAGGACCCCTACTAAGCGAAAAACCATTTAAAACTATTTTCCTAGATACCTTTTCCACTCAAAGCTGCAACTTTTTAACAATAATTGACTCATTTTCAAAATATGCTCAGGCTTATCACATTCAAGACAAAAATGGAATTTCTGTCTTAAATAAACTTAGACATTATTTTTCGCACCATAATACTCCAGAAAAAATAGTAGCTGATTCTGGTTTAGAATTCAAAAATAAGACAGTACAAGAATATTGTAAACTTTTTAACATTGAGATACATTTTACTACCCCCTACAACCCTACCTCAAACAGCTTAGTTGAAAGACTACATTCTACTCTTGTTGAAAAATTAAGAATATTAAAATTGCAAAACCCTCACGAACCAATACCAAACTTAATGACATCAGCCATCTTGATATACAATCAAAGCAAACATTCAACCACTGGTTTTACACCTTTTAATCTAATTTATGGACCCTACATGAATGAACCCATAATTAACCATGACTTAACTCTTTACGAGCAATATAATGAAAAACGGAAAAACGAAGTTTTACCCTTTATAAACGAAGTGTACCAAAATACCCTTCGAAAACAACAAGAAAATACAGAGAAAAGAAATAATAAACCTAATGAGACATTAGAATTGGCTCAAGAACAAATTGTTTATAAAAAACAAACGAAACCAAGTAAAATTAACCCCAAATACATTCCCTTAAAAATTACTAAAATAAAAAATAACACTTTAACTGGAAAAACACCAAACAGGCAAAAAGCGAAAATTCATGTCAGAAATATTAAAAGAATAAGAAAGAAACCTAAAAAAGATGTTTCATTACAGGAGCCTCCTGACCCTTCTGACAACCCTCAACCAGGCCCTTCAAGTACATGAAGTTCCTACTACAGGGTATTACAATGAAAAAATCGATCAAGCCTTAGTTTTTGATCATAATCATAAGACATTTATTTATTTTAATCTTACACAAATTAAGTTTACTATAGCCCAACTAACAGTTACAAACGAAGTAATATTAAAATCAATCATATCTCAAAAATTAAACAATACTATTTTTCATAACAAACTAAATCATCTTAACAACCTTTTATATGACAGCTATGACATATACTCGCGTATTACGTCAGTTAACAAAAACGAAAGATACAAAAGAGGACTTTTTAACTTTCTTGGTTCAGGCGTAAAATTTATCACAGGCAACTTAGATAACGAAGATCTAGAACTAATAAACAAAAACATGAACATTTTAAAAAGCAACGAATACAAAATAATTCAAAAAATTAATGATTTCTCTTCATATGCAGGAAATATTACTCACACACTTAGCCGTGCTATTCAATCAATTAATGTTAACACCTTACAAATACACAACGAATTTGAGATAGTGAACACAGAGATTCAACTATTATTTAGCCTTCTTAATCAACAAACACAATTGGAAAATTTGCATAATTATTTGGAAAAAATATTGCGAACTATTTCTTTTGCCCATTTAGAAACTGTTAATCTCGAATTATTTTCAACTCAACAAATTACTGAACTTTGGTCATTTTTGCAACACCATTATGATGATAAAACCTTATGGTCCTTGCAGCATCTTTCGGAACTAACCTTAGTATGTAAGTCAGGAATTGTATTTTACGACGATATGATTGTATTAGTTCTTAAGATACCTATATTCACTAACCAAAAATGTAATCTAGAATTTATTTATCCTCTGCCAAACGAGCAAAATCAATTGTTAATTATACCTAGCAAATACTATTGTTCCTCTTGGTATTCAAATTGTATTGAAATTTCAAGAAAATGGATTTGCTATTCAAATATACAGTCAAACTGCACACTTAAAAATTGCACATCAGTACAAGTTCAAAACAATTTTGAAATTTCTCTTTTAACTTTCACAAATAATCTTTTATTATGCTCTAAACAAACTCATGAAGTTTTTGAGAATTGTCAACAATTTAAGAAATTCAAAATTCCCAAATGCGCTTTACTAAATAGCAATTGCGAAATTATCTATAAAAATCAAAAATTTCTTACAAAAGATAATTTAATTGATTTTAGCACAACACTTAATACTAGCATTTTGCCAATCAACTCTACAATTAATTTAAAACTTGAACACATAAAAAGCCCAGAACTTATTTCACGGGATCTAAGTGAACCCATTTTTCTTGAAAATAGGTTTGCACATCATTCCTCCTATTTGGTTACAGTTATTATTTTAAGCATAATAAGCCTTTGTATAATATGTGCTATTTTTCTAATTAGGAAAAGAATTTATACAAAACTTTCACAACATGTAGAAAATTTTGTAACTTTTGAAAAAGTTAAGAAATATGTTCATGAGGACATGAACTTTTCTAAGGAGGGAGATGTTACGTCTCCACATTCTTTACCCATAAGTAGATAATTACACATTCACTGATATGTTTTTGAAAGTAAACGTTCTAATCATTATTTTAACATTAAGCATTAACCTTTCTAATGTAAACATCTTAATATAAAAACAAACGCACTTTTTCTTTCAGGATATAGTCGTATAGATATACCAGTCAGTCTGTTCTTAGGTTTAGAAGTAGCAAGAGCTACATAGTTGTAAGCCGTAGTAATAAATAAAGTTTTTAAAAAAAGTGATTTTCTGGTGGTGATCATTTAACTATATACATAAATGAAAGATAAAAACAATCAATCAAAAATGCAATAAAATACGAGATTATAACAATCACAATATAAATACAAATTCTAATGTAAAATATATACACAAAGAAAACACCAATAAATAAAAATAGTCAAAGAGTCAATAAAGAGTCAGTGCACTATTTTTACTCACGGAGTATTCTGGAATAAGGGACGTCTCTTTTATCCGTCTCCTTCGGCACAGCTCACGGTCAGGTACGAGGTCGGAAGCACGCAGGCTGGCGGCAGGGTAGCACGGCAGCAGACTAGTTGAAGGCTGGACGCTTCAACACTGACACTCGGAATCAGCAGCAGGATCGGGAACACTGGAACACTTGAGAACCGTGTCTCAATTTTCTCACTTTTCTTTCTTCTATTTGTGTCAACGTTCAACTACCAACTGATTCCATTGTGACTTTGACTTTGAGTGGATGTTTTTCAAGTCAGGCTGTAATCTTATATACTACGTCTTGATTTGGACATGTCATTTTTAAAAATATTTTGATTTTTTTTAACCTAACTTATAACTAAAACTAAAAACTAAAAAGACCATTTGGTGGGAATTTTTGTTCTCTCTTTTGCTTGGAGTGTTCCTCTGAGTTAATAGGTTTTTTGTTTTTTTTGCCTCTTATTATTATTTTTTGTTTGGGATCTTGTCCTCTTTTGTTTTGGGAACTTGTCCTCTTTTATGGTCAACTTAAAATTACTTACTACCTAAGCTGTTGTTTACAATCTTCTTTTATTATAACAGAGCTTGTCTTGGTTGTTTGTGCCTCCTGCGTATTGCAGGATCGTAGTCGACAGCATTCATGATTAGTTGGTTTTCGTGTGTTTCTGCTATTTCGAATACATTTCTTGCATGTTTTATAATGTATTCGGAGAGGGGTTCTACTTCTAAGTCCCTCCTGATGGTTTCATTGTCGAGGTACCATGGTGCATCGATGATTATTCTTAGATACTGGTTTTTTATGACATCTAGTTTTTTCATGTTGCTTTTTGAAGCCATGCACCAGGCGGCTGCGGCATATGTTATTGTTGGTTGAATTACTGCTTTATATAGAGTCAGCTTGCTTTTTATGGATAGTTTTAAGTTCCTGCATAGCATACTATATAAATATCCCAGTTTTGCGTTTGCCTTGTTGACTATGTTGTTGATGTGTGGTAGCTATCGCAAGCCTTTGTCTATTGTTATTCCTAGATATTTGACTTCGTTTAGCCACGTGATGTCAATGTCGTTGATTTCTATCATGTCTGGTAGGGGTTGTCTTCTGCTTGAGGCTATCATGGCTTGGGTTTTGTTTGCATTTATGTAGATTTTCCATCTAGTCATCCACTCCATGATCATATTTGTGGCTCTCTGTAAATATATTCCTGCCATATGGTTTTGAGTGGACTTGACACCTAGGCCCGTGTCGTCAACAAAAGTGAAAACTTCTGTGCCTGGTCGTTGCGGCATGTCGTGGGTGAAAATTAGGTATAGCAGTGGTGACAGGACACATTCTTGCGGGACGCCTGCTTCGGTGTTCCTGTATGTTGACAGATGGCCATCAATTTTTGGCCTGAATTTCCTGTGCTGCAGGAAAGAGTTGACTAGTTGGATGATCTTTTTCCTGACATGTTTGTGAGGCATTTTGTATAGTAGACCGTGACGCCACATTTTGTCGAAAGCTTTTGATACATCTAGCAGTAGGATAGCCGTGCTTTGGTTGTTCTGAAATCCTGCGGCGATGTATTCTATCATTCTGGTTATTTGAAGTTCAGTTGAATGTCTCGACCGAAAGGCAAATTGGTTATCTGGCAGAATGTTTAAATTTCCGACATCTTCTTTTAACCTGCTGAGTATGACTCGTTCTGCTACTTTTACTGCGGCTGGCAGCAGGCTGATGGGTCTATGGTCTATTGGGTGGATTGATGGCATGCTTGTTTTGGGGATCAGAATGACTTCTGCCTTTTTTCAGTTTTTTAGGAAGTATCTAAGTCTCAGGATGCCATTGATGATGTTTGACAGGAAAGTGACAAATGTTTTGGACAGGTATGTTAGCAGTTTGTTTGGAATCTTGTCATATCCGCATGCTTTTTTGATTGACAGGCCGCCGAGGATGGTTTGTATTTCATTTTGTGAACAGTGACGAATGGGCTCGTCATTCTCGTTATTTTGGTTGAGCAGTCTGTTGGTGGTTTTCTACATGTTCCTCGAAGTCAACGTTATCATCAGGGTCGTGGTATAGTTGGAATTGCCTCTCTAGAGTATTGACTATTGCTTCGGCTTTTTCTTCGATAGTAAAGTCTATGCCATTTGGTCCAAGTATAGGTGGTAATTGTTTGCTGCCATTTTTGTTTTTCAATGCTTGTGCAATACTCCAAAAATCTTTGCCTTCATTTGTTAAAGACTGATTTGTGTGAAGGCGTCTTTGACTTGTTGAGCTAATTGGTTTGCTATTTGTTTTTCCACAGGGTTTCCTGTCCTGCTAGCTATTTTCCTGGCTCTCCGCTTTTCGGCTATTAGCATGGTGACTTCGTTTTGCAACTTGTTTCTGGCGTACTTGTTTATGCTGGTGGTGAAAGTGCTTGTTGCAATGGCGTTGTTGATATGAGCTGTCCAAGTTTTTACTGCGTTGTCTATATCTTCTTTGGTGTGTAGTGGTACTATGCCGGGAAAATTGGATTCTAGCAGGAATTTTACTTGAATGCATCGTATTATTTATTTTTCGGTGTTGTCGTGCTCAAAATTTTCGAGTGAGAAGTTCATAATCACTGCATTGTGGTCGGATGTTAAGTCATAGTTCGTGGCTATGTCATAGTCTAGGTGGATGTTTCGTAATACTGCGGTGTCTATGATGTCAAGCCTACCACCATTTCTTGGGATGATTGTTGGTTCATTTGGCCCCGATATGACATAACCGTGGTCTTGACTATGTTTTAGCAAGACTCTACCTCTACGGTTTGGGGTTCTTTAGTTCCAGGCAGGGCTTTTCGCATTAAAATCTCCTGCCGCGATGGTGGCTCCATCCTGCAAAAGAAGTATGTCTAGGTCTGCAGGAAGCATTTGTTTGGATGGCGCAAGATATGAGTATATTTTTATGGAGGTTCCATCATTGAGTTTCAGCAGTTTGGCTGCCGTCTCTAGATTTGTGCTTTTTGGTGGCAGGAGTTTGCAGTAGTCTAGGATGTTCTTTATCAGGATTCCTGTTCTGCCTCCTCTTGCTTCTCTGTCGTTTCTAATGAAGTCGTAGTTGGCACTTTTGAATTTGTGTCTTGCATTTGGCTATGTTTCTTAAATAAGTAGTATGTCGATATTGTGTTCATTTATGAATTGTTTAATCTGAGGTATTTTTTCGATTGCGTTTCCCTCGCCTGCATTTCAGAACGAGATTCTGAAGCTATTGGGTTTATTTTTAGCTGGCATTTCGGGTTTCGTCTGCAAGTGGCGTTGGTACTAATTTCGCTAAAACTTCTGAGACAGTTTTAGCGATCATGGCTTCAAGCGTTGTTTAACTTGGGATGGGTGGTTGCGTGCTCTGGCTAGTGATGTTTGCATAACTGCTTGTTGAGTTTCCTGGGGTGGTTTGGCTTTGGCCCTGCTGGTTGTTTGGTTGTCTATTGTCGTTTAGCGGATGGAATTTACACCCTCTGTAGTTTGATGGATGGTCTCCTTCACAATTTGCACATCTTGCAGAGATTGTATTTGGTTTATTACACTCAAATATTAAGTGTTGTTGTGCGCATTTGAGGCATCTTGGGTCAGCGAGGCATCTTGACTGGGCATGCCCGAACTTTTGGCACCGGTGGCATTGTCCAGTTTGGTTGTTTGTGTGTCTAGATTCGGCCACAACAGCCAAGTAGCACAATTCATTCAGTCTAAAGAGTTCTTGTTTTTTTTTCGATTTTTGGGAGATGACTAGTACCAATGCCAGAGGCTTTTGGAATCTGCCTTTCATCCTTAAGACAGTTTTGGGTTCGAAGCCTTTTTGGATAAGTGCTTCTTTGATGTCGTCTGTGCTTATGCTGTCTGGTAGCCTTCGTAGGACTACGTATAATTCGTTTTCTTCTAGATTTGAATAGAAGTAGAACTGTGTTTGGCTGTCTACTAGGTAGGCTTTAAGTTTTTTGAAGTCTTCTAGCATGGCTGGGTAAACTAGGATCCCATCGCGTACACTTCTTGCTGCGTTGAAATTGACTGAATTTATATAGGCCCATTTGCTGACGATGGCTCATTTTTCCTTTTCGCATATCATAAGAGATTGCACTCCATTTGGTATGATGGCGGTTGGTTGGTCATCCGTTTGCATTGGACTAGTTGCCCTTTTGTCATATTTGTTGTTTGTGGATGGTATTGAGGTGCCTTTATCTGCATTAGCGGTGGTATGATTGATTCCACTATAGCTTGCCTTCTAGTTGATGGCATGGGTGGCATGGTTGCTGGCAGCGACGGTCTTCTGATTCCTTGAAGTAGCGGTATTGATGGCGTCAAAGTGTTACTGTATGTACTGCCTTTACTGTTGACTTTTGCGGTGTGTGAATTGGTTGTATTTGCTGGTTGGTGTCTGTGTCTTGTAGTTGGTTCAGTTTTGGGTGTTAAGCAATCTATCAATTCTGTTTTGTTGAGGAGGCGCAGTCTTTTGTTTTCCTCTCTGAGACTTCTGATTTCATCGTGGAGCCCATGGAAGCGTTGGGATAGCATTTCTGCTGTCAATTGTTGTTGTGGTTTTTGTTTATTCATTGTTGAAAATTTTGGCTTCTTAATAATAATAATAATAATACATTTATTTTGCATATAAATTGGGCAATACATTTATCAAAGTTTATATGTGTTTTTAAAATAATGCAAAAAAGGAGCTGGAATTCAATAAAATTGTTCGGGTCCAGCCCCTGAGCCTTAAATCTATAAACAATAATGTTCTCTAAAAATATTACCTATCACAGAAGAAAAAGATGGATAAGTTCCTTTTTTAAAGTACGTGATGAGTACATAATTCAGAAAAAGACAAAAATGTCTTATGACACAATAACAAATCTATAATTATAATTTTTTAACAATTAAAAATAACAAATTTAGGCACGTAATAAATTGAAATTGAGAGAGAAAGTATTTTCCTTGAGTAGAGTGAGAATTTTACAATTTAATTTTAATTTTGAAGCAGAAGTTGTTTTACTTTTCTTTTGAAATTTATTAGTTTTAAATCCTTAAAGTGTGCGGGTAAGCCATTATACATGCGATATACATTAAATGAGAAGCTCCGTTCAAATACTGCTGTGGAATGATGTGGTGGATTAATTAGGCCCCTAAACCTTAGATTAACGTCTGTTCGATATTTTATTTTATTTAAAAGATAAGGTGGAGTTTTCGTTGATATGATCTTACGGTAAAAAACTAGACAGTGTAGCTGTCGTCGTTTGGTCATATTTAGCCATTTAGCGTCTTTTAATTTGTGTGTTATTGGCAAAAATTTTCTAATGCCGTAGATGAGTCTTAGACATGACTTTTGTACTTTTTGGATTCGGTTTGTATCATTATGATCCAAATATGGTCCGTAAACCACATCTCCAAAGTTAAAGTGACTTAGAACTAAAATATCTGTTAGATGGATTTTTTGTTGAACGGATAGTAAGTGCCGGTGTGGGTATAATAATTTAAGTGATAAGTAGGCCTTTTTTATATTATCATTTACATGTTTTCTAAACCTGAGCTCTGTGTCAAGCATTAATCCTAGATTTCTTGCACTATCAGATGATGTAAGCTCGTTTCCAGAGATATTTATTTTTAGCGATTTTTTTTTTGTATTTTTCTCTTTTCCAAAAAACATGACAACTGACTTATTAGGATTGATTTTTAAGTTATGTTTTTCTGAGAAAATAACGAGTTGTTGAAGGTCTTCTTCTAGTAGTGTCTTTGCTTGTTGCCAATCTTTTGGATAACATGAGAAGTAGACTTGATTGTCATCTGCATATTGGTGTCCTTTGCAGTTTTTAAGACATGAGGTTAAATGACAGGTGTAAATTGAAAAGATGATTGGTGCTACAATTGCGCCTTGTGGGATTCCGCTGCTGATTAGATTTTTTTCTGATTCTCCTTGTGATGTTTCGACATATTGGTACCTTCTGTTCAAATAGTTTTGCATTAAAGCGATTGAGTCCCTTGAAAAGCATATGAAATTGAGTCTAGCAATGAATAGTTGGTGATTCACCGTGTCGAAAGCCTTGGAGTAATCTAAAAGTACTAATGATGTAGTTTTATCAGTGTCGGTTTGCTTAAAGATGTCATCGGTAACATTTGCGAGGGCAGTGATACAACTGTAGCCTGGCCTAAAACCAAATTGATGTTGCGGTAAGATTTCAAATTTATCGAGATGCTCACGGATTTGTTCGTCCATAACTTTTTCTAGAATTTTAGAAAGACAGGGAAGTATGCTAATTGGCCGCAAGTCATTATACTCTTGGGCTTTACTTTTTTTTGGTATAGGCTTGACTTTAGCAATTTTCCAGATTGTTGGAAAGTGATTATCCAGGAGACATGAGTTGATGATGTTGGTTAGAAACGGAAATATTTTGGGACAGCACATAAGCACCATTTGAAGATTAATTGAGTCGGTACCGACAGCTTAAGACTTGAGGCTATATAGATGTTTTTTTATATCTTCAACGGATACTGTTTTAAACGAGAAGGCTTCAGTGAAATTGTTTTTTTTATTTGTGTTGTAAAAGTTTATTAGCTCCATATCTATGTTAGGAGCTGCGCCCGAAAATTTTAAAAAAAATAATTAATTTCCTGTGGATTATTTAGGACTTCTGGTAGAGTTTTGATTGTGTTCGCATTGTTTACAATATCTAGTTGCTTTAGTCTTTTCCATAAAAGTTTTTTATCTGATCCGCGGGTGCAATATTCTAAATAGCTTTTCTTTTCGTTTTGAATAGCTACATTGGTTGTATTACGCAGCAGCTTGTAGTATTGCAAGTGGTGTTCGCTTTCTGTCTGTTTAACTTTATCATATGCTTTTTCTTTTAGTTTAATCATTGTTAAAATGTTATCAGTTGGCCACGGAGGCTTTTGGTTCCTAATTAGAACTGTTTTTATTGGGGCTAGTGAGTCAAATATTGATAGGATAATATCATTTAAGATGCGTATTTTTTCGTCGATGTTTTGGCAATAGAGGATTTCAAAAAAAGGAGCTTGTTGAAGTAGGCTGTTAAACGTGCTTTGATTTATTCTTTTGAGATTTCTAAAGGTTACGTAGTTAGGTTCGCATTTAGTGTTTTCGTCTATGCTACAGACAGTCAGAGAGTGATCTGATACACCGTGAATTTTTTGAATATGTTGCTTGCAATTAATTAAATTTTTGGGTATCAGAATCCAGTCTAATAGTGTTTTTGTTGTCGCTGTGATTCGGTGTCTTTTTGGCTTGACGAATCCATCTTCGCTCGTTCGATCGCTTTGGCCGTCTGAATCTTCTTCCATCTCTTTACTTTGTCGGGGCTTTTTGAATTTCGTAATCTCGCGGTCTCTTTGCTAGGCTACATGTTTTCGCTTCGGATGCTCGAGGCGAAAACACGCATTTCATATTTATAACCCCGCCGAGCTTTCTTCAATGGCACTTGCAGGGGTTATTATTTTTGTTAATAGCTCTGCAATGCAATGACCGCTTTGAATAATTCAAACGGCAATATATTTGTATTTCCCTGACACAACTAAGCATATAACTTTTAATCTTGTAGCTGTGATAGCTACTCAGCTATAAAGCGAAAAACTTAGACAGGGCAATTTAGTTTGCGTTACACTTTTTCGACATCAGTTTTTTAACTGATAAAATATAGGCAAAAATAAAATATGCTAATTAAATGATAAAATTAGTTAAAACAAATAATTTGAATATCTTTAAAGTGGAAAATGGATTATTATAATAACGTCTTTTCGTAATTTACAGAAACTATCCTAGTTTTCATATTTCTTAAGGCATTTTAGCATAAATAAAAGTTTTGGGGTTATTTCTAATGCTCAATTTTTCCGTAGCTGAATCAGCTGAAAAACTAACAATACATTAGGAGGACTGGCCTTATCAGACTTTTCTATGTCATAAGTGGAAAGTTTTTGAGCATTTGTTCATGATGTGTTGATTTTATTATTCGTATTATTCGTATATAAAAACTTATGGCGTACTGATGATCCCTAGTAAAAGTGAAACACGTGTTTGCATCTAGTCTCCAAGTCGCACCCGGTATGTATTTTTGTGGTACTCCGGTGTATTTTGTTTTCGTTTTTTTTGCTATCGATTCGTTATAGTTAAAGGGCCGACTGGTGGATGGACTGTGTCTGCAACCAGTGGTGGTTGGTAAAACTATCTTTTTTCTTAACTTTTTTATTTAAAAAACCATATTGCCATAAGAATAATGGGTTAAAGAAGGAGCTACCTAAATTTTACTTGTCCAACAGATTGTACGGAGGTTATTTTACGCAAGAACCATCAAAGGTAAATCTATATTTTTTGAAATGATCAGGAAATCTTTTTTTGTAAAGAAAAAATTTTCTTTGGGTGGCGATGTCTCTAATGGAGTTGTATTTGAATTTCAGCTATGATCTTCACACACTATTGTGCCCCGCCGTGGATAATTTTTTTCAGCTTTTCTGTTTGGTCCCAAAGGGAAGGACAAAAATATCTTTCCAGGGGAATTCTCACTATTATTTTCACATCCGCTGACAACGCACTTTTTCATTTTGATGCACAAAAAGCTAGAGAAAAAATAAATACGACTTTTAACAGATTGTTTACTAAACAGAAATGACATTTAGTGACAGCTAGACATTAAACTGAAGTTAGGAAGAGGCTGAGAAAAAGGTCACCACTCGCTACATTTCTCGTAAAGTTGGTTGGTAAAAAAAATTTTGAGCGTTTTTATAGAACTTCAACGTTAAAACCAAGAGGTTTTCAGAAGAAATAATAAATGCATTTTGAATAACTAACTCTAGTGTACTAAATTCTGTTCCTTCCCAAAAATGTGGAAAAACCCCATTGTAAGCAACGCTCGTCCACTTCCCTGACCGCCTTAGTATGGAAAACAGTATGATGTTTATTTACATTTATTTATTCTTAATGATCTTTTGTTTCTAGATTCTCTTCGGTTAATGTAACTGATTTGGAGGTGTTTTGAAGCCCAAACATGTTTCAGTACCTGAAAAGCTTACAAAATGTAAAAATTAGAATTTATATTTTACAAAAAATGCCTAAACACAAATAGGAACAACCAAGAAAAACACCCACAATCATTCTGAAATTTTTTGATGATTCGTCTGTTTGCAACCAATGCTCATATCTCAAAAACTACTTCACTGATTTTAATCAAACATAGTTAGGATTCGAACACATTTAAATAGGTTTCAAAATCAGCCCCCAGGGTGGAAATGTGTTTAAAAATTAAAACTTTATCAAAGGAAACTAAGGCTTATTTAAATAATACGTACGAGCCATCCATTGGCGCTTTAAACCAAGGTGCAATACAAATTTTTAGAATTATGTCTGTTTAATAAAAAATCAACTGAGCCGATTTAAACAGTCTACTACATTCTCAGGATTCCTAGACATTGACGTTTATTTACGAATGATTCATATGCTACAAACAAGAACAAGAAAATTTAAAGAAAAAAAATCCTTTGTAAATATGTCAAAAATAGATGCCAAAGTTTAGAAAAATCAAAATTCATGGGGATCGGAATTGTTTATATCGAGCTCTAAGTTTTTTTTATGTAAACATCAAAACGATCACAGAAATCTAAGAGAAAGTTCAATATATTACGTTTTGGAAAAATGGGATGACCTGCAACCATTTACACCCACAAATTCTAAAAATGAATACAAAGAACAAATGTGGAAAGATAGTATATATGGAACTTCCCTAGAATGTTTGGCTATGTCTGATATTTACAAATTAAATTTTAACATCTATACAAGGCCTTCAAACGCTAGTTCCATAAATGTTTTTAACTTTCAAGATAAACCGATATGTAGAACAGGACATCCCGACACAATATGTTTATTTTTCTATGGAAATCCGAATAACGGACATTAATATATTCTTTGAGGGTATGATACATATTGCGAAATATGCAATAAAACATTTAAAAACAGAAACGGCTTAGACATAACATTAAATACTAACTTCAATGTATCATTTAACAGTAACAGTGAAACTAATAATTTAACGAACTCACAAGATTCTCAAGTTAGTTAAAGAAATGTATATCGTCAAATATTCTACAATCATGGACACATTTATTTTTGTTTCCATATGCTGTACTGTGTGTATCGAAAATATCAAATTACAAGCAATCCTTAACTACCATAGTCAAAAAAAATTTAAGTACGCGGAGAAAAAACAAGATATCACCTTTAGATCCTGTATTGAAAATTTACCTTCCTATATCATCAAAGAAAACGGCTCTGGTCTAAAATAGCGCCGTACGAAATAGCGCGTAAGAAAAAAAATGACGTAACCAATATCATGTAATATAATCAAAGGTTGAATAAAGAAACTTGCTAACTAACTAACTAACTAACTAACTAACTAACTAACTAACTAACTAACTAACTAACTAACTAACTAACTAACTAACTAACTAACTAACTAACTAACTAACTAACTAACTAACTAACTAACTAACTAACTAACTAACTAACTAACTAACTAACTAACTAACTAACTAACTAACTAACTAACTAACTAACTAACTAACTAACTAACTAACTAAACTATAGCGTCAGTATTAAAACAGCGCTCATCATTAAAGCGCTGTTTTAAAATAGCGCCAGTAATAAAACAGCGCTGTTATTAAAGGGCGCCAGTAATAATATAGCGTCAATATTAAAATAGCGCCAGTAATAAAATGGCGTCAGTAAAGAAACATCGTCGTACCCTAACCCAACCTTAACCCAATACAAACCCAACTTAACCAACATAATCAACTAAACCAACCCAATCAAACCAGCTATACCAACCCAATCCAACCCATTGGGCTATAACCAACCCAAACAACCCAACATAACCAACCCAACCTAACCAAACCAACTATACCAACCAAACCCAACCCATTGGGTTATAACCAACCCAAACCAACTAAACATAACTAACCCAATTCAACATAATCAACTAAACCTAACCTACATAGAGCAACCAAACCCAACGGGTTAGCTTGGGTTGGGTCTATGTTGGTTGGGTTGGGTTGATTATGTTGGCTTTGGTTGATTATGAAGGGTTGGCTTGTGTTGGTTATAACCCAATTGGTTGGGTTGGTATAGTTGGTTTAGTTGGGTTGGTTTTGTTTATTTGATTATGATGGTTGAGTTGGGTTTATGTAAGGTTAAGGTTGGGTTAGGACGACGATATTTTATTACTGGTGCTATTTCTTTACAGGCGCTATTTAATTACTGGCGCTATTTTGTTACTGGCGCTAGTTCATTACTGGCGCTATTTTGTTACTGGCGCTAATTTGTTACTGGCGCTATTTTGTTACGCGCTCTTTTAATACTGGCGCTATTTCATTACTGGCGCTATTTAGTTACGCGCTCTTTTATTACTGGCACTATTTTAATACTGACGCTGTTTTCTAACAGCGCCGTTAGGTAGGTTACAACCAAGGTTATCGGGTTATCTATGTATCATGTCATCTATGAGCTCACCATATTCATAGAGCGCTTTAGTTTTTATACCTTTTTTATTTTGTGTTTTCATACAAAAAAATTTCTACATTCTACAACATTTTAAAGGTTATTAAAATGTTTTGCCCTAGGCTTGTTTCTTTTTGGCATATGATTGTAGAGTAGATACTTAGTTTAAGCTATAGGAGTCCTGCATTCGATCATTGTCCTAGGAACCTGTTTCGTGATAGAGCCTTTTATGAATTCTGTTGTGATGTAGTTTGATGGTTTTTTACTAAGTTTTTCTACAGCATTTTAAATATTATTGGAGTATTTTGCCTTCGGCTTGCTTCTTTCTAATATATGATTGTACAATAGGTGCTCAGTTTAAGCTATAGGAGTACTGCTTACAAGTTAAACTTCGAAATCAGTTACATCAACGGAAAAAAAATTCTAAAAAAGAGAAGATCAAAAGATCTTGGGAGGAAAGAACGAAAATTCAAAATTGGATGAGTGTCCCACAAGGAACACACAAAAGACCAAAGCGAAAGGAGAACATTTAAACGATGTTTCGCCCGGGGTGACCAGCGTGGGCTCGTCAGTGGATTCACTAGTCAACCTTAATCCAGACATCATTTAACACCATCGCACACTCTGACCTCCAACTCTGAATCACTCACAAATAGGCATCGTTCCGCATGGTACTTATCATAAGTCACATGATACGTGTTCTTCGGTTGATGTAACTGATTTGGAAGTTTAACTTCTTATTTTAATTGTCTTAGGAACATATTCCTATTGGAAAGATTAACACGCCAGGACGAACACGTATCAGGTGACTTATGATAAGTACCATGCGCAACGATGCCTATTTGTGAGTGATTCAGAGTTGGAGGTCAGACTGTGCGATGATGTTAAAGGATGTCTGGATTGAGGGTGACTAGTGACGAGCCCACACTCGTCACCCCGGGCGAAACATTGTTTAAATGTTCTCCTTTCGCTTTGGTCTTGTGTGTGTTCCTTTGAATTTTCGTTCTTTCCTCCCAAGATCTTTTGATCTTCTCTTTTTTAGATTCTTTTTGGTTGATGTAACTGATCTGAAAGTTTAACCTCTTATTTTAATTGTCTTAGGAGCATATTCCTATTGGAAAGATTAACATGCCAGGACGAACCCGTATCAGGTGACTTATGATAAGTGCCATGCGGAACGATGCCTATTTGTGAGTGATTTAGAGTTGGAGGTCAGAGTGTGCGATGGTGTTAAATGATGTCTGGATTGAGGGTGACTATTGAATCCACTGACGAGCCCACGCTGGTTACCTCGGGCGAAACATTGTTTAAATGTTCTCCTTTCGCTTTGGTCTTTTGTGTGTTTTTTGTGGGACACTTATCCAATTTTTAATTTTCGTTCTTTCCTCCCAAGATCTTTTGATCTTCTATTTTTTATATTCTTTTCGGTTGATGTAACTGATTTGGAAGTTTAAAATTTTATTTTAATTGTCTTAGAAGTATATTCATATTGGAAAGATTAACACGCCAGGACGAACCCGTATCAGGTGACTTATGATAAGTACCATGCGGAACGATGCCTATTTGTGAGTGATTCAGAGTTGGAGGTCAGAGTGTGCGATGATGTTAAATGATGTCTGGATTGAGAGTGATTAGTGAATCCACTGACGAGCCCACGCTGGTCACCCCGGGCAAAACATCGTTTAAATGTTTTGGTTAAAGGTTTCCATTGCTCTTAGACTTGGACTTCCCGTGTCTGGGCAACATACTTGCATTTGCGGTGAATTATAAATAAAAATAAATGTTTATGGCCTCCATGGGCTGAGCTGCACTAAAAGTGCAGGTAGGTTGTCCAGACACAGAGAGTTAAATTACACCATTAGAAGGTCTCTGAAATCAGCAGAATTCCCCTCTGTTTTGGAGCCGGCTAATGTTTGTCGGAGCGATGGAAAACGGGCAGATGGCATGACGTGGTTTCCATGGAGGGACTGAAGGCAGTTACTTTGGGACGCTACGTGCAGCCATACCTTGGCGGATTCCTACGTAAAAAAGACATAAAAAAATGCAGGTATGGCTGCACATTTAGCAGATGTGGAAAACATAGGAAATATCGAGAGCTAGAGAGCCGCTTTGTATTTCTCCCATTCGCAGTAGGAACTTTTGGGCCTTGGGGGGATGAAGCACTTAAATTCATTTGATTTGGGATGCTCAATTCCCTCAAGGAAGGCCAAAGTTTCATTACGCAAAAAATTAGTCTGGCAATTCAAGGCGGTAACGCCGTATCGGTGTTAGGGACACTCCCTGATGAACCAGGCCTTAAAGAAATATTTTATATATAACCCTAGTTTTGGTTTTATATATATATGGTGTGTTTTGCATTTTAATATTATTTACTTGTTATTTTACATAGTTTTACATTTATTATTGAGCATTTAATTATTGTAATATTTTGAAAATTTAAAATACAAGATCTATAGTTTCTAAAAAAAAACAATAAATTAATAATTTACAAAATACATGGACCATTTGCTTACCAAAATAAAGTAATCGAAAGCAACATAATAAAAAAGGGTTTACTGATAGCTTGGGCTATCGGGCTTCGAATGCTTCTTAGAGCGCGGGCTTAAAAGCAGATTAGCCACCCACGATAACGAAGTGCGGCTTAGTGAAACCTAACGACTCCTTGATACAGAGTGCCATTTAGAAAGGTTTAGTAGACTCATTGATACAGAATGCCTACTAGGGTTGACCGCTTGTCACAGCGTGTACCGATTTAGATTTCGGTGGTCCTATTTATATCGAAATCTAGTTGTTACGTACTGTTCGTCGATGCTAATGTAAGCGACCACGTTTATATGTGGTAGTTTAAGTTTTGATAAAAAATGTTCCTTGAATAATTGTGTTCATGATAATATATTAAAATTTTTAACATAACAGAATTTTTACAGAAGCAAAACAATGTTTAAAATCCTATGCAACGAACGTGTACCATCACCGTGAGTTCTCCGTTCGGAGTTGTTGTAGAGAATAAAACTTAGTAGCTTTATCATTTATGTGTTATTATTACTCTTTTAAATATATTTGGTGCCTATATGTCGTTTAAACATTGAAGTAGTTAAAAATAATATAACCTATATGAGAAAGATAAAAATATTTTATTACAAATGGTTATTTTTGCAGCAGGAACATTTTTATAATAAATAGAATTTTAAACACTTGCCATATCTACATTTCGTAGGAGCTTTTCCATGGACTTTAATACGTACGTATGTTTCTGTATCGAGTCTTTAGAAAAACAGAAAACCTTTTCGGAAATACTGTCATATCCGTACTGCACGGCAAGAACCTACATAAGGTATACAATACACCATATAATCTGTGATATAAAAAACCAAAAAACTTAATATTACTATTTTAGAATGTTTAGTTTTAGAATGTGTAGTTTTAGTCATAACAGAGGAAACCAAATAATTTGAGGATGACTCAATAAACGAGTCGAAACGTCGACATTGGAAGGAAACCTGGTTTCTGTTTATTTGATCCCATTCAACAAAATTTCAAGTTAAATTACATGGACTATTTGCTTACCCAAATAGAATATTCGAAAGTAACATGATAAAAAAGGGTTTATTGATAGTTTGGGCTATCGGGCTTCGAATGTTTCTTAGAGCGTGGAGCTTAAAAGCAGAATAGCCACCCTTGATAACGAAGTGCGGCTTAGTGAAACTTATCTACTTCTTGATACAGAATGCCGTTTAGGAAGATTTAGTAGACTCATTGATACAGAATGCATACTGAAAACCCGTTAGACTCCTTGTTACAGAATGCCTACTAGGGTTGACCGCTTGTAATAGCGCAGATCTAGATTTCGATGGTCCTATTTATACCGAAATCTTTTTGACTCAGCAGTTTGTCTCGTTACATAGTGTGCGTCGATGCTAATGTAAGTGACTACTTTTATATGCGGTTGTTTAAGTTTTGATAAAAATTATTACTTGAATAATTGTACTCATGACAATATATTAAAATTTTTTACATAATAGAATTTTTACACAGGCAAAACAATATTTAAAATCCTATGTAACGAAGGTGTACCATCACCGTGAGTTCTCCGTTCGGGGTTGTTGTAGTGAATAAAACTTAGTAACTTTATCATTTGTGTGTTATCTTTACTCTATTAAATATATTTGGTGACTACATGTCGTTAAAACATTGAAGTAGTTAAAAATAATAAAACAAGGAACATTTTTATAATATATAGAATTTTAAACACTTTCCATGTCTTCATGGCATACGAGCTTTTCCATTGATTTTAACACGTACGTATGTTTTTGTATGGAGTCTTTACAAAAACAGAAAAACTGTTTACATTTCCCACAATACGCTGTTGATTTCGGAAATGATGTCATATCTCTCTTGATTATACTTTTAAAAAGGGAAAGGGGATATTATAATCTTTAGTCACCATAAACATTATTTTAATGTATTTCTGAAGAGTTTTATATTTTTAAACAAAATTTATGTATCCCTAAAAAAAATACAGAAAATTTGGTCTTTTCGCTTTTTGTCATTTATTAAACCTCGCTAAATCTTTTTTGCATTTATCAACTCTAGCATATCTGTAAAGATAATTATATCTTTCTCCGTAGAGACGCTTAATTTTCCTTCAAATTAAAGGTATATCTGCCGATTCTGCAATATGACAGATGGTTGTTTTTTACATGAATCCTGTTTCAGATTTTTTTATCATCATTTCATCTCCTAATTCCTAGCACCGTACTTAAAGGCTCCACAAGTACGAAACCTGGGTCTATGGTTACCATTACCTTTTTTGAGGGAAAGATCGCTATTCTTTGTTTTTTATATTTTTCCTGTTTTATTGATGAGAATGAGATTGAAAATAAAGTCATGGTTAAAACATTTTGTAAATTTTTCTCTTAACAAAGGTGCTGAGAAGTAGTACGATCGATATTTATTTTACTCAGAGAGCTAATAAAAATATCAAGAATCAATCAAGGGTGGTCATGGAATTCACACGTCCTGTTTAAATTAAGTTAATAAGCATTTTTAAAGACTGTTTTCCTGCGAACAGACCCACTAAAAAGCTATTGGTTTGGGAAACTTGTTGAAAAGCTGTTTATAAGAGAATGTTTCTAGAATGGTACAGGTTTTCTGTATGTATAGTTCAATAAAATAACAATAAATAAGCTATTTGTGTTTTTTATGTAGCAGCGTTACGTATACTGGCTCTTAGATATAACAGAAAATATTTTAAAAGCAGATAAGTAAGATTTTATACATATAAGTATAGACAGACTGTTATTTATAAAAATCTTCTTATATGTACAGGGTGTTTCATTAAATTTCTAAAGATTTGCTAGTGGTTAAAAGCTGTGTTTTTAATCTGAAAATTTACAGGACTAGTAAACGAGAAGAAAATTTTTTGAACAATTACCTAATATTACATACCAGTTCGCCGTTGTGTTTTGCTTATTCAGAGTTGACCTTGTTGCTATATGTAAATAGCTTATACCCCTATCAGTTCCCTCTATACTTGATTTTATACGTCATTTAAGAAAGGTTTATCAACAACTCGCCATGGCCATGTGGTCTTGAGCGACAATCTCCTATGCTCCTATACATCTATTTGGATAATAGTAGGTGAGCTTCAGTAGCCCTACAGGTGACAGGTGGTGCGTTCAGAGACATCAGCTATAGTTGAGATAACCTTACAAATATATATGATTCATGACGTTGATAGTAGGTGAGTCTCAGCAGTGAGAATCTGGTCCTAGAGTTTGATAGGTTATCCCTGACATACCCTACAAGATGGTAGGCGAGCTTCAGCAGTGACAATTTGGTCCTGGAGCTTGATGGGGTAACACTGACAGAACCTTACAAAGTTGATAATAGGAGGTAACCCTGACATAATCTTACAAAGTTGATAGAAGGCAAGCTTCAGCAGTGCAACAGGTGTCTACGCGGAGTCTGCATGTATTCTGCACGGAGTCTTTGCGAGGACCTTGGGGTTAGACCAAGAGAAGCAATTAAGGATACCAAAAACAATTAAAACACCAAAAACAATTAAGTAGTTGGGCGTGGAACGTGGCGGTATATATCAAAAAATTTCTTATCAGTAAAAAATTCCCACGGTCTTAAAAATTTTCCCACGACCAAGCGAGGTGTACTAGGTTGTTTTTTATATCATCGCAACTATCTACAGCCGTAAAAACGATTTTTAAATATTGCCCGTTTAGCTTTGTAGATGACCCTTACGAGACGACTGTCACTGTACGATTTTCGTGGGCAATCCGATTTATTTATCGAGTTATAGCCGTTATGTGTGAACAGTGTTGTGATGTGACGCTTTTAAGTTTTGATGCCAAAAATAGATAGATATCTTGCCTAGATTCAGCTTAGGGTAATTAGGTTAAAACCGATTGAGTTATTTTTATTTCTGTAGGCCCAACAAATAATTTAATAAAGCTAACCCCAAATTTAAATATACCGATATTGTTTTTGTTATATATCTCTTTCTCGCTTCGTAGCAAATAGGTCGGGTTCGGTCAATGTCGATCAGGATCAGTAGCCTTAAAGTTGGCTGTATACGTTAAAATTAAAGACGTGTCTATGGTTACTGACAGCAGGACTTCAGGTTGAGTTTCCGTTGGTAAGAGCTTGATTGAGTGCGGTTGAGTTGGTATTTTTGCGGTTACGTGGTGTCAAAAAATATATCAAATAGAAATTATCAATAACCAATCTTCAAACCGCCCGTGCAATGAATTTTCAATCCATCGAAATAACGGATAAATTTTGTGTTTTGAAGAGTGCGGTATGAGAACTTTTGAGGCAAGTTTTTTTTCAGTATTTAATTTATTGTTACCGATTACAATTTACAAGAGATATTTACTATACGACCTATACTTTAACGAAAGTTTGATTTAAAGACTGGCATATACATGGGGTAATAAAAAAATAATACCTAAGCACTGACAATCTGAGGACACATAAATAATACTAAGGCACTGACAATTTGAGGTGTTAATAGTACAACATGAACTATCCATCTTAATTCATCTCAGCGTGTAATCATCATAATATGCGAGTTAGTGTACCATACTTTACCTACAACCAATGAAAGTTTCATCATAAATATCAGAAAATATTAAAAATGACAAATCTTAAAATTGTTACAGAATATGAACAATCAACATGACGTTGACGATAATAACCTCAAAACATATAAGATCACTAAGATAGTGAGGGACTTTTTGAATTTCTCATTAGTATATTTAATTTAGTACAATTCGTCGCCCCAATACCCTCTCCATAGAGGCCGAACCTCTTTTAACATTTAAGGTTCTTGTCTGGATTTCCGCCGCCATAATACAGCTTGCCTACGCTAAATATTCAAGAAAAATATATACAAACTTTAAACTATATATTTTTGAGATATCTTGCTGTAATTAAATAGACAAATTAAAATCTTTGCTTTTCAAAGATACCTCATATCATAGGTTTCGAGAAACCTGCCATCAAAGTCTTAAAATTTTAAATTTTAAAAACCATTATCTCACAAACTAAATAAGGTTCCCTAGAATGTTGAGTGTCATTTTAAAGGGAATTTTTAGGATAATTCAAAAATGGTAGCATTTAGGCGTCTACACATTTTGGTCATTCTGATGCCATTTATTAAAAAGTTGATACAAACGATTAATTTCAAAAATGTTACTATTTGTAGATTCTCTCAAAAAATTTAAAATGACATCCGGACCCAACATAAGGTGTCATATTTAGTTTGTAAAATAATTGCTTTCAAAAAGTAAATTTTATAAGGATTTAAAATTTGTTATAAAAACAGGAGATCGTATAAGAAAACAATAGAATTGCCCCCAAAAATGTCCCCTTAAAAAATATCTACATCAAAGATTTTTATTTTTATATTTTATGTAAAATATATACTTCAAAGTGTATATATTTTTTTTCTTGAATATGCACTGTGATAAAACTAATGGATTTTTTTCACTTATAAAGGACACTAAATCGGTCTGAGTTTATCGGCCTATGTGGAGATGGTACTCAAGTCCTAACCAAAACAATAGAATTGCCCCCAAAAATGTCCCCTTAAAAAATATCTACATCAAAGATTTTTATTTTTATATTTTATGTAAAATATATACTTCAAAGTGTATATATTTTTTTTCTTGAATATGCACTGTGATAAAACTAATGGATTTTTTTCACTTATAAAGGACACTAAATCGGTCTGAGTTTATCGGCCTATGTGGAGATGGTACTCAAGTCCTAACCAGTCCTAACTTGCCCATAAATTACGTAACAGAACGAAGGGAGAGGGGTCGCGAAAATGATGAGAGAAAAAGGTAGTTCGCAACTGACTTCAGTAACATGTTTATCTGAAAATATAAAATAACTACTTATTAGTACATTTCTTGTTTAAGTTTTGAGGGGGAGGTTGTGGTAAATCAAAGGGGGTGATTAGGGCAACTTGTCGTGAAGAATTTTTTGTCTGCCAGATAAAGTCCGCTAATTGGGTTATGTTTGCAATATTAACAGTAAGAGGTTCACTTTAGATTAAGAAAAACGTATTTTTTTAACGTGTTTTATAATTAAATTAAAGTTTTGATGAGCTTGTTGCTTGCGCCGCTTTTATCTCGAGGGTTCCTACCACGAATGTAAAAATTATGGATTGCTAATATCTATGGGAAATTTTCAGGACAATCACTGCCGCGTGTCTTCGGCCATTTCAACCACCATATTGTGACGACATTGGTTTCCCTAATTTTAACTAGGAGTGTGGGAACACTGACTGGCAACAGTGTCAAAAAAATGACTTTGAATTTGAAGTTTGTTTTCTTTGAAAGGATATTTTTGTTGATGTTTTTTAATACAAAAACAGAAAAGTAAACAAACAAGCCATACAAACCGTTCAAAGACAAACAAATGCTCCAACGGTCACGCCATTTATCTCGCTTATTTGGTCTGGGGTATGTGCAAGTTTCATACAAATAAATCACAAACATTGTCCCTCAATTTATAAACTGAAAAGGTACTGTTAAACCTTACGTTATAAATTGCAAACGCTCGGGTAAACTATTGCTGCTGACACTCCCGCGCAAGATAAACCTTGATTAACTTGATCTAAATCTGCACAGGAACTAAAATAGCTAAGGACAGATATGCAACAACGCCAAGCAGTAATAAAAAATAAATAAATAAATAAAGGGAGATACTGAGTTTGATAACAGCATACATGGATCATCTGAAAGCCAGAACCATGGCGATCTAAGCAACATTTACCCTCACATTCACCGTAAAAATATTTTTAGCTAATCTATGCTCCCTCTTTGTTCATTTATACGTGATCTACAGAGAAAATTAATGGAATAGTTACCCAATCGCGATTAAGTGCCTATGGTGCATTTAGTAGTTAGCGATCACAAAAAAAGCATATCTTTGCCATATGGAGTTTTACAATATTTGAAGACCTCGGTGGAAAAACCTGTGTCGTCCATATTCTTTTTTAACAAGTTATTACCAAGATATCCTTGAGTTTTGATAAGTTTTCAGCATTCGATAATTTTTGTAGCTTCATCTTTTATAAAGAACGTTCGAATAAAAATTTATCATTTCCCACAGCGATCTGGTTTGTGGTTTTTGAAATAGTATAGTTCAAAGTTAAACATTCTTGTACTTGGCTGTTTTCCCCTAAAATCAGTTTTAGCACGTTTTGTGAATATATAAATAACGTTTAAGAACCAAATTGTAGTGTCAGAACAAATAGTAGAAAAATATAGTTAGCTTCAGCTTATGCCTCGCAGTAGCGTCACAAACATAAAAAATATTAAATCCATATGACCAAAAAATTACTTTTTTACCAAAAGACAAATTTCAAAAAAACAATTGGTGGAATGTTTTTTATTTTTGGTTATGTTCAAAGGAATATAGCTAGTGATTAGAAAATGCGTTTTGCCCCTTAGTATTTAAAAACGTTCTTGAAAACAAAACTTTTGTAACATTTTTAACCATTTTTGTTGATTTTAGTAATAAATTTATGTGAGATTGGTATATTGATTACTGTGGGGAGCTAATAGCTTTCCATCAGGATAAGCGAAATCCCACAGAAAGCCAGTTTTTATAAGGAAAGCATCATCTTTTATAAAACATGAATCTACAAAAAAAATGTCGAATGCTGGAAACTTTTTGGAGGATTTATTACAAAAATTGTTAACAATCAAAAAACATTGTCACAACTCATTAAATAAGCATCAAAACTTATTCTTAAAAATTAAAATTAAGGTAAATTTAACTTAAGAATGTCTTAAATATGTCATTTAGATATTAGGCAATTTTAACATTAAGGTTTTTTTAATAGAGATTAAGAAATAAATATCGATTTTTATTTTTTTTCTACTAAACTGGTAAAACATCTTATTGGTCTTAAAAT
This sequence comes from Oxystoma pomonae, assembly GCA_963921995.1. Taxonomy (NCBI): domain Eukaryota; kingdom Metazoa; phylum Arthropoda; class Insecta; order Coleoptera; family Brentidae; genus Oxystoma; species Oxystoma pomonae. The sequence goes on along the minus strand of OY998167.1, from coordinate 73,443,982 downwards.
CCAAAAAAATATACTGGCTACCAAATACATAGCTTAAACTACCTACTTAAAATTACATAGAGAAAGTTGCAAACGTATGGAAATGATAATAAGGAAAAGAAAAAAAATATACTGATAAAACACATATTAAAATTAACATTAAAATTTGTGGTTTAAGAACTCTTGAATTGTATGTGGTACTATCTCTAGAAGTTTTTTCAATGAAGCTGATTTTTTTACAGATGATAGTACTCATCAATGATACTCTGTCAAAAAAGATACACCTTCTAGGAGGCTCACTTTTTCCGTCATCATCATCTTAAATTAAAAACCGGCCTCAACCAATGTTTTTTTTAAATTCTGTAACTTTCTTATTTTCTAACCGATTTACGTCAAATAAACTCCATATTAAGGAAGAAGAGAAGTTAGTTTTATTTTTTTTTTATTGTTTGGTTTTTTTTTCTGTAAAAAAAACTGAAATTTTCTTTTCGCATGTTATTTTAAGCTCAACATTTTCCTCTAAATTTTAGCAAAACCTTATTTATTAAATTTTTTTCCTGCCCAAAACTGTGAAAAACTGAAGGACTGTAGACTTTCCAAGGTGTATCTATACTTTTCCAGAGTTTATCCAGACTTTTCTACGATGTATGGTGTGTACCTTTCCGGTGTGTATCCAGATATTTCCATGATATATCCATAATTTTCCAAGGTGAGTCCAGATTGTTCCAGGGTGTGTCTGGACCTTTTCAGAGTATATCCAGACTTTTCCAAAGTAGTATGTGGACTTTTCTATGGTGTATCAAGACTTTTCTGGGTATACCCAGACTTTTCTTGGGTATATCTGGACTTTTTGAGGGTGTATCTAGACGTTTCCAGCGTGGTCCAGACTTTGCAGGGTATATCCAGACTTTTCCTGAGCATATTCGGACTTTTACAGACTGTATTTAGTCTTCCAAAGTGTATTCAGACTTTTTCCGACTGTATTCATACTTTTTATCCAGAGCTTTCCAGGGTGCCCGACCTTTCTATTACATTTTATAGGTGCTTCCTATATATATACAGGGTGGATTCTTTAAATGGAACGGTGCTTCTAGCGGCTTTAGGGAATATGTTTTTAAAAAAGCTAAAAGCGAATCTATAACGATTTTTTGCGAACTTTCCACCTATTATAAAAAAAAGTTTTGGGGCCCCCAACTGGAGCTCCAGGGCCTACCAAATATTTTTTTTCAATTAGAAAGTACCACTTGTGGCATCTTTCTGGAATGCTTGTTAAACAAGAAATTTAACGCACTAGTTTTTTTTGACATTTTTCAACCAATGTGTCAAAAATAAAAAAAAAAAAAATTTTTGTCAATTGTCTTAGCTTTAAATGAAATACCTATTTCTTTATTTACTAAGCGGAATAAAGAAACACAGAAGGACATTATTTGGCAGCTCATTTAGGGCCCTCACTGAAGACCCAGGTCCTTAACCATGCTTCTTTGTCAAACTATAGTTTACTTTCATTTTATGGAGGCTATAAAAAAAAATGGAATTATAAGCCCAGAAACAATCAACAGACCTTAACAGTAGAACTACACTGCGAGATAATGGCAATAGAGTTAGTAGACCATAAACTCATGGTTTTTACTATTTATCGCAGTCCAAACGGAAATTTTGAAATCTTTCTTAAATCATTCAGTAAGTTATTAATAAAATTAAGAAAACTAAAAATGTACACTTATCAACGGTGATAAAACTTGTTGGGACATCATAAAGGAGAAAATCTAATAAACATACACCAAACCAAATTAAAAACTTTTTTTTTATAAATAAAGCCGAAGAAATAATAAGAGATATAATAAACAAAATTAAAAATTAAACTAGCACTGATTATTACGAAGTCCACACACATACCACTTACATAATTAATCAATGAAGCTATTAGAGTTGTTATTTTTAAAGAAAAAAAACACAGTAAGTAGAACACGTTGAACGTAATAAAATTATTCCTGATTACCAGTACGGAATTCATAGAGGAAAATTAATAAAATTAAGCCCGAGATGTGTCATTTTTAGATTTATTATGTATATATATATATATATTGTTATCTACGTAAAAATTTGGGGAAATTGTTGGTCGATTTCTGAGATGTGTTTGCTGTATGTCGCACGAAATTTTCCTACAAAAATTGCGAATCTTTTGCTTTCAAGATAGTTCCATACAACTTATTAGGTTTATAAATAATAAAATCTCCGAAAATGCGAAAATTACTAAGTAGGTTTATCAAGGTTCAGTTTTAGATCCAATTTGTATTTAATAGGGAATTTTTGGGTCAGCAAAAATAAGATCAAATTTGACAGTAGTTATGCTTATTGAAGATAAGGATAACATTAGACACATTTTTAAAAGGGTTAGGGCAGTTAAAAATAACGCGCTGTCATTTCTATCGAATGAAATTCATTTAACTGATGCTAGCCTGCTTTTATTTCTTTTTACTTCCCTCGCTAAGTGAAGTAATGTAATCATCTAAAAATCGCACTTCGAGATTTTCATGATCCTCCACGAATTTTAAGATTCCGAATAGTGATAAGCGCTCTGTCTGTCGGTCTAATGGTCTCTCGGTCTTTCGGTCTGTCGGTCGGTCTGTCTGTCGTCTAGTTTGTAGCCACTCTAATTCAAAAACCTCTGCACCAATCATAACAAAATTTTACATTGTGATTACTTCTGTTGATGCGCAGACTTCTATTGTATATATTTTTTTTGTTACCGTGTGATACCTCTTTGGAATACTTATGAAAATCGTAGTTGAACGGGGCCAAAATTTTTGAATTTATATATATATATATATATGTATATATATATATATATATATATATATATATAAAAAATTTACAGGTAGTCGTGACTGACTCGGTTGGTTAGTGGGGATTCAGTCTTATATGGGCCGGAATAAAGTAAACTTTTTTTTGGACAGTCAAACTTTCGAGAATATATTTTTCTGTTCTTCAGGACTTCACAAAAAGTTAACGAACCTTTAGAATAATTAACTTAATTAAATTACAACCATTGTTGATAAACTATACAGGTACCCATATAAATATATCTAAATAATAATGTACTCACCAAAGTGGATTGAAAAACAATAAAGCTAGACATCTCTGAACAATTCTGAGCATTTTGGGCCTTATGTTATAATAAAAAACTACATGAATTTGTTTCAAAGAATTGAAAGTCCTCAAAATGGTGGCGAGAGGTTCTTTTTATATTATTTTTTCAATTTTTTGACGTTTATGAGGTCACATTAACCGTCTTATTTAGTGTATCAAGTAACCCAGGAGAGAGAGCGAGTAACACAGAGAACACTGCCCGAGAAAAGGACGCAACAGAGTGGTCATTTTATTCTCTTTTTTATTTTAAAAGTGTTAGACGCAGATAAACTTATGCGTGTCTTCTCGTTGCCGAGAGAGATGGGTAGATAAGATGACACTCTACTGCCTCCCTCACCACGCAGTATACACGGCTCGTCACCAATTTTGTTTACATTTTAATACCGACAATACATTGTTGAAAAAAAAAACAAAAAAATAAATTTTATATTAAAAGAATTAATCTTTTTTGATTTTAGTGTAAGCTCCCAAAAGACACACAGTTCACCATATATTTTATTTCTTGTTGTTTTGGTGTTATTATTATGTTAATTGACCTATTTTGTAGGTACATGAGAAATTAAAAGAAAAGGAAAGGGTTTTGGTATGGAAAAATGTATGTCACTAAAAAGTCAGGCACTCTTCTCTATTTACTGACATTATTTTAAAAAATGAATTAGTGAACTATTGTGCAGACAAAATTTTTTTTTACAAATATAAAACTTTAAATGTAAGCAAAAAAATTTAAGCAAAAATTTTTTTTCAAATTAAAGATTAGCTGTCAACACTGTTGTATGTTATTGTTGGTTATTAATTAATGGAGCTGAGATTCTTCACATCAGTTTTTTTGTTCATTGATTGTTGATCTCTGTTAATAATTTCTTTTCTTTTAATTTCTCATGTACCTACAAAATAGGTCAATTAACATAATAATAACACCAAAACATCAAAAAATAAAATATAGGGAGAGTATGTTGAACTGTGTGTCTTTTGGGAGCTTACACTAAAATCAAAAAAGATTAATTCTTTTAATATAAAATTTATTTTTTAGTTTTTTTTTCCAACAATGTATTGTCGGTATTAAAATGCAAACAAAATCGGTGACCAGCAGGGTATACTGCGTGGTGAGGGAGGCAGTAGAGTGTCATCTTATCTACCCATCTCTCTCGGCAACGAGAAGACACGCATAAGTTTCTCTAAGTCTAACACTTTTAAAATGAAAAAGGGAATTAGATGACTCTGTTGCTTCCTTTTCTCGTACAGTGTTCTTTGTGTTACTCGCTCTCTCTCCTGGGTTATCTGACACACTAAAGAAGACGGTTAATGTGAACTCATAAACGTCAAAAAATTGAAAAAATAATATAAAAAGGACCCCTCGCCACCATTTTGAGGACTTTCAATTCTTTTACACAAATTCATGTAGGTTTTTATTATAATATAAGGCCTAAAAGGGCAAAAAATGCTCAGAATTGTTCAGAGATGTCTAGATTTATTGGTTTTCAATCCACTTTGGTGAGTACATAATTATTTAGATATATTTATATGGGTATCTGTATAGTTTATCTATAATGGTTGTAATTTAATTAAGTTAATTATTCTTATGGCTTGTTAACTTATTGTAGAAGTCCTGAAGGAGAGAAAAATATATTCTCGAAAGCTTGACTGTCAAAAAAGGAGTTTAATTTATTCCGGCCCATATAAGACTGCATCCACACTAACCTACCGAGATATATATATATATATGAAATTTAATAGGACAATAGGATATGACCTGATCTGAACTTAAGCTACTTTTTATTTAATATTTCGTTCCACAACTCGATACATATGGCACAGAAAATTGAGTTTTTTGCATTTTTTATGTGATTTATTTACATATATATATATATCTTACATGAAAAATGCAAAAAACTCTTGAAAAACTCAATTTTTGACAACATATATATATACGAGTATATATATAACACCATAAGCAATCCTTAAATTGTTCCCTATTTTGACACAAATATAGTGATGAATTGCAGGTTAACAAAAATGTTTACGATTAAAATGAATATTTTTAGAAGAAATTAAATTTTTTTAAAAAAACTTTTAAAGAACAAGCTTTTATTAAATGCACTCGAAAGCAGAAAATCATTTTTTATCTTTCTTATACCATAATAAAAGCGATGGGCACAAATTAAAAATTTTAACTTTAGGTATCATATGTCGGTCACATCCACGATTCACCTAAGAAACAGTTCTAATACTCTATAAACTAAGGACGTTTTCAAAAGCTTGGCAAGCAAGGAAATCTCATCCGTTCTCAGCTTCTTTAGATGTAGTTCTCTCTTTGTAACCGTAAAGTTAAAATTTTTAATTTGCGCCCGTCGCTTTTATTATGGAATAAGAAAGATACAAACTCATCAAAAGTTTATAATCCCCCTCCTTAAAATAAAAACACCGGTATGCCAATTTTGATTTAAATCGAACAAACTAAATCTTTTTTCCTTCCACTGCCCTCTTTAGAGGAAGGTAGTTACCTGAGAATACCATGTTATTGTATTTTCACCGGAACTATAAACGCATATCAAATTTGAACACAATCGGTTGTGGATAAGTCAGTTAAAATTGGTGAGCAACACATGATCGAAAATCGTCCATCTTGAATCCGTTATATTGAATTATAAAATATCTGATAAGAAATTCGGTATCTCCATCCCCAAGTGCCACAACAAACCAAATTTTTAACGAAATCGGGCGTATTTCAATTGTACCCCCTCCACCCCCTTCGAGTAGAGGGGAGCTGTCAATTTTATCACACGATATTCTTATGTTGTAACCGCAACTATATAAGGATTCCAAAGCCGATCGGATGTCGAGAAGTTGATCAAAATTAAGTTGCAAGATTCAGCAGTACTTACCAGGTTGCACGCTTTCTTTGTTCGGAAACCTTTTTTTGGTTATCGAAGATTTGGCTGTCGTGCTTGATACGTTGCGAATATGTTTGTCTCTGATTGGTCGAATTGAATGGCTTGCTAATGGATCGATATTCTTGATTTGCGTGGTACCTATTTTTCTATACAGAACGTTTTGGCGACAATTTCGCTCTGACGTAGACATCACCGCCTCTCCAATGAGTTGTCGACTCTATCTTTAAATTGCCATCGATTTTTAAAACAAGTTTTCAACAGCTTCGTTGTGTCTTCCTCGCAGGGCCCATCCTACATTTTACCAAAAAGCATACCGACCAAAAAACGATCTTTCAAATTTTAATCCAAATCGGTTCCAAAATTGCAATTAACTGCTGAGGTCCTAACTTTGCTGTAATAATATATAACAATTTTTGAGGTAACGCCTTTACAACAGAAATTGGAAATAAATGATGCAATTTATAAACACTTTCAAAAATACCTGGGAAGTAAATTGTTCTTTTGCAGACATAAGGATTTTCATAGATTTAGTAAAGTTTTAGCTGACTAAAGAAGACCAATTCTTCTAGAATTTAACAAATAGCTTTTGAAAGAGGAGTTGGAAAAAAAACTTGAAAAAATTTTCGTTTCATACGTTCTTACAGAACAGAAATATAACGAAGGAAAAGCCCAGAGGAAAAACTTAAAAATAACATGCTACACTGCGCAGATTCAGAAAAACAAGTTATTGGCAGCACCGAATTTACCTCTGAAGAGTTAAAGAGAAACCCATTACAAATCTCAGATTTAATTAAGAAGTTGGGACCAAACATAAACAGCCGGGATAAATTCAAATAAATTTTTATAAAAAAAAAACCTTTAAACAACAAGCTTTTATTGAATACACTCAAAAGTAGAAATTAACTTTTTATCTTTCTTATATCATAATAAATGCGACGGGCGCAAATTAAAAATTTTAACGTTAGATATCGTATATCGGTTTTATCGACGATTCACCTAAGGAACAGTTGTATTACCTTATAACCTAAGGAAGTTTTCAAAGGCTTGGCAAGCACGGCCATCTCACGCGTTCTTAGCTTCCTTAGATGAAAGCATTATGTTTATCATTCAAATAGAAAAATAATTTATTTCTTATGTAGTTCTCTCTTTGTCACCGTAAATTAAATTTTTTTAATTTGCGCCCATCGCTTTTATTATTTATAAGAAAGATAAAAAATAATTTTCTCTTTGTGCGTGCATTTAATAAAAGCTTGTTTTTTTAATAAAAAAAGCTAGTTTTTTTAATAAAAATGTTTATTTTAATTTTAAGATTTGTCACCTAAATCGTTCATTTTGAGTTCGCCATATTAAAATTTTCAAATCTAATCAAAAATTCAAGGGCCAATTTTGATTGAAATCGAACAAAATAAAAAAAAATCCCCTCCAATTCCCTTTTTACAGCAAATTTAAACATAATCGGATGTAGATAAGTCAGTTAGAATTGGCTAGCAAAACATGAACGAGATTCGTCCATGTCAAAAATTCATATTTCATATCCCCAAAAGCCCCCGTATACCAATTTTGGTTGAAATCGGACAAACTTAGGTGTTTTCCCCTCTCCACTGCCCTCGTAGAAGGGTGGGTGCCTAATAATGGCATATTATTGTATTTCCATCGGAACCATAAATACATGCCAAATTTGGAGGCAATCGGATGTGTATAAGTTAAAATTGGTCAGCAAACGATGACCAAAAATCGTCCATCTTGAATGCGTCATATTAAATTTTCAAAATTCGTTATCTTCATCCCCAAGTGCCCCAACACACCAAATTTCAACAAAATCGGGCGTACTTTAACTGTACTCCCTCTACCCTCTTCTAGTAGGTGGGATTCGTCAATTTCATACTACTACTACATACATACAACACTATACTCTTGTATTGTCATGACAACTATCCAATGGGATGTCGGGAAGTTGGTCAAAGTTAAGTTGCAAGATACTACCCGAACAAACATATCTAGTTCGTTATAACATATATATATATATATAGATACATTGGAAGTTAAATAAAAGCTTGTAAAAAGGAAAGAACTAGCTTCAGCACTTAAACTCGTTTGAAATGTGCTCCGCAAAAATTAGTTAATGATACCAACTTGCAGCAAATGAGATCACGTATCACAAAAATCTCAATAAACTCTTTTTTTTTTGTTATCGTATATTTGCCTGTCCACTTGGCAAGATAAGAGACATATAAACATTTTTGAGGTAAACCCTTTAAAACCGAAATTGGAAATAACTGATGGAATTTCTAAAAACTAGCAAAAATACTCGGGAAGTAAGTTGCTATTTTACAGAAATAAGGATTTTCATAGATTTTGAAAAGTTTTAACTAACCAAAGTAGATCAATTTTTCTAGAATTTACCACTTAGTTTTGTAACGAAGATTTGGAAAAAATTCAAATGAAAACTAAAATTTCAGAAAATTTTCGTTTCATACATTCTTACAGAACAGAAATAGAACGAACGAAAACAAGTTGGTTATTAGCAATACCGAATCTCAGATTTAATTAGGAAGTTGGGACCAAATATAAACAGGACGAAATAAATTCAAAAAAGGAAAGAACCAGCTCCTGAAACTTCGCCGCAGATTTTAAGAAGCCAGGGTTAAAAAATAAATAATAATAAGTTATTTCATAGGTTAATGTTTAATCATTAAAATTCATTTAAAAAATTAACTTATCAATGAATGTTATTATAAGAGATTTTGAACCATAAAAATTACAAATAATATTAGCAGTCTTGCAACTTCAATTTGTTGGTTTATTTACCAATTTAGTAGGTACACAATTAGTCAATGGGGACAAAACAGAAAAATATAACCCCTCCCCCCCTCTAGCCTAGTAGGTGTGTGATTTTCAAAATTCTTTCTGATTAGATGTACAGGGTGTCCCATTTTCGATGGGATTCAATGGGTAACTCCGTTGATATTAAAGATAGAGACATGCGGTGTTCGCACTACTGTCTTACTTTTTTGAGCTTTAAAAAAGGACTGTCTATTCTGTCTCTTGTAGTTTTTGAGCTACAGGGGAAATTTGAAAAATGGTCGGAATTACCAATTGATGATATCTCCCTTAATTTAAGAAATAATTGAGTTCTGTAAAAACATGTATGTGGCAATGTTTTTAAAAAAATACAATTATGTTTATTTTAATCCGACATTTCGTTTTGTAGATACCATCATCAGGATGAAAAAGTAAAATACAGACCAAAATGTATTACTTTATATTTTATTAAGTTTGTTTAATAATAAAATATAATTTTTTTATTTTGAAGTTTCTATCCCAAAAAAAATCATCTTTAGTGCATTTTTTTCTGTTACGGTACTGTTTCATTTTATTTTTTTTAGACCATTTATATTTAACCACTATATAGTAGACATGGACAACTAAGATATATTATATGAACATACTGGATGAACTGAAAAATACCGGACAAATTGTTTTTTGCTATAGCTTTACCAATTTCAATAAAAAAAACTGTATTAATAAGACAAATAAGCCTTTTGAAAAAAAAACATTCGCTTTGCCGCCATATTTAAATTCAAGATGGCGGAGGAAATTAAAAAACTAACTTTGATACTGATGATGGGATCTATGAAACAAAACGTCAAGTTAAAATTTTGAAAACATTTTTTTTAATTTTCTAAAAAAGTTGCCAAAAATATGTTGTTAAATCATCAGTGAATTTTTTGGGTACGGCCCTGTCCCATTGTTTTACCGCTCTCATACTTATTACATGACGGTCGCAGTTTTTTTTAAGGAAAGGATGTTTAAGATTACCGATTATGACTGGGCCTAATTTGTATATAGTGAAGGGCGCGTTTTTTAGCAGCATTCGTGATTTACTGTTTGTTTACATCTACAGAATTCTGACGTGATTTTCTATAACTCAAGCCCTTTGATACCTAAATCAACTCACTTTTTTTTTAATTATTTTATAAAAAACATATCAGAGATTTTTTTTTAATTAAAATTAACTGCAAACATTGTAGCTATAACTTTATGGATTTTCACAATTCATAATATATCCAGCCAGTGATTTATAAAAATAAATAGTGTTAAAAACCCCTTCCTTTTAAAAAGCTGCGATCACCATGTTATGTTAAGATGGAGATTAATCAAGAGAATCGGATCGGGCGCGTACCAGAAAAATAAAAAAATGAATTGATGATGATTTTTTTCTAGATCAAAACTTCAACATAAAAAATTATATTTTTTATTAAATAATCCTAAAAAGAAACCAAAATATGAAGTAAACCATTTTGGTCCGTATATAACTTTTTGATCCTGATGATGGTCTATGGGAAATTTAGTGTCGGGTTAATTATTTTTTTACTTTTAACCCCTTTCCCCAAGCCTAAATAGTACGGACTGGGGTGTGGATTTGCTTTACGAGAGTTTCCACATGTCCAAACTTTTATCATCATAGGCAATCACTCGATACCGATTATGATTTTCCTCTATTCTGTATTGTCGCTATCTGTTGTGCGTTTTTTGATGGCTATGTAAGCCAATTCTCGAGGCGCACACACTTCCACAGTTCTGGCACACCCAGTCTCCGGCAGCAGCCGGGTGTTGTTGGTCATCCATTCTTGCATTTTGTCGCTCTTTTTTACGTTCTCTCTTTTCCGTCTCTAGTCTACGTCGTTGCTCTTCAAAAGTTTGTACTCCCTCATGGACTGTTCGGCGCCATGAAGCCCTATCGTTTGGCGTGGTCTCGAAGTTGTTTATATCGATGTGTCCTTTCATCATATTGCCTTTGAGAACGTCCTTGTACCTTTTTTGTTGACCTCCTTGATTTCTATTTCCCTCCTTCAGTTGTCCATAAAATATCTGCTTTGGGAGACGTGTTTCAGGCATGCGGATAATGTGACCAGTCCAACGAAGCTGGTACTTAAAGATAAGTGCTTCTATACTAGTTATTCTGGCTTCTTCTAAAACAGTTGTTTGTTCGTCAGTCTTGCCATTTGATTCTCAGTATTCGTCTTAAACAACTTTAATGATATTTTTCTAGTCGTTTGATATGCCTTCTGTAGGTGGTCCACGTTTCGTATCCGTGTGTTAGAGTTGGTATTATAACTGTGTTGTAGACATGAAGCTTGGTCTCCGCATTGAACTCGTGATTGTTGAAGACTCTCTCCGAAAGCTGTCCGAACACTGCGCTAGCACATTTTAGACGATGCTGTGTTTCTGCGTCAATAGTTGCATTTGATGATAGGTGTCTCCCAAGGTATGGGTAATGTTCCACGTTCTGCAGAGGATGGCCATTTATGGAAATGTTTGGAGCTTGAGAATTCGTATCTGGTTCTGGTTGGTGAAGAATTTGCGTTTTGGCCAGATTGACCTCTAGGCCAATGCTTTTGTAGGCTTGGTTAAATGTGTTGATTATCAGCTGTAGACCTTCCTCTGTATCGGCTATTACGACGTTGTCATCGGCGTACTGCAGTTCGATTACCGAGGTTGTCGAGACCTTAGTTTTTGCTCGCAGTCTGTCTAGGTTAAGTAGGCCACTGTCGAATCTATATAGAATTTCCACTCCCGGCGGTAGATGTTCCTCAACAAGGTGAAGCATGGCACCTAAAAATATAGAGAATAGGGTGGGCGCAATAACACGCCCTTGTTTAACGCCTGTCGTAATCTGGAATGACTCTCTTGGTCCATCGTTGCTCAGGACTGTTGCATTCATATTGTCGTGTAGTAGTCTAAGAATTTGAATATATTTTTGAGGGCATCCAGCTTTTGCCAGTATTTTCCAAAGAGTTTCTCTGTTGACCAAATCAAATGCTTTGACTAGGTCTATGAAGGCCATGAAGAGAGGGCGATTTTGTTCTCTAGATTTCTCTTGCATTTGTCTGGTACTGAAGATCATGTCAGCTGTGCCTCGATTGGGCCTAAATCCACCCTGTGTCTCTGGCAGATTTTGTGCAGTAATCGGAATTAATCGGTTTGATAGTATCCGTGCAAGTATCTTTCCAGCAACAGAAAGCATATACCTCTGTAGTTCTGTGTTCTCATATAGAAAAGTTAATTTTTTTATTTTAAAATATTGTCACTTTGTTGTTTTGTGGGTTACCACACCTTTGCTGCTGCTTCTAATATTGTGCGAGGATTGCTTGCTCTAACAATATAACCAATTTTTAAACCTAGTCCAGTTACAAAAGTATTAACAGCAGTTCTGTAAAAAGTTGTTTATTAATGGCTAAAGTAATTTTTGAACTGTGAGTTTCAATTCGCGCAATAAATGTTAAAGTAGTTGATGTAATCTTTGCGTATATTGTATTAAAGTAGTCAAGTCTCGCTATTCGCCAAAATGTGACTTTAATACTGTAGAAATATAAGTTGCTAAATCTCTAGAATTTACAAGTTTTGTTACCTGGGTTGATTTTTGATTTCTACAACAAGAAAACGTTTTTGTTCTACTATGCACATGACATCTGGTAAGTAAATTAAGGTAAGTATTTAAATTAATAGGAATCCCATCACATTGAGGTATCAAGCTAAAAATTTCTAATAATCTGTAAGGCCCATCTTCGTCTTCATGTTGTCCTTGTTGTGGCATATTATGATTTTAATGTTGATTATTCAAAAGAATATTTTGAAACTCGGTTAAACCGATTTCTTCTTCCGCCATTTTCATTTATTTTTCAAATCACAAATAATATTGAGCTCACTTACATTTTAAAAATCGTAATTCGAACATACTTATTATCACTCACATTAACAAAACTATCTTAGCATTCTTATTTTTTCCTTACTAATTGAAATACCACCTTCGTCGTGGCAGACCTTCTGGAGGCAACTAATACTCCGCGTAGGAAAGTCACGTCTTCTCATTTAATTTGAAATGACTGGATTACCACCTTCCTCGTAGCAGATCTTCAGGTAATTCAACTGATGCTCGGCCAAGAAAAGTCACGGGTATACAAAATGAAACTTCTTTTCTCCCCTAATTGCTTGAACGTCTTGAAATATTTAAGCTTTTTAGGAATAAACCTTTAAACCAATTTTTAATAAAAAGTTACTAAGCTTACCTTTGAAAGTCCAGCACTGGTGTTTAAATAAGTAATTCTGTGAAGGATTGGAATCCACCTCAGTAGTTGTTTAGAAATTATTCATGGATGATCCGAATGTAGCCAGAACTAAATGGCTCTTAGGCAAGACCCGACAATAGGCTGAACAAACATCTGACGCAAATAAGAGTAGCAGGAGATCCCGTGTGTTCCGCTTGTGGGTTCGAAGAGGAATCGGCGCAGCACTTAATAGGAGAGTGCAATGCATATGTCAGATTAAGGCAGCTGGAGTGGGGATTTTTCACGATACAGGAAGAAGAGCTGCACTCGCTCAAATGGGCGGACATATTGAACTTCGTAAAGAAGACAGGGAGGCCCGGAGAAAGAGTTGCAACAGAAGTAGGGGCATAGGTGTAAGGAACGAGGTATGGCAGACAGGATCCATGAACAGGCCTAATTGCCAGGCCCACGGGTCGCCCCTATACTACAACTACTAATAATCAAAAAAGTTTTTGGTGCATTCCACTTCGTCGCTAGCCATTCGGAAGTATCCTACCGACTGCGCCAAATGTTAGATCTGGAATGAGCACTTCTTAGTTTTAAAAAACTTTATATAAACACACCAAATGTTGTTACAAAGCTTTAAATAATTTTAAGTAAGCTTGTTACGACTTAACGGTTAGATCTAAAGTGAGCTGCGTGCTTCTGTTGACAATCGTTTATATACTAAACTGAATGCTGTTATCAGCCGTAAAGTTGAAGAAGTTTGCTCCACTCAACACTTGGTTTATTGAAAATACCCCGACTCTGCCCAATAAAGGCAGCTTCAAGGAATTTTCGTTTATTCCAGTGTAACTCTTTGTGCAAAACCTTAGCGTCCGTCCACTTCATTTGGTGTTGTTTTGACCATGCATGTTCGGCGATTCCTGATTTCGTTGTTTCAACTCTTTGGGTATTCATCTGTCTTTTTGTTTCGCCTATGTATGATTGTACCTGTGTAGTGTGTGTGTGTGTGTGTGGAGGGCCTTATTATCTTTATCATAAAAATTTTGAAAATGGTAACTATAGAGGCGTTTCTGAGCTTGGCAGGAATGGTCTCAGTGGTCCATATTTTACTTATTAGAATGTGCATTTGGGAATTAAGTGCGGAACCCCCTTGTTTGTAGACTTCATCAGCGATACCATCTGTGCCTGCTGACTTGTTATTCTTTAGCTGCGTGATTGCCTTTTCCACCTCCTCTAATCTCGGAATCTCACTTAGGTGTTGTTGTGTAGTTTTCTCGGGAATTTTGTCGAAGATGTCATTGTCGACATAAGACACTCTGTTGAGTAGTTCTTGGAAATATTCTTTCCATCGTGAATTAATAGAGGATCTGTCTTTAAGCAGCCATGTTCCATCTTTGGATCGTAGAGAATTGATACCTTGTGTAGTGGGACTATATATCATCGTAGTAGCTTGAAAGAAGACTCTGGTATTGTTGGACTCAGCTAGATGTTGTATTTCATGTGATTTGTTGTCCACCGTTGGTTTTTTAATCTACGTGTTCGTCTTTGTACTTCTGCTTTGGCTTCTTGATATTGCCTTTTATTTTCGTTAGAGTTAGGGTGGCTTTTCCAAACATTATGGGCTTTGCTCTTCCTCTCAATAATGTCTTGAATTTCTTTATCGTACTTATCAAACCAGTCTTGATGTTTTCTTTGTGTATAGCCGACCGTTTCTTCGAAGGCAGATGTTATTGCTGTCTTCAACGTTCTCCAGTGATCGTCAATAATCTCCGGGTATTCTAAAGTACCCAACTTTTGATTCAGAGAAACTTGGAATTTTGTTCTGGTTTGATCATCTTTAAGGCGTTCTTCATTGAATCTTCTTCTAATTTGCTTTTTTTTACGTCCACTTCATGGTGAACTGTGCAAGTTCATTTTGGCTCGTATCAGGCGATGATCTGTCCAGCAGTCGTCTGCACTCGTTATTGTTCGTTATTGCTCTTGTAATGTTTACGTCTTTTTGATCTCTGGAACGTACAATAATGTAATCAATCAGATGCCAGTGTTTTGACCTTGGCTGTTGCCAGGAGGTCTTGAATTTTTCTTTTTGTCGGAAAATTGTATTTGAGATTATGAGGTCATATTTCGAACATAAGGTTAATAGGCGCAGTCCGTTTGAGTTCACGCTTCCAACACCTTCTCTGCCAATGACACTTTTCCATAGGTTTGAATTTGTACCAACTCGAGCCTAGGATGATAAGTTTATCGGATTTAGGTACAGATGTTACGGCTTCAATAATAAAATTCATCTTTTTGGTTTTCATCAGCTGCAAGAGTTGGAGCGTAGGCGCTGATTATAGTAGCGTGTTGGTGGTTGCTAAGGTTTAGGCGCAATTTCATCAATCTTTCTCTTATTCCGGATGGAAATTCGGTTAGGTGGTCCACAATCTCATTTTTTATAGCCAAACCCACTCCGTGAATACGTGGTTCATCTTCTTCTTTTCCTTTCCAGAAAAATGTGTAGCCTTCTCCGTGTTCTTTAAGTTGGCCTTCGCCTGCTCTTCTAGTTTCACTGAGAGCAGCGATATCGATGTTATATTTGCTTAGTTCACGTGCCACTATTGCCGTTTTTCTTTGTGGTCTTGTGGTTCTGTCTGTATCCATAAGTGTACGGATATTCCATGTGGTAAAGTACATTGTATTTATTTTTCTTTTGTTTTGACTGCATGTGGTGTACCCTCTGTATCCGGTTGTCCAGTCGGGCAGTTGTTGGTTGGCTATGTTTAGGGCACCTTTTGTAGCCCCTTCCCTTTCAGGGTGAGCAGAGTGGGTCCTAAATAGGGCTGCTCAGTCACAGATGCAGCACACGAGTTGCTCTACAGCCAATCCTTGAGCAAAACGGCGATCACACTTCTGCCGCTTTCGTGCCGGTTTGTCACCAAGAGCTTCCAGACTACACTGTCCTGTTCCCGTTGCAACTTGCTGATCGCCGAAAGACTTTGGTGTGCTTGGACTTCATTGTCTTATGTGTCCTAGAAAGTATAGGATCTCAGACTAGAGAATGCCTGTGCGAGACTTTTGTTAACGTGGACATGCTGATGCACAGTCAGCAAGCCCACGGTCCCTAATATCGAGTGACGACCCAATGGCGTAAGGAATACGACGATTGGGTCCCTCGAGATTAGGCCAGCCGATTGCATGATTGAGCACCAGACCCGAATCTTGGGCGGGGGGTCGCTACATCCCACCGCCCACAGACCACAGGCAGTATGGTTCCCCAAGTGGTCTGATCTGTCCGGCCTGACACCGGCCAACTTTTATAAAAACTTGGTAAAATTGGTAAAATCACACGTTAAATTTCAAAAAAAAAACGTCTTTTCTTGTTGCTGGTAAAACAATCAGAACAAGAAAAAAAAATGTTTGACATATGACAATTGAAATCTTTCGACTTATAGGATAACATTTACAAAAAGTTTTGGTTGGACCATTAATCGTTAAACATAATGTAGAAAAATGATTATAGCTGCAAAAGCGGTGGAGTTACGAGACTTTCTAATTAAATAGTCATTATTTTGGGAGTTACGAGGTTTTTCGAATGGCTTTTATGGCGAAACTAAAAGAAACTTTTAACGAAATGTATCAGAAATTTAAAGTAAGATGCCATTTTAATAGTTTTAATAAAAAAGTTCATATCGGTAAAATCGCGGAGTTACGAGGTTTTCTCACGAAGGTATCGATATGTACTATTAATAAAATTTTTGATCAACTTATATGCTGTTTGGAACAGATTAAGTATGATATTGATATTATATTCTTAAAATATAGGTATTGCTTGGATTTTATAAATCATGTTATTAAAAATAACTCTATGTTTCGGACTTCCACATATACGACATTTCGATCAGTACAATCTCCAAATATTTAAAATTTTGACAGTTGGATTACTGAGAATAACCTAATTCCGCTCACTAAAGGCAGTTTCAAAGAGTTTTCGTTTCTTCCAGTGCGGCTCCTTGTGCAGAACCTTTGCTTCTGTTCACTTCATTCCGTGTTGTTTTGACCATGCATGTTTAGTGATTCCTGATTTCGTTGTTTCACCTCTTTGGGTATTCGTCTGATGTTCCTTAAGCCTAACAGATAGTGATCTTTTTGTCATATGATTCACCACACTCACAAGGGACTTGATAAATGCATTCTTTATTTGGTTTTTTCTTCGGTTTTGTTTTACTAAGAAGGCTTCAAATTCTATTATTAGAATAAAAAGCTGTTTTATTATTAAAGTTATTTGTTACTCTTCGAATTTTCTCTGATACTCCTTTAATGTATGGAATTGTAAGGAATATATTTTCCTGGTTTTGGTCCTGTAATCTCTGTCTTTTTTGCTAAAATTTAGAAATAGTATATGTTATAAGTTTAAGGCTGTAACCATTTTGCTGCAGTTCCTTCATAAGATTTCTTATTTCGATTGCCAAGTCATGAGAATTGTTACAAATTTGAAATGGTCTGTTATAGAAAGTTCTTATTACGCCTCGCTGTAGCAAAATTATTTCAACCTTGATTTAAATATTGTTCTATGTGAGTGGGTTTACGATAGACTGTTGTTCTGATGTCGCTTTCTACTCGTATATCAGAAAAAGGAATTTGACAATTTTGCTCCAACTCCATTGTAAATTTAATGGTGGGTCTTATGTTATTTAGGTAGTGAAAAAATTCTGAAAATTGTAGGTTATTCCGGGTCCAGACAATAAAAGTATCATCAACATATCTCAGCCAGAGCTTAGGTTTATATGTTGCGGTATCAACCGCGTGGCAGACCGTCCTCCTGAGCATAAAACTTATCTTTCACCTGAAAGTAAGAGTTCTCCAACAAGCAATCTGTCTAGTTTCCTTTTTAAAATTATTTAACCTCTTGAATTTGTAGAAAATTTCAACCATTTCTTAAACCTTTTGTTTTAGGTCCCGATAATAGATTTGTCAGTTTTGGTGTCGAAAGTCTATACACCAGTATCCCGATGAAGGAATCGCTAGATATTATTAGACAGATACTGGTTGATAACGAATCCCTTTATGAACGTACCAGCCTGCCGCTGGAGGGAGTGATGGAGTTGTTGGAGTGTTGTCTATATAACTCCTACTTTTAGGTAAAATATAGGTTTTATGTTCGGGATGACGGTCTGCCAATGGGTTCATCGCTTTCAACAAATGATGGCCAATATTTATATACAGTGGTTCGAATCACACGCGGTTGATAACGCAAAATAAAAACCTAAGCTCTGGCTGAGATATGTTGATGATACTTTTATTGTCTGGACCGGAAATGACCAATAACTTTCAGAATTTCTTTACCACCTATATAACATAAGACCCACCATTAAATTCACAATGGAGTTGAAGCAAAATTGTCAAATTCCTTTTCTTGATATACTTGCTAAACGAGTAGAAAGCGACATCAGAATGACACACAGTACACACATTGGATGATACATTTGCTTCCGGTTTAGTTCAATTGAATGCCTACACAAAGGAAAACAAAGAGTATAAATTCATTTTAGGAGTTATAGATATTTTTTCTAAATATCTAGGGACGAGACCTTTAAAATAAAAAAATGCTTCCGATTTTACCAATAATATGGAGAATATATCCAAGAAACTAAAAAGACTCCCCAAAGATATGGTAAGCGATAACGAAAAATTGAACTACAATTCAAATTTCCAAAGCTTGCTGAAAAAATATAAAATTAATCATTACTGCATTGGAAAAGCTTTTATTACGGAAAGAGTTATTATAATAATAACTATAGGCAGAGTCTAAGACTTTTATAATCTTAAAATAAAACTTCCTAAAATAATAAAAAAGATATTAACAATTCTTCGAAATGCAGGAAATAACTTGAAGTAAAAATATTCAGCAGATGTACATAACGGGTTCTGCGCCCTCCGTCCACCGGGGGACGAAGAGGATCAAGGACTTTTAATGAATGTGAGACAGAGGGTAAGACCTACTATACAGGTCGGATTAGAAAGAAATACTAGATACAGGTTGTTATACAGCTTGGACCAGAAAGCTGACAGAAATTTATGGAAAAATTAACCAAAACTGCTGAAATGGCATTTAGTGGAATGAGTAATTCTTCAAATTTTTTGAAGTTTTGAACAGTTGGCCGCTTTTGATTTTAGAGATTTTAGCCGTTTCCAGAAGGCCTTGTAAAAAAGTGACTGACAAATGCTCCCCAAATTTTTCCTCTAGTCTATGCCAGTACCAAGGATAACTCTCCTGGGTGTTAACTGTGATAAATTCTTCTTGCAAACAGGATTTCGAAATAGGTTAAAACTTCAGTTTAAAAGGCTAGCTAAAATAAGGATTTTGTTCATCTTTACTACTTGAACGTCTGCTTATCACTAAACTTTATAGAGAAACAATGTGTATTTTATTTCAAATTATTTTTATCATAAAAATTTTTCCAGGATTAACATGAATTAACTCCATCATACAAAATGATCGCAGAAAATTTTGTAGGATTTTTAATACTCAATAAGCGTGTAATGGTAAGAATTAAAATCTAACAATCTAAGTACTTCTAATCGACATTAAATTAAATTTAAAATTTTAGACAGATTATTAATAATATTAAATCCAATAAATAAATTTTCGGTTTCAAAACTCTTCACTTCAACGAGAGTAACGTTATAATCCCTGTGTTAGTGTAATCTTCATCTGAGTGAGGATAACAATTATATACAACAAATCCAATTTCAAAAGTTTTATTAAGACATCTGTTGTATAAACAAGTAAAAATATGTCTAGTAGTTCTCAAACAAGTACGCAGTATAGTATAGAATCTTTGTGTATAAATGAATAAAATTCAATCATATTGGCAGTACGTAGACGGTATGTTTATATTTTTACACCACATTTTTTTCCGCATCAATCCTACTGTTGTGACTAGAATCGAAACATTACCAGTTGACGTAAATTTTCTCTTCTTACGTAAAACTTTTTTCACCAAAAATATATCAGGTGCTTTTGTTTTTTGCAATTCTTCCTTGTAGAAACCCGCTTATTGGGTGACCTTGTAGATCCTCCAGCAGACACGTAACGGGAATTTTAAAGAGTTCCGTGGTCCAGGTGGGTATATATTTAGAAAAATAAGTGCGATTGGACCATTTAATACCCATAGAAAAGTCAAAGATTCTACCTCTTTGCAAAGAATTTAAAGATATCATGTATCACGATGATTGCGACCTTTCATTTACTAGCCAAACAAAACATCATGTTCGTACTACGAACGATCCACCTGCCATGCATATCGAAATTCAATATAAGATACAAAAATTATTAGAGGCAGATGCATCTGGAAAAATGAAATATCGTATGGCAATACAGTATACTCGTCATAACTCCGAGACAATTAAGGAAAAATACCCTCTCCCCCGTATTGATCAAATTTTAGATAATCTTGGAAAATGTACTTATTTCACTACACTTGTTCTCGCCCAGGGCTTTCATCAAATTGAACTGGACACTCAGTCTATAGAAAGATAGCATTTACAGTTAATAACGGTCACTTTGAATACCTTCGAATACCCTTCGGCCTTAAAAACGCTCCAACTCCATTCCAGAGGATGAAAGACGAAGTCCTTAGGGCATTTTTATACAAGTTTTGGTTTATTTATGTCGATGACGTAGTGATATGTTCAAGATCTTTCTCTGAACAAGTCGATTATATTCGCAAAGTTTTTAAGAAATTAAAAGAACTGAACCTCAGCGTTCAGCCTGGACAAACGCGAGGATGTCCCCTTCCTGTGTCATATTATTACCCCAGATGGCATCAAGCCAAATCCTGCAAAAATTGATGCTATGAATACCAAAGAGTCAAAAATAAATTAAAGTTTTTCTATGTCTTGTCGGAAATTATCGTAGATTTATCCAAAATTTTTCAAAAATCACTTTTCCTTTAACAAGATGCCTTCGCAAAAGTACTAAAATTATTCCTGAATGAATGATAAGCACAATAAGAAGGAACTGCAGCAGAATGGTTACAGCCTTAAACTTATAACAGATACATATTCTGCAGCAAACAGACAGAGATTACAACACCAGAACCAGGCAAATGCATTCCATACATTGCAGAAATATCAGAGAAAATTCGAAGAGTAGCTAACAACTTTAAAATTAAAACAGATCTTAATTCTAATAATTCAATTTGAAGCCTTCTTAGTATAACAAAACTGGAGAACCAACAAAATAAGGAATGCATTTACCAAGTTCCTTGTGAGTGTGGTAAATCATACATAGGCGAAACAAAAAGACAGACGAATACCCAAAGAGACCAAACACCGAATGAAGTGGACGGACGCAAAGGTTTTGCACAAAGAGTCTCACTGGAATAAAGGAAAACGCCTTGAAGGTGCCTTTATTGGGCAAAGTCAAGGTATTTTCAGTAAACCAAGTGTTGGGCGGAGCAGACTTCTTCAACTTTACGGTTAAGTGATTTCCCATAGATTATAAATACGTAGCCTTAAGAATAGATTGTAGTTTGCACCTGAAAGAGATCAGAGATTGTACTGGTCGAAACGTCTTGTATAAATAAAATATGGACAATGTACAACAACAACTTTCAAACAATCATGTTATTATTGAAATATGATACTTTTGTTTATCACCTATTTACTTGATACTTTTGTTTATGATTTATTATTATTTCGATATTTACCATTTGCTTAAGACGAATTAAGTCTAGTTTGTTCTGGAAGCTCATCTCAGCACTCAGTTTAGTATATAAACCGTTGTCAGCAGAAGCACGCAGCTCACTTTAGATCTAACCGTTAAGTCGTAACAAGCTTACTTAAAATTATTTAAAGCTGTGTAATAACATTTGCTGTGTTTATATAAGGTTTAAAAAAACTAAGAACGGCTCATTCCAGATCTAACATTTGGCACAGTCGGTAGGATACTTCTGAATGGCTAGTGACGAAGTTGAATGCACCAAAAACTTTTCTGATTATTAGTAGTAGTATAGGGGCGACCCGTGGGCCTGGCAATTAGGTCTGTTCATGGATCCTTTCCGCCATAACTCGTTCCTTACCTCTATGCCCCTACTTCCGCTGCAACTCTCTCTCCGGGCCTTCCTGTCTTCTTTACGAAGTTCAATATGTCCGCGCATTTGAGCAAGTGCAGCTCTTCTTCCTGTATCGTGGGAAATCCCCACTCCAGCTGCCTTAATCTGACACATGCATCGCACTCTCCTATTAAGTGCTGCGCCGATTCCTCTTCGAACCCGCAAGCGGAACACACGGGATCTCCTGCTACTCTTATTTGCGTCGGATGTTTGTTCAGCCGATTGTGCCCAGTCAGCATCCCTGTCAGCTGTCGGGTCTTGCCTAAGAGCCATTTAGTTCTGACTACATTCGGATCATCCATGAATAATTTCTAAACAACTACTGAGGTGGATTCCAATCCTTCACAGAATTACTTTTTTAAACACAAGTGCTGGACTTTCAAAGGTAAGCTTATTGAAAATTGGTTTAAGGATTTATTCCCAAAAACCTTAAATATTTAAAAATAAAAGACGTTCAAGCAATTAGGAGAGGAAAGAAGTTTTATTTTGGATACCCGAGCATCAGTTGAATCAGCTGAAGATCTGCTACGAGGAAGGTGGTAATCCAGTCAGTCCAAATTAAATGAGAAGAGAGAATACCCGTGACTTTCCTACGCGAAGTATTAGTTGCCTCCAGAAGGTCTGCCACGACGAAGGTGGTATTTCACTCAGTAAGGAAAAAATAAGAATGTTAAAATAGTTTTGTTAATGTAAGTGATAATATTTATGTTCGAATTACGATTTTTAGAATTTAAGTGAGCTTAATATTATTTGTTATTTGAAAAATAAATCAAAATGGCGGAAGAAGAAATCGGTTTAACCAAGATTCAAAATATTCTTTTGATTAATCAACATCAAAATCATAATATGCCACAACAAGGACAACATGAAGACGAAGTTGGGCCTTGCAAATTGTCAGAAATTTTCATCTTGATACCTGCGCTTGTAAATTAGGCTTACTTAAGTCGGTTTTGTTAAGCAGAGGGACAGTTTGTATTGTTTACTGCCAGAGCGCAGCCTCACTCTCTGCTATAGCCAAGAAGGCTTGGGCACAGTAAATGTATGAGTAATCCAACTTTTCGATGTAGGTTGAATACTGATTTATTTCGAATCTTACATTTCTTTTTATATCAATTTCTTAAAAACTAATCGTGACAAAAACTCAAAATATATAAAGCAATACAAACGTGGTAACTTAATAAACTTATGATATTTTTATAATAAATCGTGACTAAAGCTCAAATTATATAAAACATGTGAACGTGATAAATTAATAAAATACTTATGAAGTTAAATAATAAATGTAAACGTATGGTACTCGTATATTTCCATAATATCAAATTTGTAAATATGAGATGTCGGTCAGTTTATATTATTGAAGGTAAATTTATGTTTAATTGTTCTAATTAAACAATACCTCAATATGATGGGAATCCTATTAATTTAAATATCTACCTTAATTTACTTACCAGATGCTATGTGCACAGTAGAACAAAAAGGTTTTCTGGTTGTAAAAATCTAAAATCACCCCAGGTAACAAAACTTGTAAATTCTAGAAATTTAGCAACTTGGCAAAATATTTCTACACTATTAAAGTCACATTTTGGGGACCAGCGAGATTTGACTATTGTAATACAAGATACCCAAAGATTACATCAACTTCTGGCAAAAAATACTTTAACATTTATTGCGCGAATTCGAACTCACAGTCCAGAAATTAATTTAGCTATTAATAAACAACTTTCAACAGGACTGCTTTTAAATACTTGTAACTGGACTAGGTTCAAAAATTGGTTATATTGTTAGAGCACTTTCTACATAAGAAAAGGGGAGCAGCCTTATCTGGGTCTCCGTGTTTGATCCATAAATGTACAAAGCTGTGATATACAAATAAATATGTCAAGTGTTTTAAATATATGTTTAACATTAATTATAACAAATTACAAGATTATTATGAATATTTTGTGGATGTTTTCTTAGAATAAATAAAAATTGAAGTTTTATTTACCGTCAAAAAATGAGAGCTTCAATATTTTTGCCATATTTTGAGAAATGACAAATATAAACTTTTAAAATTGATAATAGAAGGCAAAATTGAAGGCAGAAGAGGTCCGTATCGTAGAAGGATATCATATCTAAAAAATCTTAGACAATGGTATGGTGTTAGTACTACGACACTTTTAAGAAAAGCAGTGTACAGGGTACATATTGCGCTGATGATAGCCAACGTTCGAAAAGAGCATGACACTTGAAGAAGAAAAAGGTTAATATAATGGCGACGAAAGGGTTTTAGAAGATGGCTTTCCACTTATGAATTGGACTTGACTCAGTAAGTAGTCAACAACATGCGCTATCGGCTAGTAGCGGATCTGGAATGACGTCATATCATCGCAGAAATTTTCGAGGTAATAATAGATATTTTAACAATTTTCCTCCAAATAGATATTAAAATTATAAAAGTAAATCAAATTATTTTGGAAATTCAAGAAAAATAAATTGTTTGGATGAAATGTTTTCGGAAAATTTGGATGTATAAAATTTGAATGATTGCGAAAGTAGTTTTGAAAATTCCTCAAATAATAATAATTCAGAAAATTATAATTTGTGTTCAGACATTAATTCTGAAGATTTAAAATTGATTTAATTTTTAATAATAAAAAATTAACTTTTTTAGTCGACAGTGGTGGTTCCATAGCGCTATAAATGAGAATACGTATAAAAAATATTTTTCTGATTTTAGGTTGACGAGAGACAATAGAAGACTATATTAATGTTAAAACAAAATTTCACAAACAAGTTCATGAAATTAAACTGTATGTAGTTCAAAATAAAAGCCAGAGCTGGGTTGAAAAGAATTTCTGTAAACAATTTAACATAAAAATGAGCTCTTTAAACTGCATTCAAGAAATTTTTTTAAAAAACGAGTTAAAAAAGTTGACTGATAAATTGCCTTCATTATTTTCTAAACAAATTTAATAAATACATTTTTTTTAGATTTGGATCCTGAAATTAAGCCAGTCTTCTGCCGTGCCCGTCCTGTGCCATTCGCATTCCAGTCAGTGAAGAAAGAATTGCAGAGTTTGTTGAATCAGGAAATCATGAACCGTTCCAGTCCTCAAGGAGAATAGAACTGTGAGATTATGCTGTGGTCATAAAGTAACTGTCAATCAGTTCCTTATGAACGTAAAATATTATTTCCCAAGAATTGATGAGGTAATGACTAAAATGGAACACGGTTAGCACTACTCCAAACTAGACATAAAAGCTGTTTATCATCAAATTAAAGTAAATAAAGAAAGAAAATTCTAACAATAAATACCAATAAAAGATAAATTATTTATATTTAAACGTTTACGTTTTAGTTTAAAGAAAAGATCAGCAATTTTCGTATAACTATAGATCAGCTTTTACAAGTATGTTGGAAATTTGGAACGTTTGGTTGGACTAAAACAAAGTTATGATGGTTTTCCACAAACCAAAACTACACTTTTTTGCACAATCATTGTTTATCGTCTCCTAATGATGCTAACGTTGTTAGCGAAACGCGCGTCGAGTGCAAAAAAGTGTACTTTTGGTTTGTAGAAAACAATCATAACCTAGCTTTGACAAGGTTTAAATGGGGTGTGTGGATCTATAGATGATGTATGTGTCACGGACAAAGATCAAAAAGAACATTTGGAAAATTTAGGGACGGTTTTTTAAAAATTTCAGGTTGCTGGATTTATTTCGAATTTGAATAAATATA
Organism: Oxystoma pomonae; assembly: GCA_963921995.1. Lineage (NCBI taxonomy): Eukaryota > Metazoa > Arthropoda > Insecta > Coleoptera > Brentidae > Oxystoma > Oxystoma pomonae. Next base: position 73,418,085 of record OY998167.1, on the reverse strand, counting down.
GATATTTGGAGAAACGTATAGGTTTTTCGGGTCACACAATTTGCAACAAATTGTAACTTGTGTTTCCAAAACAATAACAGAAACTAAAAAAAAAAGAGAGCACGAAGGTGAGATGCTTTAGCCATTCACTGGGGGATGGGTAAAAAATTTATACCACTATCTAGCAGGTAACTTCTTCATAATAAAAAAGGCCATTAGTCTCGACTTTTGTCAAAAATAAAGCTATACCACACATGGCAATGACAAAAATACAAAGATAGCTGCATTTTTATCTCAATTCAACTACAAAATACAACATGTTCATAGAAAGTGTAATATAATGGCTGATTATTTTAGTAGTGCTCCAACACAACCAGGAGAAGCAAATAAAAAGGACATGTACAAATATATCAATAGAAAATCTCATTTAAAAAAATGAAACAGCCCGAGAGAGATTATCAGATGTTTCGAAAAGTACTTGAAAACCAACATTTCAGAGACGGTAAAACCTTATTTCCATATGAAGGAGGTAATTAGTCTTGAAAAAGGTACAATTTTATTTTCTCAAAGAGTAATCATATCGAGGAATTTTAATAAATCAGATTTTGGAAGACTTTCATAGTTCTAGCTTTGGAATATCCAAAATAAAAGCTTTAACCAAAGCAATAGTTTACTGGCCAAAGATAGATAAAGACAATGACACTTTAGGTAAATCTTGCATTTCATGCAATAAAACAAAATCAAGTCCACCAAAATCAAATTTAACTTCTTAACTTAAAAAAATAGATTTTCTTGAGTTTCATAGAAAACAATATCTAGTTATAATATATCCTTATAATAAATGGCCAGAAATCTTTAAAATGCGAAATACATCTGCTTTTGTAAGAGAAAATAAACTAAGAAAAACGTTTTGTAGATTTGATATGCCAAAAACAGTAATATCTGATAAAGAAAGTGTGCTTGTTTCTAGGAGCCTAGAAAGTTTTTATAAACGCAATGGAATTTTACACATCTCAACTTATCGACCTCAAAGCAATGGGGCAGCTGAAAATTCAGTAAAAACGTTTAAAAATAAACTTAGAACAATCTTAGAAGACCCTATAAACCAGGATATACCAATAAGAACATTAGTTTCCAGATTTATTTTATCCTACAGAAACCTTCTAGCATAAATGAAGAAGACTAACTCAAATTAGGGAGACATTATCACACCACAAAGCTTATAATGTTCAGGCCAATGGGCAGAGTAAAATAACTCAAGAGTAAACAGACTGTTGACCGGTGAAAAATGATTAAAACAAACAAACCAGATTTACAAATTATTTGCAACGACTCAGGAGGGCACAGATAGAGTTATTGGACTTGAAGGGGGGATTTTGAAAACTTCCAATTTGCATAACTGTAATAAACAGAAATTTACTAATCAAAAAATTAATTTTTCAGCTAGGACAAATGTAAGTTTTAAATCTAAAAATCAAACTAAAAATTTTAAAATTTATATTCCTAAGAATGTACTACCTCTCGAGAAAGACATGCGGTCGAACTGTGAACAAAATTTAAATTTGGAGATTGAATTTGCAGGATTTAAAAATTTTTGGAGCTCTGAGGGTAGTTTCCATAGTTTGAACTCCTCTCAAAAGTCAAATGAGTCTTTATTATTGGAACAAACCATCAAAGACTCGCCTGAAACCCAACCAGGTACTTTCTCCTCTTATCATGATGTTGCAACTATCGTCAATCTAATTTAAGATATCCAATCGAGTCAAAACCCGATTCCGACCAACACTCACCTTACCAGTAGTTTCCCAAACTAGACAAACTTTAAGTATGCTTACGTCAAATAAAAGGCATGCAAAAATATGTAGACCACAGCGAAACCATAAGTTACCTAAAAGATTTTTAGCCTATTATATGAATTCAGTTGAAGATTCTAACGAATATCCATAAAAAACCATAAATAAGTTTGGACCTACGCTTAAACTAAAACGAAGGGAACGTTTAAACTAAGCTTTTCGAAATCAAAATAATATTGGATTTACTAAAGATTATGATTTTCAAGGTCATAAACTATCCAATGTAAAACCCCCAGAATTGGATAATGATGTTGTTAATAAAAGATATCATGATAGCATCGTTCGCAAACTTCACCTAATTATTAAGATATCTACAAAAAATTGTAAATATCAACAGAAAAAAATTCTAAGAAACTTGTTGATTTAAACGCCAGAATAAAGCTTTTAGAAGCCGACACAACAACTAAAACAGCGATTCTTACCCCAAATAACCTATCACCACTGAAACCTAAAAAAAACCTATAGTTGCTAAAGGTCAGTTTAAGTGGAACTAGTCAATGTGATACAGAATGCCAAAAACTAAACATCCAATAATAGCAGCACGTCAGCAGGTGGTTAATAAAGTACACAGGGCGGGTAGAAAAAATTTCTAGACGTAGGTTTATTCAGAAAGGATTGGATGATACATTTGCTTCCGATTTAGTTCAACTGAATGCCTACGCAAAGGAAAACAAAAGGTATAAATTCATTTTAGGAGTTATAGATATAATTTCTAAATATCTAGGGCCCAGTCCTTTAAAATAAAAAAAAGCTTCCGATTTGACCAATTTTATGGAGAATATATTCAAGAAATCGAAAAGAATCCCCAAAAAAAGTTGAATTACAATTCAAATTTTCAAAGCTTGATGAAAAAACATAAAATTAATCATTACCGCATTATAAAAGCTTTTATTACGAAAAGATTTATTATAGTAATAACTATAGGCAGAGTTTAAGACTTTTATAGTCTTAAAATAAAACTTCCTAAATGCAGGAAATAACTTGAAGTAAAAATATTCAGCAGAGGGACATGACGGGTTCTGCGCCCTCCGTCCCCCGGGGGACGAAGAGGATAAAGGACTTTTAATGAGTGTGAGACAGAGGGTAAGACCTACTATAAAGGTTGGATTAGAAAGAAATTCTAGATACAAAGTGTCATACAGGTTGGACCAGAAATCCGACAGAAATTGATGGAAAACCAACAAAAACTGCTGGAAATGGCATTTAATGGAATGATTAATTCTTCAAATTCTATTGTTTTGAACAGTGGATTGCTTTTGATTTTAGAGATTTTAGCCGTTTCCAGAAGGCCTTGTAAAAAAGCGACTGACAACTGCTCCTTAAATTTTTCCTCTAGTCTATGCCAGTAGCAAGAATAACTCTCCTGGGTGTTAATTGTGATAAATTCTTCTTGCACATCAGGATTTCGAAATAGGTTAAAACTTTAGTTTAAAAAGCTAGGTTAAATAAGGATTTGTTTCATCTTTACTACTTGAACGTCTGCTTATCGCTAAACTTTATTGAGAAACAATGTGTATTTTATTTCAAATTATTTTTATCATAAAAATTTTTTCAGAATTAACATGAATGAATGAAAACAAAATTTTTTATAGGATTTACAATATTTAATAAGCGTGCAATGGTAAGAATTAAAATCTAACAATCTAAGTACTTTTAATCTAAATTAAATTAAATTTAAAATTTTAGACAGATTATTAATAATATTAAATCCAATAAATAGATTATCGGTTTCAAAACTCTTCACTTCAACGAGAACTTTTGTGTGGAAATTCTAAAGTAAGGTTATAGTCCTTGTGTTAGTGTAATCTTCAACTTCGTGTGCTTTTTTCACAATCATTCAACAATTACATAAAATAAATCCAATTTCAAAAGTTTTATCAAGACCTATGCCACATCCTTTTCCGCATCAATCCAAATGTTGTGACTAGCATCGAAACATAACCACTTGACGTAAATATTATATCTCTTCTTACGTAAAACCTTTTTCACAAAAAATATATCAGGTGCTTTTGTTTACTGCAATTCTTCCTTGTAGAAACCCCGGCTTATTAGGTAACATTGTAGATCCTTCAGCAGACACGTAACGGGAATTTTAAAGAGTTCCGTGGTCCAGTTGCGTATATAACCAGAAAAATAAGTGCGATTGGACCATTTAATATAAGAATTTAAAGATATCATGTATTACGATGATTGTGACCTTTCATTTACTAGCCAAACAAAACATTATATTCGTACTACGAACGACCCACCTGCAACGCATATCGAAATTCAAAATAAGATACAAAAATTGAAAATACCGTATGACAATAAAGTATACGCGTCATAAATCCGAGACAATTGAGGAAAAATACCCTCTCCTCCGTATTGATAAAATTTTCGATAATCTTGGAAAATATACTTATTTCACTACACTTGATCTCGCCCAGGGCTTTCGTCAAATTGAAATGAAACCTCAGTCCATAGAAAAAATAGCATTTACAGTTAATAACGGCCACTTCGAATACCTTCGAATGCCCTTCGGCCTTAAAAACACTCCAACTCCCTTCCAAAATGAAAGACGAAGTCCATAGGGCATTTTTATACAAGTTTTGCTTTGTTTACGTCGATGACGTATTGATATGTTCAAGATCTTTCTCTGAACATGTCTATCATATTCGCAAAGTTTTTAAGCAAACGCGAGTTTCTTCACAAGGATGTCCCCTTCCTAGGTCATATTATTACCCCAGATAACATTAAACCAAATCCTGCCAAAATCGATGCTATGAATACTAAAGAGTCAAAAAAAATTAAAGTTTTTCTAGGTCTCGTCGGATGTTATCGTAGGTTTATCCAAATTTTTTCAAAAATCACTTTGCCTTTAACAAGATGCCTTCGCAAAAGTACTAAAATTATTCCTGAAAACGACGAATATCAAAACACATTTAAAAAGTGTAAATAACTCATTATAAACTTTTCTATCTTTCCCAGACGCGTCAAATATTGCCATCGGGAGCGTCCTTTTACAACATGAACATCCTACCGCATTTTACTCCAAAACTTTAAACATTGAAAAAGAGTTACTCGCTATAGTCGATTCTACCAAGCATTTTCGACCATATTTAAACGGTCAAAAATTCACTGTTGAAACAGATCTCACATACAATTGGTATGGTTTACAAAAATAAAAGATCCCAACTCACGTTTAATCCGTTCAAAACTAAAACTCGAAGAATATAACTTTTAAGCAAACGCGAGTTTCTTCACAAGGATGTCCCCTTCCTAAGTCATATTATTACCCCAGATGACATTAAACCAAATCCTGCCAAAATCGATGCTATGAATACCAAAGAGTCAAAAAAAATTAAAGTTTTTCTAGGTCTCGTCGGATGTTATCGTAGGTTTATCCAAATTTTTTCAAAAATCACTTTGCCTTTAACAAGATGCCTTCGCAAAAGTACTAAAATTATTCCTGAAAACGACGAATATCAAAACACATTTAAAAAGTGTAAATAACTCATTATAAACTTTTCTATCTTTCCCAGACGCGTCAAATATTGCCATCGGGAGCGTCCTTTTACAACATGAACATCCTACCGCATTTTACTCCAAAACTTTAAACATTGGAAAAGAGTTACTCGCTATAGTCGATTCTACCAAGCATTTTCGACCATATTTAGACGGTCAAAAATTCACTGTTGAAACAGATCTCACACACAATTGGTATGGTTTACAAAAATGAAAGATCCCAACTCACGTTTAATCCGTTCAAAACTAAAACTCGAAGAATATAACTTTGAAACAAAATCCAAAAAAGGCAAGGAAAACGTCGTCACCGACGCCCGTTCTAGGATAGCCCTTAATACTTAGCTGATTTTAATTTAATACTTAATATAACAATTAATCTGACCATACCCAATATGAAAATGAACCCGACCGTACACCCCAGTCTAACGAACAACCGGAAGACAGCGCTTCTGATACCACGGTTTACTCAAATAATGACCCCGACGGAAAATATCTACTTATATTCGAACTTTCCCTTAACTTTGCAACTAATCGTTTAGTTATCGATTACGAAAACGAGTACAAACACTTTCACTCAAAACCATTCAACAAAAATCAAAATTTTGTCAGAATACTAAATCCCGAGCAATAAACACATATCCTTAAAATACTTAAAGAAATGGTGAAACCCGACACTTTATTTACAATATACATCCCAAGCCTAGAACTGAAAATAGAAATTCAAAAAATTGTCACTGCAAACCTGAACCCAAATGCCAAACTTGATTTTTCAAATTCATACTTGTCCAAAAAATAACCATGACGGCATAACTGAGACATATAACCATCTTAAACAAAAATATTACGGGTCGACATTGAGAGACTCTACCACACTGGCGAAACATGCCTTAAAAACAGAAAAACCCTATAAAACCATTCATTTAGACATTTTTTAGTTTTTAAACTGTCAGTTTGTAACCACTAATGACCCGTTTTCAAAATATGGTCAAGGGTATCTGATTAGCGATAAAAACGCCGTTACACTCTTTAAAAAAATCGTTACTGACCAAGGAAAAGAATTTGAAAATAACCTCCCAAAAGAATTTTGTCAGTTATTCTGCGTACAAATACACAACACAACTCTCAGGAATTCCTCTTCAAATAGCCCGACAGAATGCATTCAACACTCTTAGAAAAAGAAGAAATCTAAAAACATAGAACCCAGATGAAATACCTCAAAACCTCATGACATCATCATTTTCTCGAACAAATTTGTAAAAAAAAAACTTATCAAGAACAGGCTCACATATCTCAAAAGGAAAACAAAAATACCGAACCATCCCCTAAGATCCAACAAAATCATATTGTATATATAAAAATACCCTTAGAAACAAAATGAACCCCCAATTTATACCCACTAAAATCAATAACGTTAATAATAATAAAATAACGGGTATATCAAAAACAAAACCGATAACGGCCCAGATAAGAAAAATTAAAAGACTTAGTAAAAGACCTAAGTCCTTCCAGGCTCTTGATCCCAGGCCTCCTGATCCTGATCCGAACGAACCCCAGTCAAGCGCTTCAAGTGAAAAAAATTACATGAGTATTATGCAAAAGAAATATCTCCTTTGTTAGTTATAAGCCATTATCGCACTATGTTTATACCTTTTAACACAACTCAAATTAAATTTTCGTTATCTCAGTTGTTTAGTACAAATTATCTCTTTTTAGCCCCTTTGGTGGAACAAATTCGAAAACAATTTAACGAAAAAACTGTTTCAATATTTACAAATATCTTTAAAGGACACATATGATTATGTTGAAGATAACTTTGGGTTAATCAACTTCGTTCAAGTTCGTCACAGGAAAACTAGACAACACAGACTTAGAGACAATTATGCAAAACCTACAAATAATTAAGCAAAATCAGCTAAAATGTAATGATTAAAATCAGAGAAAAAGTAAACTGAATAAATAAAACTTTAAAAATATTCGTTTTGAGTTAATAAAACTGGACAATGAGACAAACTTGATGCTTATTATACAAAATCAATATCATCAAATACAAAAACTTAAAAACTTTTTAGAAAAACTACTTAGAATAATATCTTTTTCACATTTACAAACCTTATATTTAGAAATGCTAGATTTTAAGGAAATTAGGGAAATTTGGCAATATTTAGAAGTGCATTATCAGAAAATACGTTATGGTCTAATAAACATTTGTCAAAACTAACTCTTATATGTAAAACAGGCTTTATTTTAATAAAAGATATGTCAATTGTAGTTCTTAAAATACCCATTTTTGAAAAACATATTTGTAATCTTAGTTTAATGTATCCTATTCCTAATAATAAATCAAAAATTTAATTTAATCCTAGCAGGTACTATTGTAACCGACTTTGGTATCAGCAATGTAACGAAATTAAATGGAATTGGATCTGTTCTGACCCAATTGCAAATGTTGCACTTTATCAAAAAACTGCCCTTTTGCTGAAGTCATAAATAATTTTCAAGGCCACACTTTAATCTACAAAAATGCTTTACTCTTTTGCTCAAAAGTACCGGAAACAATTTATGAAAACTGTTTTCAGTTTCACAGAATACAATAAATTTATCTTATACAAAGTAAGTGTGACGTAATTATCAACCATCATAAATACTTATTATCTTTATACCGGGCGGACCATCAAAAACCGGACAAAATATTTTCCCTTATAACTTTTAAACTATACCACCGATTTTAATTCAACAAACTGTTTGCACGGAATTGAGCGAGGCTTTGATTAGAAATATTTTTTTCTCCGCCATCTTAAAATCTAAAACAAACTTTACCCTTCCAAGAGCCTCGTTTATTCTTATGTTACGGAAATTTTTTGGATTTTTTTAGGAAATCATAAAAGAGCTTTGTCTCTGCCACGCAATTCTGTCTGCATACATTTTCTCATAAATTCATTATTACTAAACCGATTTTAATTAAATAAAAAGCCTTACGACAAAAATCTATTGTTCTTTAACTACTGCTATTAAAATTTGTCGCCATTTTGAAATCCAAGATGACGGACCAAATCAAACTTGTCCCTTCAAAGAGGCTCGTTTATTTATATGTTCTGTAAACTTTTAAATATTTTTTTAATTTTTTAACAAAGTTCTGGTTTCACCACAAGAGGTATAAATCATCAAAATCGGTTTGGCTGTTCTCCAAAAATTAATTTTTGTTTCCATCACTGTTTTCCAGATTATACGATTGAGAAGGCAATCAATCGTATATTCTGGAAAACAGTGATGAAAACACGCATTAATTTTTTAAGAACGACTAAACCGATTTATACCTCGTTGTGCATGGCGAAAGCAAAACTTTTCTACGGATAAAAAAAATATATGAATAAACGAGCGTCTCTCGAAAGTTATAACGAAAAACATGTTGTCCCGTTTTTTATGACCCACCCAGAAGTAATTAAAGTTGAGAAGCCCAAGCTCTTGCCATTAAGACATTTAAAAAACCCTCAAAAAATGCAGGAAGACCTGATAGACCCTTGAATCCTACAAGAACGCACCTTCCAATACCAAATGTATTATTTTATCCCAATATTTTGTTTATCGATATTATGCATTCCTATTTTAATTTTTTATCTTGGACAAAACACAAACAATCAGAAAAAAAAGAGTATCCCTTTAAAAGTCCTTCAGAAACTTGTCAATGAGGACCTCGACGACTCTAAGAGTAAAGGAGTTATATCCCTCGACGCGTAATTATTATTATAAAAACCGATAAATTACCTAACGAGTGTCCCATAAGTTTTGGCGCAAAGTTCAAGGAGCTCAAAAGAAATACCTAAGTTACTTACCAAGTTGGCTTTGGTAACAAAAGTTTCCTTGTTTCCTAGGTTTCGATTCGACATATTTATGTTTTAAGTCAGTTTGTAGGAAATGTCTTACAAATTGGAAATAAGAATATCTACTTATAATTTGGTTGGGCAAATGCCCAAAGCTGAAATAGTGCGAATCTTTCAACACTAAGATATAGGAGAACCATTTATCGAACGATATTGAATCTATCATAATGGACGATGAAAAGTACTTCACTTTTGAAAACGCAGAAATTCCAGGCAATCAAGGATTTTACACCGATAATATAGAGGAGACTCCGGACAACGTAAGATTCAAAGAAAAAGCCAAATTCGCCGACAAAATTTAAGTGTGGTCTGCAATTTCCGAAAGGGGTATAGCAAGACCATATATAGGACATGTATGGGGCGAAGTATTAACTAGCAGAGGTTATATTGATAACTGCCTAGTGAAACTCGATGAGTTTATTTACGAACATCATGCTGGAGACGAAATCATGTTTTGGCCATTTGGCATCTTGCCATTATGTCAAGGAAACGCAAAATTGGCTTCAAGAGCATAATATTCCATATGTACCAAAAAATTACAATCCCCCTAATTTGCCCCAGGCTCGCTCCATTGAAGACTTTTGGGCCCACTTGACAAGGGAAGTGTACACCGGAGGCTATACTGCTCAAAATGAAGGCCAACTGCGCCGCAGAAGTGCAGAGAAATTAATATTGTCACCGCCCAGACTCTTATGAGAGGTGTTCGAACAAAGTTGCGGCTTGTTGAAATAGATAAATTATATTTATAGAAAATCAACTTATTAAAAAAATATATACAGTTTAAATAAAAGTTTGTTTTTCAAATAGTATACGATTTTTTATTTGGTGCCAAACTTATGAGACACCCGTTATTATTCATTCCTAAATAAGCATATCTTAATTAATAATCTATATCATTATAGTGTCAAAGCTTCGGTTGTTCATATTGATCATAGAATTAAGTAGCCTCGTTGTTTAGTTAGGCCTTTATTACAATAAAAGTTTTTTAAAAACAGTTTGCGAGTTTGAGTACTTAATTCTCTATAGCCTTGCACTCCACATACCTTGTTGCATAACAATTTGCCACTACTATCATAGTATTTCCATAGAGCTCTCATTGGTCCTAGCATGTCAGTTCCTATTTTTTGAAAGGGCAGACCATTTTCAATTGGCTGTAAGTTTTCCAGCTTTGCGTGCTTGGTAGTCCCTGCATCCTTTCACAAAATTTATAATGTTTTTCTGTAACGTTATCCCAGTAAAACCGCTCTTTTATTTTGCACAATGTTTTAGTGATTCCCAAATGTCCCGCCTTTATGTCTGAGTGAAATTGAAACATGATTTCGGCCACAATTTGCTTAGGTATTACTAATAGCTCCTGTAAACCTAGCTGTGATGGGTTGATCTTGTAGAGCACTTTGTTTTTCGACTGAAATTGTTTACTTCTTTTTCTCAGAGCAGTGAACATATTATCTGGGTATTTTACATCTCCTATTATTTCTCTGATTTTCCTTATCTTGTAATTCTCTTATTTCTTCTGGTTTAAGTGTTAATGAATGGGATACGGCTTCTTGACGGTTCTGGACTGGCATGCTGAATGTGAGTACCTCATCCACGTCCATTGTTCTACTCGTTTCTGTGAGATTTTCCAATTGGTATTTAGCCTGACAATCTGTGTCCCTATTGTCGCATCCCTTTCTGTGTTCTATGGTGCAATCGTATTCCGATAGTTTTAAAACCGAGTTTTTATTACTTTTAAACTAGCATAGCGTGAAGTAGTCGCTTATAATCCGGATTTTTCTACCAAAACTATAATATCTCAAGTATTCTATGAAATACACCACGGCTAGCCCTTCTATTTCTGAAATTGTATAATTCTTCTCGTTCTTGTTTAATGTTCTGCTCACGTATACTATTGGGTGAGGTACCCCTGCGACATCTTCTTGCAGTAGGACGGCTCCAATGCCCATGTTACTGCCATCTACGTGCAGAGGGTGTCTTTTTCTGGGTTGAAATGAGCTAGTAGTGGTGCTGTATCTAACATTTTCTTTAGTGTGTCAAATGCCTTTTGTTGCTTTGGCCTCCAAACAAATTTCAGATTTTTCTTTGTTAAATCATATTGCTATTTTAAAATAGTCTTTAATAAATTTCCTGTAGAAGTTGGCTGCTCCTAAGAATGACTGAACGTCTATATTTTTTTTCGGGCTCTGGAGCTTGGCTATTGAATTTGTTTTCTCTTTGTCTGGCAAAATCCATTGTTCGTTCACTGTAAAACCTAATAGCTTTACGTCTTTTTTGAGATATGTCGATTTTTTTGGTAACAGTGCTGTTCCGGATTTTTCTACCAAAACTATAATGTCTCAAGTATTCTATAAAATACACCACTGCTAGCCCTTCTATTTCTGAAATCGTATAATTTTTGTCGCTCTTGTTTAATGTTCTGCTCACGTATACTACCTTAACCTATTGAATACCTCTCTTAATGTAGCCAGATTGGATTTTATGTCAGAATATGGTTCATATCTAGGTAAATTGATACTCCGTTCTATTTCATTCCATTAAATACCGGGTCCACAAATGCTTGGAATGTATTTGGGGCTGTACATAGGACTTCTCTCATCCATTTCTATTTGCCAATAGCCGCTTAACAGATCTAAGGTTACTACGCCCTTAATAACTGTATCGATTGGGAGAATGGGCCACCTAATATTGACTGTCTTCCCGTTTAATTTTTAAAGTTCCACATTTTTTCTTCACCAGCAGGATAGGTGATGCGTATGGAGAGTGACACGGGGTTATAATTTTGTGTTATTCCATCTTTTGGATCTGTTCTGCTATGATTTCATTTTCTTTGTGGCTTACTCGGCGCAGGCGGGATTAAACGGACTCTTTATCTACTAATTCAATTTTATGCTTTGCTAGTTGAGTGTTGCCTATGTATTTTGCTGTCTTCCCGAAGAAGTCGCTGTATTCCTCTATTAACAATTCTAATGTTTGCTTCGTTTTCGACGTGTCCCAGTTCTTGATCCTCTATAGACACCATATCGTCGTCCTCGTAGTCTTTTTTCACCATAACTAATCAGTTATTTTCTTTTTTTGGCTGCAGAAATCCCTCGCAAAAACCCCAGTGCAGTGGTACGGGCGTGTGGTTATGAGACTTGATGTCCATTTGAAGCTTTTTTTCCCACGAAATACGGTAAGGACTGCGCCGTTATTTTTCTCTTTATAAAGAAGTCCCTTTTTAATTAAAAGTTTTCTAGATATGGGATGTCTCCTCCCTCAGAGGTCATGATTTCCAGATCTAGTGTTCTTTTCTCCTTGGGTTGTAGCACGCCAAAGTCAACTAGAGCTATCTTAATTTTTTCTTTTGGGTGAAGCAATCAGCCACAAACCACATAAATTGCTCTTGGTGAGTATATTTTTCTCTCGATTCTCCGCTTGTTTTCAGCAGTGGTCCGCCATCCAATCGAGCATGTTATCTTCGGGGATCTGGGTCGGGGTTGACCGTGATGCGACGTTGGGAATCATTCTGTTTAAAGGTTCCTTAGGTGTGGGTTTGCGTTGTGTGCTTGTACGTGGGCTCTGTTCTATTTTTGCTTTTAACTTAGGGGTGCTAGGGATCGCCATTTGTTCTGTTCTGCTTTTCGTTTTTTTTATTTTTGTCTTAATTGACTTGCTCTTAGTTGTCTCTGATGTTTTACCCTTTTTCAACACGCCCGGGCTACAGGTACAAATTCAAATTTCGACCTTCGCATCTGCAAATAAAAATTTAACCATTTTGGATACCGTGTCCCAATTTAAGCCAAGCCCGCATCCAATGCATCGCTAATCTTTTAATGTTATTTTCTTTCATATGTCTCTTTATCGTCAGCAAAGACATAAACAGATCTCTGTTCTCAGGTTTTTCACACGCGATGCCTTTGGTTACCAAGTTATACACCGGTTTTGCTCTGGTTGTTGTAATGAGAATGTTACCTATTCGCAGTTTCTGGGCTTTAGGCGAGTCAATATTGCCAAACACTTTTTTAAATTATGCGGTTAGTCTTTGTTCCATTCCACGTGTCGCGTCGACACAGTGGCATAAAGCGTAATTTTCTGTGCTTTTAAAGAGGTTCTCATGCTTCTCCTCGATTTTGCATTTCAATGTGGGCAATTTTCCCGCTTTTATCATCCCCCAAAATTGGTCATTCGTTCTCTGTTACGCCTAGTACTCTGTCACTCTTTTCTTTCTTAAAAAGTGCCTTCATTCCTTTTAGTACCACCTGGTGGTAAAGTTTCATAAAAAATTACTCTGATTTGAGGACTCTTAAGGGGTTTAACTCACCAATTTGTTTTGAAACTTAAAACTCTTCTGGAAATCAATATTTGCTTTTACTCTATTCAAAAACTCATACCTAAAATTAGCGGGTAGGGTGATTTTTCTATTACCTTCGTCACGCAATTTATTTTTATTTTTTTTTAATGTCAAATTAACTTTTGCCTCTCCTAGGACCGGCATTCTAAAGTTTCCTGCTGGCACTAGATTTCTGTTTGATTTCGAGACAATATCCATTTTTGACGCGTTCTTTCTTACGAAATTTTCCGTACTGCCAGTGTCTATTAGCGCTTCTGAATATACTCCTTTTATCCCTGCTGCTATTGCTTAAGGGCCGCCATCCTTGAAGCAGGTCCCTCCCCCTTGGTGCGGGGCGACGTCGACCTTGCCAACTTGAATCGTTTCCTATGCGGTGACACGCGAAGCATTTGATGCGATTGTCTGCTGGTATCAGTTTGTGGTAGAACTCCAGCGTGCTCTCTACTCTGCCTTGTTTCCTTCTCTGAAGATTTCCCCTACCTTCTTTCCCGCTTGTAGTTTTTCCCTATTCTCGCAGGAAGTCCTGTTCTATGGTTTTCCACGTGTTCTCTAGGATCACGTCTCTGGTAGAGTATACTTCATACCACCTCTAAAAATGAGCTGAAGTAAAATAACTTTATCCCACTCGAACATGCGTTGGCCGTAGCACGCCTCTCAAAATCCTTGGGGATAATGTGTTCGGACTGATAAACGCCGGCACTGCCGGAATTATTGTCCTTAATGATGACTGACAGTTGTGGATGATAAAATCCAGAGTGTGGCTTTCCCTCGAAGTTGATGGAGGCAAATATCTGACGGGCGCCCTTGTATTGTCTGGCTTCTTTTCCTTGTCTTTGCAGCGTGCTTGTACGGAATTTCCTTCACTGTCGGTAAATCTCATTTGCGCAGTGTCCTGTTCCTGTAAAATTTCTCCATCGACAACATTGCGCTTACTTGGCGTGTCGTCTTCCCTCGGGCTGACCATCGGCCTGAAGGGATTTTTACGATACTTACTTGTTTATCCTCGTTTTCTTGTTTGCTTGATGGGATAAAGCACTTCTCTATCTCCTCGCGGATTCGCCCTTGGTAATCCGTCTCAAAATACGTGATTTCCGTACTCTTGCGTGTTGAACTAGGATACTGCTGTCCGCAACTTAGGTACGCCTTCTAACCGCATGATCTGCTTGTCATAGCGTCTGTGTCTACGTTTCCTTCCTTGAAGACCATTTCTTCCGTGCCTACTACTACTGGTTGGTAGGTTTTCGTCTGACGACTCATCTTTTCCTGTCCTCTGTCTGACGCGTAAAAACGTTATCTCCTGAACTCCCATAATTTTGGTAGTGTGCATGGTCCACCACATCACCATGAACCCTCCAAACAAATATTAGGTCGGAGTTTACTTGATCTGTTTTTGGTTTCATGAGTATACGCTAAGTTTCAGAGTCCACCGGTGGTGGCACCACCTCCGAGTTTCAGATATACACGAAGTGTATGAACTGATTAAAGTTAAGGCCACAGGGCATCCGTAAATTTGGCAATGCTGCCGCAAACCAAAGGTGCTGTGAGAATTACAATATTATACTCAGTAGGTTTTCTTTTTTTCGTTTATGTATATAGATCTCCCCGTCCTGCGAAAAAATACCGCTTAAACTCTCATAAAAGTTGGCGAGTTTTGACGATATACTTTATTAAATAAGTTTTTAACAAATTTGTTTTTAACACGCACTTTTGCTTATGAAAAACGCCGAAAGTTTAAGGAATGTTTCTAATTTATTGACCAGTTACTTGACCAATGACTGAAATTTTATAGTGGTCCGATTTGGATAGAATAATATAAACCCTAAAAAAATTGACTCTTCACCCTGCAATTAAGGGTAGTAGGGGTAAAAGTATATACACATATATTAATGACGGGTCGTTCTACCAAGCCTATTTTGATAAAACTCGGTGCGGACGTTTCAAAATAAAGGTAGATAGATAGATAGATACTTTTATTGTTTATAAAACATTACATTTTTCCAACAATTCGTTTGGCATCTGAACATTTTTATTTTCTTAAATTCCAATAATTAACTTAATTAAACTTCCTCCTATAATTTACCTATGTGCTAAAGAAAAGAGAAAAATTAAATATAATCAAAACTAAAGAGAAAAAAAAACAGAAGGGAAAATATCAAATTTTCCAGTAGGTACCGAAAAAAAATATAGTTGCATATTTAGAAAAAAAATAACCCTTTAAATAATGATGGTAAGGACAAAACATTACCTGGCATATATTTGAATGACTACCAAATCAATTAAAAGTATACTTGGCAAAAACATTCAAGAAACCAAGCTACACATTTTAAAAAAAATAACCCCCCGCTCCCTCACATAAGGGTGGTAGGGACAAAATATTACCTGGTATATATTTAAATGACTGGGCCGTTCTACAGAACTAATTAAAACTTAATTTAGTAGAAATATTTAGGGAGACAAGTTTCACATTTACGAAAAATTTCAACCCCCCCTTCCTTCAAATAAGCGTGGTAGGAACAAAACATTACCTGGCATATATTTCAATGACTGGGTCGTTCTACCAAACCAATTAAAATGAAACTTGGGGGAAATATTTTAAGAAAAAAGCTTAATATAAAAAAAAGTTCAACCCCCCAGCCCGTCAAACAAACAACAACATATATTTGAATGATAGGGTCATTTTACCAAACAAATTAAAATAAAACTAGGTAGAAGCTTTTAGGAAACCAAGCTACATATATTGGAAAAATTTCAGCCCCCCATCCTTTCAAATAAGGGTGGTAGGGACAAAACATTACCTGTCATATATTTGAATGACAGGGTCATTTTACCAAACTAATTAAATTGAAACTCAGTGGAAACATATAAGGAACCAACATAAACACTTTAGCAAAATTTCAACCCCCCAATGCCTCAAATAAGGGTGGTAGGGACAAAATATTACCTGGCATATACTTGAATGACAGGGCCATTTTACCAAACCAATTAAAATAAAACTAAGTAGAAACATTTAGGGAACCAAGCTACACATTAAGGAAAATATCAAACCTCCATCCTTTTAAATAAGGGTGTAAGGGATAAAACAATACCTGGCATTTATTTGAATGACTGGGTATTTCTACCAAACCAATTAAAATGAAACTTAATGGAAACATTAAGGCAACCAAGCTAAATATTTTTAAAAAAAATTAACCCCCCAACCTCTCAAGTAAGGGTGGTAGGGACAAAATATTACCTGGCATATATCTGAATGACAGGGTCATTTGACCAAACCAATTAAAATGAAACTAAGTAGAAACTTTTAGGGAACCAAGCTATATATTTTGGAAAAAAAATTTTAACCCCCCACCCTCTCAAATAAAGGTGGCAGGGACAAATTATTACCTGGCATATATTTGATGAATGAATGAACGAAGCTAGACATTTTGAAAAAATTTCAATTCGCACCCTCTCAAATAAGGGTGGCAGAGACAAAACATTACCTGGCATATATTTGAATCACTGGGTCGTTATACCGAACCAATTAGTTTCATTTTAATTGGTTCGGTAGAACGACCCAGTCGTTCAAATATATGCCGGGTAATTTTTTGATCCTACCATCCTTCTTTTGGAGGGGGGGGTATGGAATTTTTTTTTAAACGTGTAACTTTGTTTTTGGAATGTTCGCACTGAGTTTTATCAAAATCGGCTTGGTAGAACGACCCAGTCATCGAAATATGTGTCAGATAATGGCTTTTGTACCCCTACTACGCTTAATTGCGCGCGGTGGGAAGAGGGATCAATTTTTATAGGGTTTATATCTTTTTATCCTTGAAATACTTGTGCCAAATTATGTTAAAATCGGACCACTGTTAGCGTCCGGTCGTTGGTCAAGTGAATGTCATTCGAAAAAAAAATTCTAACTAATTTTTTTTAAACAATTTTCCGCGACCCTTAAAATCTTTTTCAGCTCCTCTATTTAATCCAACCCATTGATATATCTGATTTTTGCCGTGAATATCTGTCTGCCTGACTTTGCCTTGGTACTGTAAATTGGCTGAAATTAAAGAATATCCTCCCTATAAGTTCAGAGTAAATTTGGCAACAAGGCTAGAGTTTAATTAAGCATAAAATATCAATATACGGATGTCATCTGTAACTTCAGGTCAGGAGGTCAGACTGCCTTTAAATGAAATGATGCCAACTTCTAATGTCACTATATCGCATGAATACTTATGGTGCATAAAGGCCGGATACCAACTGGGAATGTTTTTTGACCGGATGTCATTTAAACCTACTTATATATATATATATATATATATATATATATATCTATGTAGGTTTAAATAGCATTCGTTCAAGAGGAACCAAGCTAGACATTCGGATAAAATTTTAATCTCCCACCCTCTCAAATAAAGGTGGCAGAGACAAAACATTACCTCGCATATAATTGAATCACTGAGTCTTTCTACCGAACCAATTAAAATGAAGCTTAGTAGATACATTTAAAAAACCAAGCTACACATTTGCGAAAAATTCCTCACCCCCTTAAATAAGGGTGGTAGTGCCAAAATATTACCTAACATATATTTCAATGACTGGGGCGTTCTACCGAACCCATAAAAATGAAACTTAGCAGAAACATGTAAGAAACCAAGCTGCACATTTACGAAAAATGTCAACAACTCACCTTTTCAAATAAGGGTGGTAGGGAAATGTGTAACTTTCCTCCCTAAACGTTTCTTCAAGATTTAATCTTAATTGTTTGACTAGATCGACCTAGTCATTCAAATATATTCCAGGTAGTTTTTTATCCCTACCACCCTTATTTGAGAGGGGGGGGGTTAATTTTTTCGTAAATATGTAGCTTGGTTTCTTAAATGTTCCTGCTGAGTTTAATTTAAATGCCAGGTAATATTTTTCCCTTCCACCTTTATTTGAAGGATCGGGTGGTAGAATTTTCTTTTTAAATGTGTAGCTTGCTTCCTTGAATGTTCCTAATAAATTTAGTTTTAATTGGTATAATAGAACGACCCAGTCATTTAAACATATGCCAGATAATGTTTTGTCCCTATCACCCTAATTTGAGGGAGTGGGAGGTTGAAATTTTCCCGAAATGTGTAGCTTGGTTTCTTAAAAATTTCCATTTAGTTACATTTCAGTTGATTTGGTAGAATAACCCAGTCATTCAAATTAATGCCAGGTAATGTTTTGTCCCTAACACCCTTATTTATTTATTTTAAGGGGTGGCGGGTTGAAATTTTTTCAAAATTTGTAGCTTGGTTTCTTGAATGTTCCTAATAAATTTAATTTTAATTGGTTCCGTAGAACGACCCAGTCATTCAAATATATGCCAGGTAATTTTTTGTTCTTACCACCGTTAGTTGAGAGGCTGGGAAGTTGAAATTTTTCTTAAAAATTTCTACTTAGTTTCATGTCATTCAAATATATTGCAGGTTTGGTAGAACGATCCAGTAATTCAAATATATGTCAGGTAATGTTTTATCCCTAACACCCTTATTTGAAAGATTGGGGGTTGAAATTTTTTCTTAATTTCCCAAAAATTTCTACTAAGTTTTATTTTAATTGGTTTGCTAAAATGACTCTCTAATATTTTGTCCCTACCACTCTTATTTGAAAAAATTTCCTTAAATGTTTCCACTAAGTTTTATTTTAATTGGTTTGGTAGAACGACACAGTCATTGAAATATATGCCAGGTAATGTTTTATCCCTAACGCCCTTATTTGAAAGGATGAGGGCTTCAAATTTTTTCTAAATGTGTAGCTTGGTTCCCTAAAAGTTCCTACTTAGTGTCATTTTAATTGGTTTGACCCTGTCATTCAAATATATGCCAGGTCATGTTTTGTCCCTATCGCCCTTATTTGAGGGATATGGGGGTTGATTTTTTTTTAAATGTTGAGCTTCGCTCCTTAAATGTTCCTACTAAATTTCATTTTAATTGGTTTGGTAGAACGACCCAGTCGTTCAAATATATGCCGGATAATTTTTTGTTCCTACCACCCTTATTTGAGGGATTGGGGACTTGAAACTCCTTTAAATGTTAACCTTCGTTCCCTAAATGTTTCCACTATGTTTCATTTGGTTTAGCAGAACGACCCAGCCCTAACATTCTTATTTGAATGAGTAAGGGGTTGAAATTTTTCCTAGATGTGTAGCTGGGTTCCTGAAATGTTTGTACTAAGTTTCATTTTAATTGCATTGGTGGAATAATCCAGTCATTCAATTATATGCCAGGTAGTGTTTTGTCCCTACCACCCTTATTTGAAGGGAAGGGGGGTGGACATTTTTTTTTAAATGTGAATCTTGGCTCCATAAATATTTCTACTAAATTAGGTTTTAGTTACTTTTGTAGAATGACCCAGTCATTTAAATATATGCCAGGTAATGTTTTGTCCCTACCACCCTTATTTGAGGGATTTGGTGGTTGAATTTTTTTTAAACGTGTAGCTTCGTTTGTTAAATGTTTCCACTAAGTTTTATTTTAATTTGCTTGGTAGAACAAATCAGTCATTAAAATATATTCCAGGTAATGTTTTAACCCTAACACCCTTAACTGAAAGGGTGGGGGGGTTGAAATTTTTCCTAAGTGTGTGGCTTGGTTTGTTAAATGTTTTTGCTAATTTTAATTTTAATTGGTTGGTGATTTAAATGGGTGAGGGGTTGAAAAATCATTTTTGGGTGGGGTTGATTTTTCTCTAAATGTGTAACTTTATTTCTGGAACGTCCGCACGGAGTTTTGTCAAAATCGGCTTCGTAGAACGACCCGTCATTAACATATGTGTCAGATAATGGTACTTTTACCCCTGCATCCTTCAATTTCAGGGTGAGGAGTCAATTCTTTTAGGGTTATTATTAAAAAACAAAAGATCAAAAGATCTTGGGTTGAAATAACGAAAATTCAAACTCGGATGAGCATCCCACAAGGAACACACAAAAGATCAAAGCGAAAAGAGAAATGATTAAACGATGTTTCGCCCTGGGTAACCAGTGTGGGCTCATCAGTAGTTTCACTGGTCACCCTCCACTATACATCATTAAACACCATCATACACTTTGATTTCCAACCTTGAACTACTCACAAATAGGCATCGTTCCGCACTGGTACTTACTTATCCAAGTTACCTGATACGAATTCGTCCTGGCGTGTTAATATTTCCAGTAGGAATATGCTCCTAAGGCAATTAAAACAAAAAAGAAGGTAGAAAACCTCCAAATCAGCTACTTCAATCGAAAAGAAACTAAAAAACCAAAGATCAAAAGATCTTGGGTGGAAATAACGAAAATTCAAACTTGGATAAGCATCCCACAAGGAACACACAAAAGATCAAAGCGAAAAGAGAAATGATTAAACGATGTTTCGCCCTGGGTAACCAGCGTGGGCTCATCAGTAGTTTCACTGGTCACCCTCTACTATACATCATTAAACACCATCATACACTTTGATTTCCAACCTTGAACTACTCACAAATAGGCATCGTTCCGCACTGGTACTTACTTATCCAAGTTACCTGATACGAATTTGTCCTGGCGTGTTAATATTTCCAGTAGAAATATGCTCCTAAGGCAATTAAAACAAAAAAGAAGGTAAAAAACCTCCAAATCAGCTACTTCAATCGAAAAGAAACTAAAAAACAAAAGATCTTGGGTGGAAATAACAAAAATTGAAATTTGAATGAGCATCCCACAAGGAACACACAAAAGATCAAAGCGAAAAGAGAAAATATTAAACGATGTTTCGCCCTGGGTAACCAGCGTGGGCTCATCAGTAGTTTCATACACTTTGATTTCCAACCTTGAACCACTCACAAATAGGCATCGTTCCGCACTGGTACTTACTTATCCAAGTTCCCTGATACGAAT
Organism: Oxystoma pomonae; assembly: GCA_963921995.1. Classification (NCBI taxonomy): domain Eukaryota; kingdom Metazoa; phylum Arthropoda; class Insecta; order Coleoptera; family Brentidae; genus Oxystoma; species Oxystoma pomonae. Next base: position 73,396,683 of record OY998167.1, on the reverse strand, counting down.
TCATCCTGGCGTGTTAATATTTCCAGTAGGATTATGCTACTAAGGCAATTAAAACAAAGAAAAATTTAAAAAACCTCCAAATCAGTTACTTCAACCGAAAAGAAACTAAAAAACAAAAGATCTTGGGTGAAAATAACGAAAATTCAAACTTGGATGATTGGAGGTTTTTTAACTTCTTCTTTGTTTTAATTGCCTTATGAGCATAATCCTACTAGAAATATTAACACTCCAGGACGAATTCGTATCAGGTAACTTGGATAAGTAAGTACCAGTGCGGAACGATGCCTATTTGTGAGTGGTTCAAGGTTGGAAATCAAAGTGTATGATAGTGTTTAATAATGTATAGTGGAGGGTGACCAGTGAAACTACTGATGAGCCCACGCTGGTTACCCAGGGTGAAACATCGTTTAATAATTTCTCTTTTCGCTTTGATCTTTTGTGTGTTCCTTGTGGGATGCTCATCCAAGTTTGAATTTTCGTTATTTCCACCCCAGATCTTTTGATCTTTTGTTTTTTAGTTTCTTTTTTGTTGAAGTAACTGATTTGGAGGTTTTTTAACTTCTTCTTTGCTTTAGTTGCCTTAGATGTATAATCCTACTGGAAATATTAACACGCCAGGATGAATTCGTATCAGGTAACTTGGATAAGTAAGTAGCAGTGCGGAACGATGCCTATTTGTGAGTGGTTCAAGGTTGGAAATCAAAATGTATGATGGTGTTTAATGATGTATAGTGGAGGGTGACCAGTGAAACTACTGATGATCCCACGCTGGTTACCCAGGGCGAAACATCGTTTAATCATTTCTCTTTTCGCTTTGATCTTTTGTGTGTTCCTTGTGGGATGCTCATTCAAGTTTGAATTTTCGTTATTTCCACCCAAGATCTTTTGATCTTTTGTTTTTTAGTTTCTTTTCGGTTGACGTAACTAATTTGGAGGTTTTTTACCTTCTTCTTTGTTTTAATTGCCTTAGGAGCATAATCCTACCGGAAATATTAACACGCCAGGACGAATTCGTATCAGGTAACTTGGATAAGTAAGTACCAGTGCGGAACGATGTCTATTTGTTAGTGGTTCAAGGTTGGAAATCAAAGTGTATGATGGTGTTTAATGATGTATAGTGGAGGGTAACCAGTGAAACTACTGATGAGCCCACGCTGGTTACCCAGGGCGAAACATCGTTTAATCATTTCTCTTTTCGCTTTGATATTTTAAGTGTTCCTTGTGGGATGCTCATTCAAGTTTGAATTTTCATTATTTCCACCCAAGATCTTTTAATATTTTGTTTTTTAGTTTCTTTTCGGTTGAAGTAACCAATTTAGAAGTTTTTTAACTTCTTCTTTGTAGGGCTATTATTATTTTATCTCAAGTTTCGTTAAAATCGGACCACTATAAACTTCCAGTCATTGGTCAAGTGACTGGTCAATAAATTAGAAAGTGCCCTTAACCTTGCGGCGTTTTTCATAAGCAAAAGTGTGCATGGGCCAAACATCTCTACCAACAATACTGCATCAAATCTGTTGAAAAAGTTGTTTAATAAAGTATATCGTCAAAACTCGCCCATTTTATGAGAGTTTAGGCGGCATTTTTTGCAGGACGCCACGATCCATATACATAAATGAATAAAAGAATACCTACTGAGTATAATATTGTAATTACCAGAGCGCCTTTGGCTTGCGGCAGCATTGTCAAATTTACGGATGCCATATGGCCTTAACTTTGATCAGTTCATACAGTTCGTGTATAGCTGAAACTCGGTGGTGGCGTTACCATCGGTGGACTTGGCGTATACTCATGAAAACCAACAAAGATCAAGTTAACTCCGAACTAACATTTGTTTGGGGGGGTTCACAGTGATATGGTGGGCCATGCGAAAAGGCTTTCTCAGATTGGTCATTTGACATCCGTATACCGGAAGCCATCTGACCAGCATATGCCACTTGAACCTTCAATTTACCATGGGGGGACGCCAAATGTTACCCTATATATATATATATATATATATATATATATATCTGTTTATAGAACTAATTTTATTTTTTAGTAATATGCTCTGTTACTCGAAATGCGTTGTCAATTTAGCTGCTTGTATTTAATATTCTAATGTACCTATAATGAAAACTTTGCAAAAACCAAAATATTTAAAACGACAAGAGTTATAAGTCGCTTCCCTTAGACCCAGTTTAATAAAAGACCCTGAATAAATCTTATTTTTCCAAAATCTCTGTTAACCGCCCCCGTAAAGGATATGGGCCAAATAACATAGGTATTGGGGTTCCGTGGAATACGTTGCTACTTACATATGTTGTAGACAACTTCTTTCTGAACAGTGTTTAAATTGGACAAAAGTGCCGCTGGGCCGTAGGAGCTTCACAATTTCGATTTAAAGTTTGGATTTTGAAAATGTTTTGATGTCAAAAAATGCCCAATTCTTTCAGAATATTTTTACTTTAATCTGTCAGACTTAATGTTAAGGATAATAATCATACTTTTGCTATCTAACTCACCAGCGGATGATGTGTTTTTTTACTTTGTCCAGACTAGTTTCGACGTACATTTGAAATATTTGATTGGCGGTCAGTTATAACCCCTACAAATTTTGTTTTTGTGTTTTTTATATGCTAATGTAAGTATTATTTTCAAATGGTTTCGAAATGAGCCTTAAAAGGTCAGGTTGGGAAATTGTGAAGAAATAACTAGGTATCTATGTTATCGCTGAGATATAGGGAAACGAAACATTAATATCTGACGGGTCTTCCCTTCTCAAACACTCGACACTAGAGAGCCCCGGTATCTTTTGATTTGGTGATTTCATAATAATGCAAGCATGAAAGCTGTGAAGTTAAACGCGCTGCATTCATTATAAAGTGAAATAAAAGCCGCGGTTGCTTTGAAGAATCTCTAAATATTGTTGCCATTGTTGTCTAGACTTCGTCAATTGGTTTTTCATGGGGACGAGCAGCATCCAGTTTTTAGTAAGAAGACGCTGTGAAGGATACCGTACTTCATTCTCTTCGTGACTTGCATATCCAACATGTGTACTCCTCTCACTTTACGTGTACAATAGGTGGATATGATTGAATCTCTTATATTTACTTCTGCATTAAAAATTATGAAAGAGCTATGTTGAACAGCCTGAACATGCCTAGAAAATATTTATATTTGTAACAGGTTCGGTTCTGTAAGATGAACCATTTTCAAAAAAAAAAATAAAAAGGCTACAAACGGAAATGAGCAAGTAAACAATATAAAAATCACAAACTAAATTATATAAAACTAACTGACTGCGAGGGCACGCGAAAACTTTCTACCTGGCACAACACCGTTCTCAACTAAAAGGCTAGTTAACTCATTTTTGTTTTAGTATCCTTTGTGACCACAAAGCAAAGTCTGAAAGACAGTCTTTCACTTATTCTTGAAGTTTGATTAAGACCACTTACCTATAAAGATTTTCTGGTTATTTTAAATACAATTATTTATCTACCGACGGAGTCAAACCCGGTATACTTATTCAAATTATTTTGTAAAATCGCCAAACTCCTTGGTCAAATTCCTACCTTAAAACTCTCCGCTAACCGAAAATAAATTAAGTCAAATTCTGCCATTTTTTGACATCAAAACATCTTCAAAATCCAAACTTTGGAGCGAAATTGTGAAGCTCCTAAGGCCCAGCGGCACTTTTGTCCGATTTAAACAGTATTCAGAAAGAAGTTGTCTACAACATAATGTAAGTACCAAGGCATTCCACGGAAGCCCAATACCTATGTTATTTGGCCCATGCCCTTTTCCTCGAGACCCCAAAATTGTCTGTTCAAAAATCACGTCGTACTAGTGAACATACTCCAAAAAACTATCCTTTCTGATTGAATAGAATAAAGTTTTGATTGCCCCCTTAATTTTTTATTGGAGACAATTTCTTCAGTTGATTATTTAAAATCAATTTCAGCTTTAAAAATTCTCAACACAAAAATGGTTTTCCCACTACTTTCTGGCAAAACAAATTAACTTTCTTTTCAGTAAACCAACCTACAAAAATAATATTTTTTACACAGTATTTTTTCGCAAAATAATATTTAACAGAAAGTCGCAACTGCCTTAATCTCTTGTATTAGATGTTTTCTAAATTGACGACACTCCATAAAAGAACGTACTTTTTTCCAAAACGTTTTGAGCAAAACCGTTTTCATAATTTTTGTGGAAAGTAACTATTTAAATTCTCTATTTGCCGATGACTCTAGAATGCTCTAAAATGGATATTATTATTTTAACTTTTTTAAAAACCAAAAAAGAACGTACTTTTTTCCAAAACGTTTTGAGCAAACCCGTTTTCATAATTTTTGTGTAAAGTAACTATTTAAATTCTCTATTTGCCGATGACTCCAGAATGCTCTAAAATGGATATTATTATTTTAACTTTTTTAAAAACCAACTCAAGCAAATGTGTTTACTGTCACCTTAATGTTTTTCGAAACCGGGATTATTGGTTTCGACATTGCACAACAGTCAAGAAAAAAAGTCGAGGTCAGTTAAAACGCTTTCTTTTTTTGGTATTTATAAAAAATCAAACATTAAACATCAAACAGGACGGTATATTGTAAAAAAATAAAAGTTGAATGTCGCTTTAATTTGTGTTATCTTCTTAAAAATCAAAAAAGGCCGATTTGTCTTTTGCCTGAGAATAGAGATTTTAGGCAATCCCCATTCTTAAAAATTTTTGAAAAAAATTAAATTCGACTTCAATCAAAGTTAAAAAAAACTGTAATGTTTGCCTAAAAGAATTAGCGATGTCTAAATTTTTAATAAATAATAGATCGCCCATAAATATAAGCAAATTTGAAATTTTCGTTTTTGACCAATAGCAATTTTAATATGGCCGAACTGATTTCCACAGATTTTATTTTAAATTAAAAAGAACAATGAATCTTCAACGTAAAACTTTATTAAAGTTTAATAAGTTACTTTCTATTATAAAAGATTTCCAAACAAATTTGATAAAGATAAAATTGTTTTTATGGACGCCTGTTAATTGCATTTATATAGCCTGACCTGTTCAATTTTTCACTGTTATTACCTTCTGCTACGTGAGCGCAAATAACTATATTATGTTGCCTATACTAGGTTTAAAAAAATTATATAAAGATCAAAGTTTATTTCTGCTAGATAAATTTATTGGAATTTAAAGTTATTTAATATTTTAATTTTCCATACCCGTTTACTTGGATTCGTTTTCTGTTCTACCAATTTTGCAAACGGTCTTGCCATTTTGACTGTGGCAACTTTTTTTCTTATGGTAACGTAGAGTATTTATTCTTTCGTATAACTTGTGGGTGCTCTGCCTGATTTGAATCTATCCTGATAGAAAATTTTCTCAAAAAAATTACTTGAAAAAACGCCTAAATCTAAAAAATTTTACATGAAGAAAAAACATGCACCTTCCGCTTAATTAAAACCACTGACATCTTATGTGAGGAAAAAGGCAAACACTTTGTTTAGCCAACAGTTTATTAATTTTACAGATATTTATAAATTTACTTAAACAATAATTAACATTAGAATAAAGGTTTTATTTTTACAACAGCAAGTTATACAAATATTTAAGAGTGTCTATGTTGGGAATTTGGAACCTTTGGTTGCACTAAAACAAAATTATGATTGTTTTCCACAAACCAAAAATACACTTTTTGCACTCGACGCGCGTTTCGCTAACAACGTTAGCATCATCAGGAGACGATAAACAATGAACTAAATTAATCTACGCTCTATCTTATATACAATCCTTTAGTGGGCGGAGATAAGACTAATAATTTGTGATTGATCACGATTTTTAATCCTATCTCCCCTCAACCAAAGAATAAAGTGTACTAAACGGGATGGGTCCTCTATCTTTATTTAAACTATTTCTGGATTTAATGATTTCCATACTTTCATATGCATTCAAAAGTCTTTTGTTTGGTACACTTTTTAGAAGTTTTAGGTTATCTAATGTGAATCTATGATTGTTTTCAAAAGCATGCTCGGCCACACTTGAATTTTCTGTTCTTCCGTATTTTAGGTGTGCTAAATGTTTTTTAAAACGTGTTTGAATAGAGCGTCTCGTTTGGCCAACATAAGAGTGTGAATTATTTACGAATGTGTTTTGGGATTTTTTATAAAATAGTAAACTTGCCTTCGTTAATAAAAAACTGACGTGATCATCCAGGGTGAGCTCAATGCTAGTTTATATTAAATTACATATATAAATTGTAGCTAAAAAAGTAATAAAACCAGTATTCACTTAGTATCCAACTACTAACGTTGTTTTACTCACCAAACCTACTACGGCCAAGCCACCTTGCCGTTAGTCTATAGTGAGGCTGCTATAGACTAGTAGGGAATAAAAAGGTTTAGGAAATCCCTACAATCTTTCATGGTACTTCAAACCGCATTAACAGCGTCCTATAAGGCCCGTTGCCACAGCTAAAGGACCACCCAGCGTCCAGAAAGCACGTCGCTACCGCTACAGGATCACTCAGCGTCCCTAAATCAACAAGACCCCAGACGCCACAGCTACGGGACCACTCAGCGTCCCTCAATCAAGAAAGTCCAGTCGCCGCAGCTACAGGACCACTTAGCATCCATAAATCCAAGAGCCCGCCATCAAAACAGCCGTCTCCAATAAGGCACCAGACGCCACAGCTACAGGACCACTCAGCGTCCCTAAATCAACAAAGCCACAGTCGCCAAAGCTACAGGACCATTCAGCGTCTTTATATCATCAAGACCCAGTCGCCACAACTACAGGACCACTCAGCGCCACCAAAAACAGCCGCCTCCTCCATCGTAAATCAACAAGGCCACAGTCGCCAGCTACAAAACTACTTAGCGTCCACAAGGCCCCGCCGCCACAGCTACAGGACTACTCAGCGTCCAGAAGGCCCGCTGCCACATCTACAGGACCATTCAGCGTCCACACGGTCTCGCCGCCACAGCTACAAGACGACTAAGCGCCGCCGCAGATCCAGGACTACTCAGTGTCCACAGCTAAAAGACTACTAAACGCCATCAACGACATGAGATCATGGTATGGAGCAGCCGACACTAACACGCTTAGCATCCATGTTTTGAGTTCATATCAACCAGCATCAAATTATATATCAGAACTCAACAACTATTATGCCAAGCTGTTCGAAGTTATCTACGAGAAGGGGTCAGTCTACAAACTATTGTCATCTAGTCATACAGCTAAAATAGTGAAAGAGGCAAACGAAAAACTTCCGTCACATTTGAAGATTTGGCGAATTCCTACACGGACGACCACAGGAGAGCCGGAAGAGCAATGATTTAGAATACATGCGTATTTCACAATTGAAGATATATCAGAATACGCGCTGATAAAAGCAATCCCAACCCCACTTCAGATGAAGAATGAATCTTACTGGGCATTACACGTCGATAGCGACATACTTGCAGTCGACTACAACGGTCAACAATATTTCCAGCTAACCCACGAGGAAACGCATTCTTGTATTAGACGAAAAACTATGTACGTGTGCGAACCAGTCACGGTCAAAAATATTGAGACCAGTCCAAACTGCCTAATCGACGAAATATGGAAAAAGGTAAAACACCACTCATACGTCACTAGTAGCACGACAGAGCCTTAATCTACAACAGCAGACAGACTTTATCCCAAAGCAGACAGAGGTGAAGACGGGGAGGAATGTTTAGCCAACAGTTTATTAATTTTACATGTTTTTAAAATAGTTCATTAAATTTTAAGTAACAGTCAGATATTTATACTTAAGATTGTGATGTTTTACGAATGTGTTTTGGGATTTTTTATAAAATAGTAAACTTGCCTTGGTTAATAAAAAACGGACGTGATCATCCAGGGTGAGCTCAATGGTAGTTTATATTAAATTTCATATATAAATTGTAGCTAGAAAAGTAATAAAATCAGTATTCATTTAGTATCTAACTACTAACGTTGTTTTACTCACCAAACCTACTACGGCTAAGCCACCATGCCGTGAGTCTATGGTGAGACTTCTATAGAGTAGTAGAGAATAAAAAGGTTTAGGAAATCCCTAAAATCTTTCACACTTCGCCCAAAAAAAATTATCTGCCTGATTTCCCAAAAAAAAAAATGAATTTTGCGTTGGGTTAAAAAAAAACTGCACTTTTATTATTTTATGCTTTTTCTGTAAAAGAAAAGTTATTCACAAAAATATAATTCGTTAGACATTCAAATCACGATTTCCAATTTATAAATTTCAACCCAGCCCTAAGCTCGCCCCAGTGAAACGCACGCCCTTAGGATAGGCACCTCCATCATGTCACAGTAAAATAGGGCTAAGGGGATGACTGCTTCCTACCCTAACTCTATCCTGTTTATTTCGTTATAAGTTTGCACTTTTAATAGCCGGGTTGGGTCAACAGAGTTTGCTCAAACCGAACGATTGCCTTCGAGATCGAGATACGGGATCTCCCCTAAGGTTGCAAATTGCACAAGCGTGAGCCTTTTGGCTAGATAAAATTAGCACGTTTAACTTACACGACCACTAATTGGTTGTATTGCTTACACCTACAAAAATACTAAGGTTGGCCTAAACGGCCCTACGTGAGTGAAAAATGGTGATTTGACGTTGACAAATGGGTACTTACGTTCTAAACAATTCATGTGTGCCCAACTGACTAGGCGTGAATCCCTTTGCTTATCACTTGACTCGATGTTGACCCGTTCCTGCTTGGAGCCTGGATAACTGCACCCTTTTGTACCAGTTACTCAACGCTTTTGCAATTAGTTAATTACTTTTGTAATTCAGTGAGCTTTCTTGCGGCTCCATCGCTTAATCGAGAACGAAAGTCTAGTAAAAAATAAAGAAAATTTTTAAAATACAAATTTTATAAGATTTTCATTTTTTCAGAAAACTGTAAAAATAAGTATGTGTTGTTAAGAAAACTGAGAAAGTGTTAAAAAGAATGAGAGTTTAAGATAATAATACAATCTAATGAATTAGTTAACGAAGTAATACAAACAAATAATATTTTTTAAAGAAAATATCTTTTTTTAATTTTTAACGAGGGATGATTTTTATACATACATTATGGCCTTGCATTAAGTTCAGGTTTACTTAAAACAGCAATTATATCAAAAATGTCGCGGTTTGGTTGTTTTAGTTAAGTAGTTTTGCCAACGCGATGTCATAATCAGAGCTGGAGTAAATATTGCTGTAGTTCAGATTTTTTGAAAGTACAACTGAAGACAGAATCTAATAAAGAAGACAAATTATACTTCTTTAGTGGACGTGTGGATTTTAGGAGCTATTTTAGAAAGATTGGTAAAGTGTATCAGCACAAGTGGAAAGTGGCACATTTTAAACAAGTTTCCTGGCTTCAAAATTATTATCAGATTTCTTTCTCCATATCAACACCCAGATAGCTAAAGTTCCTTTAAAGGTTTTTATGTTAGGCTTAGCAAAAACATTAATTTCGTCTACATCGTTGTCCATAATCGAAAAGCATTTAAGTTTTTTTAATCTTCGTTATTCTGCTTGTTAATTTTAGCATCAACTTGTTAAAAATTATCAGTTTTGTTAACACTACCTCAGTTTTGTTAACACTACCTCAGTTCTCTTAAAACCAATGTTAACAAAACTGAGAAAAACGTTAAGATTTCCCGCTCGTTTATTACCCACAAAATTAATCATGACAAAACTGAAAATTTAGGATGACATGTACCTTTTTTTTAACATGAAATTGAACAAAAATCTTAAAAAACCCGCACAATTACCTTTTCTCTGGCTACGCAAAAAACCAGACTGAAATGGAAGCTACCCACCTACATTATATTAAAAATCAGCACCAACTCATTAATAATAGCCAAATAAATTTATGTTAACAAAACTGAGTGTATAACCTATGCCTATTTTTTTTAATGTCCCATATTAAAATATGATAACTTGTTTACTAATATATTAAATGTTTTTTGTTTTTGTTTAAGTGAAAAATATATTAAAGTATTTTCTGGACACAACAACGTATGAGTGAAAATTATAATAAAATCTTTATAAAACATGTGTTGTGTTTAAAAATAACGGTTGATTAGCAAGTCAGATACTGTTTTACACGTTATTTTAAGAATAGCCCATACTTAAATACATTGTATAGCCGATTTTGTCTAGAAATTTTAATTTTTTAACATCTTCATGACCCCAGGCAAGCGTGAACTCGGTACCGGGAATAATGTAGCGTTTATCGTCTGCATAAGATAAAGCACATTATTTTTAAGTTCGATATACATATCGTGTAAATGTGAACGGAAATTCAACATTTTTCGGTGAACTTGAGTTCCTTCTACGTCAACAGCAAACCGATAGTATTCAATACTAAGCTCTTTTTGGTAGTCGTGGTCGGGAATACCTTTAGCCTTTTTAGTCAAATCTTCTTCTACGGTGACACAATATGCCTTGTCCTCGGTTCCATAGAACTCCCACATCGATCTTCCTGCATACACATCCTTTATTTTACCCAATATTTACAGGAATCCCGTGTTGGTTTTTTTGTGAGAAGTTGGATGTGTCAAACCAGTTTAAATTTTTCTTCATATCTTCATCAAAGTTCAAATTTTGAATAAATAATATTAAACTATCGGTGTCAGTGTAGGCATAGTTGACATAATTCGCTTTAATTAGTCTTATTCTCGATACCTTGTGAGTGGGTTCCATAGAAAAAAAAAGAGGTTATTTATGATTTAATAGTGAGATTTAAAAATTTAATTCTTCATCAAACGAGCTATCATTCACTCAAATCGGTTAACAACTTAAATAATGAACATATTCAAAGTAATTCTCTCAGTCAAGACCAATAGAATTACTTTCGATCAATATCGGGCAAAAGTGAAAGAAACCGATTTAAACCGAAGATTTGGACCAATAAGATGCATATTAGCGAGAGAATTTGACTACCTAGGAGCTGATTTGCTGTCGGTTCTCAACGTTGTCGGTAAATTAAATATACCGCTTTTTCTTTTGGAGGATGCTTAATAAATAGGTAGTTATCAAATTCGCTCAAATTATGAAAGAAAATGGGGATGTGTTTGGCAACTTTAAAGTTGAGGTTACACACAATGTGAGCTGCACCCCTAAACAACCCACGCATGTGAGATGCACCCCTAAACAACCCACGCATATGGTAATGATCACGCACCCTTTCGTCTAGTTCTTCAAATGAGGTCTCGCATATATAACACGTAGAAGCTGCTTGAAGTTTCTGTTCTTGTTCAGGAGTGAGAGAAAGCACTGGCATTGGAGATCTCATGAATTTGTTGTAAATAGATTTGCCATCCATTTCCAACATTTCTATAAACTTTTTTTCCGCTTCACAACATGTATAGCTCCAGTACTCCTAAGCATGGAGTGAGAATCATCAAACTCGTATTTGATGAAGTACGCAAAAGCCTTATGTAAGATTTTTCTGGGATTGTTTCTAGTTACCGCGTTGAATAGCGAGACCTATTTGTTGTTTAATGAAGCAATCTGCGTCTTTATTGTTTATTAATTTTGATAAATTATAAACAAAAGATTTAGCCTCTTCACCCCAGGGCCCCAAAGTTTCGACGCTGAAGGGTACAAAAATGTACCCTTTGGCTTCTATATCTTCATATTTTTTGATTTTTTGATTTTCTCCGACACGTGCAGCTTCTCCTCATTGTTTGAATGTTTTGTCGAGATAAGATAATGCCAAAGTATCTCTGCAAGTGGCGTCTCAAATTAGAGATTTTCCTCTGCACCAGGGAAACAAGGACAGACCATCCACTCGCTTTCCATCTCCCCTGCACATACCAGGGAGTTCAAGCACTGAGGGTATTCCTGCAGATACAAGAGCCCTCCTGATAATGTTGTTAAACAACCCATGGCGAGACGAACGACCGGTACTTTTGTAGCAGCTTAAAGCATGGTGTCCATAAATGTCTGCAGTTTTGCGGCAAGTGCAGTCGTGCATCTCGCACAGAAGCTGATCCAAACGTAAAGAGATGGAAATACGAAAGGTGGAATCATCCAAAAGATTCCCTAGTGCAGATGAAGGTAGAGCCTGTTGCTCTCGGGTTCTTGCAGGACTAAAAGCCTAGTATGATCTTTGGAATCACTGGATGAATTAAAAACTGCTTCGAATTTAGAACGGCAAATTATATTATTAAAATGTTTTTGGCGATTGAGATTTTTGAAAGAAATATTATTGGTACTAGAAATAGAAGTAAAAAAATCAAAAGCTTTTTTAAAATCGTAGTCAAGGGAGTTAAATCTTACTTCAAAAATTTGTAGTGCCAATATTGCAGCACTCTATCTCAGCTATTTTTTACTATACAGAAAAAGTGTTAAAAAAATTATAGAGAATTTTGATACCTACAATTTATATTTGAACACTTTCTTCTAGGAAGTAATCACAGGTCATCATTTTCGGAAATCTTTTAGGCAAAACTTTTTTTTTTATGACACATACAAAAAATAAATTTAAATAAAAGTTTAAAAAAATAATTTTGTTTAACCAACAAAAAAAAACCATTTTATAATCGGACAAATATTAACCGAAATATTAAGTCGAATACAAAATCCAAGATGTCGGCGAACCTAGAGGAAAATTTTGTTGCAAAAATGTGGTTTTAGGTTTCTGCCATCATCCCCTATTAACCCTGAAAAGTGTGGCGTTGTACTCAGTTTTGCCATTTTAAAGTAATATTCTATTGGGCTAGTAATGCCACGTCTCAAAATAAATTAGAATTAGTAGTTTTATATGACAAAATTGAAATTCAAATTAGAGCACTAGATACTTTGGGCATTACGTTAGAGAAATATTCAGCTATGCTTATTGAATCTTGTTTTGTGTGTATGGCAAAGGTTTCTCAAAGATTTGAATTTGACAATTTAGAAAGCTTAAGGTCGTAGTTACAATCTGGGGAATTGTTTTTAGCAACACTGTACCGGAAATCAATTTAACTATGTCGACCTGATTTTGTTGCAAAATTTTACGTCATTGAATTTGTTTTCTATGGCAACGCGGAGACTTTATTTATGTTTATCCACAGTGGGACACCAGATAATTTTTAGCACTGAGTCAAAAATTTTAGGTTAGGTTACTTATTTTGACTTTTCGCGTTGTGCGCCGCTAAAAAGCCAACTAAAATACCAACATAAAATAAACCATTTATTGCAGAAATACCTGCTAAGAAAACGCTACCCAATTACGTATTAAAGTAATTGGGAGTAATGTTAAAAGTTGCATATACAGGTGCATTTATAATTGAATTGGAAACACTCCTGCTAGCTGATACGGACAACAGGTTAACTTAAAAGCATGCAGACTTAAAAATCGGCTACTGGCGCTAGACGATATAATTGTATTCTATTTTAAACAGGATCGTCAACGACTAGCAAAAGTCTTTCTAACCTCTAAATGGAGCTTTACTGACCTGTTTTGTTAGTACTCAAGTATCTGTGTGTTTTTGAAACTGAGGTTCTAAAATCTATCCTTCTCTCGAATTGTGTTTTTTTTGAAAAATCCTTCAGATATTTTTGTTAAGCATTTATAAATGATAACCTTTGTAATATTTCAGCTAATTCTGATGTTTAATTTTCGCTATGCACTCTGGTAAAAAATTAAAAAACAAGGCGTTTTCAGTTTTTTTTTAACTTAAAATCTGGGAAGAAAGTTTAGCGTTAGCGTCGGAGGGTTTCGGCCTCGTCGGTCAAGGAAACGGTGCGAGTGCTAGTGCTAAAACTACTTCGGACTGTTCCGGCAAAAAGAAGGTGAGTTTACCGGGACCCACTGCTGCAAATTTGCCGAATATTAGTTCCTCTAACTGTGTCTTTTGTGAGGGTGGTCATCCTATTGAACATTGTTTTAAAGCCCAGAAGATGTCCCTAGAACATAAAAAAAAAGTATCTTTGCGTCGAAAACGCTGTGTTTTAGACCTCTAAAACAACATGCCAAGATTAAAAAATGTCGTGGATATCCTAGATGTGCAGTTTGTGAGAAGTCTTATGTTGTGATCATGTGTTCTGAGTCGCCGATTCATAAAAAGACACAATCTGAGCAAGGCAAAAGCAGCAGTAAAAAGAAATATGAAACTTCAAATATTGACAAATCGAGAACACACCATACGTTTGTGCAAACTTTATATGTATCAGTCTTTGGTACTAATGGTTCAAAAAACGTCAAAATGTTACTGGATACTGGTTCTACAAGGTCATACATTCTGAAATCTACTGCCAAAGGATTGGGTTGTCAAACCATTAGTAAAGAAAATCTACTTCATCATTCATCATCAAAGATTTAGCCTCTTCACCCCAGGGCCCCAAAGTTTCGAAGCTGAAGGGTACAAAAATGTACCCTTTGGCTTCTACATCTTCATATTTTGTGATTTTTTGATTTTCTCCAACACGTGCAGCTTCTCCTCATTGTTTGAATGTTTTGTCGAGATAAGATAATGCAAAAGTATCTCTGCAAGTGGCGTCCCAAATTAGGGATTTTCCTCTGCATCAGGGAAACAAGGACAGACCATCCACTCGCTTTCCATCTCCCCTGCACATACCAGGGAGTTCAAGCACTGAGGGTATTCTTGCAGATACAAGAGCCCTCCTGATAATGAGACGAACGACCGGTACTTTTGTAGCAGCTTAAAGCATGGTGTCCATAAATGTCTGCAGTTTTGCTGCAAGTGCAGTCTTGCATCTCGCACAGAAGCTGATCCAAACGTAAAGAGATGGAAATACGAAAGGTGGAATCATCCAAAAGATTCCCTAGTGCAGATGAAGGTAGAGCCTGTTGCTCTCGGGTTCTTGCAGGGCTAAAAGCCTAGTATGATCTTTGGGATCACTGGATGAATTAAAAACTACTTCGAATTTAGAACGGCAAATTATATTATCAAAATGTTTTTGGCGATTTAGATTTTTGAAAGGAATATTAATGGTACTAGAAATAGAAGTAAAAAAATCAAAAGCTTTTTTAAAATCGTAGTCAAGATAATTTAAAATTTCGGATGATAACATAGCTTTAAGAAGGTTGAAAGCATCATTATCTGAGCCAGCAAATGGCGAAAAACGAAGACTAGAAGCATCACAAATGCTCAAATGTTACATTGAGACCAAGCAGTGTCACCCATATGGTAATATTTTCTAACGTAATTTTTAGATTTTTATCAAAATCAGATAAAAGATTTGGGACCTTCCAGCAAGGAGCACAGCGAAGTAAATAGCTTATTCGAGGTACTGCAAAAGAATGTCTTAAAAGATCATAGGCAGAGTGCGAATCAATTAAACATAGTTTTTTTGATAGTTTGTTAAAAATATTGATTTTCGTTTGTAAAAAGTTAAAAATAGTTCGTGTAGAAAAAGGGCTTCCTAAAAGTGTTAACTCTTTTTTTTATCTATTTGTAATATAGAAGAAAGCTCAGGATTTTCTTCAACAAAATTAGTAATATTAAAATCTTTAGAAACAGAAGATAATTCACATTTTTTCAAATTTACTTGAAGGTCAGAAGAAGAACATTCTTTAAGAATTTTTTTGAAATCATTTAAAATAATTTCTGGCTCACCAGCAAGGCTGCCGTCGTCTAGGTACCATAAGTTTACTTCGGATATTAAGGAAAGAATGATAGGGTGAATTTATATGCAAAATAAAAGAGAACCTATAGCGTCCCCTTGCTGCACTCCACGCTTAGTAAAAATCAACTTTTTATTCAAAGATAAAAATGATTTTTCCTTGTAACAAGAAGCAATAAAATTGTAAAATTGGGGAATAGACTCTTTTACTTTATGTACCAAATCGTTTCTATTAATTAATTTTAACAATATTTTTAAGCTTTTATAAGAAAAATACATATATTTTTGAACTGCATGAACGGTGGCTTCACAGCCGGACTTGGTAGCAAAACCCAATTGATGAGGACGAAAATATTTTCCGAGTTGTGAATAAAGTCTTAAGCAAATGTATTTTGTTAGAAGCATGCGAAAACACATACCAACTGCGATAGGGTGTATACTGCCATCTTTTTTGTTTAATGTACATAGTGACGCACCAAAAAATATTGGATGGATTGAATGTAGAAGGGAATCAGTTAAAACCACAAAAGAGCAAATTGCTTCAATAAGAATATGCGATGTGTTACCTAGTTCCTCTTGAAATAGGTCTTCCAGATGTTGCGGACGAAAGGCGTCTAAACCTCCAGACGGTCCTGGTCTAAAGGAATTAATTAAATTTTTAATTTCGGAACTCGACACATCATGAAAAACATTTTCATCCGGTGGGTCCAAAAAAACTTCATTGAGGGGAGAGGACGGATGTTTTTGTTTCAGTTTTTCCAATGTAGTTGAATCGTTGTTTGCTTATGTATTTTCTGAACAGAGAAGTCGTATGGACTCTTTGATATCGTTTTCGGAAAGTTTGATTTTAATTTTGCTTTTTAAGTGGTCGTCTTCAGATTTCTTCTTTTTTGATTTTGATTTTGACTCTAAAGGTTTGTAAAAATCTTGAAGTAATTCGTTGGATAGAAATTTTTGTTTATTCCATACTAAAAGATTTTGTTTTATCAAAGTAATTAAAGAATGTTTTTTATTTTTGTTTGATTTTTTGGGAAGTCTTAAAACAGCATAAGGGAACAGGAACAAATTAAAGCATGAACGGGTAGAATTTTCGGAAGTACATTTTCTTAAGAGGTAGTTCGTTTGCTATACAGGAACGAGCACCTTTTGGAATGTGGCGAACTACTGGGACAGTAGATCTAAGTTCGGCTAAATATTCATTTATTTGTTCTCTACTTAAAATACAATTATTAGACATTTCTTCTGAAAAATGTTTCAATTATTTATATTATTTTAATCCCCTTTCACCTTGAAAAAACTTTCCACGGATGAACATTCGATTTTATTTCTAAATTTGGAAGAATTAGGGGATTCGATTCTTTTACCAGGTGGTAAAGATTTAACTTGTGATTGACAATTGTTAATAACTGATATATCACATGATGGTTGTGTCTTATTAATAGTTACGTTTTAGTACTCCAAAATCGTTATGGACCTTTGACTTGTGTATATTAAGGCCATTTTTGTTTTTGAAAGATTTGTTACATAACACGCATTTGTTAGGCTGGTCAGAAATTAAAGGTAAGATGTCGTCTAAAAGAAACTGTAAATCAAAATGTCCACAATCAAGTTTTCCTGAGAAGTTTACTTAAGGTTGTTCTGAAAATGTTATGTTTTCATCAAAAGATCTTGCAGGTGAAAAATAAAAATGAAAATTCAGTTTATAAATATCTGATAAGGCCAGGCATTCAGAAGCTGTTGCGTAAGTTCCATTTTTTCCATACCTGCGATATATTCTTGTTTTCATTTTGTAAGAAATTTTCAAAAATATTCCAATGATTTGAGGAAAGGCATCTTCAACTTTGGACAAAAAACAACTAACTGATCGGAACAGGCAATTTCCATCGACATTAATATATTTTCTTTTCAAATTTACCATAAAAAATTACAATATTCAAATTTTTATTGGGACAGCAGGAAGTTTCAGCGATATTTTCGAAAATCTTCAATCTTGGACTGAATTGGATTCTTCTTTTTGTACAAAGTTACGAAAAGATTTTGCTTATAATTGCCGAAAGTTTGATTTTTAATTACTTAATGTAAAAATGAGTAAATATTAGTATAAAAATTTTTGTTGTCTGTTTACTTGACGGTGATTGTTTATAATACTTAGAAGGTACTGTAAGATCATCAAATTGTATATTTTAACTTTTGACCAGACATTATTTAGGGTATTTGCATTTTTGAATGTTTTAAAAATGTCAAAATGAGTTTTATAATTTTTCTGCCTAACGTCAGTATAAAAGATTTTGGGTTTTAACTAAATCGCGACGTTTTACTCGGGTTTGCTGACCTTTTAAGCTTCTTATAGTTTAAACGAATCAAGGAAAAACCAAATTTAAACGGGTAGTTTATTTCTGAGTCCACATTTCTGGCGACCGTGCCAGGACTCTTCTAGAAGACCTCAACATGAAGAAGCATAGAAAACAGCGTACCGTTTTACCTGGAGCTTTTATCATATTATTAGATGAGCTTAAAAAGTTAATGGCAGCAACTCCTCGGAATAAACAGCAGATTCAAGTTTCCTATGCGATGGTTTCTGCAAAAATGGAGGAGCTACTTGTCAGCGATTAACAAGTCAAGTTGACATGACAGCTTCTGATGTCTACAAGAAGAAGTTTGCAGGAATAAAGCTTAAATACGATGACATGTTCAAAGACGTAAGCCTTAGAACGGAGCATTTTTTCCAATATCAGCAACACAGGAAGGATATTAAATTATCTATCATAGAATTTAAGAAATTCGATGGCGATGTCAAATACTGGTTACTATTTTGGTCACAGTTTAAGAAGGTTCATAAAGCCAGAGATATCGTGAAAATCGATAAAATTAGCTATTTGATTCAGGCTGCGGTAGGCAACAGGAGAGCAAGGCAACTAGTAGAAAGAGTTTCCTTATTATCGACACCTTGACATCTTGTTTTGGCAGACAGGATCTTCAAATTGAGTTCTATGTCAGAGAATTATTAAAGCTGATTTTGTGTAAACTCCAATAGAATAGTCAGAAAATCGCGATTTATCCACAAAACTGCCTTAACAACCAAATTTTTTACAACAAAATTTTTCTCTAGGTTCACCGGCATCTTCAATTTATGCGTAAATTGGGTTAACTCGATTTTAGACTGATATATCATTGACCATTGGTCCGATTTAAAAAGAAATTGTTTTGTTTTATGAAAAAGTGGTTTTTCTAAGATTTTTGTTCTCATGTTTTTTTTGCTATATGTCTTGGATAAAAAGTTAATTCACATCTACCGCCGAAAATAATGATTAATCAAGGTAGCATACATATATTAACATATAATTTGATACAATTAAACATAAAAAAATGTTCCTATAAAAAATTTAGTGGGTTAAATTTTCTTTAAATTTTGGAAAAAATAGCAGTTATTTTAAAAATGACAGAGATAGAGAGCGCCCCAAATGTGTGTGTTTTTATAGAAAAAGAAAGAAATGTTGAGGCAGGCAAGAATTTTTAAAATACTCTTTCAATTTATAGGCACTAAAGCCCTTACCAAAGTCTTCTAAATCACTGTTTTAAATACGTTCCAGTTAATATCCCATGCACATGCCATATTCTGGATTAAACTGGGTTTTTAAAGTCCCTTTCATTATCTCTTCCTCTCTGGAGCACAAACGAAGTCTACGTACCTACTAAATTTCGTTAAAATCGGACAAGTGGTTTTTGAGTTAGGCGCGTTGGTGAGAGACAGATGAACAGAGAGACATTAAGGCAAAAAATTTTTATAAAAAATGTCAATAACCCGTCTCCACTTGGGTACACACTGTATATCCGCAAAAACTCGAAGTTGCCGAAAATCATGTGATCTGCTATAGAAACGTCAAAAACATAGTTTTATTTCTGTCTTGAAAACCGTAGAAAGAAGAAGTAAGGCAAAAAATTTCTCAATGAGACTTTTTATAAAAAAGAGAAGATCAAAAGATCTTGGGAGGAAAGAACGAAAATTCAAAATTGGATGAGTGTCCCACAAGGAACAGACAAACGACCAAAGCGAAAAGAGAAACAATCAAACGATGTTTCGCCCGGAGTGATCAGCGTGGGCTCGTCAGTGGATCCACTAGTCATCCTCAATCCAGATATCATTTATCGCACACTCCGACCTCCAACCCTGAAACACTCACAAATAGGCATCGTTCCGCATGGTACTTATTATAAGTCACCTGATACGGGTTCGTCCTGGCGTGTTAATCTTTCCAATAGAATTATGCTCCTAAGGCAATTAAAACAGAAAAAGAAGTTAAAACCCCCAAATCAGTTACTTCAACCAAAAAGAATATAAAAAAACCAAAAGATTAAAAGATCCTGGGAGGAAAGAACAAAAATTAATAATTGGATGAGTGTCCCACAAGGAACACATAAACGACCAAAGCGAAAAGAGAAACAATCAAATGATGTTTCGCCCGGGGTGACCAGCGTGGGCTCGTCAGTGGATTTACTAGTCACCCTCAATCCAGACATCATTTAACACCATCGCACACTCCGACCTTCAACCCTGAAACAGTCACAAATAGGCATCGTTCCGCATGGTACTTATTATAAGTCACCTGATACGGCTTCGTCCTGGCGTGTTAATCTTTACAATAGGAATATGCTCCTAAGACAAGTAAAACAAGAAGTTAAAAACTTCAAAATCAGTTACATCAACCGAAAAGAATCTAAAAAAGAGAAGATCAAAAGATCTTGGGAGGAAAGAACGAAAATTCAAAATTGGATTCGAAATTTGTCAAACCATTATTTTTTAAAACTGGAATTCGTAAGAATCGTTGTTTATCAGAAATTTTTGCCAAATTGATTGCGCATTCGCCAATA
Source organism: Oxystoma pomonae (assembly GCA_963921995.1). Taxonomy (NCBI): domain Eukaryota; kingdom Metazoa; phylum Arthropoda; class Insecta; order Coleoptera; family Brentidae; genus Oxystoma; species Oxystoma pomonae. Next base: position 73,376,239 of record OY998167.1, on the reverse strand, counting down.
ATACATGAACGGAAGGCGTACAAGCAAATGGAGCGGCGGCGCGTTTCGATGCATTTGTCGTTGCTACGTGCGCATACTTGTATGTACAGGTAGCGTTCAATATTCTGTAGTTTGTTTATAGATGTCACTTGCATTCCAGTTACGAACAAATTTCTGATAAACAACTAGTCTTACGAATTCCGGTTTTCAAAAATAATGTTTTGACAAATTCCGGGTTTTGAATAAAAATGGGTTTTACAAATAAGGAGTTTGATATTAAATGAGTTTGATCAGCTATGGTTTGATTAAAAACCGGTCTTACAAATATCGACTTTGTTATTGAGTGGGTTTGAAAAATTAGGTTCGGCTAAAAAAATTGGTTTAACAAATTACAGTTTTTATGGTGAATCGTTCTTACGAAGAAAATTTTTATTAAATACGGTCGGATAAATTCCTGGTTTGATAAACCATAGGTATTTGTCATTGTCAACTTGATACAATAAGGAAGTTCAATCTTACTTCAAGAATTTGTAGTGCCAACATTGCAGCACTCTATCTCAACTATTTTTTACTATACAGAAAAAGTGTTTTAAAAAAATTATAGAGAATTTTGATACCTACAATTTATATTTGAATAATTTTGTTTAGCCAACAAAAAAACCATTTTAAAATCAGACAAATATTAACCGAAATATTAAGTCGAATACAAAATCTAAGATGTCGGCGAACCTAGAGGAAAATTTTGTTGCAAAAATGTGGTTTTAGGTTTCTAGCATCATCCCCTATTATCCCTGAAAAGTGTGGCTTTTTACTCAGTTTTGCCATTTTAAAGTACTATTCTATTGGGCTAGTAATGCCACGTCTCAAAATAAATTAGAATTAGTAGTTTTATATGACAAAATTGAAACTCAAATTAGAGCACTAGATACTTTAAGCATTACGTCAGAGAAATGTTTAGCTATGCTTTTCCTTCTTATTGAATCTTGTTTTGTGTGTATGGCAAAGGTTTTTCAAACATTTGAATTTGACAATTTAGAAAGCTTAAGGTCGTAGTTACAATCGGGGGAATTATTTTTAGCAACACTGTACCGGAAAACTATGTCGACCTGATTTTGTTGCAAAATTTTACATCATTGAATTTTTTTTCTATGGCAACGCGGAGACTTTATTTATAATTTTTAGTGCCGGGTCCAAAATTTTAGGTTAGGTTACTTATTTTGACTTTTCGCGTTGTGCGCCGCTAAAAAGCCAACTAAAATACTAAAATAAAAGAAACCATTTATTGCAGAAATACCTCCTAAAAAAACGCTACCCAATTACGTATTAAAGTAATTGGGAGTAATGTTAAAGGTTGCATATACAGGTGCATTTATAATTGAATTGGAAACACTCCCGCTAGCTGATATCGACAACAGGTTAACTTAAAACGCTAGACGATATAATTGTATTCTATTTTAAACAGGATCGTCAACGACTAGCAAGAGTCTTTCCAACCTCTAAATGGAGCTTTACTGACCTGTTTTGTTAGTACTCAAGTATCCGGGGTTTTTTTGAAACTGAGGTTCTAAAATCTATCCTTCTCTCGAATTGTTTTTTTTTTCAAAACAACTCAGTTACCATGGAATCGTATAAATTCTGCGGTCTATCGGACAACACTTGAACTGTGTGTGTCTCCCAAATTCAATGTGTGAATGATTGATCTGTTTTCTTTTCCGGAGTTTTTATTTTCTCTAAAGCAAGGAAATATAAAAAGAAAAATGTAATCCAAAGGAAATTGTGAATATTTCTCAATTTTTTTTTGTAGAAAAATTTGGAGGAAAAAATAATTAAGAATTTTGAAAAATCCTTCAGATATTTTTGTTAAGCATTTAGAAATGATCACCCCTGCAAAATTTCAGCTAATTCTGATGTTTAGTTTTCCCTATGCACTCTAGTAAAAGATTAAAAAATTAAAAAACGAGGCGTTGTCAGTTTTTTTTTAACTTAAAATCTGGGGAGAAAGTTTAGCCTTAAATACGAGCCATTTAGGAGGTTCAGATTCTTCTAAGTTGGACAAAGCCGAAGTTGAGAATGAAAAACGTATCGCGTTAGTGTCGGAGGGCCTCGTCGGTCAAGGAAACGGCGCGAGTTCTAGTGCTAAAATTACTTCGGACTGTTCCGGCAAAAAGAAGGTGAGTTTACCGGTACCCACTGCTGCAAATTTGGCGAATGTTAGTTCCTCTAACTGTGTCTTTTGTGAGGGTGGTCATCCTAGTAAACATTGTTTTAAAGCCCAGAAGATGTCCCTAGAACATAAAAAAAGTATCTTTACGTCGAAAAAGCTGTGTTTTAGACCTCTAAAACCAGATGCCAAGATTAAAAAATGTCGTGGATATACTAGATGTGCAGTTTGTGAGAAGTCTTATGTTGAGTCGCCGATTCATAAAAAGACACAATCTGAGCAAGGCAAAAGCAGCAGTAAAAAGAAATATGAAATTTCAAATATTCACAAATCGAGAACACACCATACGTTTGTGCAAACTTTATATATATCAGTCTTTGGTACTAATGGTTCAAAAAACGTCAAAGTGTTACTGGATAGTGGTTCTACAAGGTCATACATTCTGAAATCTACTGCCAAATGGTTGGGTTGTCAAACCATTAGTAAAGAAAATCTACTTCATTGGTTTCAATGGTACAAATTTAGCCATTCTTATACCAACTCGTCCATGACACCTTTAATAAACAATTCTGCAATAACGACCTTGTGGTATCTTGATGTGCTGGGAATTGAAGAACCAAGCAAGAACAGAATTTTCAATTTTATTCCTATTTTCAGACTTAGTTTTATTAAAAGACACACACTCACATTCTTTACCACATTGGTGTCATTTTAAATGAGCAAATTCAACTGTGTAGTAAATTTGACGAAAATGAAATTTTATTAATTGCCTTTTCTTTTATTACTGAATTTTATGTAATACCTAACAAGATATTTGGTATAGGCGTAGTATCTCAGGGTGCGCAGGCATTCCGCACGCAGGGGCTGTCATCTATACCGAAGTGCGCAGACGCCCCACACGCAGGTTCTGACATCTGTAAATCTGACAGCTGAAAGATATAAATTTTTGAACACACCCTGTATACTACTACTACTACTACTACCCTGTATTTTTAAAATAACCTATATCTAGTACTTCTTTTTGGTCCAACCTGTATACTAGATCTTACCCTCTCTCTCACAGACATTAAGGGTGAGATTTACTAAAAGGGTCTAGTCTATTTTAGAACAGTCCTGAGTTTAAGTGAAATTTTTAGTTTTAAGCATTTTAAACCAACGCTCCTTCAGTTTTAAACATAGTTTGAATTATAAAAAGAATTTTAATAAGTTTGTTCATTGAATAATCATTTTAACACAATCTTTTGTTGGATTTAAGAATAAAGGTTCAATTTATAAGAAAAGAATATTAAAAAATTTAAACCCTCGCGGAGTTTAAATAGGAAACACTCTGTAGAACAAATTAAAATTGGGACTATATGTCACTCTAATTGAAACTTGCCCTTATTCGTTAATTTTTCCAATTAATACATAATGTCACACAACGATTTAGATAAGTAATAATAAAATAAGGAGTAGATTAATTTTGTATTTATTTCAAAGGTGTCTTTATTTATGAAATTTATTAAAAAACTTAAATGCAAGTTTTTTTTACATTTCTGTCACTATCGAAATTTCAGTTTAAAAATATTAGCGCTGCGTGTAATCCCAAAGAGCGAGTTCGGATCTTTTACCTCTGCTTGCACCTTGGCTTGCACCAACCTCTACTGATGAAAGTTACAGCTTTAAAGTGAGTAGGCTTTGAGTAAGGAAAGTTTTTTTGACTGAGCTTTTAGATAACCTCAATGTTTTACTTTGAGTTTGCAAATAAATTAATATAGTTGTTTTGGGTTTTTTTGATTGATATATTTTTCGTGCATAATCAGTGACATTCACTTATGGTTGTTTTGCTTCGTAGTGCCCTCATAAATATATTTTTTGTGCTGAAAACGGGTTCAAATTATGGCGTTTTTCTGGACAAAATAGGAGGTGTTTTATTGGTTAATGAACAACTTGGGATATTAAATAAAGTAAATTAATGCTTGTAAAAACGGTTACTTAGGGAAATTATAAACGAATTTATTACCAAATGCCACAAAACAATCCTTTCTGACGGCAATAAATTTAAACCATCCCCCCTGAGGTGTTCTAAAAAATCGCCAACTTTATAACCTGAAACACAAATAATTAGGCTATTATAATGCCAAATTTTTGGCGTATTCGCCATTTGTCATTTTGAAACCTGTAAAAAAAATAGTTTTAGGGCATTTTCTTCTGAAATATGGTGTATGTTCAGAAAAAAGTAGTTTTTCATTGGTATTTTGCAATAACAATACAATATAATCAATAACTTTGTGTCTTTTCTGTATGGGTAAGTGTTTTTTGAAAATTGGTTTTAAAATTTAGTACTCATCACAGGTGTAAATATATAGACCTGTGGGGAGTACGATTTTAGATTTGAGTAAATCCCACTGTAAAAGTCCTTGATGCGTTTCGTCTGCTGTATTTAAACACGATGGCGTTGGAGATTTTTTATATTCTATCTATCTTTGCCGTCATTTTCACTCAAAAGTGACAGAAAATTAATCAGTGTTCTGTCAATATGGCGGTGAAGGTCGAGAAAAAAACACTGGTGATCGGATTTTTTGGAAAGGGTATTGAACAAACGTCTAACATTAATACTCACCAATATTTTTTTAAACGTGATATATCAGTGTTGTAACACTAATTACATATTTGGTTAAGACAGTTTAAAATAAAAACAAACATAATATAATTTTGGATTGACTCAGGATAAAAAACTTCAAAATTGGTGTGGCGCGAGTGTTAATAAAAAGCAAAGTATTTTTGTTTGCAGTTTAAAAAACTGTCAACTGTTTTGCCCATAAGGTTATGTAACTTTCCTATGTATTCAACAGTGCTGTAAGAAAGTAGCTTAAAAATGTATTATTATAGCCAACTAATTTTTTTGTAACTGTCATAAGATGTATTACGGTTAACTTGGTCAGTTTTTATAAGTTAGTATTTAAAAAGTTTATTGATATAACCAAATTTTTGAAGCAATTTTTAGATTAGGTTTAGTTAACATGTTCCTTTTTTGTTTAAAGCTTTTAAACGTCGATGAGTAAAGATGATTTTGTCAGTTTACTGTTACTTTTTTAATGTACTACTTAATTGTTAAATAAAAAAAAATGATTCTAATTTTACGAAAACACGTAAATAAGAAATTTTGTTTATATTTTTCAATACATTTTAAAACAGAAATTTTTGAATAAAAAGAAAAGTTCGTGCATCGAACTCACATTTTCCTTTTCAATTCATTCATGGTTGCTTATGTTATGCTTCATAAGCCAGGAGGGCGATTCAAGTTGCGGCCTTTTTATAACGACCCGATTTCCCAGTGGGGAATGCTGGCAACATCGCATTCTGTGGTTTGTAAGGTCACTTCATCTCTCTGTTAATGTTGACTTTTGTCATTTTTGTTTGCTTTTTCCCTTCGTGAAGCTGTTTTTTTTTTAAGTGCGGTTGTTAAGTTTAATGCATTACAAACGGACTGAGAATTTAAATTTTATTATCAAATAAAGATTCGCTTCCCGAATATGTATTTTGAGGCACACCTTCTCCACAGAGTACCAAATTCAATTCCGGCACTCATTTGCAAACCAAAAAGAAGCGAAATTTTACAACAACAGCCCTAAAAAGAAGGTAAGCATATATTTGAAAACACGGATTTGTTATCTGCAAAAAATCTGATTTTAGGATTTACCACTCCTCAATATATATTAGATATTTTATTTGATTTTAACTGTAACTAAAATTATAGCAGTCGTCCCTATATTTTATTCAAGTTTTTGACACCCATAGTCGCAAAAAACAGTTTTTTACAGGAAGACCAACAAAATTAATTTATTCAGGTTTATTGGCTACACCAGTGCACATTAAGTGTATAAAGATATAATATATAGTGATACATTCAATGCCCACTGGTTTGACCAAAAGAAACCTCATATTAGACACTTAAAGTAAATTATTACATCTATTGGTATCCGCAACACCTTCAAAATAACCGCAAAACTCGCTACATTTTGGACTACTAAATTTTGACCGAAATTGACTGAACACAAAACAGCACTATCCAACCTAACCCAACCCAACCACATAAACAACAAACAGTGATAAAGTCATATGGTATGACTATCATAACTTGTCAAAAGATCAAAGAGAGACATGTTGTCAGTCCCTCTATCTTTCTACATCTTTATTCCTTACCGCCTCACTGACATGAAAGATATATTACTAACTAAGGCTTTTTTTATACTGACCAGAGAGACTGTATAAAATTTGCCACAGAATTCTATGGCCATGCAGGATCCAAACCATATATTTGTTTTCATTAAATAATGTCATGTAAGTAAATGCGGTTTGCTGTAACGCCATGTTAACTTATGTATATAATGCCGTAAGCTGTTGTCCCCTCAATAATTATAAGTATAAAAATTTTCTTTTATTTTAGTTATTTATTAATGGCAACAAATTAAACAATAAGAAAATATCCTCTAGATTTGTAAATCTTTTAAATGTAGCAATTTTAAAATCAAAGAAATTGATTTGCTTTCCCAAGCTTTTACCTTTAAAAACTAACTGAGTAATAGTAAGATACATAATTGGTGCAATGAAACAAAGAAATGTCTGTCAGTTGGTGTGTGCATTCCAAGGTGCATGAGGAAATTGGTTAGGTTGGTTTGAGGGGCTTTTTAAGGTTGATTTCTCATTTAAAATATTTTTTTTCTTGAATTTTGTTATTCAGGTTAAAATATATATCTATATAATTTGTATGTAGGATATTTCCTTATTAGTATAGGCTTCAATTAGTTTGTCCAATAGAATTTAAATTTACAATAAATATATCAAGTTCCCGCTTTGCAGTGTCAAATTCTATTGAATGCTTCCTATTCTGAGGAGATTGGTTAGGTTGCTTTGAAGGGCTTTTTTAACGTTGATTTCTCATTTAAAATATTTTTTTTTTCTTGAATGTTGTTATTCAGGTTAAAAATATATATCTTCTTATTAAAAAAGGCCCAATTTTATTTTTTCTAAAAATTATTTTAACAGAGCAGTAGGTATCTGACTATCTATCCTTTTGTTCCTTATATCATCATTGGCATTACCTATGTACTTTCTTCATTGCTATTTGCATTGACAGGAACGACATGTTAAAGATCTAACAACATTGTTAAAAAATACCACATCCAACATATTTTGATATTTTAAAAAAAGCCACAAACAAGCTTGTATTTGCTTCAAGATGGCTTGTATATAGTGCGTGACTAACTAGATAAAAGGACCAAGATATTGTGCCACTTCATTTGCTCCAAGACTATTTTCTAACTTATATACTTTTTAACAATAAGTATATACGTACTGTTTTTTAAGAATAAGTTTATTATATAAAAAAGTCAAAGCAAGTCTTTTTATATCATTGAGCCTTTATTTTTGGATACACAATTGCCAAATGTGATAATTTTTCTAACGCAAAAATAGATTCTAGGGGAAACATAATTTATGCATTCATAATATTACAACTCTTTGTAGTCGTCCGGCTTAAGTCCCACATAGCAATCAGTCAATTGTTCATTTTGTGCAGAAAGCATGAAATTTGCCACATTTATTCTTTAGACAATTCTCTAAAATTTTGATCAAGGAAATCGATGATCGTATGTATAGGAGCCAAGATGGCGGCGATTTTTTCAAAATCGACGTCTATTTTTTTTTAATTGTAGGTTTACCATCAAACAAAGTTATACTCGAATCCATATAATTCGTTAGAGAGGAATTAAAAAAAAATGATTAAATTAACGTATGACATATAGCGTCCTTGAAAAGTGACATATAATTTTTTTTAAATGCATTTTGAGAGTCTTTTCTTTTATTATTTTTCATAATTTAGCAAGCCGCGACAGGTCTTTTGTTGTAACTTTATAATTTAGAAAGAACATCAACATACCTTTTCTAATTGACTTCTTGCTTACAGGGTGATTGGTTTCGTTATACCAGGCCAGTCAAAGTAAGATTTTTTAAAAAAGGTACATTATCATCCGTATCTTTTTTAGTTTTTGAGGACAATACGTCAAATTTGGTAAGATTATTACAACTGTCAAGGTCAACTGATATTCTACAAAAAATTTGGATAGGTGGCGCTGCGGACGATCTGGTACCCAAATTTTCGATTTTAAATTGCTAAAAGTTCATACTTTTTTAACAGCTTAGATTAGACATGCAGTTTTAATAAAATAATTGATTATGTGCAGCTGAAGTATGTAGATTTTTATAAAAATAATTGTAGTTTGATATGGTCATTGGTCGCCCAATTTTTTTTTTTGAGTATGTAAAAAAACGGGTTTTTCAACGTTTTCTTCAATTCTTCCTAGCGACCAAAAATTTGGCTGGCTACACGTTGATAACTTCTGATGAATTAGAAGGCCCCAACAAATCGATTCAGGTATCAAATTCCAAATTCTATCAGACCGTTTTTACGCCATAGGACAGTAAAGGTAACCTAACATGTGTTTAGTCGCCCCGAATAGTACCCTAATGTACCCTATCGTTCATTTTTTGTGAAAAGCACCAAATTTGGTACGCTTACATTTTTAACAATTTTTTAGGGTCATGGTCAAGAAAATTTATGATCGGATATGCAGAAACCAAGTTGGCGGTGAATTCTTCAAAATGACGTTCTTAAATCGAAAGTAACTCATCAAAAAAAAAATTCTACTTGAATCTATAGAACCTAATGAAGACAAATTTGACAATACTAGTTAAATTGCCGTGCTACCTTCCATGACCTTGAAAAATGTCAACTTTTTCATGGCCTCTTTTTAAAATCTTTTATAATTCTGAAAACGTCCTGCTTTATAATTTTAACATGACATCAACACATCTCTCCTAAGTAACTTTTTGCTTACAAGGTGATTGGTTTAGTAAGATTTAAAAAAAAGCCACATTATCATCTGTTTTTTTTTTATTTTTTAAAATAGAATTTTCAAATTTGTTACGAATTTTTAATGCTACCTTATCAACTAAATTTTTTTTGGATAGGTGGTGCTGCGGACGACGTGCTATAGAAACATCGGATATTAAATCTGATAAAATATCAGATGTTTCTATAGCACGTCGTCCACAGCGCCACCTATCCAAAAAAATTTTAGTTGATAAGGTAGCAAAATTCTACTTTAAAAAGTAAAAAAAAAAAAACAGATAATAACGTGTTCTTTTTTTAAATCTTACTAAACCAATCACCCTGTAAGAAGTCACTTAGGACAGATGTGTTGATGTCATGTGAAAATTATAAAACAAGACCTGTCGCCGTTTTCAGAACTAGGTATAAAACATTTTAAAAAAAGTATAATTTTTTTTTGATGAGTTACTTTTGATTTAAGAACGTCATTTTGAAGAATTCGCCGCCAACTTGGTTTCTGCGCATCCGATATTAATTTTTTTTGACCACGATCCTAAAAAATTGTAAAAAATGTAAGTCTACCAAATTTGGTGTTTTCCGCAAAAAATTAACAATAGGGTACATTAGAGTACTATTCGGGGCGACTAACCACAAGTTAGGTCAACTTTACGGGCCGTAAAAACGACCCAATAGAATTTGGAATTTCATTTTTATTCATCAGAAGTCATCAGTGTTTATATCCAGCGAAATTTTTGGTCGCTAGGATGAATTGAAGAAAACGTTGAAAAACCCGTTTTTTTACATACTCACAAAAAAAATTTAGGCGACCAATGTCCATATCAAACTAAAATTATCTTTTATAAAAATCTTCATATTTCCGCTATACATAATCGATTAAATATGCATGTCTTATTTAAGCTATTAAAAAAAATATGAACTTTTATTAAATTTAAAATCGGAAATTTGGGTGCCACGTCGTCCGCAGCACCATCTATCCAAAAATGTTTTAGAATATCAGATGATACTGTAGGTTTTTAAAAAAATCTTATTTTGACTGGCGTGGTATAACTAAACCAATCACCCAGCAAAAAGTCAATTAGAAAAGTTATTCTGATTTTCTTTCTAAATTATAAAATTACAACAAAAGACCTGTCGCGGCTTACTAAACTATAAAAAATTATCAAAAAAAAAATCTCAAAATGCATTTTTTTAAAATAAAATGTCATTTTTCAAGGGCAATAAAGGACATACGTCAATGTAACCATTTTTTTTTTCAATTCTCCTCTATCGAGTTATATGGATTCGAGTATAATGTTCTTTTGATGGCGAACCAAAAATTAAAAAAAAAATAGACGTCCATTTTGAAAAAATCGCCGCCATCTTGGCTTCTATAAATACGATCATCGATTTCCTCGACCAAAATTTTAAAGAATTGTCTAAAGAATAAGTGTGCCAAATTTTATGCTTTCTGCATAAAATGAACAATTGGGGACCTAAGCCGGACGACTATTGGAGTGAGGTGAATTTATGAAATTTTTCAGCCATAACTTATTAAAATTGTTATTATTAAAATTGTCTTTCTCAAGAAAAAAAAAGAAACGAAAAACGTGTGTTGATTAAAAGTAATAAACATGAATTCTCTCTTGGGTGTTTAAGCTAAAAAGCCCGAAGACCATTGTGCTCAGGGAAAAAGAAGAAAATAAATTATCTCCAGTCTTGAAGAAAAACTAGACAATAAACAATAAACATTTTTTACAAAATTATTTATTTAACTATGGTCGTTTTTTGGTTTTACAGGGAGAAAGATGCTGATTCTACTCTTGGTTCTACTGCAGAGATAAGAAAATAGTGGCAATGATTGCCACCACAATGATATGGAAGGACGTTTTGAAGGGGGCATACGGTGTCTTGCTATCTTATCTAATCATATTTAGAGCAGAAAATGTGGATAAATTTGTAAATATGATGTTGATTAGTCTATTAGCTGATTTATAAAATTTATTAATCACGTTCTCACGGCCGACTGAATACAGATTCAATACCTTGTCAAAGCTTCATAAAAATGTTCTCTCTTTATCCCTTTTTTTTACTTTTTAACCCTCCTTTAGACTTGGGGACAAAAAGCAATACTCGTTTTATAAAAACGGGAAAGAGAATATTGAATATGTATTCAGTCAGCACAACAGAATTAACTATTTTTTAGCAAGAACGTCTAATGTCAAAAATGCAAGATAGCGGAGTAAATTAAATATTAAGTCTTTTAAGAAATAGGCAGTTTAAGTTCGTCATACGCGTAGACGTGGAATGTGGCGCAATATTCTGCCTTCTTTTTATCTCTAAAAATTTCGTTTGTACTGTAACTGTAAATTAAAATAACGAGGAATAAAAAGTCAACAGAACTTTATTTAGTGTATATAGTTAGGTACTAAAACAAAATTCCAAATTGTTTGTGGGATAACCACATCCCACTATTTCCATTGGCTGTATTTTTGACACTCGTGCCTGTAAGTGAACAAATAATCTCACTTATTACCTACCCTGAACCATGTGAAAAGTGAGATAGGCAAATACTCGCCGGTTTATGATTGTAACTTTTGCTGAACCATTGATAAAATTAGGAATGCATTTAACAATCAAAACAAATTAAAACTATATTATATGCATTAACAGGATGTCCGCTATATTTTGAATTTTTGACTCCCCCCGTTAGTGTCGTTATTATTTTCCAAGCACTTCATTTCCCATTTCCATAAACTAATTTTAACTGTGGCCAATTTTTCATTTTTATTAATTAACAAAAACCTTTTCAAATTAGTAATAGGTAAACTTAAAGATAATACCAAATCCATTACTTAAGTAGTAGCGGAAGGGCGGCTTTTTAAGACTGGCAATTAGGCCTTATAGACTCTTTTAGACACGTGCCCCTTAGGATAAAATTTTGCCTGACACCTCCTTGTCACCGGTCAAAGGTGATTCTGCTAATATCGATACCGTCCCAGCAAAACTTTGTTTTAAAAGTAGACTTTCTCCCCAGCCTTCCGCGGTCATATTAAGTTGACTCGAAAATCGAAGTTCAATGCCGGTTTTACTAGTCACTATCGGAGTACCGTCAGACACATCCTTTGGAATGATCCCGCTGTCGGGAGTTCAGTCCAGCCCAAATATATTTTTCTTCAGTTTTTTCACTTAAAAATGGCCGCAATCTTGCATTTATTTCCCACTTTATGAACAACTAGTCGTTTTGAAAATGGATACCTACATATTAATACGGGTTTCGTTTAAATACACAAAGTGTATGTTCATTTCACATTTGCTATGATATTTGAATTTTATTGACAAAAATTTGCAAAAAATGATACAGCTTTTTTATCTAAATTATTTTCTGAGGTTCAAAATATAGCGAGACATTGCCCCTGTATATAACGGGGAAATATTTTTGTGTAGTGGCGCGAGATTTACTAGTACCAGTCGACCAAACTCTTGATATTTACCTAATAGAACAGATTTTCCACATTCCTCATCCTCAAATCGTTTCATTATGGGGCTATAATCTAAAATGGCACTGCTAACGTATTCCAATATCCCTGAGTTCAAGAACATCATCCAACAACTAACTTATTGTGAGTAACATCCTTTTTGTTTCTGGATATCTTTCCATAAACGCCTAAAAAAGAAAACCATAATATTTAAATTTATTCTTAATATAGGAACAAAAGGAGTAAAATTATAATCCATTATATCAGAATTAAAAAACGAAATGGAATATGAAGAGAAATATTCTTTTGGCATACTTTTGTATACTTTTGGAAGAAAAAAACATACAAGGTGAATTTTAAATAAATTGAGAACCTTTAAAAAAAATTGGTGCTAAATAGCACGGATAGTCCACCATACAATCAATTACTTTATGTTCAAAGGAAATGAAAATATCTCGAAAACTTTTAAAGTTTTGAAAGACTTGAACCTTATTGGGAAATCAAAATAAGCAAAGCGCCCTCTAACCTAAAGCCCCCAACTATCCTAAAGCCCCCGATACCATGGCAACTGCAGGTCTTTTGTCAACAAGGCCCACAGTAGGCAGAAGGGTATTTTTACGTTTTCTGACAAAAACCATTCGAGGTTATGTTTATCTTTCAAAAATATTTTTTCAAAAACGTATATGAAACCACTCCGCGTGTGCGGTCGCCCGCCGAAAATGGCCCTATGAAATGCCCTAGCGCTGCGCAAACATTACCGCGAGTTTATTAAAGAACCAAGAGAACTTTACTGGCTCGCTGGAATTACTGGGAATTCGCCTAGAAACATTCCCATAACTTCACATAATTTTGTTTTTATTTTGATTCAATTTTTTTTTAATTTAAATTATTGCGGCATAAGTTATGTGCAAGTTTACTAGTGAAATCTTAGAGGCCTAAGGATATATTTTAGATCCCAACAGCAGTTTCAAAAACACACGGATAATTGAGTATTAACAAAACAGGTCAGTAACGCTCCATTTAGAGGTTGAAGAGACTCTTGCTAGTTCTTGATGCTCCTGTTTAAAATAGAATATGATTATTTCGTTTAGCGTCAGCAGCCGATTTTTAAATCTGCATGCTTTTTAAGTTAACCTGTTGTCCTTAAATCAGTGGTAACAGCTAGCAGGAGTGTTTCAAATTCAATTATAAATGCACTTGTAAATGCAACCTTAAACACTAAACCCAATTACTTTAATATATAGTTGGGTAGCGTTTTTTTAGCAAGTAATTCTGCAGTAAATGGTTTTTTTTTTATAATAGTATTTTACTCGGTTTTTTTTTATGAAAAAAATCTTGTATGTAGGCACTGACTAGGGTCCCTAAAGTTAAAATTTATGAGCGCTGGAATTGCTAAAAAGTGCTGGGTTGGTTTGAGTTCAGGATTTGGGTGGTTTAGTTCCCGCTTTAGTTTAAAACAATGAAAAAAGTTTCATCACTGGTAAATTTGAACTTCCTAGGGGCTCAGGTAAGTGCTAAATAGGTATCTAAAGAAAACTGTTTACCACACTAATACCGTTTAGCCTTAATATATTAAGTGAGCAGCATGAAATAATACTGTGGAAAATTTTACTGATAAAAAGTTATTCTTAGGGCCAGTTTCTCAATAGCGGATTATCAGTAACTCGCGAGCTATAAATCCCAGTTTTCTTGCTGTTTTTAAGCCAATATTTTTTTTAGGTTAACCCTGAAGTAAGGTAACTTACCCTCACCTTGAAGCCCTGGTTATCCTGGAGTTAATTTTAACCTGATTTAAAATATAAATAGTTGCTCATTCATCTTTCAAATAAATTAAATACACAGGATCAAATACTATGTGTGTATGTCATAACTGGTGGTTAGTGAACACTTCTATGAAAGTTGAATCATGCACTGTGAACCTGCTTAGATTTTGAAACTCATATAACACAGGAAAATAAAACAGCAGCAAAAAATCTTTTAAACAGTTTATAAACATGTGCCACTCAAAAGAAAATTTTTAAGAAATATTGGTTGTCCTCGCCTAAAGTGCTAAATATAGAAACAAAATTTAGAGATGGAATATTTCTTGTTATTTTTATTATTCTTTTAGGAGCTGTATATAATATCAAAACATATGGAGCAGTGGATATTTAGGCAACTACCTAAAATGAAAAAGAAGAAGATTTTAAAGTGCCACCACCCAGAGAAGAATAATAATCTCTAAATTAAAAAGTCTACAATTTGTACCCAAACATACAGAGCAGTGGATATTTTGCCAACTAAAATGTATAGCAAAACAAGATGGTTCTATAGAGTCAGCACCAAACAAAGAATAATAATCTATAAACTCAAAGTAAAGTAATACAAAATTTATTATAGTCTAGATCCGATATCAAAAATTTATTTACTGGACCTATTTCTGTACATGTTTTGAGCCTCCTCTCATCTATTTCAATTCCATTAGGAAAAACAGAAAAAACTATACACAAAGAACAAAACAGAGAACAATTTTGAAGGGGGACACTTACAGATACTTTTTGGCTCTGTTGGAAATTTCATAGGGTAATTTTTATCTCTGGAATTTAAAAAGGGAAAGGTCTTTTAAACGTCTTTACTATTAATTATGTCAAAATTTTAAAAAGCTAGGATGACTGGTGTTTAAGATATTTGCTTTTAAATTTGCTATGGAATGAAGAAAAGGTTTGAACCTTTTCAGCGGATCAGTTTGACCAACAAAATTTAAAGAATAAAAGTAGGGTTATTTGGATGGTATGTTTGAGAAAACAATCAGAAAAAAATCATGAAATGTTTATTCCCTTTTTATTATAAAAAATGTAACTTTAAAAACCAACGTTTTTTTCCTGACTTTTGTGCAAGAAATTGTTTATTTGTCGCTCCTTGACAAATTTAAACTTAATATCTTGCATGTTTGTAAAGCAATTTAAACGATCTTCTAAATAAGATGTCATTCGAGCCACTTTTTTAATATAATTTCTCCTGGAAAAACTCATATCCCTCAAGTCACCCCCAAAAAGCCTGTTTATGGAAAAAAATATATTAAAATGTAATTTCTAGACTATTAAAATTGTATAATGTTTTTCAAGTGTTCACCAAATACTCAAAAACACCTGTGTTATGTTTTCGTTGAACATGAATTTGAATTATTTCAAGCAAAAGTCAAGATGCCAATGGGCTTTTTTCCATGTTTGAAGGAAACGCTTGATAATAAAGGTTTTTTGATGGATTTTGGTAGCCAAGCTAACAAATCCAAGTGATGAAACTCTGGCTCCTTTGGGAGAACTCCAAAAAATAAAAAATAATATAGGAACCATAAGGGTTCTAAGAACAGATTTAACAGTAAACATTTTTTTTAATACACATCAAAAATGGACTATATATAAATCCATTTTTGTCGGAATATATACTTTTTTTGACACCCCAAATATTCCAGATAGCGATGATGGCGACTTAAAAGCACAAAATTTTGACGAGAAACTAGATCGAGTACACACGTATAATACATTATCCTCAGGGTTTTTGGAAACACTGATTCCATTTTTTAGAATAAACATTTTTTGGGAATAATATAATTAAGGTTTCTAGGGGCAAAAAGAATCGTAAATGACAAAAAAACTTGTGACCTCAATTAAGAAATTTTTGGATCAACTGAATTCATTTTTGGTGTAAAAAAAACTTTTAGGGGTAATTTAAGGGGCCTAAGGGTAAGTTTTAGGGGTAAAGTGGTAAAAACAACATACTATTGATAGAAAGACATCACTTTTGAAATTCTGGGGTTAACCAAATTCATTTTGGGGGTTAAACAGTTTTTAGGGGTAATGTAAGGAGCCTGAATGGGCAACATAAAAAAATTATTGTTGTAAAAGATATGTGATATATTGATTTAGGGGTATTTTGAGTCTTCCAAAATTAATTTTGGTGTTCCAGTTATTACAATAGGGATTCAGACGAGGATTTAGATGTAGTTTTAGGGAAATATATCGATTTGGATATTTTTAAGTCTTCTAAAGTTGTATATATGTTAAGAGGTAATATAAGTTTGGGCTGGGTCCCAAAATTTTGTCCTAAGATCCTTCTATTATCTCCAGAATTTTTTTTTTATCCAAAGAATGATATCAGTGGATCCCAAAACCCTCAATTTGATATATCATATGTCTGTATTTGATCTGGTTTCTTCTAAAATGTTTGTGTCCCATCTTAAATATTTTGAGTTTTACAAGGGTATCAGAGTGGCATTAATCGGATTCATAAAATGTACACCTGTACCAATTAAAATCAATGTTTACTTTTAAAACTGCTACTAGAACCCTTAGATACTTCTAAGAATTTTTAAATCACATAAATAGATTACGGGAACCCAAAAAACCCTAAATTGATGTATCAGATGCCTATATTTTGTTTTATTTTTTTTATTAGTTATTTGTAAAAAATGGTCACCACCTTGAATATCTGGGTTCAAGTTCCCCAAAATCAGTCAAAAATATCTGTTATCAAGCTCTTTCTTCAATTTTGTTGTTTTCTCTAAAGAAAATATTTTTTCAGTTCATACACTTATACTTTTGTTTTTTTTTTAATTTCAGAATCTAACCACGTGAAGCCTGATATTTGAAACTACAGCTACTAATTGGCGGTTCCAAAGAAGGAAAAAATAACATGTTATTCTTTTCTTTTTTAAGTTAGATTTAATTTAAATGATTATTAATAAGTATTTTTGAGATAAGTTTTTAAATTAATTTATTTAATTGCATATATATAGGTGTTTATAATGTTGTGGCCATAATCACCTCAACAAGTTGAGCCATGTGTGCATTTAGTTTTACTTCCAAGGACCAGATGCCCACCGGTGGACACAAATCCTCCACTGTTTTGTGACCATCGGTAGGCACGCGGTCCTGAGACGTAAAACAGAAATGCCCACCAAATACATTTAATTATGTTTTACATTGAAATACTTATTACACTCCATTCCCAATTGCTGCAGTCCAGTTTTTTGACACTGACAATGACAGTTTCATTTAGCTTCTGTGTTTAATTATCAGCCGCTATATTGAAATGGGTCCGGAGAATTTGGAATGAGGTCTATATGTAATATGTAAAAATGTAATTTTTCAGCATATTTTTGAAAATTTTATTATATATAGTTAATTAAAATTGCTAAAAATATTTCTACAACACAAAAATGCTATAGTATTCTACTCATATACTGTGAATAACTAAAATGTATAAAAATTGTATTGTTCATTCTGGTAGTTTTCTTGCCTAAATTCCAAAATCTGAAAATAAAAAAAATTAGAGGTAAACATTTGTCTCATTTAGCTACAACGCTTTTTTTAGTACTAGTAAGGAGTGTTTTAATAAATGTTCACTTATAACCAAAACAGAACTCCAAAAAAGAGAAAGTATTTCTGCAACCCTATCTTATCTTATGCATTTTTTACTACATTGGTCATTGGTAATTAGAGTTTTAGTTCAAGGACCTTTTATTAGGAAATTATAGAGATTTTTGGACCTGTAGGTATCTCTTTCAGAAGCTACACATTTCAATTTTTACACAATAAATGATTCACTAACAGAAAACACAAGTTTACATAAAAGATAGCAAGAGATGTAACATTACATTTGGTACCGACCTATATGCCAACAAAAATAAATAGATAGTATTTCTGTGTGTGCAAGCATATTAAATATTAAGTTTTTGGATTTTATTTGAATTATTTATTTTTGAGTTTGCCCAAGAAGTAATAATTTTGGGTAAGGGATTTAAATGAGAAAGGCATCAGTACATAAGGTCAATAACAGAGTTTGTACAGAAAACCTTTAATTGGATTCTATGATGTCTCCCAGTTTTTCCTAACCATTTGTAAAAAACTTATCATAATTTTTTCAAGAATTTTGTATAAAAGAAAACAGCTGCAAAATTTTATTTTGACAAATTTCATGATTCTAATTTGTTTTTAAATCAATTTTTTCCAGATGGGCTTCCAGATTTTCCTTGTTTTTGTATATTTTTTTGTCAAATTTCCTGACCTTTTCAAAGAATAAATTTCTCAACTTTTCTCGGTTTTTCAGTTCCATACATACTCTGACTGATTAAAATTGTTACAATAAGAATTTTAATTCTGAATTTTATATATATACCTTGAAGACAAGAAAAGCAGTGTCATTCCATCTTGATAGATTTCTTTCCTACAATAAGGCATGATTTAGGAAATCCCTGATACTGCAGCTACTTTGCTTATTGCAAGGCTTATTGTATTCCTCATTGCATATTCTTTTCTACTGTTCACATAAGTTTTTTTTTGCCAGGTGGAGCAGCCTTCTTATTAGTATTTTCAGGAACACTCCCTCCTAGACAGTTTCCTCAGGCCAGTATGCTTATTCTTGAACAAACATGAGGGGAATCTTGGACACCTTAAATTTACAAAAATATTCAGGTCCTAATTTTACTTTCAACTCTTAAAAAGTGCATAGAGGTAGGTATTAAAAACTGGACTTTCTCTAGCTTTACTGTAGAGAAAACTTAGAAATAAGTAAACGAGCCAAAGTGAGCAAAATATGCGTCACTATTTTTTTGTATAATATTTTTATTCTTTACCTAATATTTTCATTATAGTCCGTGAGCCCAGGCCTATGAAAATTTATGACTATCTCACCGTTGAGACTTTCTATGTGTTCTTCAAGATGTTCTAGAGACCCCTCCAAACTTAGCCCTTAACTGAGCCCTTAAGTTAAGGTCCTTTCAACAGAATTTCTCGGAAATGTTTAAATTAGATAATGTGACCATGTGTTTTAAATACTTATAAAGCAATCCTTGAAAAATCAGCTGTGAGGAGCTTAATTTAACTTTTCGATGCTATCAAGAGGGGCTTAATGACAAAATATATTTTTTTGACAAAATGTTTGTCCATTTCTTGTTAAAAAAGTTACAATTTAAGAATATATATGTTTAAAATGTCATCTGAGTGGACATAAAGAATAAATATTATGCAAAGTCCGGCAAGGTCTTAACAATTTAAGTTATGGGCTGTGGGACTATTAATTTGTATGCTACCTAATTCCACATATGCTAGTGGTAGTCAACTGAGTAGTCCACACTTCAAAAAGGAAAAACATACTTATTATATATAGGTACCTACATAAAATAACTTGATTTCCAAAGGAATAAAGGCGTATTTAGAGTTCTGTAAGGCAAGTGGTATGAGGTAAGATGCAAGGAAAATAAACAATAACAAATGCATGCTGCTCTTACTGCATACCGCTTGTGGCTTACGGAACACTTACTTTGTTTATATAGGCCTCTTAAAGCGCTTTTATATAAGGATGGTTTTAAGCACTAAATCGATTTTATTTGGAAGCGGTTTATCACTCAAAAGCCCATTCAACACCTTTCTCAACTAAAAGGTCAGTTAACTCCTACTGCCTCAGTGCCCTTTAGCCTACTGTGGCTGCCATTTTCATAACCAAATTGACAAGTAAAACATAGATTTTGTGTCAGTTTGGTGTCAATAGGCCAAAGGATACTAAAATGAAAATAAGTTAACTGGTTGCTTTAGTTAAGAACAGTGTTGGCCTATTTTAGGGTCGTTATAAACACTTTAGTGCATTTCTTCTAAGCTAAAGAAAATACTAAATCCTAGTCTTTCAAAAAATCTGTTGTTAATTAATTAATTAATTATGTTGTTTTATTTGTTTTTTCTTTAAACTGACATTTAATGAAGGACATAACCCTTGAAGAAAGCGATTTTATTTAAAACCATCCTTATATAAAAGCGATTTTAGGTGCGTATAAACGTAGTAACTGAGGACAACAGCATATGCATGCTATAGTTATGGAACTCTGAATACACCTTAAAAGAATCTAAAAGGAAGAAATTTCCTTAAACTAACAACATTGCCTAGTCACTTGTAGTTATTTCAAGGGGTAATTATGCAGTATCCATGCAAATCCGCCTGCGCCCGTTGGTTTTTTTTTTGTTTTTTTTTAAAATTTTTTTTCACCAAAACAACCCAATCCAACACAGTCCAACCCAAACTAACCCAACCCAACCCAAAACAATGAAAAAAACACATTACAACCCCCCTCCAGGCACCCTTTTTTCTCTTTAAAAAAAAAATTGGGCGCAACCGGATTTGGGGCCCTAGGGACCCTAGTAGGTGCCCCCATAAACAATTTTTCATAAAAAATAAAAAATGCCAGAAAACCGTATAGTGCATAATTACCTTTAAAGGAAAAACCAAGGGAAAAACCCTTATAAAGACAACAATACTTATTCAGAAAATGTATAGTCATAAGCACACCAAGAGGCAAATAATGTACTACATTAGCAAAAACCAAGCCACAAATAGAAAAACTTATTGTTTTTGTCTGAAAAATAAACACGCAGTCACATGGACCTAAAGGTTTATTTGCGCGGTGGTACCGTACAGCGGCGGTAATGATAAGGCAAGTTCGGGCTACAGCAACGCATCATGAGTTACACGGAAGCGAAAGTAAAAAAAACTTATGTGCTTTAGCGGCGCGGAATGCGAAATAAAAATAAGTAAACTATCCCCAAATTTTTGACCCGGTGCAAAAAAAGCTCTGGTGTCCCACTGTGGACAAAAATAAATAAACTCTCCGCGTTGCCATGGAAAACAAATGCAATGACGTAAAGTTTTGCAAAAAAATCAGGTCGCCACGGTTAAATTGATTTCCCAATAACAACATTTTTGGGTAATATTTACGAAAACCAAAATATGAAAACCGCATATCATCATCATATCAATACCTGCTTTACTTCTAAAGTTATGATTTTTTTATATATTTGAAGGTTTTTTCAAATAACTCGGAAACTAAAGCTCCCACTAATTTGGACTTTATAACAAAATTTGTAGTCCATGTTCATGGAAACTTAAATTTGAAAACCGTATATGCATACTTGCTTTTGTTCCAAAGTTATAATTAAAAAAAATATATTTTATCCCCCTTCTCCCCCCTTCAACCCTCCATCACCCAACTCAAAGTTAATCGGTTCATGGTCAGCCAATACAGGATTTTTCTACCAAATTTCGTTAAACTCGAGTAAGAGGTTCCTGAGTTATCGTGTATACAAACCGACAACAGACCGAGACAACTTTTTTGTTTTCGTCGATTAAAGTATTTTGGAACCTTAGTAACTCATTTTTGATAAAATTTTGATTAAATTTTAATAGTCCCCCATACCATATTGGTATGGTGAACTAAAAAGTTTAAAATCAAATAGGTGGCATATAACAATGTAAAACGATACCTCTAATATACAGGACAGTGAGCGATATTTTTGACACTGGTGACAGTTATTACATGAGTTAATTGGCAAAATGGTCTCCACAAAAGTTAAAAAGCCACTGAAACAATTAGTAATTGAAATGAGTAAATTGTTAAGAAATCTTTTAAAACAAGGTAATAAGTAAAATTAAATTAAAGATTTTTTAAACATGTCCAATATTTTTTAAATAGAGAAAAATTTTAGCACCCTAATAAATTAAATTGTTTGATGACTTCCCACTAGGATAGTTTTTTCGAAGTTTTTTTGCTGTTTAGATTTTTTCTAAAACGGCATTTTACCATACACCACATACTATTGAAGCAATAATGAAATATTAAAAAAAAACTTTAACTTCTTTTTTTGTTTTATATTGAAATATACTCCTAAGCCACTCGTAGCATAGCTTTTAAAAAATTGAAACTTAAAAGATTTTAAGGTACTTTTAGTGGATGGTGGGGTATAAACTTGCATTAAGGGCTAGTTTATCAATAGCGAGTTAGGCACTGAACTCTCAAGAAAGAAAAAGATAGCTGACATATACCAAATGCCAGAATGAGACAGCTGAAAGGTAACTCGGGAGGTAAATGCTTAACTCGCATTGATAAACTGGACCTAAGTGTATTACCCATAACCTGTAAAAAAGCTCTAAACCAAAAAACTTCTTGGCCAATCCAAAAAAGAAAACCACTGATCGAAAGACAATTTCTTTCTGCGTTTTATGTATTACGTTTTATGTCTATTAAAGATAAGGGTTGCCATGGAAACCGAGATAAACACGATGGTTACACCGAATTATGTACGTTTTCCAAAAAAATTAGCAGATTCAATATAGCTTTTCTAATTTTATTTATTTTTAGGTATTTTATTCTCTAAGCCAACATAAACTATATTTAAATAAACGGAATTTTTTTCATATTATACAGGGTATCCAAAAAACGACCTTACGGTCTGTTGTCTGCCTGTATACAAGATAACTCAAGAACGCCTTAATCGATTTTAACGACATTTGGTAGAAAAATCCTCTACCTGCTGATTATGAACTGATTAACTTTTGGGTAGGGTGGTGGTGGGTTCAAGGGAGAAAAGTGGGATACAAAATTTAAAAAAATTGTAACTTTGAAACCAAGGCAAGTAGCGATACAGGGTTTTCAGATTTAAGTTTCCATGAGTATGGACTACAAATTTTATTATGAAGTCCAAATTCGTTGGAGCTTTCCGAGCTATTTGAGAAAGAGGTAAAATATATAAAAAAAAACATAAATTTAGAAGTAAAGCAGCTATTAATATACAATTTTCAGATTTTGGTTTTCGTAAATATTACCCAAAAATTGTGTTATAAGGTTCAAATCTTTCAAAGCTACAGTTTTCGAAATATTTTCATTTTCTTTTAACAGAAAATAATTGATTGTATGGTGGACTATCCGTGCTTTGTAGCACCAATATGTGATAAAGAAGGTCCTAACAAACATTTTTCACATTACCATTTTCCTGTAATTGTACAGGGTGAGCCAGCAATAGACTGTCAAAACCTCAATTGAGTTTCGACGAATAAATTTCTTTCATAAATGATATTAACGAAGAACTAAAGTACGTACAGTTAATTAACAACTAAATGTAGTTGCAAAGCAGTTTTAAAAAAGATATGTTTAATAAAAGTAGTGGTTTGAAAAAATGATTTGTTTCTTTTTATGACTAATTAAATGAACTATTAAAATAGTAGTTTTTACAAGTAGTGGCTTAAATAGTGTTTTTTTTAAAGCGTTGTTAAAAAAACACAGTTTAGCCACGAGCTGTAAAGGCTATTTTAACATTGTTGAACCTTATAACAGGACGCTACTGAACATTATAAAAAAATAGCAATTATAAAAAAACACAAAGAAACCGGAAAACGAACCAAGCGATTTTTATTGCATCCCTAAATAAAACAAAAACCAACCATGGTTTGCTATTTGCGTACATTGTTTTTGATAAAGAATGCTATGAATGCTTTGACACTGTTATGAACTTAATTTGGAGCAGCCGTACTTTTGACTTTTCCTTATCAGAAAATGGACACTTAAAAACAAATTTAAAAGCAAGCTATTTTAAATACTTTCAGTTAAACTTTTTGAATCGCTATGAATACTATTCCTGAATATTATAAAGAAAAATAAGTAGATCCCGGTAAAGAAAATTTATATAATAAAGATTTTTTAACGACTTCTAAGGTCTTTTTTTTAGCTCACCCTGTATACAAATTAATAGATAGTTACCTTTGGAAAATAAATATTTTGCAATGCCTTGTATTGTCAGAAGAAATGTTTATTGTGTTACTCCGCTTTAAAAATCCGTTTTAGAGGGTGCGATTAAGGGTATTTTCAAACGTCTTTTTTTTGGGTCACCCCAAATATATAGAAAAATAAGTGCCAAACAAAAATTGTCGACAATGGCATGTACAATCATATTTTGAAATTAATTTTTTCATAGACCTTATAGTTTTTTCATAAACCAAGGTCCAAAACGCCATTTTTGGAAATATGTTGAATGAATGAACTTTCATTTAAAGTCGTTTTTTGGACACCCTGTATATTGTTGAAAATTACGTTAACTTAAATATAGTTTATCTTGGCTTAACGAATAAAATCTCTAAAAATAAAAAAATCGGAAAAACCATATGGAATTTTCAAATTTTTTTGGAAAACGTACATAATTTGGTGTAACCATCCTGTTTATTTGAATTTCCAGGGCAACCCTTATCTCTATTAGACATAGAACATAATACATAAAACGCAGAAAGAAATTATATTTCGATCAGTGGTTTTCTTTTTTCGCCTGGCCAAGTACTTTTTTATATTAAAGCTTTTTCCGAGGGGTGGCTCGGTAATGCACTTTGGCTTACGAGCCGATGTCATTTCACGGCAATTTGAAGCATTATTTGGAGGCATTTTGCCTTATTGTGTACACAAAATGACGACCAAGCCACCCCTCTGTTTTTCCACAAAGAAAACACAAAAAAAATGCAAATTTTAGGCTTTTTAATACAAAATCCTTATATCTATCTATTAATTTGTATACAGGTGGTCACTAAAATAGTTTGGCCCAGGTGATCAATGTCTATCCAAGATAAATTACTCCTGCAAACATAAATCAAAAGTCAAAATCTCTGGACCTAGATTTTTTGCGGGAGTATATGATGTGGTCTTGACTACTTGGAGTGCTGAGAAATTTTTGTAAATTAAATATTACTGGACTTACGATATAAAATGCTATTAATTTATATTTTTTTGCCAGCATATCCTCTAATCTGGGAAATATTTCTAATGTAGTTAACAGTAGTCGAAATCTTACCCTATAAGCTGAAAAATACAAAGATACGCCGTTTTGTGATTAAAGCAAGCCACTTGGCACAAACATTTATTGAACCCATGCAAACATTTTTATAAGGGAGGGGGGGAGCCTCCATTAAATGTGCATTTTTCGTTTTTTAGCATTTTACATAGAACTGTAGACTTTATCGTAAAAGTGGTGTTGTGATTTTTTCTAGAGCATAAAATTCTCTACCGATTGAATGTATCACTTGTTGTTATGTTCCTGCGCTAACGCCTAAATTGTGAGACTTTACCTGGAACTTCAAAGAATTTGTTTCAGTATCTTACAACTGAATTTAAAAGTGCTTTATTAATGACATACACAAAATGAAAGCGTCGAGAGTAGATTTTGTTTGTGACCTTTATTTGAGGATAGCCTTAAAATTGCAGTAAGGACCGACCGAGGTG
Organism: Oxystoma pomonae; assembly: GCA_963921995.1. Classification (NCBI taxonomy): domain Eukaryota; kingdom Metazoa; phylum Arthropoda; class Insecta; order Coleoptera; family Brentidae; genus Oxystoma; species Oxystoma pomonae. The sequence goes on along the minus strand of OY998167.1, from coordinate 73,350,692 downwards.
CTTACTAAACAAAAATTTTAAGTTACCTTCTAAGTGTCAGAATTTTTTAAAATTAACAGAAAAACTACAAAAATTGGCTAAAAAATTTTTCTATGCAAGTGGTTACCAATATACACAAGGACGCCTTCAGTGCTCATTTAGATAGTTCAGTTACTCAGAGTACAGTTCTGTAAGAAGCCGATGATCGAATTATTAAACATGCTTACGACCAAGTAAAACAGGGCAAACGGTCCATTTTGGTCAAAACAGTTGATTCAGATCAGAGTAGTTTTATTATGCATTAGTCTTTTTTTTCGTCGCAAAGAGAAGGCTTGAGAGAGCTTTGGATAAGCTATGGTTCGGGAACTCATAAAAAATTTATACCAGCATACTTCATAGCCGCAAAAATGGGACAAGATGAATCATTTGCTTTGCGCGGCTTCCATGCTTTTAAGGGCTGCGATAGTGTTTCGTCTTTCGTTCTAAAAGGTGAAAAAAGCTGTTTAACATCTGTTTAGTCAAACAACAAAATTGATCTTGCCTCTTTGGAAAAATGTTACCATTTTATACAGTGGAGATAAAAGTCTTGACACCAATAAAAAAATCTTATTTACCAGTAAAAACAAACCTCTTCAGAGCCTGACTCCAACATCAGATGCTCTACATTTGCATACTCAAATAGCATATTTGCAAGCCAGACATTTGTGGGGCAACTAAAACGATTGTTTTATGCAGGAATTCAAAGGAGGCATTCAAAATTGCAAGAAGTCCTGCACTAATTATATGTAAGTACCTAAATATTATGTGGGCAAATGCCTACTTAAAATTAACTCTTCTTACTTTTTTTTAGGTTAGCTAGGATGAATTATAGGAGTCTAAAAAATTACAAGTAAAAAATATAACTCTTCCATATATTTGACGTATCTAAACTCTTTTAGGCAAGCACTACTTCTAGAGTTTGAAACAATAATAAAAAGGGACCTTTTTTATTTTGATTTCACTAACCTACTCTAAAATCATGAAATATTGTGGTTCCTTGTTGTTTGCTATCAAACTAATTACCAAGAGCCCAACCACTCAAAACGGAGGTATGCGGGGAACAGCTTTCTCTTTTAAAATGCACATGTATTCCAAACGGGTTATATAACAAAACCCCGTTTCATTAAAGTTTTAACATGAAATGAAAAAATTTCTAAATCCTAATATTTTTAACAAAACACTACTGCGTTAACTCAACGAGAGCTTATTTAGACATAATTTTGAGAAAAACTTAAAAGAAAAAAATGTTTCCCTATCCAGTTATGTTAAATTTTTTCGTATAATGTTAAAACTTTACGTCAAAACTATGTACTTTATGAAAAAAGTGGTAGTTTGATTTTTTATAGAGCATAAAATTCTCTATCGATTTCATGTTCCACTTGTTGTCCTATCTCTTGTCTAATTCCTAAAATATAACCTCAAACTTGATCAATATTTAAAAAATGCACCAAAAAAGTCATACTACCGCTTTTGTGGCAAAGTACATAGTTTTGACGTAAAATGCAAAAAACTGAAATAATGCACTTTTAAAGGTAGCTCCCCCTCCCTGCCAGAGTGGAGGGCAGAGGACTCCCCTCCTTAAAATGTTTGTATGGGTCTAACAAACGTTTGTACCAAGTGGATTGCTTTAATCACAAAACGCCATGTAAATTTATGTAGGTCCTCGACTATATACGACAATCTTTGATATGACCGCCCACCGTCTGGGAGTACAACCCAACTCCTAAAACTAAAAATTAAGGTTAAGAATCAAGATATCTTGCTTTTTAAGATACCTTTAACACGTGGAGCAAGCAAAACCGTTCTAGTTAACGCTAACGTGTACAGTAAACTTTCGGAAGTTATACCACTAGATTTTAAAAATTACAGAAAATTTTTCATTAATGCGTATTTCTATAATTCTACAATTCCGCAGGAGAACTAAAATTTTGAAAGAAAATATGCATGAACGAATAATTATTTAGTTAATCTTGAAGCTCGAGTTTTATTTAGAATATAATTCTACCACAGAAAACCCAAATTACAGAATCAGTGTAATTCCGACTTTAATTCTTTAAAAAAATGATAGCTCTAATTGTAAAAAATGATCTTACCGAACTTTTAACTCATAAATGATATAATCGCAATTATTTCTCTAAATAATTATTTTTCTTTGGGGACATTTACAGGGTGCCGTCTTACGTCTTTCAGAAAATTTATAGTTCATAGAATTGGAACATTTCACCTTGCATGAAATGAGATATTTCTGATTTTTTGATATGTTGTATGTGATAAAGTGGTTATGACAAATCCGAGTTTTCGACCTCGAAAGCTCTCTATATAATTGTTAAGTTGTACAAAAAACCACTAAATTTTCTCACTTTTTGTCAAAATTTTTTTATGGCCTTGGTTACGGCAAAAGTGGCTACAAAAGAAAATTTAAAAACCAAACAAGATTAATTTGGTCTTTGGAGGAAAATAGTTTCTAAGATACAGCAATTTAAAGTTTTGCAAAATTTCCTAAAACAAAATTTTGACAGTTTTTTTTAGTGTGTGTCAATATTGAAAAATAATAACTTGTAGAAGTTCGAAAATTTCTTAATATTTTTTCTTTGACAGTTAACACTAATTACATGTTCCATATTAATGAATTTTTTCAATTTTACTATTATTTTCTTATAGACTATGGAAATTAATAACATCTAAGTGTATCTAGCCATCTGAAAATGTCTTTTTTTTAAGGTTTTGTACCATTAAAGATACATATATAACACTTTGATGTAAGCATGAGCATTTTAACAAAAACATGTGTTGATCAATTTATTTTTAAACTAGCTAAAGACCTGCGTTTTTTCCCATTTTTCCGCGTTTTTATTGCTCTGAATGTCATAACTTTTGTTTCTGTAAACCGATTTTTATAAAAGTGTCAAAGTACCATCAAAATCGTCCTGGCAGTGTTTGTATGATGCTGGATCCAACAGACAGACAAAAATGGTAAAAATTGCACTTTTGGTATCTAGTTTGGTTAACTAGAAGCCAACACCAATAATTTAAACAAAAATATTCAATGTACAGAAATGGTACCTTTTCGAGATTTAATATATCTTGTATAGATTACAAGTCTAGCTTATAAAATATGATAAATGAATATTTGGTGTTTCAGTGTTTCATTAGTGGAGTGAAGAGTTAAACCCAAATTTAAGCTTCCGATTAGGCATTTAAAGAAATTTGTAAAAAAGCTACTTGTAATTTTAATATTTTGAGCATGTGATGCTGTAAAAATTTCAAAATTTACACATACCTATCCCACTAGCTGTTGCAGAGTGCAGAGATTAAGTGGAATCCGAGGTGGAACCCATCTTCAACTTAATATGCACCAGGATGCACCAAACCACTCCAATTAATATTGATCTAAAAAACAAAAAATTATTCTGCAATTGAAAATTATTGGATAGGTAGTCTATTAATCAGCTAAATATAAATAATAATCATTACTAAGGATTTAAAGTGTTACATTATTATAATTATGATTATGTATAGAAGGTGAAATGTTAAAATATTATAATAACCACACTTTCTAATTTGTTTAAAATTATATAAACTAATACTTACAATATGTACCGCTTGTATATATTCAGATCCAATTTTAAGTAATTCAGTTATTATTTCAAAATAATTTTTAGTACTTATAATAAATAAAAACAAAACATGTTAAAATTTCCCTCGAAAGTTCTATGAAAAGTTCAAAAAATTTCAGTAAATTTTTCGAAATTTTTGTAAAATTTAAAAGGGTAACCTCTGCTAGAACAAAATTTGTGGATTTGCTCTCATTAGTGGCATGTCCAAGTAATTTGAATGCAATGGAATACAACATATGCTCTGCCATGAGTGGATATCCCCTTGATGGACTGGGTTGCTTGCTACAAAAAAATATCACATATCGGCATTGTGGTCACCTTTGAGGTACTAGGTAACCCTGATTTATAAACTGAATAACATTATTCTTACTTGACATTGATTGCTACACCTCTAACCCTTCTCTTTTACTGAGCAAGAAAAAGTCAGATATGAATCAACCTGCAAAAATAATATTACATAAATCTTAAGGTTCCTATAAAATGTCTAATGTCTGGTTGATTATTATTTATTATCACACATATCACAAAAATACAAGTTGTGTTTATTCTAAAATAGTGAATGATCCTAAAGCTAGCGTATGGTGTATGTGATTTTTCCATATGACCTTAAACTCGACTTTAAATAACCGAGATGTTAAATTTCTAAAATCAAAGCTTGGGGCTTTGATCACATCTTTCAGATAATTAATGCAGTCTTTGACTCATGTCGGTTTGACACATACCCTTCAAATTCAAGGTTTATGGGTTCAAAGAAGATAAACAGATGGTTGTTTTTAAATGTATGATGATAAAATAGAGTCCTTTAATTTTCAAAATTAAAAATCTTCGTTATTAAAGTCTTATAAATAAATCAGATACACTGCTTGTCTCAGTATCATTTCTACTATAAAATATTCACAACTTGTTACTGGAAATTTCTTTAATGGTCTCAGGGCGTGACACTTTGTTTTCCCAATCCGGCAGTTAATGTAATAGGTGTGTACTTAACTAAATAATAATTATAATTTACACCATCCATGTTCATCCTTATCTTTTTATGGGTTTATTTCTAGAAATCCAGCAGGTGTTTTCTGGGGTGTTTTCATAGATTCTTTCTTTCTTAACTTATCACTAGTTATTAGATGTTAACTCTAGGTAAGTTTGTTTTTTTAAGCACTCCACACATTGACGTACACGTTAAGTACTTACGTTGAGTACGTCAACGTGTGTAGAGTGGTTAAGGAGTTTCACTATTTACCTAAAAGATAAGCCTTTTATTTACCTCTTAATAGAGCAAAAGTTAACATCAAACTTCTGACGAGAATATTTTTAAAAAGCCGCGTAGAGAAAAATGAAAATTTTAACAAAATATATAACAACTTTTGAGGTTATATTTCAAAATGAAAAGTCAGCGAAGCGTCGTGACCTTACCAGCGCTATGCATTATGGTATAATTGATTGCCTATCCTTGGCAATGATTTTTAGTAAATATTATAATTTAAGTCAAAATATTATAGTATTCTATTGGTATTATACCTCATAAATCCTAAAATATTCCTCAATCTCGTCGTGAGGCGTAAAATTCCTGCAAAAATATAACGATTTTTAAACCGACCTCTCTTTAGGTCGAAGCACTGGCAACAGTGCATGAGCAATCTCAAAAATTCGATGTCACGTTTGTATGGTTGGTTTAAGAAAACTTTAGATATGTTTATTTGTGCTAAAACAAAGGCAAACTTTTATTACATTTCGATATTAAACTTGTATTGAAAGATCAAAAAACTCATAAAAATTAATTTATATGTATATTAAGTCCTAAATAAGTAACTAAAGTAATCTTCAGTTTCCTTTTACAACCGCACGTGTAAACTCGGTTTGAAACTTGGGTCACTATTTAAAATAGCAGGCACTTGAATCGGGATCCAGGTACGGTCCTATGTTATCCTGATGATTATTAACAAGGATAAAATAGTTCTGTAGGTTTTTGGACCATCCATTAGGTCTTGGAGGCCTGGTAGTAATAAATTGAAAAACAAAATGTGTGTCCGATGCAATGAACCTTTCTTTTTATTTATTTTTCACGGACCAGAAATCTACTTTTCATAAATTTTTGAATTAGGGATTTAAATAAATTAAGTCAAAACTTATTATGTTTCTATAATGTTAAAATATTGGTTAGGATTTTCACCATAGACTTGTGTGGCAGTTGCTGAGAATTATTGTCACCCTACACATTTCGATAAACTTCCTGCCACAAAAGTTTTTTATTTGTTTTAAGGACAAATCTCCATTCAACTGTCACCCTCATGGCTCTCATGGCATTGTTAAATATTTGTCTGTCTGAGTTTTGCAAAATCTGGTTAGCTGTATAGAGGCAAAGTAATAAAGCATGCATGGAATATCATTCATCACCATACAAAACAACATCTTCTTTTGGAAAAGCAAGAAGATGCTGCATTTCTTCAAGAAATAATGATCCCCTTAAAATTCCAGTATGCTAATAATTATGCCATCGGGGCACTGAACGCTCTGATGTTTTAGACAGTGCATTTTTTTAAGCCCAGAATAAAATTTCTCCAGATTAATCCTAAAGAGTTGGGAAGTCCTTTTTTTAGGAACTATCTAAAAGCAAAAATAATATTAAAATTTCCAATGTAAAGTATTTTGAGCCATGTGTATACCAGCACAAAGAACATAGTAAGTTATTTTCTTTGTGATACCAAATCTTCTTATGTTAAAATATTGGTTAGGATTTTCACCATAGACGTGTGTACCATGAATGTAGTTACAAAATAATTCCCGCTTTAGAGCGAAAAGATATGAAAACTTATTTGTCACACAAAAATAAAGCACAGCAAAATTATTGTAATTATACTTTTATAATGTTTTCACTTCCCTTAACAATGCCTAGAAAATGATTAGTCCATGAAATTTCTACAATCAATAGTGATTTTAATTGCTACATAATTTTTAAAATCATCCAAGAAAATATATGATGTTGTAAATGTATGTAAAACATTTTTATTTTTCTCAGCAGTGATTTTTATATACCGCTTGGGACAAAAATACGAAATATATTTTTAACATTAGTAAAAAATATTTATTTCTATTAATAAAATATAACAATAATTAGAGCATTATGTAGGTATTAAAAATATGAAAAATAAGCGTTAATTGAAAAAATGAATGAAAATAAATATTATAAATGAAAAATTACTTCTAGACCTGATTCATAAGGAAGAGTCCCTATCACCGAAGCCGCATTTCCATGCTGTATTGCTAGACTTCTTTGCTTGAGGAATACCTGGAGGAAATCAGGCAACTAAAATCTGAAATAAATTTAAGTCCTCCCCCCCATGACCAAAAGTCTCCACGGCAAAAGGAATAAAAATAAGAGGTTCTTCCAGTTCTGCGTATTTTTTTATGTTTTTCTATTTCGGCTATCCTAGCGGCCATTAATGCTTTTTTAGCTGTTGGTTTTAAATAAGAGTCAGTTCAATGTCGCTTTCTGAGCATAAAGAGATAAGTTTATCAAGATCATTTAAAACTGATCCAGGGTCTCCGGCTATTGTCTCTCCTCTCTCTTTCTCTCTCTGTAGCTCTTACAACTCTGGGTGGGTTGGTGACTTCACAAAATGCCTCCACTGAACTCGATCCATCATCGCTTCTTCTGGGTGATCAGAATATAAAATTTTTAAATCCGCTGTTATTTTATCTTTCTAGGGCAGTCTAGGTCTTCCCAAAAATCTTATTTCGACTAGTACCTCTTCCCAAATTAGCTTGACTGTTCTTTCATCCTCTAGCCTCTTGACATGGCCAGCCCATCTCAGTCTCTCTGATTTAATGATTTTGACAATATCTGGCTGATTGTACAGAACTTCCAACTCTCTGTTAGTACGGATACGGTATCGTTGTGTTGCAGCATCTCTGACTGGCCTATATATATTCCACAAAATTCTTCTTTTTCCTTGTCTGCTTTCGTTCTGTTTAGTTAGAGTCCATATCTCACATACATAAGTCAGTATCGATCTTATAATCGCGTCGTATATTCCTATTTTGGAATTTATAGAAATAAATCTGGATTGCATTATTTTTCGTAATGCAAAACAACAACGGTTTCCACTTTGAATTCTGGCATCGATCTCATGCGTCATGTTATTATCAGAGGTTAGGGTAGCTCCCAGGTACTTAAATTCCCGCACCAGTCCATAGAGACATTCTGGCCTATTCTATCTCTACGTTCACTTCTACAGCCCAACTTCCTTTGCTGCGTCTTTCATTTAAAAAATGTCTTACTTTACTACACTTATCGTTGTATTACCCACTATATCTAAGTCATCTGCAAATGCTAGTATCAGACTAGGGCAATGGTTTTTAAAAAGCAGAGTTTGAGTTTGAGCTGCTCGTATAATTTTCTCGAGAGCTACGTTAAAGAGAAGTGTGTGCCTACCTAAACACATAGAATAGGCGATTATCAATGCATCCCCCCGCTTTAGATCATTGTTGATGATGAAGAAAGTGGAAAGTTTCCCTTCGATCGTTACCGCACTCGTAGTCACACAAGCCTTTGTTAAGTTAATTAGTTTGTTAGGGATTCCAAGCTCTGCCAAGTTTGACTCGTAAACCGCTATCATACGCTTGCTTTAAGTTGATAAAAAGATGATGTAGTGTCTTATTGTGTTCCCAACATTCCATCATCTGTCGAATTGTAAAAATTGTCTATATCTATAGTGGAACGGTTCATTCTGAATACAGACTGGTAAACGCCTATTCTATGTTTTAAGTAGGGATTTAGTTTATCCAGTAGTAGCAATGAAAGTGCCTTGTAGCCACTATTTATCAATGAAATACCACGGTAGTTAGAGCAGTACATTTTGTCACCTTTTTTATGCAGAGGGACGATAACACTTTCTTTCCATATTTGAAGAATCAGAAAATAAAAATGATTAAGAAAGACTTCTCCTCCGTTTTTAGGACACTCTGTTGGCATGGTGTCGCTACCCGGTGTTTTGTAGTTTTTAAGCTTGGAGAGGCTTTTTGCAAGTTCTCCCACCGTTACGTCTTTTATAAGGGGTTCTGCTTTATGGTAGGTGTTAGCATTTCTTTCATTGGTCGTTGGTAGATTTAGGAGATGGCCAAAGTATTTTCTCCAGGTCCCGATTACTTCAACTCCATTTGTAACTAGAATTCCGTCATCGTTCTTAAGTATGGTGCCAGCTCTAGGTTTAAAGCTGGTTATGATGCCTTTCACGTTTTGAAAGAAATTTTTGCTTGGGTTCTTCCCATTGTCACTCTCTAGTTTTTACATAATTTTCTCTTCATGTAGACTTTTTCCTTATAGTTGTTCGTGCTCTTGTCCTTTTCTCTCTGTATTTCTCCGAGTTCTGTTCGTTGGGGTTGTGTATCATTTTTTTTATGTACCTGCTCTTTACATTCCTCGTCAAACCAGTCCTTTTTTTATGGGTTTTCTTTTTACTACTACTACTACTGTCATTTTCATGGTGTCCCATTTTTCCCGCTATTCCTGTATCCTGGTTTTGCCTTTAAAAGCGTCTACATTCCATCTTTGGTCCCCTTATGTTTTTTACTTCCGTGCGTAGCATCGATAAGAATATGGTCAATTTGGATTCTTGTTATTCCATCGTAAGATATCCATGTTTGTTTGTGGATTCTTTTGTATTCAAAAGCTGTTGATTTGACAAGAAGGTTGTTGTATACCGCAAAATCTACTAGCCGAGGTCTGCTGTCGCTACACTTTTTATGTAGACTCTGCCTTCCAATCTTTGATCTAAAAACTTCTTTCCTTCCTATCTTTGCATTAAAATCTCCCAGCAATATAAGAGCGTCCTGTTGGTTCGTCATAGAAAGCTTTCTTAGTAGATTCATATTTATCTTCGGTGGGTGCGTGAACCGCACTGACTTTTAAGCCTTATGCAGCAGATTCTATCATTAATTGGTTTAAATTCAATTACAGAATCCACCAAATCCTGACACACCACAAAACCAGTCCCGAACTCGTGTCGTTTTAGATGCTGCGGTCTCAGAGAGTCCAGACCTTCCTTTGAACCAGGTCTAAAAGAAAAAGTTTAATTTCATTTTCAGAAACGAATATTTGACTTTTTGTAACATTGTAAATTTCAGCAAAACTATCCGTTTGGATTTTTTTCTAAAAGCCTTGAAAACGTAGTGTTGTCATTTTTGCCAATTGTATCATTTTATGTTACCTTCATTTATTTTTGATTCTATTTTCTTAGCCAAAAATACTTTGTCGTCAGATTATTTAATATTCTTGTTTTCTTTCTTTGGTTTTTTTGATGAGTATAGTTTTAGCAAGAATTGTAACGGAAAGATTTTAGGTGTTTTTTCCAAAGAGACAAGTTTACTTTTATTGCTGATGTTAGTTTGTGTGTCGTTTTTTCAGGGACACGTAGAACAGTAAATGGGGACAGGAAAAGTAAAATCCAAGAATCTATATCATTGGATGTAACGCATTTCTTTAAAAGAAAATATAACTCCTCTGCAATTAATGGCCTCGCGTCTTTTGGGATCCGTTTCATAATCGGGAGTCTAGATTTTAATAAAGAGAAATAAATTAGTCAATGAAGTTTGTTCCAAGCAGATTACGAAACTGATGTTTGGGTCGTCATCGGTGTTCTTATGTATTTTTGTAATGTGGTTTTTTAATCCCTTGTTAGTTTTAAAGCTTTTGTTGCATTTAATACATTTATGTTTTTAATTACACCTAAGCGCTAAGGGTTATTTTCTTCAGAATTGTTTTGTAAAATGTTCACAGGATCTTGCGATATGGAAATAGATTATGCCGATAATTCACTAACTAAATCTGGTGGTTTTCGATGAGGTTTTGTGATATTAATTTTTAGAATTTTTGAATTCTTAAAAGATTTCAAACAAGCTTGGAATTGGTTTTCGGGAGTATTTGATTTAGAAGATCGAAATGGCCATTATCTCAATTTATGAAATTTACTATTTTCTTCATTTTAATGAATTTATATACAGGGTTTCTATTTTAAAACTACCCACCCAAGGTTCACATATTCGGAGTATGATTTTGGAAAAATTCTCGGACACATCGATTTTTTTTGATCTTTAAATTTTTGAGCTCCCCTTCAAGGGGTAAACTTTACCCCTATATTTTGACAAGGGAAAGGGTGTCGATTAATACCGTTGTTTTAAAGGTTCAAATCAAATCAAATCAAATCCAATCCAAATTTTATTAACATTTACACAAAAAAAAATACAAATTTAATCTGATCTAGTCTAGTAAAAACATTTTGATAAAACAATTTGATAAAAACATTCTGATAAAACATTTTGATGGCAGCAACATTTAAAACTTTTGATTGTACATAAAATTTACGAATGTAATTGAGAGTCGCTAATTATCACGAACAAATAGAGACTTTTTCACACCGTTACGAAACTGATTAAAATTTTTATTAAACATATTTATATCACAATTATTATTTATCATTCCATTGGCAATTCAACAGATATAGGAAAGCTGACAGCATAGTTTGTACGATTGTAGTTCTTGAAGGAACGTGAAAGCCAATCGTTGCAAGCAGTTCTGTTGCATCAAGTATATTATGGATAATTTTATATAGAGTGCACAAATCAAAATAGTTCCTTCTTACCTCTAAAGGAGAGAGGTTTAAGAGATTCATAATTTCAGAAGAATTTATGTTTTCATAGGGGGTGTTAAGTTTATAGCCTATTCTTTTTAGGAATTTCGACTGAATTTTTTCCAATCTGTCTTTATGCACAGCATAATAAGGCTACCACACAGAACTGCCTCATTCAATTACAGAGCGCACAATAGAACAGAACATATGTTTAAAAAGAATAATTTTGTTGAACTCTTTGAGTGTTCTAAAAACAAAACCCATTAATTTTAAAGTTCCATTTACAGTAATATCAATGTGATTATTAAAGGTTAGTGCATTATCTAACCAAATTCCAAGGTCAAGATGAGTGTTGTTCTTTTACTTACTTACATTTGTCATGATTTACGGTTAAGTTGTTGCTGCTACACCATGATATAAACTTATTCAGGCTCTCCTGCAACAGTTGACAATCTTCCTCTGTTTTAAAAAGCAGAACAAATTTTACATCATCGGCAAATGCCTCAAAGAGACAGATATCAAAAACCTTTTTTATATCGTTTAAAAACATGTTAAATAAAAGTGTTGAAAGGTGGGCACCTTGTTATAATCCTGATGTTATTAAAGTTTTAAAAGATATAAAGTTTTTAATTTTTACTGCTTGAGTTCTACCAGTCAAGTTACTCTAGACCCACCTACGAAATGTGGCATGCATCCCAATGGCATGTAATTTATTGAAAAGAACACCATGGTCAATCTTGTCAAATGCCTTCGAGAAGTCAGTATAAATAGCATCAACCTGATACCCCCTCTCGAAGGCATTGAACAAGACATGCTCGTAGTTTAATAGATTTGAAACAGTAGATCGACCCCTGATAAAACCGTGCTGTTCTTGTATAATGATATTTTTTAAAAGTGTGGTGATTTTATCTGCAACAATTGCTTTAAAAATTTTTGCAAAAATACATATTTTACTAATTCCTCTATAGTTTGTGATGTCTGATCTATTGCCGTATTTAAAAATTGGTGTTACATACAATTCTTTCCAGATAGAGGGAAAAATTCCACTGCTCAATGACAAATTATAAATATTGCACAATATTCCAGAAATTACATATTTACTGTTCTAAATTAGCGATACTCGTAGACCATCTGGCCCTGCACCTAATGTCAATTTTAGAGAACTTCTTAAAAACATTAAGTACAGAAATACTGACAAATCATATTCAAATGACAGTTTTTGTTTGTCATTTGTTCTGCAATCTGTTGTGACTCAGTGCTGTCTCTATTACTAAACGTCATACACAGAGAGTACTCAGAATGGCCCTTTTTTGAATTTATGTACTGCCAGATAATTAATCTGTCTAAAATCTGTACATTTAAAGTTGTAATAAACGTAATCACAAGACAAACTCTTAGGGGACTACCTATGTATGCACAAACATACATTTTCTCTGATTAACACTTTAGCCGCGGTTAACTTACATTTTTGTTATGTACCGTGCATTTTTTTACCTAACCTTTAATTGCCCGATTACCTAGAATTTAGGGCAAGATAACCGTGGGTAGCTAACAAATAAGGTTATCTTTGTGATGTTTGTTCCATGTTTGATCCTTTTTGTCATTTTTGAAGTTTTTCGATTGTATTTTATGAAGAAAATATTGAAAAATATAATAATCAAATAAATACATGGAACATATTAAAAGATCTGTATGCCCAGCCTGCGGGTGGGCAGAAGAATCGTTAGCGCAGCACCTAATAAGAAGAGTGTGATGATATACGGCAGGTTGAGGCAGATAATATGGGACTCACACACCATAGACGAGGAGCTACTCAGATAGCCGACATATTGAACTTTGCAACGAAAACAAAAGGACTATAGTGTCTCAAGCAGCAGGATTTATTAAATAAAAAATTTATTTGGTATTTTAAAAAGCAAAAAAACTAGTGGTAAGCCACGAAATAAAAAAGTAGGTTTAAATTTTGGAAAAAATCTGTAAGATGTTGGTTATTTTACTTTGTTTTGGGGTCGACTGTGCTCGACTTTCTTTCATACTCTTTATTTATTTATTACGTGAGACTAATCTAAAACTTCAAGAAACACAAGGTAAATGAGGTTTATATGCGTCAGATAAAAGTAAACAAACATTATAATGTTCAAGATCCGAAAATTAGTTGCACCGAGATAATCCGTATGATTCTCCTGATTCTGCCCTTTACAAAAAGTTCAATAAAGGGAATAAAATATAAACGCCAAAAAATGTCTACACCAGCCGATGTCACCAATGCCTCAATGTAAAACATGGTTAGGTAACTTTTGATAAAAAAACATTGGTGCATAGCTGTGAATGTGTAACCGTGGTTAGTAAGTTAATTCCGATTAGCTAACCGTAATTAGAGTATAAAATGGTGCATATAGACATTAACGTATAATTACACTCAAAGGCTGGGTGAGGTAAATCTAACCTAAGAAGTGGGTTATCACTAACTGTTGGATTTATATCAGCATTGTTACAAAATAGTAAATCTAAAAAGTTACCAAATATGTTAGAGGTACTTATACTCTTGTAAAGTCCCAAACATGCTATATAGTCCGAAATGACGGTTACTTCAATTGTAATTTTGCTATAAGGTACTGATCCTCCTTCTAGTTTAACCCAACTAATTTTTGACAAATTGAAGTCCCCCATAAGAATATATCTGTGAAGTCAAATAGGTCACAAAGCTGTGTTGGTGCACAGGTATAACTTTCATAGACGTCGACATCAGAGACCTTTAATATGTAGACATTTCCAATTAAGATTTTGTGTGAACCAATGCTAACCATCACAAACAAATGCTCAAAATTTTCGACGGACGTTGTAAGAAGTTGGCAGGGAAGGGAGGTTTTTACGGCGATAAGAACTCCACCCTGCTTTATACATTTGCTGGATCTGTCACATCTGAAGATCTGGTATCCATCTAAGCCCAGTTCTCCTGACATAACACTGCTGTCCAGGAAGGTCTCCGTTAACAATATAATGTCAAAACTTTCAATATTACACATTAACAACTGCAATTTTGATTTAATGTCTCTTACATTCTGGTAATAAAATGTTATTCGTCTTCTGGCAATCTGTAGCGATTTTGAAATTTTTTATGTTTTGATTTATTGCGGAAAGTGAAAGGCCTAGCAATAACATCAGGTGGCCGGAAACTTTTTTCAAGTAGAGAATTGTACAAACTGTGATCTATGCCAACTTTTAACGACTTTGAGTTAGCTTTTATAGGTAGTTCTCTCACTAAAAGTGAACTTTTATCTGGAATTTTGGCATTTTCTTTAATATACTTTATATACTTATATATATTATATATATAGCCATTTCTTACCCGGTCCTCCCTTAAACAAACCTGGTTGTCTTGTCGCCCCATCCTTGTTAAAGCTATGAATATCAGCCCCTGTTAGTTTTTTCATACTGCTAGCAGAATGTTCATCATTTGGTTGATTTAGGTTAATCAGCCTGGAAAGGGTCGATTGTACTATGGCCTTATCAACGGCCCGCTGAACCTGACTACATGTTATTTCACCATTGTTCTGTGTATTTTTGTCACAATCGTTAGGAAGATTATTTGTTGACATTGAACGTTTTATGTTTTCCAGCCACAGCGGCTAATAGAAATACAGGACTGGCATCGGTAGATTGTACAGACCTACTGGCTATTGGGCTTGTGAAGACTAGGGGAAACCGGGATGGCTGGAGATTGTTTACCTCCGGTACTGACATAAACTCACATTGTTTAAATTTTCGTAATTCTTCACACAAATTCTTATTTCTCTCCTCGAAATCATCAGGTCAGTACAAGCATGTTTAAAGCTTAATTTTACCTAATCAGGACATCTTTGATCGGCTCGTCACTCACTTTTGGTGCGCACTCAGGACACAAAACTAGGCCTATTTCAAGGGTTTTAACACCCTTAAGCCTCAGTAGACAAGCGGGATAGCACAATTTAGAACATTTTCCACACTTATGTTCGTTTTTAACATTTCTTTTACAACATGAACACTGATTTTTTGCAATATTTTCGTGATCTTCGGTATTTACGTCGTCATTTTCCGCCATCTTCGATCGTCTTTTGAATGTCTTTACAACCGTGTCAAATCGATTTGTTTTTTATCTAAAATTGTCCAGGTAAATTTCACTCCTCATATTGATGTGACCTAGAAAGGAAATAAAATGATAAACTGAATATTAACAAAAATAAAGCCGATGTTTACTGGGATTTCCCTAAAAATAAAAAGGTTATTTTGTAAAGGAAAGATTTTTGCATTGATCCATGCAAGTTTGAGAGTGAATATGTCAAAAATAAATTTTTTAAAAAATTTTCCTGGCTGACCTAAAAAAATCTGCAGCAACATGGGTGCTTAAAATTTAATGGAATGACCACATGTGCAAAATGCTATATACAGAATTTTTTACTTGATCTGTTATGTCAAATTTAGTTCTTTATTCATTCTAATGATATTACTTTTACTTAAAACATTTTCAGAAATCAAAACATAAAGATAAATGAATTTGCATGCTATTGTTTTCACTACATCTATAAAAAAAGCATTTTTTACTTACTTGTTTCCTAAGTTGTCAAGTTTATGACCTCATTGTTCTTCTATTTCTCAACACAAATCGACAAACCGCGCTAATGACTGTAGAGGAGCACCCAATCGCTGTTCCAAATGTATTAGTCGTTTAGAATATGCCAATTTTCTAGGGCACATGCATAGTTTAGTGGTTGCGTAAAAAAAAGAAGCGTCAAGAACAAGAAGAAGAAAAAGGATTTTGCCACCGAAGTGTCCCTGACACCAATGGTTATTTTTTATTAACATAACATAAAATAAAATAACAAATAACAAATATGACATAAAATATATAGGGTGGCTTATACAGACAACTAACAGAAAATAAGAAATTACTATACTGACCAATAGAGGCACACTTGTCTTGGTCGGCTGATTGGTTATCTGAAACTCGCACGAGCATTTTCACATAAAATAAAATAAGAAAGTTAAAAGTTGAGCAACTGTTTATGTCTCAACAGGGTTTGTCATAGGCTCACCTCCTATTTCATTTTATGTTATGTTTTGCATATCTTATGTTATTTTTCGGTATAAACCTAGCTTTAAAATCTTAGCAAGCTTTTTTTTAACCCACATGTTTTAATTATTCCAATGAAAACTAATAAATAACTAAAAACAAAAAGAGAGTTTTACCAACAGAAAACTGTTGGATTTTTCGCTTTTTCCACCAATTCTACCACTGATTTACTACTATTTATATTTAACTCTACTAAGGACAGTGGGAATTTATTTCTTATTGCGTTAACTAATAAATAACTGCCAAGAGCGCCTATTTACCAGAATGGGGTCAGGTAATGGCAGGGCTCTAACCACTCGTGGTATATCTTCCTTTAAAAATTTAATCATAGACAGGCAACGAGCATTACTAAAAGGTTTGCCGCCCTGTTTCCCAACAATTCACGCAATATATGCAATAGCCATCGTGCATTGTCTTTATCATTTAAAAAGGATACAGAAATGCATCCGTAAATTTACAATAAAACCAAGAGGACTCCAGAAACCGAAAAACATACGAAAAAAATACAATAGACCAAAGAAAAATATTTGGTCGGTTGAATAAAATAGATACGTTACGTATGCATTTAGGCTGTGCTTTATACCTCTATTGGATAGATCGTTTATCTTACTATATATATATATATATATATATATATATATATACTGGCAAAACTGAGGTTTCTTCTCAGATTTTTGAATTTGGCTTAAATTATACAGATATCCACACAAAGTAAAGTTTTTACAGACATTACTAGAATGGTAAATTAAGTAAGGTTGAAGTGATTCAACGCAATCTGTGTTTTTCGGTTTTCGATGGTTGCCATATTGCCGAAGTCCGGACATTTTTTTTGAAATTATGCTCAAAATGGTACCCTTAAATAATAACTTACCTACCTACCACCAGAAAATAAAGCTTGCGGCAAAAAAATCAATTTTTTTTCTCCACTTTCACTAAGTACTTTTGAAAATATCTGGTGTAGGCTTCTAAGAACCATATAGATACCAAAAATTCAATTTTTACAATTTCTGTCTGTTTGTCTGTTTGTTTGTTTATGTGTCTGTCTGTTATCTGTCTGTTTGTTTATCTGTTTGTTTGTGGGTTTGTGTGTCTCTTTGTCAGGAGAAATGAAGATTTTCACTATGGCATTTTGTAGTCCAAAAGTTTTTTCCAAAATTATCCACGGCATACATTGGCAACTGATTAAATATAAAATTTTATTTTTTTAAACGCCCGTCGGGGTCTCCCTATAAAAAAAATACTCCCTCCCCCTTTCCTGAAACCTGGGTCATAATTTTTTTTGTTATATTTTTGTGCCCATAAAGGGGCAAATAAATTAATATCGCATACTAATTGTAGTATTGACAAATAAAATTTAAGAAAACAAAATTCCGAATAATTTCCTAAAACAAAACAAAAATAAATACCAAAAATAAAAAAAATTATTACTCAATAAATTACGTACATAAATGCATAAGTAAATAGAATTAAATAATGCAAAAAAATATAGGACAAAGGTGTGGTAAGAAAAAAAAAAGGAGCACAAATAATTAGTTATTAAGGTTTATCTGAAAAAAGCTGTCGGTTACTCCACGACGTTCCAAGGTGTCGTCTCCTCTCCAAAGAAGCGAGTTCCGTTTGAGGTGCTCTAGTACTACAGGGATACTAGAGTAGCAAAAAAGGACTCTTGTAGAAATATAGTGTCGGACACAGGACGAAATAGCCCATATGGTGAACCCTATAATAGATAAAAGGAAAGAGTAAGAAGGCGTTTGAGGAGGTATGGTTAAGACTAGTAAACTAAAATAATAAAAATTATCTCAAAAATAGTGTGAGGGTCGTCTGGAGAAGGTATCGTATGCTATGGTGTACTAGCTCTATAGAGGTGGTTGGGAAGCTCAAAGATTGACTCTGGAAAGATGGTTTTGGATATCTTTGATAAATCTCTTTTGCAGGAACAACTTTAGTTCACAAAACACAAAAATAATAGAAATCAAACTAGAAGAACTTGGAGTTGCATTAAAAGAAACACTAATTAAAATCCGGCGATAATGCCATAATATGGTATTATTAGGAACACGCTTCTCTCTAACGAGGGATGTGAAGGGGAAAAGATTTAATTTGTTCGATTTAAATCAAAATTAGCATACAGTGGTTTTTCGGGAAGAGGATATGAATTTTTGATCAGATTTGAACATTTTAATATAGCGTATTCAAAATAGACGATTTAGTGACTTAGAACTAACAATTAAAAAATAAGTTTTTATTAAAAAAACCTTTTAAACAACAGGCTTTTTTGAAATGCACTTAAAAGTAGAAAATAATGTTTTATCTTTCTTACACCATAACAAAAGCGATAAATGCAAACACATTTTTTAACTTTACGGTGAGAAAGAGAAAACTACAAAAGAATAACTATGTTCTTTTTCTATTCGAATGATAAACATAATGCTTTCATTTAAAGAAGCTGAGAACTAGTGAGATTGCCGTGCTTGCCAAGCCTTTAAAAATGTCCTTAGGTTATAGAGTAATACGACTGTTTCTTAGGTGAATCGTCAATGTGACCGTTATACTATATGTAAAGTTAACATTTTTAATTTGCGGCCATCGCTTTTATTAGTGTATAAGAAAGATACAAAACTATTTTTTACTTTTGAGTGTATTTAATAAAAGCTTGTTCTTCGAAAGTTTTTTTAT
This sequence comes from Oxystoma pomonae, assembly GCA_963921995.1. Classification (NCBI taxonomy): domain Eukaryota; kingdom Metazoa; phylum Arthropoda; class Insecta; order Coleoptera; family Brentidae; genus Oxystoma; species Oxystoma pomonae. The sequence goes on along the minus strand of OY998167.1, from coordinate 73,331,649 downwards.
TAAAAATTTGTTTAATACTAAGCTTAGGTAGTATATAAAGTTACGTCCATTAAGTTGGGGGAATCATCATAGAGGGTCACAAAAATACCAATGCCATGTCCAGACAGACATTCGTGGCTAATTCGTTGCTAATTTGTTACCAAAGAATAAAATTTGTAGCTGCATCCGTTACCAAGAAAATGGAACCCCTCTAACTTAACCATTAAGTTAGGAAAGTTAATATTTTGATATTTGTGCTAGGTGTTAAATAAGTAACTTAACCATTAAGTTAGGGGGACCACCCCATAGCCGCCCTTTGAGTAAGTGCAGGACAATAAGTCATACACCATAATTTGTAGTTCGAAGGGTACATCTGTATTCAAAAATAAAAATGGCAAAAAATAACATAGATTTTTTTTAATTTCCAAAAGAGTTATTTAAGAAACTAATTCCCGTTTTATGGGTGACAAAAATAAAGTGTGACAAAAATGCCTTAATTTATAGGTAATTTGTTACGGCAGCCGTTCCAAAACTGAGACCTCTCTAACTTAACCATTAAGCTAGGGGAACCACTCAATAGCTGCCGTTTGGGTAAAAGTAAGACAATAACACATACGCCACACACAATTTGTAGCTTAAAAGGTAAACCTGCACTTACAAATAACATACAATTTATTTTATTTCAAAAAGAGTTATTTACGAAACTTATTCCTGTTTTGTGAGTTACTAAAATAAAGAGCCACTAAAATACTTATGCCATCATCATATCATCATCATAGGCAATCACTCGATACCGAGTATGATTTCCCTCTATTCTGTATCGTCGCTATCTGTTGTGCGTTTTTTGATGGCTGTGTAAGCCAATTCTCGAGTCACACACCCTTCCACAGTCATGGCACACCCAGTCTCCGGCAGCAGCCGGGTGTTGTTGGTCATCCATTCTTCCATTTTGTCGCTCTTTTCGACGTTCTCTCTTTTCCGTTTCTAGTCTAAGTCGTTGCTCTTAAAAAGTTTGTGCTCCCTCATGGACTGTTCGGCGCCATGTAGCCCTATCGTTTGCCGTGGTCTCGGAGTTGTTTATATCGATGTGACCCTTCATCATATTGCCTTTGAGAACGTCCTTGTACCTTTTTTGTTGACCACCTTGATTTCTCTTTCCCTCCTTCAGTTGTCCATAAAATATCTGCTTTGGGAAACGTATTTCAGGCATGCGGATAATGTGACCAGTCCAACGAAGCTGGTGCTTGAAGATAAGGGCTTCTATACTAGTTGTTCTGGCTTCTTCTTAAACACTTATGTTTGTTTATCGGTCTTGCCATTTGATTCTCAGTATTCGTCTTAAACAACTTTGGTGATATTTTTGTAGTCGTTTGATATGCCTTCTGTAGGTGGTCCACGTTTCGCATCCGTATGTTAGAGTTGGTATTATAACTGTGTTGTAGACACGAAGCTTGGTCTCCGCATTGATGTCGTAATTGTTGAAGACTCTCTCGGAAAGCCGTCCGAACGCTGCGCTAGCACATTTTAGCCGATGCTGTGTTTCTGCGTCAATAGTTGCATTTGATGATAGGTGGCTCCCAAGGTATGGGTAATGTTCCACGTTCTGCAGAGGATGGCCATTTATGGAAATGTTTGGAGTTTGGGGATTCGTACCTGGTTCTGGTTGGTGAAGAATTTGCGTTTTGGCAAGATTGACCTCTAGGCCAATGCTTTTGTAGGCTTGGTTAAATGCGTTAATTACCAGTTGTAGACCTTCCTCTGTATCGGCCATTACGACGTTGTCATCGGCGTACTGCAGTTCGATTACCGAAGTTGTCGAGACTTTAGTTTTTGCTTGCAGTCTGTCTAGGTTAAGTAGGCCACCGTTGAATCTATATAGAATGTCCACTCCCGGCGGTAGATGTTCCTCAACAAGGTGAAGCATGGCACCTAAAAATATAGAGAATAGGGTGGGCGCAACAACACACCCTTGTTTAACGCCTGTCGTAATCTGGAATGACTCTCCTGGTCCATCGTTGCTCAGGACAGTTGCATTCATATTGTCGTGTAGTAGTCTAAGAAATTAAATATATTTTTGAGGGTATTCAGCTTTTGCCAGTATTTCCTAAAGAGCTTTTCTGTTGACCGAGTTAAATGCTTTAACTAGGTTTATGAAGACCATGAAGGAAAAGCAATTTTGTTCTCTTGATTTCTCTTGCATTTGTCTGGCACTGAAGATCATTTCAGGCTGTGCCTCGATTGGGTCTAAATCCACACTGTGTCTCTGGCAGATTTTGTTCAGCAATCAGAATTAATCGGTTTGATAGTATCCGTGCAAGTATCTTTCCAGCAACAAAAAGCAGAGATATACCTCTGTAGTTTCCACATTGGGCCTTATCGCATTTTTTGAAAATGGTAACTATAGAGGCGTTTCTGAGTTCGGCAGGAATGGTCTCAGTGGTCCATATTTTACTTATTAGAATGTGCATTTGGGAATTAAGTGCAGGATCCCCGTGTTTGTAGACTTCAGAAGCGATACCATCTGTGCCTGCTGACTTGTTATTCTTTAGCTGTGTGATTGCCTTTTCGACCTTCTCTAATCTCGGAATCCCACTTAGGTGTTGTTGTGTAGTTTACTCCGTAATTTTGTCGAAGATGTCATTATCGACTTGAGACTCTCTGTTGAGTAGTTCTTGGAAGTGTTTTTCCATCGTGAATTGATAGAGGATCTGTCTTAAAGCAGCCTTGTTCCATCTTTGGATCGTAGGGGATTGATACCTTGTGTAGTGGGACCATATTTTATCTTAGTAGCTTGAAAGAAGGCTCTGGTGTTGTTAGACTCAGCTAGATGTTGCATTTCATATGATTTTGTTGTCCACCATTGTTTTTTTAATTTACGTGTTTGCCTTTGTACTTCTGCTTTGGCTTCTTGATATTGCCTTTTCTTTTCGTTAGAGTTAGAGTGGCTTTTCCAAGCATTATGGGCTTTTCTTTTCCTCTCAATAAGGTCTTGAATTTCTTTGTCGTGCTCATCAAACCAGTCTTGATGTTTTCTTTGTGTGTAGCCGACCGATTCTTCAGAGGCAGATGTTATTGCTGTCTTCAAAATTTTCCAGTGATCGTCAATATTTTCCGGGTATACTAAAGTACCCAACTTTTGATTCAGAGAAACTTGAAATTTTGTTCTGGTTTGATCATCTTTAAGGCGTTCTACATTGAATCTTCTTTCGATTTGCTTTTTTTTGATGGCTACTTCTTGGTGAAATGTGCAAGTTCATTTTGGCTCGTATCAGGCGATGGTCTGTCCAGCAGTTATTGCTATTGTAATGTTTACGTCTTTTTGATCTCTGGAACGTACAATAATGTCCTAATTATAATAATAATAATTTGTCTTTTTGTCGAAAAATTGTATTTGAGATTGTAAGGTCATATTCCCAACATAAGGTTAATAGGCACAGTCCGTTTGAGTTCATATTTCCAATACTTTCCTTGCCAATGACGCCCTTCCATAGGTTTGAATTCGTACCAACTCGAGCATTGAAATCACCTAGGATGATAATTTTATCAGATTTAAATACAGATGTAACGGCTTCACGAAGTTGAAAATAAAATTCATCTTTTTGGTTTTCATCAGCTGCAAGAATTGCAGTGTAGGCGCTGATTATTTAGTAGTAGCAGGTAGCGTGGAAATTCGGTTAGGTGGTCCACAATCTCATTTTTTATAGCCAAACCCACTCCGTGAATACGTGGTTCATCTTCTTCTTTTCCTTTCTAGAAAAATCTGTAGCCTCCTCCGTGTTCTTTAAGTTGGCCTTCGCCTGCTCTTCTAGTTTCACTGAGAGCAGCGATATCGATGTTATACTTCCTTAGTTCACGTGCCACTATTGCCCTTCTTCTTTGTGGTCTTGTAGTTGTGTCTGTGTCCATAAGTGTATGGATATTCCATGTGGCAAACTTCATTGGATTTCTTTTTCTTTTGTTTTGATCGCATATGGTGTACCCTCTGAATGCGGTTGTCCAGTCGGGCAGTTGTTGGCTGGCTATGTTTAGGGCACCTTTTATAGCCCCTTCCCATTCAGGGTGAGCACAGTGGGTCCTAAATAGGGCTGCTCAGTCACGGATGCAGCACACGAGTTGCTCTACAGCCAATCATTGAGCAAAACGGCGATCACACTTCCGCCGCTTTCGTGCCGGTTTGTCACCAAGAGCTTCCAGACTACACTGTTCTGCTCCCGTCGCAACTTGCCGATCGCCGAAAGACTTTGGTGTGCGTGGACTTCATGGTCTTATGTGTCCTAGAAAGTATAGGATATCAGAGTAAAGAATGCCTGTGCGAGACTTTTATTAACGTGGACATGCTGATGCACAGTCAGCAAGCCCACGGTCCTTAATAACGTGTGACGATCCAATGGCGTAAGGAATACGACGATTGGATCCCTCGAGATTAGGCCAGCTGATTGCACGATTGAGCACTAGACTCGAATAGTGGGCGGGGGGTCGCTAGATAAATCGCTAGATAAATTATGCCATAATTTGTAACTAAATAGCTCATAGAATAACTGGAAATTCACAACTCTTTTTTATTTGTTACGTAAGAAAATAATTTTTAGCTGATTCCAAATTAAATTAAGTAAGTCACGTAACCTAATAATAGAAATATTTTATGAAATAACTAGAAGATCAAAACCTTATATACCTCATCGGAATAAGCTTCGCTGATACTAATTTGTTAAGGTGCAGTTAGACTGGCAGCTGTAATGAATTTTTTTCTATAGATAATGCAGAACAGGATATTCTACAGGTAAATAGTTAACAATATTTTTTGGTACACACTTTTTAATATAATTTACCTTGTTTAATGTTTCAAACAAATATTGGTGATGATAGACGCTTTTGCAAAATTTTTGAACATGTTAAAAGATCCACCTTACATATTTCTTTTTTATTAACCGAGAAAGTTCCGTTTTTTCTTAATATAAGTTCAAAAATGCTTTAGTTTTTAAATTGGGCTCGATTGGGTACCAAAGAGTGGTATTAGCGATAAATTAACAAGATACTATACTAGTTATATCTGATCCGCTGATTAATCATTCTGGTTAATTATAATTGCGAAGAAATTAGAGCCTTTTCTAAGTGACAAAAAGCGCTTACTTTTAGCATTACTTCACTTGCATGGACAAATTATATCAAATAATTTACCTTCTTAATCTTATATATTGCTTTAGTAATAACCTTTAGAAAAGTTATAGTACCCTATTATCAGCCGTGAACTTTGGTTGTAGTAAAAAAGACTCACACAGGGATAGGTAGATATTTTCGGGCGCGTATGAAAGAGTTGGCATGAATACACCACGTTAAGCATGAAAGTAATTTCGTGGAAAAGCATACAGTCGATCTTTGCAATAAAATAAAATGAAGAAGGTATTATATGTCCCCATCCCGTGACCAACAGATGTTTAATAATATTAATGTTACCTACCTACAATACGTAGTGGCGATACAGTAAACCCCCTCCCCCATCTTTTTAAATCTGTAATTTCTGTACATTGAATATTGAATATTTTTTAAACCAAAGAATATAAATACCTTAGCCTTATATAGTCAATAGATATATTGCAATACCTACAGCTATCAAGTAGAGGTGATCAAAATTTTTATGTCTAAATTATAAATAAGGCGGTAAATTATAAATAAGGCGGTCGTGTTATTTTTATTACCCATAAACAAAAACCTAGTAGGTACCGGCTATTTAGTAATCTAGAACTCTAATTTTAGCCATTAACTATAGTATAGGCTAATGGGATCGGCAAAAAGAAAGACCTAAATATAAAATTTTTTGATGGTCTGTCTGTTTGGGAGACAATTAGGCAAAATCCACTTAACCGAAATTTTATAAAATTTGGAAAAATCGCCACTTATCCTCCTGACTATAATTAGTTGTTTATCTATACATTTAATAAATCTCTAAAAGGACCATTTCTGTACATTGAATTGTACATTGACTATTTTTTTATATTCTATTGTTTTACCAAACGAGATACCAAAAATGCAATTTTTACAATTTTTGTCTTTATGTATGTCTGTTTGTTTCAGCATCACGCATAGTCGGCCCGGCCGATTTTAATGGGACTTTCACTATTGCATTCCTTGTGTTCCTAAGCATTTAGAGGAATAAAAACGGGAAAAATGGGTAAAACCGCAGGCAAAGCGGCGAGGCGGTTTCTAGTGTAAAATAAAAGTAACATGTCTAGTGGGTAATATAAGTAATATTTGAGAGAAAATGTTCTTTAAAAAAGTTACTTTTAAACAGTTTTATAAACAATTTTAGAAAATTACTAGTTTGACGTAGAAAAGGGGAGAGGTTTAATATAGCGCCGCTGTTTATTGTAGGTAGGTACCATTATTAATTATTAACTTCGGCTGGTCAGGGGATAGGGACTTAAAGAAATATAATACTTTGTTCATTTATTGAAAATATCGACTGTCTGCATTTCCACGAAATAACTCCCATGCTTAAAGTTGGTGTGTTCATGCCACCTCTTTCATGTGCGCCCGAAAATATCTACATATCTCTGTGTGAGTTTTTTTCTCTACATTTACCGTGCACCCCTGATAATACGGTACTATAACTTTTATAAAGGTTATTACTAAAGTAATATATAAGATTAAAAAGGAAAATTATTTGATATAATTTGTAAAGGAGAGTAAAAAAGTATAAAAGGTAAATTATATTAAAAAGCGTGTAACAAAAAATATTTTTAACTATTCATCTGTAAAATATCCTGTTCTGCATTATCTATGGAAAAAAATTCACTACAGCTGCAATGCAACGACGACTACACTACCGCAGTCTAACTGCACCTTTACGGAAGAAAATAATAACATATCTCATAAACTAACTAGGGAGTCACAACTTTTTATACCTCATTAGAATAGGCTGCTGCTAATACGTCACGGAAGAAAATAATTTGTAGCTGCTGCCCAAAAGTAACATATCTCAGAAACCAACTAGGTGGTCACAAGTTTTTATACCCCATTGGAATAAGCTCGAATGGTGCTAATTTGTTATATAAGAAAATCATTTGTAGCTGCTAACATTAGTGTATATGTCTTTTTAAGTAAGTCACGTAACCTAAAATTTTAAATATTTCATTAACTAACTAGTGGGTCAACCTTTTATACCTCATCGGAATAAACTTCGTTGGTACCAATTTGTTATAGAAGATAATAATAATATAATAATAAACTCGACACAAAAAGTCGTATATCTCAGAAACTAACTAGGGGGTCACAACTTTTTATACCTCATTATAATAAGCTCGGTTGGTGCCTATATGTTACGGGGGAACCCACAAAAAAGCAGACTTTACAAAAACCGAAACCCAATTGAACAGAAAATAAAACGTCCGAAATGAAATATGAACGAAAGTAAAATACCAAGAAAACAATGGACACGAATATACCAGGGTACACTGCTATTTCTAGATACTTTGGTTATAAGAAATAAAAATAAATTGGACTTTGACCTATACAGAAAAGGAACGACCACCAGCAGGTATATTCCAAATGACTCTTTTCATTGCTTACAATATAAGCTTGCAAGTTTGCAGTTTTTAACATATAGGTTAGTAAATTTACCCTTAAACAAAGAAAGATTTGAAGCAAAAAAGAATAGGATTAGGAATATAGCTGGCGAAAACGGTTACGACGAAGGCTTAATAAATAAGCTAATAAATAGACATTCTTTTCAAAAGAACTTTCGGAGTTCCACTTTTTTCAGACAAAAGGATACCTGCGACTCAAAATTTGTATCAATTCCTAATAATCCTAGTTATACGAAAGGATTACAAAAAGTATTTAGTAACACCGGTCTTAAATTAGTATATCAATCCGGTAACACAATAAAAAGTTTACTAGGAAATCCCAAGGACAAAACTATAGTTCTAGAAAAAAGTGGAATTTACGAAATTAGTTGCATGGATTGTGACAAAAAATATGTTGGCCAAACGAGACGCTCTATTCAAACACGTTTTAAAGAACACTTAGTACACTTAAAATACGGAAGAACAGAAAAGTCAAGTGTGGCCGAGCATGCTTTTGAAAACAATCATAGATTCTCATTACATAACCTAAAACTTCTAAAACGTGTACCAAACAAAAGACTTTTGAATGCATATGAAAGTACAAAACAGAAATAGTTTAAATAAAGATATAGAACCCATCCCGTTTAGTACACTTTCAAATCGTGATCAATCACAAATTATTAGTCTTATCTCCGCCCACTAAAAGATTGTATGTAAGATAGAGCATAGCTTAGTTTAGTTTATTGTTTATCGTCTCCTGATGATACTAACATTGTTAGCGAAACGCGCGTCGAGTGCAAAAAAGTGTAGTTTTGGTTTGTGGAAAACAACCATAACTTTGTTTTAGTGCAACAAAAGGTTCCAAATTCCCAACATACTTACATAGGTTCGATGACAATACAATACTAAAAAAAAGTTAACCCCCCATCTCTATCCCCACCCCCTCTATAGGAAAATGCGTTTCTGAACGACTTCCCGCCACCGATTTCAATAAAATTTAGTATATTGATTTAGGATCGGTGATAGCGCAATATTAGGGAAAATTAACTCTTCCACCGCTACCCCACCCCTACACTCTCCATAGAAAAATACGTTTTTGACACACTTCCCTTTAATCGATTTTGATTTTAATAAGATTTGGTATAAAAAAGAAAAGATCATCTTGGGAGGAAAGAACGAAATTTCAAATTTGGACGAGTGTCCCACAAGGAACACACAAAAGTCCAAAGCGAAAAGGGAAACCATTAAACGATGTTTCGCCCGGGGTGACTACCGTGGGCTCGTCAGTGGATTCACCAGTCACCCTCAATCCAGACATCATTTAACACCATCGCACACTCTGACTTCCAACTCTAAAACACTCACAAATAGGCATCGTTCCGCATGGTACTTATTATAAGTCGCCTGATACGGGTTCGTCCTGGCGTGTTAATCTTTCCAATAGGAATATGCTCCTAAGACAATTAAAACAAGAAGTCAAAACTTCCAAATCAGTTACATCAACCGAAAAGAATCTAAAACAGAAAAGATCAAAAGATCTTGGGAGGAAAGAACGGAATTTCAAAATTGGACGAGTGTCCCACAAGGAACACACAAAAGTTCAAAGCGAAAAGGGAAGAAATTAAACGATTAAACGATTAAACTTTAAGTTTGGTAAAGTTTTATCAAAAGTGCTATCGAGTGCTGCGATATTAGTCACTTTAACATGTTGCTCGTGGCCTTACCCCAATAGCACCAAAATATTCCCCGCACATTCGCTGATTGTTCAGCTAGGATCCCTGAATGTTCTCTCAAATCCTCTAAGCATACCAGGGATGTTCAGGGAATATTGTGTCTCTGCAGTTATGAAATTCCTAGAACATCCTGGTAGAACATTGATAGAGTATTTACGCAGGATTTTCATAGCACTTTTATAATATTATACGTCCTACTAAAAAAATAAAAAAATTAAGAAAAAAATATTTGACACCCACGGGATTCGAACTCTCAGCCTTCCATCCATAATACACCTTTCCAACGCCTTAACCTTTTGCGCTAAGGAGACTTATGAGAAAAGTAATATATTAGCGGGATATATCCTTTTGGACATTGTTTTCTGCTAGAAGAGCACAGTGAATTGTTTTTTTTTACATAAAATCATGATTACTCATGAACGGCTTAAAGAATTTTTTTATGGGATAAAAATAACATCCTTCTCCGAATCCTCCCAAGCGGTAGTTGAAGGGGATTATGTTATTTGTTCTATGCAGGATAACTCTCGAAGGGCTCAACGGATTCTCATAATTATTTTTTTATTGGATAAAAATATTACCCCACCCCCTCCCTCCTCCCCACTGAATGCTCTTAACGATAGTGAAAGGACATTATGTTATTTGCTCTTTGCAGGATAACTCCCCAACGGTTCAACCGATTTTCATTATTCTTGTTTTATTGAAAATGAATTAATATTAGCCTTTCCCACAATAAGCCTTTCAACAAAATAAAATCTTAAATTTTGCTGCGTATTAGGTATAAGCATGATCGTAGATAGAAAAATATTATTTACTTCCATGGCATGATTTGGTGATATTTTTTTGGTCAACAAAACGGTTTCTTCTTGTAACTAAAATTAGAGATTTTTTTTTAATAAAAAGAAAACTTGCAGCGGCAGATAAAAATATCCCAAAAAAAAATGTTTGCCGCAGCTGTTACAATATAAAACATTACAATATTGTGGGATATTTTTAAGACTTCGGTAGAACATTGCACTAGGATATTGAATTTTTATTGCTTATCCTGAATAGAACATTCGCTGAATGCTGTATTAGCCAGTATATTCCCAGAATACCTTATAAATGTGCTATCAATATGCAAATGTAAGGAAATTTTTAGGACCTTACCAGAACATTCGTGGAATATTCTGCTTAGAATATTCTCTGAATGTAGGGTCTAGGATATTCTGACAATGTCTTTTAATCGGGCTGTCAATGTGCCAAATTTTAAGGAACTTAGTAGAAAATTCATGGAATATCATGTATGTATATTTGCTGAATGTTCTACCTAGGATATTCTGAGGATGTCTTTTAAATGTGCCATTTATGTACTAAGTCGAATGTTCTTCTGGAGACATTTTCTGTACATTCTGGCACATCGAGGGAATGTTCCTGGAATATCGTATGTTACGTACGTTTCACGTCCATTTTATGATGTGGCTGAAGTTAGCTTGGGATTGGGATTTCAATCTCGGTTAAATTACAGTGACCCAAACAAATATTGCATTAAAATAGATTTTAGCCAAACTACAAGCGCCAGAACACTTTTAATGTATGAATGTAATTATTTTGGGTCCAGATATTTCACAAAAGTGTGTAACTCAATTTCTTTACCCTTAATAAGGTTTTACCAACCCTTAAACTAATTTCCTTTATTCCAAAATTTGCGCATCTAAAAAAAACAGGAATAAAATACTTTTTATTTTTTCTTAATCGCAACAAGTTGGGAAAATTTTGTTTGAAGTGTTAGGGGATGAAAAAGCAACCCTTATTAAAACCGATTGTTTTACTTGTAGATGATTTTGTGCCGCTTTAGAACTAGGCTGAGAAAATAGGATATATAGATGCCTTTTTAGTAAACAACAGATTGAGAGAAATTAAAAGTTTTAAGGTATATGAAAAACCACCCCTTCAATAAAAAACCTTTTGTTTCACCCTGTGGATGATTTTGTGCCGCTTTCGAAATAGGCTGAAAAAATAAAGTGTATAAATGCCCTTTTTAGTAATCAACAGATTGAGAAAAATTCAGAGTTTTAAGTTATAAAAAAACACTCCATATTAAAAAATTGATTGTTTCACTCTGTAGATGATTTTGTGCCGCTTTCGAACTCGGCTGAAAAAATAGGTTATATAGTTGCCTCATCTAGTAATCAACAGATTGAGAAAAACTCAGAGTTTTAAGTTATGAAAAAACACCCTATATTAAAAAATCGATTGTTTCACCCTGTAGATGATTTTGTGCCGATTTTGAACTAGGCTGAAAAAAAAAGGTTATATAGTTGCCTCATCTAGTAATCAACAGATTGAGAAAAACTCAGAGTTTTAAGTTATGAAAAAACACCCCATATTAAAAAATTGATTGTTTCACTCTGTAGATGATTTTGTGCCGCTTGTGAACTAGGGTGAAAAAATAGATTGTATAGATGCCTATTTAAGTAATCAACAGATTCAGAAAAATTCAGAGTTTTAAGTTATGAAAAAACACCCTATATTAAAAAATCGATTGTTTCACCCTGTAGATGATTTTGTGCCGCTTGTGAACTAGGGTGAAAAAATAGGTTGTATAGATGCCTATTTAAGTAATCAACAGATTCAGAAAAATTCAGAGTTTTAAGTTATGAAAAAACACCCTATATTAAAAAATCGATTGTTTCACCCTGTAGATGATTTTGTGCCGCTTGTGAACTAGGGTGAAAAAATAGGTTGTATAGATGCCTATTTAAGTAATCAACAGATTCAGAAAAATTCAGAGTTTTAAGTTATGAAAAAACACCCTATATTAAAAAATCGATTGTTTCACCATGTAGATGATTTTGTGCCGCTTGTGAACTAGGGTGAAAAAAAAGGTTGTATAGATGCCTATTTAAGTAATCAACAGATTCAGAAAAATTCAGAGTTTTAAGTTATAAAAAAACACTCCATATTAAAAAATTGATTGTTTCACTCTGTAGATGATTTTGTGCCGCTTTCGAACTCGGCTGAAAAAAAAGGTTATATAGTTGCCTCATCTAGTAATCAACAGATTGAGAAAAACTCAGAGTTTTAAGTTATGAAAAAACAGCTTATATTAAAAAATCGATTGTTTCACCCTGTAGATGATTTTGTGCCGCTTGTGAACTAGGGTGAAAAAAAAGGTTGTATAGATGCCTATTTAAATAATCAACAGATTCAGAAAAATTCAGAGTTTTAAGTTATGAAAAAACACCCTATATTAAAAAATCGATTGTTTCACCCTGTAGATGATTTTGTGCCGCTTGTGAACTAGGGTGAAAAAATAGGTTGTATAGATGCCTATTTAAGTAATCAACAGATTCAGAAAAATTCAGAGTTTTAAGTTATGAAAAAACACCCTATATTAAAAAATCGATTGTTTCACCATGTAAATGACTTTGTGCCGCTTGTAAACTAGAGTGAAAAAATAGGTTGTATAGATGCCTATTTAAGTAATCAACAGATTCAGAAAAATTCAGAGTTTTAAGTTATGAAAAAACACCCTTCATTAAAAAATCAATTGTTTCATCCTGTAAAAATCGATTGTTTCATCCTGTAGATGATTTTGTGCCGCTTTTGAACTCGGCTGAAAAAATAGGTTATATAGTTGCCTAATTTAGTAATCAACAGATTGAGAAAAATTCGGAGTTTTAAGTTATGAAAAAACACCCTATATTAAAAAATTGATTGTTTCACCCTGTAGATGATTTTGTGCCGCTTTCGAACTAGGTGGAAAAAATAAGGTGTATAAATGCCTTTTCTATTGATCAACGGATTGAGAAAAATTCAGAGTTTTAATTTATGAAAGACCACCCTATATTAAAATAATCGATTGTTTCACCCTATAGATGATTTTTTACCGCTTTTGAACTAGGCTGAAAAATTAAGGTTTATAAATGCCTTTTTTAGTAACCAACAGATTGAGAGAAATTCAGAGTTTTAAATTATAAAAAAACACCCCATATTAAAAAAATTGATTGTTTCACCCTGTAGATAAGTTTGTGCCGCTTTCGAAATAGGCTGAAAAAATAGGTTATATAGATACCTATCTTAGTAATCAACAGATCGAGAAAAAATCAGAGTTTTAGGGTATGAAAAATCACCCCTTATTACAAAATCGATTGTTTCATCTTGTAAAAATCGATGGTTTCATCCCGTAGACGATTTTGTGCCACTTTTGAACTAGGCTGCAAAAATAGGTTATATAGATGCCTATTTTAGTAATCAACAGATTGAGAAAAATTCAGAGTTTTAAGTTATAAAAAAACATCCCATATTAAAAAATTGATTATTTCACCCTGTAGATTATTTTGTGCCGCTGTCGAAGTAGGCTGAAAAAATAAACTATATAAATGTCTTTTTTAGTAATCACCAGATTGAAAAAAATCAGAGTTTTAAGTTATGAAAAAACACTCTATATTATAAAATGGATTTTTTCACCCTGTAGATGATTTTGTGCCGCTTTTGAACTGGGCTGAAGAGATAGGTTATATATATGCCTATTTTAGTAATCAACAGATTTAGAAAAATTCAGAGTTTTAAGGTGTGAAAAACCATCTCATATTAAAAAATCGATTGTTTGATCCTGTAAAAATCGATTGTTTCATCCTGTAGATGATTTTGTGCCGCTTTCGAACTCGGCTGAAAAAATAGGTTATATAGTTGCCTCATTTAGTAATCAACAGATTGAGAAAAATTCAGAGTTTTAAGGTCTGAAAAACAACCCCATATTAAAAAATCAATTGTTTCATCCTGTGGAAATCGATTGTTTCATCCTGTAGATGATTTTGTGCCGCATTTGAACTAAGCTGAAAAAATAGGTTATATAGTTGCCTCTTTCAGTAATCAACAGATTGAGAAATATTCAGAGTTTTAAGTTATGAAAAAACATCCTATATTAGGAAATCTATTGTTTCACCCCGTAGATTATTTTATGCCGCTTTCAAACTAAGCTGAAAAAATAGGTTATATAAATGCATTTTTTAGTAATCAACAGATTGAGAAAAATTCAGAGTTTTAAGTTATAAAAAAACACCCTACATTAAAAAATCGATTATTTCACCCTGTAGATGATTTTGTGCCGCTTTTGAACTAGGCTGAAAAAATAGGTCATATAGATGCCTATTTTAGTAATCAACAGATTGAGAAGAATTCAGAGTTTTAAGTTATAAAAAATCACCCCATACTAAAAAATTGTTTGTTTCACCCTGTAGATGATTTTGTGCCGCTTTCGAAATAGGCTGAAAAAATAAAGTGTATAAATGCCCTTTTTAGTAATCAACAGATTGAGAAAAATTCAGAGTTTTAAGTTATAAAAAAACACCCCATATTAAAAAATTGATTGTTTCACTCTGTAGATGATTTTGTGCCGCTTTTGAACTAGGCTGAAAAAATAGGTTATATAGATGCCTATTTTAGTAATCAACAGATTGAGAAAAATTCAGAGTTTTAAGTTATAAAAAAACACCCCATATTAAAAAATTGTTTGTTTCACCCTGTAGATGATTTTGTGCCGCTTTCGAAATAGGCTGAAAAAATAAAGTGTATAAATGCCCTTTTTAGTAATCAACAGATTGAGAAAAATTCAAAGTTTTATGTTATAAAAAAACACCCCATATTAAAAAATTGTTTGGTTCACCCTGTAGATGTATTTGTGCCGCTTTCGAAATAGGCTGAAAAAATAAAGTGTATAAATGCCCTTTTTAGTAATCAACAGATTGAGAAAAATTCAGAGTTTTAAGTTATAAAAAAACACCCTATATTAAAAAATCGATTGTTTCACCCTGTAGATGATTTTGTGTCGCTTTTGAACTAGGCTGAAAAAATAGGTTATATAGTTGCCTCATCTAGTAATCAACAGGTTGAGAAAAACTCAGAGTTTTAAGTTATGAAAAAACACCTTATACTAAAAAATCGATTGTTTCACCCTGTAGATGATTTTGTGCCGCTTGTGAACTAGGGTGAAAAAATAGGTTGTATAGATGCCTATTTTAGTAATCAACAGACTGAGAAAAATTCAGAGTTTTAGGTTATGAAAAAACACCCTATATTAAAAAATCGATTGTTTCACCCTGTAGATGATTTTGTGCCGCTTGTGAACTAGGGTGAAAAAATAGGTTGTATAGATGCCTATTTTAGTAATCAACAGTCTGAGAAAAATTCAGAGTTTTAAGTTATGAAAAAACACCCTATATTAAAAAATCGATTGTTTTACCCTGTAGATGATTTTGTGCCGCTTTGGAAATAGGCTGAAAAAATAAACTGTATAAATGCCTTTTTTAGTAATCGCCAGATTGAAAAAAATCAGAGTTTTAAGTTATGAAAAAACACTCTATATTATAAAATGGATTTTTTCACCCTGTAGATGATTTTGTGCCGCTTTTGAACTGGGCTGAAGAGATAGGTTATATATATGCCTATTTTAGTAATCAACAGATTTAGAAAAATTCAGAGTTTTAAGGTGTGAAAAACCATCTCATATTAAAAAATCAATTGTTTGATCCTGTAAAAATCGATTGTTTCATCCTGTAGATGATTTTGTGCCGCTTTCGAACTCGGCTGAAAAAATAGGTTATATAGTTGCCTCATTTAGTAATCAACAGATTGAGAAAAATTCAGAGTTTTAAGTTATAAAAAAACACCCCATATTAAAAAATTGTTTGGTTCACCCTGTAGATGTATTTGTGCCGCTTTCGAAATAGGCTGAAAAAATAAAGTGTATAAATGCCCTTTTTAGTAATCAACAGATTGAGAAAAATTCAGAGTTTTAAGTTATAAAAAAACACCCTATATTAAAAAATCGATTGTTTCACCCTGTAGATGATTTTGTGTCGCTTTTGAACTAGGCTGAAAAAATAGGTTATATAGTTGCCTCATCTAGTAATCAACAGGTTGAGAAAAACTCAGAGTTTTAAGTTATGAAAAAACACCTTATATTAAAAAATCGATTGTTTCACCCTGTAGATGATTTTGTGCCGCTTGTGAACTAGGGTGAAAAAATAGGTTGTATAGATGCCTATTTTAGTAATCAACAGACTGAGAAAAATTCAGAGTTTTAGGTTATGAAAAAACACCCTATATTAAAAAATCGATTGTTTCACCCTGTAGATGATTTTGTGCCGCTTGTGAACTAGGGTGAAAAAATAGGTTGTATAGATGCCTATTTTAGTAATCAACAGTCTGAGAAAAATTCAGAGTTTTAAGTTATGAAAAAACACCCTATATTAAAAAATCGATTGTTTTACCCTGTAGATGATTTTGTGCCGCTTTGGAAATAGGCTGAAAAAATAAACTGTATAAATGCCTTTTTTAGTAATCGCCAGATTGAAAAAAATCAGAGTTTTAAGTTATGAAAAAACACTCTATATTATAAAATGGATTTTTTCACCCTGTAGATGATTTTGTGCCGCTTTTGAACTGGGCTGAAGAGATAGGTTATATATATGCCTATTTTAGTAATCAACAGATTTAGAAAAATTCAGAGTTTTAAGGTGTGAAAAACCATCTCATATTAAAAAATCAATTGTTTGATCCTGTAAAAATCGATTGTTTCATCCTGTAGATGATTTTGTGCCGCTTTCGAACTCGGCTGAAAAAATAGGTTATATAGTTGCCTCATTTAGTAATCAACAGATTGAGAAAAATTCAGAGTTTTAAGGTCTGAAAAACAACCCCATATTAAAAAATCAATTGTTTCATCCTGTGGAAATCGATTGTTTCATCCTGTAGATGATTTTGTGCCGCATTTGAACTAAGCTGAAAAAATAGGTTATATAGTTGCCTCTTTCAGTAATCAACAGATTGAGAAATATTCAGAGTTTTAAGTTATGAAAAAACATCCTATATTAGGAAATCTATTGTTTCACCCCGTAGATTATTTTATGCCGCTTTCAAACTAAGCTGAAAAAATAGGTTATATAAATGCATTTTTTAGTAATCAACAGATTGAGAAAAATTCAGAGTTTTAAGTTATGAAAAAACACCCTACATTAAAAAATCGATTGTTTCACCCTGTAGATGATTTTGTGCCGCTTTTGAACTAGGCTGAAAAAATAGGTCATATAGATGCCTATTTTAGTAATCAACAGATTGAGAAGAATTCAGAGTTTTAAGTTATAAAAAATCACCCCATACTAAAAAATTGTTTGTTTCACCCTGTAGATGATTTTGTGCCGCTTTCGAAATAGGCTGAAAAAATAAAGTGTATAAATGCCCTTTTTAGTAATTAACAGATTGAGAAAAATTCAGAGTTTTAAGTTATAAAAAAACACCCCATATTAAAAAATTGATTGTTTCACTCTGTAGATGATTTTGTGCCGCTTTTGAACTAGGCTGAAAAAATAGGTTATATAGATGCCTATTTTAGTAATCAACAGATTGAGAAAAATTCAGAGTTTTAAGTTATAAAAAATCACCCCATATTAAAAAATTGTTTGTTTCACCCTGTAGATGATTTTGTGCCGCTTTCGAAATAGGCTGAAAAAATAAAGTGTATAAATGCCCTTTTTAGTAATCAACAGATTGAGAAAAATTCAAAGTTTTAAGTTATAAAAAAACACCCCATATTAAAAAATTGTTTGGTTCACCCTGTAGATGTATTTGTGCCGCTTTCGAAATAGGCTGAAAAAATAAAGTGTATAAATGCCCTTTTTAGTAATCAACAGATTGAGAAAAATTCAGAGTTTTAAGTTATAAAAAAACACCCTATATTAAAAAATCGATTGTTTCACCCTGTAGATGATTTTGTGTCGCTTTTGAACTAGGCTGAAAAAATAGGTTATATAGTTGCCTCATCTAGTAATCAACAGGTTGAGAAAAACTCAGAGTTTTAAGTTATGAAAAAACACCTTATATTAAAAAATCGATTGTTTCACCCTGTAGATGAGTTTGTGCCGCTTGTGAACTAGGGTGAAAAAATAGGTTGTATAGATGCCTATTTTAGTAATCAACAGACTGAGAAAAATTCAGAGTTTTAGGTTATGAAAAAACACCCTATATTAAAAAATCGATTGTTTCACCCTGTAGATGATTTTGTGCCGCTTGTGAACTAGGGTGAAAAAATAGGTTGTATAAATGCCTTTTTTAGTAATCGCCAGATTGAAAAAAATCAGAGTTTTAAGTTATGAAAAAACACCCTATATTAAAAAATGAAATTGAACTGGGCTGAAAAGATAGGTTATATATATGCCTATTTTAGTAATCAACAGATTTAGAAAAATTCAGAGTTTTAAGGTGTGAAAAACCACCCCATATTAAAAAATCAATTGTTTGATCCTGTAAAAATCGACTGTTTCATCCTGTAGATGATTTTGTGCCGCTTTTGAACTAGGCTGAAAAATTAAGGTGTATAAATGCCTTTTTTAGTAACCAACAGATTGAGAGAAATTCAGAGTTTTAAGCTATGAAAAAACACCCTATATTAAAAAATCGATTGTTTTACCCTGTAGATTATTTTGCGCCTCTTTCGAACTATTCTGAAAAAATATTGTATATAAATTCCGTTTTTAATAATGGAAAGATTTTAAAAAAATTCAGAGTTTTAAGTTAGGAAAAAACGCTCTATATTAAAAATCGATTGTTTCACCCTGTAGATGATTTTTTGCCGCTTTCAAACTAGTCTGCAAAAACAGGTTATATAAATTCCTTTTTTAATAACAAACAGATTGAGAAAAAAATCAGAGTTTTAAGGTATGAAAAACGACCCTTAATTAAAAAATCGATTGTTTCACCCTGTATATGAGTATTTGCCGCTTTCAAAATGGCAAAAATCAAAAATGATTTAATAGGTATACTGTCAATATTTGCAAATTATTGAGCCTTCAAGGGACATTAGTCAATATATTGATGGATTTCCGACAGAGAAAACAAAAATAGGGCAAGAAATTGTTAATAAAAATTTACCAAAAATAAAAGCACATGCTTTTTTTACTAGTTGTTTCAAGTAGAAAACATGCCAGGAAACTAATTATATGAATACCAATATTGATGCAAACCCAATCTATAATATACTAGCAGACGCACTAGGCCGGTATAAGGTATGGAAACCAAAAAGGGAGTCTCGCATTAAACAGTGTTCTATCTATGCGAAATCAGGTCGTTTTATTTTACTGTTTCTGAATTATAACGCCTCTATTTTGGAAAAAATGGAAACCTTACTTTGAAAAGCGATTCTCACAGTTCTTCTCCTCCGTTTTAGAAGTGCGTGATGATATTAACAATATATTGTCAATATAAAATATGCACAATAATATTGATTGTGTGAGGGCCGCTTTAGTGAGGGTTTATAAAAACAAAAGCAATAGACTAGCAAGCATTTCTTAAAATAAACTCTAGGACTCAACAAAGGACCTTGTGATAACGGTTTAGATTTCTGATAATACTTTTTATACTAAGTACTAAGTACTAAGTATAAGAAAGTTAAAATGATCGATTAAAAGTTTTTTGGGTATCGACGATTGTTGTGTTCAATAAATAGGGCCAAAAGTTTCGCCGACTTTTTATCGCACCCGTTCCGCGACACTATATCATAATATTAAAACAGAAAAATTGCAAGACCTAACACCGAGCCTTGTGGTGCCCCATAGCTTTTGGGTGTTAGGTTCCTTGTTACAGCGTAAATACTGAACAGCGTAAACACTGTCTAGTGTTTTCTAAATTCGTGATAATATATCTAAAAAATTTTTCTGACACTACGCTACTACGTATAAGAATGTTATTGACCTTATATTATATAAAAATGACAGCGCAAGTTAAATCGATTTTTATATTACACCCGCGCCGTGACAAAATATCATTAAAGTAATACAAAAAATTCTAGGACCCAATACCGAACCTTGTGGGGCTCCATAGCTTTTTGCTCTTTGGTTCCCTATGATAGAGCAACTATTGACTAGCGTTTTAGCTTTGTAATATTACATTTAAAAATGATTTTTTGGCACAATATTATTCATAAGAATGTTAAAAAGTTTTCTCAATTTTCTTATCGCACTCGTCCCGCGACTCTGTACCAATAAAATAAAAAATAAAAATTGTAGCCACCAACACCGTGCCTTGTGGGACCCCATGCCTTTTGGTTGTTAGGGTCTTTATTATTGAGCAAATACTTTTCTATCTTTTTTGCTATCGACGGTAGAGACTTTATATTATTTATAAATGGCAGCAAAAGTCCTGTCAATTTTTTTAGACCATTCCCGCGACAGTAGATCATTAAAGTATTGACCTTTTCGGTCCCGCGATAATACACTAAGTCAAACAAAAAAAATGTAAGCACCCAACACCGAACCTTACTCGACTTTACTTGTTAGATTCAATAGCAATTTTCTTTTGCTTAATAAGGTTTCAAGATGAATTTGTTAAAAGATATGACTAACGGCTCTTTCTTAGAAGATGTTAGAATTTTTTGTGGTAGGGAAGGCTGCACCACTGATGATATGATAATTTGTTCCTGGCGTGCAAAGAATTCAATTTTGTCCAAATTGTGTTTTCATTTATCTATTAGAGACAACTCTATCAACAGAAAACGTCTAAAGACGAGATTACAACGATTCTATAAGAATTGCAATGCAAAAGATTCAACATTCAGCTTTGACAAACGCGAAAAAGATGCCTTTAAAAAAGCTAAACAAGAATCTGATATTAAACAAAATAATAAGGACAAAGGCGAGCTAAAAATGACTTCCCCAAAAGTAAAAATAAATGAAAAGGATTTCAACTGTAATAATGATTCCAAGAAAGTTAATAAAACTAACATAAAAACGAAAGATGTTGGTGTAATAAAAACAAAAAAAACAAAAAAAGCAAAACAAAGCTCCAATCAAAAAGTTATACAAATAAAAACTGATTATGGAGAACTGACTAATGCAAAAGGTGAGATTAATTCAAAAAATTACAATAACGGAAGTGACTTAAATGATTTTAAAGTTAAGGAAATTGAATTTACTAACTTAAAGTGTGAACCGGTCAAACTTCAAAGACAAAATACGGTTTTAATAAAAACAAACAAAACAAAAGGAGTATCCTTTAAAAGCAATTATAATATGCCTGAATTTAATGACAAAATAATAAATAAAAACATATCGAAAGCGAATTTAAAAGAAACTGGAAAACAAACTATAGTGGCGCCTTTTAACAACGAAAACCAAACTACAAATAATGAAAACAAATCGATAACTACAAAAATTAAAGAAGAGGTTTTGTTAATTAATAAGGATAATTTAGGTAATGGAAATAATAAGCGTTCAGAAGAAAACACGACGATGATAAAGAACCAAGAGAAAAATTGTAAGGAATATCGGATTTCAAAACAGTGCTCAAAACTAGAAAATTATCCATATTACCTAATTTTTATGGAAAATTTTGTTTGTGAGAAACTTAATGAAGCCACTATTAGACAATCTGCCATAAAAGAAATGTTGCTCTTAAAAGGCATATATTGTGTAATAGCTTTTAAGGGTTCTCATTTTAAAAAACGATCTAGTGGCCCATCTATAACCGAATATGGCATTTGTAGTCAAAAAGAGTGCAAAAAATTTCGATTTGACTATTTTAAAGGTGATAGCGCAGTTTACGTCTCAATAGCATCTGATCGGAAGGAAGAGAATCATAAAGAGCAAAAGACATATCAATTAAAAGGAAAAGAAAGAGAAGAAGTTAAAGAAAGACTAAAAACCTGTACTCCAAACCAAATAAAAACTGAACATATTAAGCTTTCGAATGAAAATGCTCTAAACGATGGAAATTGGGATAAAACTAGGGCTTTAACTGTTTATCAAAAAGCTAAGTCCGAACTTAAGTGTGAGTCAGATCGCAGTACAAATACTTATTTAGATCTACTTATAAGAATATCAGAGGACAAGTCGTTAAAGGATTATGTGCAAATACCTAGTACCCCACCAATTTTTTTATATTCTAAGGAACAGGCTGATCTACTTAAATATAAAAAACCACTTGTTGCTTATTTTGACGCTACCGGATCCGTGGTTAAGCCAGTAACAGCAGGGTCTAGCGTGCTTTATTATTCCTTGGTTGTTAAAATAAATAACATTATTGTACCACTGGCCGAATTTATTTCAGTAGAGAATGACGCTAGCGCACTATCTAGCTTTTTTGCAAGATATAAAAGATTTTTAACGGTAACTTTAAGAAAAAAATGGCCTCTTTTCTCATGTATTGTAACTGACTGGAGTTTTGCTATAATAACAAGCATTTGTCAATCAATGAATGAAATAACGCTATATAGATACTTAAAAATGACCTATCGATTTGTTACAAATAATTCGCAAGATTTGGGTGATTTTATCATAATAAGATCATGTTGTGCCCATTTTATAAAAATGATTTGTAACAAATTGTCAAAAATTAAAATCAAAAAGCAAAGTAGAAAAATTATTGTTGAACTGGTTACGACATTGATGCTTGCTGATAATATAGAAATGCTAAAGTCTCTTTTCAAGGCTTTTATTTTAATTTTGTTAAGCCCTTATGTGAATGATTCCGTAAAGGAGTCATTAAAACACATGAAAAATTACGTATCGCTTGAACTTTTAGATGTTGAAGAAAATATAGAGTTAGAGTTCGAGTTGGAGGAAGAGGAAGATTTTTGTCGTGAGAGAGGCAAATACGCCGAATCTCCATTTTTTTTGGTATTTCATAAAATATACGTGGAAACCGAAAAATCAGTAAAAACCAACCTGTCGCTTTCAGAAGTTTCTTTGCCACTAAAAAATGAATTAAAATCCGAAGAATTTGCCAGCTACTTGCTTAAATATTGCATGGCTTTTGCCCCTCTTTGGACAGGTTTGCTAAATGATCTTATTGACCCTAATGTAACAAAATATTCCAACTCCATTATTGAATGTTGGTTTAAAATTGTTAAACATGAATTGCTGAATGGGGAAAAAAATGTTAAATTAGCAAATTTTGTTTTGGCAGTTAAAGACAAAATAACAACGTCATTAAAGGCCATTAAATACAATGTTGGTGTTAAGCCCCATAACAATAAACGGAAGCGTTCCGAACTAAGCACTGAAATAGATCATCCTTTGGAACAAGAGAACTGGCGACCAAAACGGCAGAAAAATAATTATTTTGCATTAAAAAATGTAGAAAGACAGATAAAAAAACAATATATTCCAAATAAGGCAGATACGAAAAATGAGTCGCCCATTATTACTGGTAATACAAAAAATTCTTTAAAAGTACAAACCAATCAGGAAAAGATAGTTAAAGAAAATTTCGAAACCGCTAATTTCAAAGATTCTAAAGTGACTTTAAAAGAATTAAACGTTTCAAACGATGACAGTGAAATAGATATGCCTATTACAAATAAATTTGATTTGAAGCATAAGTCTTACCATCTAGAAAATGGTCTTTTATTTAACTCGCAATACTATCTGAACAATGCCCTAGACCATTCATTTTTTGTAGGCACCTATTCATTCAATAACTATGTTGAGAAATTAAGTGCAAAATCATATTCCACCCTAATATCTAATTTTAATTACGATGTTAAGGCTCCTAAATTATTTACTGATAAATGGCTTACTGATACAGTAATAGTCTGCACCGCTTTTTCATTGCTAAGTAAAAAAGATAATTTTTATTTCATTGATACCATAAACTCTCAGATATTATTTTCTAAAGATTATAAAGATTACGGCAACTTTCCTCCGCTATTTAAATCGCTGGATAATATATCTCATATATTGATACCTGTAAATACAGGGAACCACTGGATTCTTCTAGTGTTGGATATATCTGTTAAAGAGGTTTATGTTTTTGATCCATCACAATATTCCACTGTCGACCATGGGCTCATTGAAAGTGTAGTTTGCAAATATTTTCGACTTCGAAATGAATATCAGCTTGGTATTGGATCAAATATTGACAAATGGAAAATAATCGATTACCACTCATTTCCAAAACAAAAAGATGGTGTAAATTGCGGTGTTTTTATTTTATATTATATTTTTACAATCAGTACCCTCGGCGCGCCTATTAATATGAATGAACTTTATAAACATTTTGATAATGACTTCGACGCTGAAAGTTTCAGACTACATTTACAAGAATTACTGTTATTAACGTCAGATAACATGAAATCAAGATGCCTGACTTGTGGGTATATAACAACTCCGAAAAAATGCTTAAAATGTATTAATTGTGACCGACTAATTCACATTAAGTGCTTTAAAAATCAAGAAACTACTACGATCTGTCAGCTTTGCAAAACTGTTCCATTACCCTTTAAGAACCGCAAGCAAAAAACACAAATTGTATTAAACAACATAATTATAGAGTATTTCGTCTTACATTATTTGCCAGAAGTCAAACATATTTTTGACACAAGGACTACGAATATATTATGCGAAAGGTACTTTCAATTAAAAGATAAAAGCCAACATTTGAAATGGGATCAGACTACACCATTTATAGATTATGATACATCGGCTAATATTGCTTTTACTTTAAGAAAGTATACACAAGGAATTGACGATCATTTTATAGCTTATGTTCTAGTTAGCTTTATAGATAAAAAAATTTGTTATTCTTATTATGGTCTCGATGAAGATATTGATTTAATGCATTTTTACCAGGAACTGTTTAGTATTGAAGATGCGCAATTTCAATATCCTAGTCCATATACATTAGATCAAATTTATAATGAACTACTAAAGCGTTTATAAGTAAAGCTAAGTAAAAATAATTATTTTTTACTTATTATTTTTCCACTTATTTTTATCGTAATCGTTAGCAATAAGTAAAAGTTAAAAAAATAAGTGATCAGTTAAAATGTTATTTTTTTTTCTTGTTTTATACTTAGTAAAGTAAGTTTTTTAAAACAAAAGTAAGTTGAAGTAAGTTAAAATATTCTTGTTTAAATAAGTCTTACAAAAGTAACTTAACAAGATAAAAAAACAAAAAAAAAATCATGCGCAGTTAAAATTTTGGTTTTATATCTTAAAAATAGGTTAAAAAAATACAAAAGAAAACAAAAAATAAAGTAAATAAAAAGTGCCTTGTTAAATTATTATTCCTGTTTGAATTCTTAGAAAAGTAAGTTAATAACAAAAAGAAAACCGTATGTTCACGAACAATAGGTTAAAAAATACCAAAAAAAAAATAAAATCAAAATTGTTGTTATAACGCTTCTTTTATACCTTACAAAAAAAAAAAAAAAAAAAAAAAAAAAAAAAAAAAAAAAAAAAAAAAAAAAAAAAAAAATCCGTGCGGAGTTTCCTTTCTCCCATCGGACGCGTCCCCAGGTGGCGGATAGGGGATTTTCTTTTGTATTTCAGTTAGTGTAAAAATCAAAAGCGCGGACCAAAGAAGGAAAACCACTTGACATTAAGCAAAACTATAACAAAGTTTTGATTGTTTTCCATAAACCAAAACTACACTTTTTTGCACTCAACGCGCGTTTCGCTAAACGTTAGCATCATCAGGAGACAATACAAACATTGTTTATCGTCTCCTGATGATGCTAACGTTGTTAGCGAAACGCGCGTCGAGTGCAAAAAAGTGTAGTTTTGGTTTGTGGAAAACAATCATAACTTTGTTATGAACAGTTTTTCCAATATTTAGACACGGACGGCAGTAACTTTAAAAATGGGATTTTCAAAAGTTATTGTTTGGGTCTATTTTGAAAGAGGCACAATATATTTTAACCATAATATAATATAAATGCGTCTTTGTCCACAAGATTTTTTTTGCAAGATTGGAAAAAAAACATTTAAAGAAATAATAATGAAATGCCACTTAAGGGTAATCTATTTGCATAATGTCACTCTTAGTACTTTTAATTACTCATTTTAGGGACTTAAATTACTATTTTAATCCCTGGATATATGGGTTTAATGGCACATTACACATAGGGGCTAAAGAGGTACTTTTAATCCTGAGACAAGTTTATAGCTCGACCAACGGTAGGGCTATAATGTGTCGAGATATTAAAAAACACTTTAGTTCTAAGGTGCACTTTAGAAAAAAAATATTAATCTTAAAAAACACATTTCTATAGGCTATTTTTTCAGCCTAATTCGAAAGCGGCAGAAAATCCTCTACAGGGCGAAACAATCGCCTTTTTTAATATAAGGTGTTTTTTTACGACTTAAAACTCTGAATTTTTCTCAATCTGGTGATTACTAAAAAAGGCATTTATACACTTTATTTTTTCAGCCTATTTCGAAAGCGGCACAAAGTTATCTACAGGGTGAAGCAATCAATTTTTTAATATGGGGTGTTTTTTTATAACTTAAAACTCTGGGTTTTTCTCAATCTGTTGATTACTAAAATAGGAATCTATATAACCTACTTCTCCAGCCTAGTTCAAAAGCGGCACAAAATCATCTACAGGATGAAACAATCGATTTTTACAAGATGAAACAATCGATTTTGTAATAAGGGGTGATTTTTCATACTCTAAAACTCTGAGTTTTTCTCAATCTGTTGATTACTAGATGAGGCAACTATATAACCTATTTTTTCAGCCGAGTTCGAAAGCGGCACAAAATCATCTACAGAGTGAAACAATCAATTTTAATATGGGGTGTTTTTTCATAACTTAAAACTCTAAATTTTTCTGAATATGTTGATTACTTAAATAGACATCTATATAACCTATTTTTTCAGCCTAGTTCAAAAGCGGCACAAAATCATCTACAGGGTGAAACAATCGATTTTTTAATATAGGGTGTCTTTTCATAACTTAAAACTCTGAGTTTTTCTCCATCTGTTGATTACTAGATGAGGCAACTATATAACTTATTTTTTGAGCCTAGTTCACAAGCGGCACAAAATCATCTACAGGGTGAAACAATCGATTTTTTAATATAAGGTGTTTTTTCATAACTTAAAACTCTGAGTTTTTCTCAATCTGTTGATTACTAGATGAGGCAACTATATAACCTATTTTTTCAGCCGAGTTCGAAAGCGGCACAAAATCATCTACAGAGTGAAACAATCAATTATTTAATATGGGGTGTTTTTTTATAACTTAAAACTCTGAATTTTTCTCAGTCTGTTGATTACTAAAATAGGCATCTATACAACCTATTTTTTCACCCTAGTTCACAAGCGGCACAAAATAATCTACAGAGTGAAACAATCAATTTTTTAATATGGGGTGTTTTTTTATAACTTAAAACTCTGAATTTTTCTGAATCTGTTGATTACTTAAATAGGCATCTACATAACCTATTTTTTCACCCTAGTTCACAAGCGGCACAGAATCATCTACAGGGTGAAACAATCGATTTTTTAATATAAGGTGTTTTTTCATAACTTAAAACTCTGAGTTTTTCTCAATCTGTTGATTACTAGATGAGGCAACTATATAACCTATTTTTTCAGCCGAGTTCGAAAGCGGCACAAAATCATCTACAGAGTGAAACAATCAATTTTTTAATATGGGGTGTTTTTTTATAACTTAAAACTCTGAATTTTTCTCAATCTGTTGATTACTAAAATAGGCATCTACATAACCTATTTTTTCACCCTAGTTCACAAGCGGCACAAAATCATCTACAGGGTGAAACAATCGATTTTTTAATATAAGGTGTTTTTTCATAACTTAAAACTCTGAGTTTTTCTCAATCTGTTGATTACTAGATGAGGCAACTATATAACCTATTTTTTCAGCCGAGTTCGAAAGCGGCACAAAATCATCTACAGAGTGAAACAATCAATTTTTTAATATGGGGTGTTTTTTTATAACTTAAAACTCTGAATTTTTCTCAATCTCTTGATTACTAAAATAGGCATCTACATAACCTATTTTTTCAGCCTAGTTCAAAAGCGTCACAAAATCATTTACAGGGTGAAACAATCGATTTTTCAATATAGGGGGTTTTTTCATAACTTAAAACTCTGATTTTTTCTCAGTATGTTGATTACTAAATTAGGCATCTATACAACCTATTTTTTCATCCTAGTTCACAAGCGGCACAAAATCATCTACAGGGTGAAACAATCGATTTTTTAATATAAGGTGTTTTTTCATAACTTAAAACTCTGAGTTTTTCTCAATCTGTTAATTACTAGATGAGGCAACTATATAACCTATTTTTTCAGCCGAGTTCGAAAGCGGCACAAAATCATCTACAGAGTGAAACAATCAATTTTTTAATATGGGGTGTTTTTTTATAACTTAAAACTCTGAATTTTTCTCAATCTGTTGATTACTAAAATAGGCATCTACATAACCTATTTTTTCACCCTAGTTCACAAGCGGCACAAAATCATCTACAGGGTGAAACAATCGATTTTTTAATATAAGGTGTTTTTTCATAACTTAAAACTCTGAGTTTTTCTCCATCTGTTGATTACTAGATGAGGCAACTATATAACTTATTTTTTGAGCCTAGTTCACAAGCGGCACAAAATCATCTACAGGGTGAAACAATCGATTTTTTAATATAAGGTGTTTTTTCATAACTTAAAACTCTGAGTTTTTCTCAATCTGTTGATTACTAGATGAGGCAACTATATAACTTATTTTTTGAGCCAAGTTCACAAGCGGCACAAAATCATCTACAGGGTGAAACAATCGATTTTTTAATATAGGGTGTTTTTTCATAACCTAAAACTCTGAATTTTTCTCAGTCTGTTGATTACTAAAATAGGCATCTATACAACCTATTTTTTCACCCTAGTTCACAAGCGGCACAAAATCATCTACAGGGTGAAACAATCGATTTTTTAATATAAGGTGTTTTTTCATAACTTAAAACTCTGAGTTTTTCTCAATCTGTTGATTACTAGATGAGGCAACTATATAACCTATTTTTTCAGCCGAGTTCGAAAGCGGCACAAAATCATCTACAGAGTGAAACAATCAATTTTTTAATATGGGGTGTTTTTTTATAACTTAAAACTCTGAATTTTTCTCAATCTGTTGATTACTAAAATAGGCATCTACATAACCTATTTTTTCACCCTAGTTCACAAGCGGCACAAAATCATCTACAGGGTGAAACAATCGATTTTTTAATATAAGGTGTTTTTTCATAACTTAAAACTCTGAGTTTTTCTCCATCTGTTGATTACTAAAATAGGCATCTACATAACCTATTTTTTCACCCTAGTTCACAAGCGGCACAAAATCATCTACAGGGTGAAACAATCGATTTTTTAATATAAGGTGTTTTTTCATAACTTAAAACTCTGAGTTTTTCTCAATCTGTTGATTACTAGATGAGGCAACTATATAACTTATTTTTTGAGCCAAGTTCACAAGCGGCACAAAATCATCTACAGGGTGAAACAATCGATTTTTTAATATAGGGTGTTTTTTCATAACCTAAAACTCTGAATTTTTCTCAGTCTGTTGATTACTAAAATAGGCATCTATACAACCTATTTTTTCACCCTAGTTCACAAGCGGCACAAAATCATCTACAGGGTGAAACAATCGATTTTTTAATATAAGGTGTTTTTTCATAACTTAAAACTCTGAGTTTTTCTCAATCTGTTGATTACTAGATGAGGCAACTATATAACCTATTTTTTCAGCCGAGTTCGAAAGCGGCACAAAATCATCTACAGAGTGAAACAATCAATTTTTTAATATGGGGTGTTTTTTTATAACTTAAAACTCTGAATTTTTCTCAATCTGTTGATTACTAAAAAGGGCATTTATACACTTTATTTTTTCAGCCTATTTCGAAAGCGGCACAAAATCATCTACAGGGTGAAACAATCAATTTTTTAATATGGGGTGATTTTTTATAACTTAAAACTCTGAATTTTTCTCAATCTGTTGATTACTAAAAAGGGCATTTATACACTTTATTTTTTCAGCCTATTTCGAAAGCGGCACAAAATCATCTACAGGGTGAAACAATCAATTTTTTAATATGGGGTGTTTTTTTATAACTTAAAACTCTGAATATTTGTCAATCTGTTGATTACTGAAAAAGGCAACTATATAACCTATTTTTTCAGCTTAGTTCAAAAGCGGCACAAAATCATCTAGAGGATGAAACAATCGATTTCCACAGGATGAAACAATTGATTTTTTAATATGGGGTTGTTTTTCTGACCTTAAAACTCTGAATTTTTCTCAATCTGTTGATTACTAAATGAGGCAACTATATAACCTATTTTTTCAGCCGAGTTCGAAAGCGGCACAAAATCATCTACAGGATGAAACAATCGATTTTTACAGGATCAAACAATTGATTTTTTAATATGGGGTGGTTTTTCACACCTTAAAACTCTGAATTTTTCTAAATCTGTTGATTACTAAAATAGGCATATATATAACCTATCTTTTCATCCCAGTTCAAAAGCGGCACAAAAACATCTACAGGGTGAAAAAATCCATTTTTTAATATAGAGTGTTTTTTCATAACTTAAAACTCTGATTTTTTTCAATCTGGTGATTACTAAAAAAGGCATTTATACAGTTTATTTTTTCAGCCTACTTCGACAGCTGCACAAAATCATCTACAGGGTGAAATAATCAATTTTTTTTATATGGGATGTTCTTTTATAACTTAAAACTCTGAATTTTTCTCAATCTGTTGATTACTAAAATAGTCATCTATATAACCTATTTTTGCAGCCTAGTTCAAAAGCGGCACAAAATCATCTACAGGGTGAAACAATCGATTTTTTAATATAGGGTGTTTTTTCATAACTTAAAACTCTGAATTTTTCTCAATCTGTTGATTACTAAAAAATGCATTTATATAAACTATCTTTTCAGCTTAGTTTGAAAGCGGCACAAAATAATCTACTGGGTGAAACAATAGATTTCCTAATATAGGATGCTTTTTTATAACTTAAAACTCTGAATATTTGTCAATCTGTTGATTACTGAAAGAGGCAACTATATAACCTATTTTTTCAGCTTAGTTCAAAAGCGGCACAAAATCATCTACAGGATGAAACAATCGATTTCCACAGGATGAAACAATTGATTTTTTACTATGGGGTTGTTTTTCAGACCTTAAAACTCTGAATTTTTTCTCAATCTGTTGATTACTAAATGAGGCAACTATATAACCTATTTTTCAGCCGAGTTCGAAAGCGGCACAAAATCATCTACAGGATGAAACAATCGATTTTTACAGGATCAAACAATTGATTTTTTAATATGGGGTGGTTTTTCACACCTTAAAACTCTGAATTTTTCTAAATCTGTTGATTACTAAAATAGGCATATATATAGCCTATCTTTTCAGCCCAGTTCAAAAGCGGCACAAAATCATCTACAGGGTGAAACAATCGATTTTTTAATATAGGGTGTTTTTTCATAACTTAAAACTCCGAATTTTTCTCAATCTGTTGATTACTAAATTAGGCAACTATATAACCTATTTTTTCAGCCGAGTTCAAAAGCGGCACAAAAGCATCTACAGGGTGAAACAATCGATTTTTTAATATAAAGTGTTTTTTCATAACTTAAAACTCTGAATTTTTCTCAATCTATTGATTACTAGATGAGGCAACTATATAACCAATTTTTTCAGCTTAGTTCAAAAGCGGCACAAAATCATCTACAGGATGAAACAATCGATTTCCACAGGATGAAACAATTGATTTTTTAATATGGGGTTGTTTTTCTCACCTTAAAACTCTGAATTTTTCTCAATCTGTTGATTACTAAATGAGGCAACTATATAACCTATTTTTTCAGCCGAGTTCGAAAGCGGCACAAAATCATCTACAGGATGAAACAATCGATTTTTACAGGATCAAACAATTGATTTTTTAATATAGGGTGTTTTTTCATAACTTAAAACTCTGAATTTTTCTGAATCTGTTGATTACTTAAATAGGCATCTATACAACCTATATTTTCACCCTAGTTCACAAGCGGCACAAAATCATCTACAGGGTGAAACAATCGATTTTTTAATATAGGGTGTTTTTTCATAACTTAAAACTCTGAATTTTTCTGAGTCTGTTGATTACTTAAATAGGCATCTATACAACCTATATTTTCACCCTAGTTCACAAGCGGCACAAAATCATCTACAGGGTGAAACAATCGATTTTTTAATATAGGGTGTTTTTTCATAACTTGAAACTCTGAATTTTTCTGAATCTGTTGATTACTTAAATAGGCATCTATACAACCTTTTTTTTCACCCTAGTTCACAAGCGGCACAAAATCATCTACAGGGTGAAACAATCGATTTTTTAATATAAGGTGTTTTTTCATAACTTAAAACTCTGAGTTTTTCTCAATCTGTTGATTACTAGATGAGGCAACTATATAACCTTTTTTTTTCAGCCGAGTTCTAAAGCGGCACAAAATCATCTACAGAGTGAAACAATCAATTTTTTAATATGGGGTGTTTTTTCATAACTTAAAACTCTGAGTTTTTCTCAATCTGTTGATTACTAGATGAGGCAACTATATAACCTCTTTTTTCAGCCGAGTTCGAAAGCGGCACAAAATCATCTACAGAGTGAAACAATCAATTTTTTAATATGGGGTGTTTTTTTATAACTTAAAACTCTGAATTTTTCTGAATCTGTTGATTACTAAAATAGGCATCTATACAACCTATTTTTTCACCCTAGTTCACAAGCGGCACAAAATCATCTACAGGGTGAAACAATAGATTTTTTAATATAAGGTGTTTTTTCATAACTTAAAACTCTGAGTTTTTCTCAATCTGTTGATTACTAGATGAGGCAACTATATAACCTATTTTTTCAGTCGAGTTCGAAAGCGGCACAAAATCATCTACAGAGTGAAACAATCAATTTTTTAATATGGGGTGTTTTTTTATAACTTAAAACTCTGAATTTTTCTCAATCTGTTGATTACTAAAAAGGGCATTTATACACTTTATTTTTTCAGCCTATTTCGAAAGCGGCACAAAATCATCTACAGGGTGAAACAATCAATTTTTTAATATGGGGTGTTTTTTTATAACTTAAAACTCTGAATATTTGTCAATCTGTTGATTACTGAAAGAGGCAACTATATAACCTATTTTTTCAGCTTAGTTCAAAAGCGGCACAAAATCATCTAGAGGATGAAACAATCGATTTCCACAGGATGAAACAATTGATTTTTTAATATGGGGTTGTTTTTCTGACCTTAAAACTCTGAATTTTTCTCAATCTGTTGATTACTAAATGAGGCAACTATATAATCTATTTTTTCAGCCGAGTTCGAAAGCGGCACAAAATCATCTACAGGATGAAACAATCGATTTTTACAGGATCAAACAATTGATTTTTTAATATGGGGTGGTTTTTCACACCTTAAAACTCTGAATTTTTCTAAATCTGTTGATTACTAAAATAGGCATATATATAATCTATCTTTTCATCCCAGTTCAAAAGCGGCACAAAATCATCTACAGGGTGAAAAAATCCATTTTTTAATATAGAGTGTTTTTTCATAACTTAAAACTCTGATTTTTTTCAATCTGGTGATTACTAAAAAAGGCATTTATACAGTTTATTTTTTCAGCCTACTTCGACAGCTGCACAAAATCATCTACAGGGTGAAATAATCAATTTTTTAATATGGGATGTTCTTTTATAACTTAAAACTCTGAATTTTTCTCAATCTGTTGATTACTAAAATAGTCATCTATATAACCTATTTTTGCAGCCTAGTTCAAAAGTGGCAGAAAATCGTCTACAGGATGAAACAATCGATTTTTACAAGATGAAACAATCGATTTTGTAATAAGGGGTGATATTTCATACCCTAAAACTCTGATTTTTTCTCGATCTGTTGATTACTAAGATAGGTATCTATATAACCTATTTTTTCAGTCTATTTCGAAAGCGGCACAAACTTATCTACAGGGTGAAACAATCAATTTTTTAATATGGGGTGTTTTTTTATAATCTAAAACTCTGAATTTCTCTCAATCTGTTGGTTACTAAAAAAGGCATTTATACACCTTAATTTTTCAGCCTAGTTCAAAAGCGGCACAAAATCATCTATAGGGTGGAACAATCGATTATTTTAATATAGGGTGTTCTTTCATAAATTAAAACTCTGAATTTTTCTCAATCCGTTGATTACTAGATGAGGCTACTATATAACCTATTTTTTCAGCCGAGTTCGAAAGCGGCACAAAATCATCTACAGAGTGAAACAATCAATTTTTTAATATGGGGTGTTTTTTTAGAACTTAAAACTCTGAATTTTTCTCAATCTGTTGATTACTAAAAAGGGCATTTATACACTTTATTTTTTCAGCCTATTTCGAAAGCGGCACAAACTTATCTACAGAGTGAAACAATCAATTTTTTAATATGGGGTGTTTTTTTATAATTTAAAACTCTGAATTTCTCTCAATCTGTTGGTTACTAAAAAAGGCATTTATACACCTTATTTTTTCCACCTAGTTCGAAAGCGGCACAAAATCATCTACAGGGTGAAACAATCGATTTTTTAATATAGGGTGTTTTTTCATAACTTAAAACTCCGAATTTTTCTCAATCTGTTGATTACTAGATGAGGCAACTATATAACCTATTTTTTCAGCCGAGTTCGAAAGCGGCACAAAATCATCTACAGAGTAAAACAATCAATTTTTTAATATAGGGTGTTTTTTTATAACTTAAAACTCTGAATTTTTCTCAATCTGTTGATTACTAAAAAGGGCATTTATACACTTTATTTTTTCAGCCTATTTCGAAAGCGGCACAAAATCATCCATTTAATGAAGGGGTGATTTTTCATATACCTTAAAACTTTTAATTTCTCTCAATCTGTTGTTTACTAAAGAGGCATCTATATATCCTATTTTTTCAGCCTAGTTCTAAAGCGGCACAAAATCATCTACAAGTAAAACAATCGGTTTTAATAAGGGTTGCTTTTTCATCCCCTAATACTTCAAACAAAATTTTCAAAAGGAAATTAGTTTAAGGGTTGGTAAAACCTTATTAAGGGTAAAGAAATTGAGTTACACACTTTTGTGAAATATCTGGACCCAAAATAATTACATTCATACATTAAAAGTGTTCTGGCGCTTGTAGTTTGGCTAAAATCTATTTTAATGCAATATTTGTTTGGGTCACTGTAATTTAACCGAGATTGAAATCCCAATCCCAAGCTAACTTCAGCCACATCATTTTATGTCGGTACGTTCTGGGACCAATTAGGGACGTACTAAGTACGTACAAAAGAGTACGTACACTATGTACATACATTTTGTGTACATTTTAGGGCTACTTCTCAAACATACAATTACAGACGTACACTGAACGTACGTAACCGTATGTACTACGGACCTACATAAGCGTATTTACTATGTACGTACCTATTATAAACAATTAAAAACGCTACATAAAGTTAAATATTCAAACAAGTAAATATGGCTTCTGGGGTGACATCTGACATCTCTGGTCTAACATATAACATATAATGGAAAAATTTACGTTTTTTGTTAACATTACGAATTATGGATAAACGGTTTGTTTGTCCTATGGCAACACTTCGTCCCAGAGACGTACATTTTACGTCGGTACGTCCCGAGACCAATTACGGACGTACTATGTACGTACAAACGTGAACCTACATACATAGTACGTACACTAAAAACCGTTATGAAGTATATTACATTTTTAGCAGAATTTCTCTATGTATAGTTGGTGGTCTCGTGCTAGAGCATTTTTCTCTGACCCGGGAGGGTCGGGTTCAATTCCCAGTGTGTCCTACCCCAGCAAACACGGTTCCCTCGGACCTTCGTCGATCCGATATCGATTGCCGACATCGGACCAGCAGTATTTTTTGTCCACTTTGCGATGTAGGCCCAATGTATGTTTGCCGATGCAGCGTTCGACTGTGGCCCGTCGTCGGACCAAGGGTAAATTTTACTTTTTGCTGAAATCGGCATACCGTCGCCGTACGATTAAGGTCCGATATGGTTTAACCACGTGGTACCGACCATCCGCTCATAACTGCTTAATTTGGTCGGTCTAACGTAGGCAATCTGGTTTCGGCCCGACATCGGTAAACTATTCAAGTCCGACATTGGTTTCTTTAAGCGGTCCAACGTCGGCGATTGACGGAGGTCCGTCGGTGGTAGCTTAAAGCGGCCGACATTGGCCAACCATAAAGTTTTGATAATACGGGTGCTTGTAAATAATGTAGCTCATGTAAATGTAGTTTGTCAGGAAAGTAATGTAAGTTCTGTAAATGTAGTGAGTAGTGAAAGTCCAAAAAAAATTTTT
Source organism: Oxystoma pomonae (assembly GCA_963921995.1). Taxonomy (NCBI): domain Eukaryota; kingdom Metazoa; phylum Arthropoda; class Insecta; order Coleoptera; family Brentidae; genus Oxystoma; species Oxystoma pomonae. Next base: position 73,295,207 of record OY998167.1, on the reverse strand, counting down.
CGTGACTCAGGAAACTAAAGCACAACTAAAGTTGAAAGCACAACGTTTACTTTATCTCAAGTGTCAGGGACTAAATCAATTAAAAGCTGACTATATTCAGTCCGAATACCTAGAAAATACTACCCTTCAATTTTTATGTTTCACTGAGACCTGGTTTGAGAGTGAAAATGATTTTGTTTATTTTAAAAATTTTAACTTGGCGACGCAGTTTAGTAGAACAGAATATCAACATGGTGGTCTTGCAATATGGTGCAAGAAAGGTTGTACCTTTAAAAGTATTGAATTAAGCAATTATTGTGTAGAAAAAAAATTCGAGGTGTGCGGAATATCAATCGATTGTGAAATAAAAACAACTGTAATAGTGGTCTACAGATCACCAGCTTGTAGAAATTTTAAAGTGTTTTGTGACCGTCTCAATTTAGTTCTAGATAAGGTGTACAAGCAAAATACTAAAATAATTCTTAGTGGAGATTTTAATTGCGATCCAATTAGAGATAATAATAACTATAAAATTTTGGAAAGTACGGTTCTGTCTTTTAGATTAAGAAATTGTGTAACCAAACCAACTAGAGATAAATATATGTTAGATCATATTTATGTAAATAACAATGGTATTAGTAACGTTTTAGAAAATTGTATTTCTGACCACAATTCAATTATATTCTGTGATAAAACTTCTTACATTAAACAAAATTTTGACATTGTGACTCAAAGGAGAGATTTTAGCTTTCAAAACATACAAAATTTTAAGGACGACATTTCAAAAGAAACTTGGGAATCTCTTTTTTTGGAATCAAACTTAAACCTAGCTTATGATAGGTTTCATAATACTTTTCAATGGTATTTTAATAAGCATTTTACAAAGAAAATATTTTATAACAAAAAAAAGAAAACTTGGGTAAATGGAAACATAAAAGAATCAAGTAAAAGAGTTAAAGAGTGGTATCAAATGTCTCAACAATATCCTGTATTAAAAGAAAATTATAAACAAGAAAAAAAACGGCATATGAATGTCATCAAAAATACTAAAAAAGGTTATTTTGAGCAAAAAATTGCAAAATCAAAAAATACAAACAAAACTGTGTGGTCCATTGTTAAAGAAATGAATGGCAAAATTGAAACTGGTAAAAGTAATTTGAAAATAAAAATAAAAGAAGAAACGGAGGAAAATCCTCAGTTAGTTGGAAATCATCTCAACTCATTTTTTAACGAAGCTCCTTTGAAAATCATAAATAAGATCAACAGACAGACAGATAGACAAAAAAATACACCACACACATTACGAACGGACGAAAAAAATGCAACAAAACTTGTTAATGACGTTTTTTCCCTAACGAGTTTCACCGAAATTGAGTTATTATATTTACTAAAAAAAAGGCTTAAATCGAAATTTTCTTGTGGATTTGATGATGTTCCAAGCTATTTGGTAGTTAAATGTTTGGATTTAATTATTTCTCCACTGACATGTTTGGCAAACAAATCTTTTGATTTGGGAGAGTTTCCAGAAAGGTTCAAATTAAATAAAATAATACCAGTGTTCAAAAAAAGTGATTCAGCCAATCCTGATAATTATCGACCAGTGTCTCTTACATCGGTGTTTTCCAAAGTATTTGAGTATAGTTTTCTATATAGACGTATCTAGAGAAGCATCAGATAGTTTCTTCGAACCAGTTTGGGTACAGGAATGGTGTCTCTACGATTGATGCAATTAATAGTCTCATAGAAAACATAACAACTTGCATGGAAAAAGGAGAATGTCCAGCAGGGATTTTCTTTGACTTGAGTAAGGCGTTTGATTGCGTTGATCATGTCCTATTAATTAATAAACTAGAACGTTTTGGAATAAAAGAATGTCCATTAAACTTTGTTAAAACATTTTTAAGGCCGAGAAAGCAATATGTGTCGTTAATCGATTTTTCTTCCCAAATTAAAAAAGAAGTGGTGTCGACAAAACTTGAAGTTACCTCTGGAGTCCCACAAGGATCTGTATTGGGGCCAATATTGTTTATTTTATACATGGAAGATATTAATTTGGCTACGGGAAATACTCAACTGGTGTCTTTTTGTGATGATTCCACAGTCACGGTAAGTGACAAAGTAGAACAAATTGTAGAGTATAAATGCAACTTGGCGATGTCTGGTATTACGGATTGGTTCGACAGGAGCTCGTTGTTTATAAATCTAGCCAAAACTCACTATTTAAGGTTTCATTTTCCCCAGAATAGAAGAAATTTGGATCTATCTATCTTAGTTAAGGATACTGTACTGGAAAATAAAGAAACTGTAAAATTTTTGGGTGTCCATTTGGATGAAAATCTGGATTGGAAAAATCACTGTGCTAAGGTAAATACCAGTTTAGGATCCTCATATTTTTTATTTAAAAATCTTAAAACTGTTTTAAATATCAACAAACTTAAAGTAATATATCATGGTCAGGTTGAATCACGTTTGAGATATGGCATTATTTTTTGGGGTGGCAACAAATTGGGAGGAAGTTTTTATTAAGCAGAAAAGAATAATAAGATGCATGCTAGGACTGCCTCCTATGCAAACATGTCGTGATAGTTTTAAAAAGATCAAAATTTTAACTTTGTGCTGTCTCTATTTGTATGAATTGTGTAATTTTGTTTTTTCAAAAAAATCAACCCTAATTCGTAATATTAATATACATAATATAAATACAAGGCAAAAAAACCAATATAGCGTGCCCTTTCATAAAACCAAATTAGGTAACAATCTGCCCTTAACAGTAGGAATTAGGGTTTTCATGAAACTGCCAAAGAGGATACAGGAGATTGAGAAAAGACATAAGTTTAAAAATGATTTAAAGGCTTTTTTGATACATAACGCTTTTTATGATATGCAGGAATATTTTTCAGGTAGTTTTTAGTTTATAATTTTTAGCTTGAGTTATTGACGATACTATTTCGGATAATTGAGACCGTAAAAATTAAAAAAAAAATTATTTAATATTATTTTAGTCGATTTGTTTTAATTTTGTTACCTCTTTAGGATTTTTTATTTTTTGACGTGTTCCATATTATTTGTAAAGTAATCTACGGAAAATAAAGATTTATTGTATTGTATTGTATTGTATTGTATTGTAACCAGTCGGGCTGGTTTAAGTGAAAAGGTGATTCTTATAGAGAAGTATTACCATCTTGTCAAGTCCGCATTCTAGTTTTGAAATATCTTTGATCATTATATATATAATGTTCATATATATCTGCTTAACTAGTGTACCACTCCCCTTCGGCTCGTGACAGTGGAGGTGACTTTGACTTTAACGTATCTTCAAGAATAAAATAATTTAAAAAAAAAATAAAAAAAAGATTGTAATATCTCGCGAACTATTAATTCTACAACTACAACTAGTAAAGTTGTTAGTTTTACTGGTTTCAATTGGGCCATAACTCTCTAATTTAACCTTTATTTACATCTACCTTTGTATTTTGTCACCGGCATACGCAGAGGGGGGGGGAGGGCTTAGGGGCTCAGGGGCTCCCTCTGAGGGCCACAAAAAATTGACCCGTAAAGGTTAAATTTTCCCCAAAAATCGCCAATAACATGGCAATCTGGAACTACCATGTTTCTCAAGCCACCCCCCCTCCCTCCAGGAAGAATTTATGAGTACGCCACTGATTTTTTTAACATTACTTTTATTTTTGGAAAATTTTTGTAGTTGTCTTCATCTAATGACAGGTGTCATTTTGCGTACCTGTTGCTTATCTTTAAAACGAAATGATTGTTAATATTGCGACATATGTATTATTTTAAATATTTCAAAATTTCTTTATTTAGTTTTTTGATTTTATGATTCTAGCTAGTTTTGACAAACATTAAGTGAACTACGTGACCGCCATCTACAAAACGGCAAAAACTTTTAATTGATTCTTATGTAAAAAACTTTATTAAAGCAAACTGTACTATTTTCATCACATTAGAGCTCGCCATTTTTTAAGATATCTCGATTTTTGTAAAAATTTTTTTTTTTCTTAATTTTTTTTTTGTTTTTTTCGATGTTTTGCCCTCAAACTCAAAAACGGTTTATCCTAGAGTACTCAAAACTTATTTAGAAATTATGTTGGACTTCTGTAAAGAAAATAGCGTTTCAGAAGCCGTCAAAAAATTAGGGGGCAAAAAAATCGCTCGGTCGAGTATTTGTAACTGCAACCATTTTACATAATTTTCGAAAAATCCTCAAAACTTAAAAGCTAAAAACTAATCTCAAAAACCAACTCGACGGTCCCTGAACACACATTTGGCCTTACATTTTCCCAAAATTTGATTTAAATCGGTTAGTTAGTTTTTGAATACTGATTTGAGATATTTTAAAAAACGGCAGAAATTTCTTCAAATTTACACCTTTCTAAAAAATGGGGCCCTGCGGGCCTTTAGAAAAGTCTCAAAATCAGTCACTTGTTTTTTTCCGATTTAGCCGATTTTTAATAAACTTCGTCAATGCATTTGAGGGTTAATTTGTGCAAAATTTTAAAACGATTAGTCAACTTGCTGGACAGTTAAAACGGACATCTTAAAAATGCCAATTTTTGACACTTTTCCCCATTTCTACTGCACTTAAAGTTTTCCGATTTTTCTGAAAATCAATAGGTTTCATCTCCCACTATCTGTTTTCAATTAATGGCGTAACATTCCCGCGCGCGTCCTCGAGGGGACTTAGCTAGTAAGTAACGGCCCCGTGTCATCTTCCAAATAGAGAAACTTGTCAACGCCGCAATCCAGGGCCTACGACGCTCTACAGATTTAAATTTGATGCATGCCCAATAGCGATTCGGATGGATTGTGGTTCGGCACAATTAAGGATCGGACATATTATATTCTGTCAAATTGTAGTTCGGCCGTATTTCGCTTCTAGATAATTATTGTCGAGACTTGTAGTTTTGTTTTTTTACGGTTCTAGTAGATTTTTATCGAATATATTTTATTCTTGTCTTTTAATTGTTGAGCAAATTAAGGTTGGCTTCAATTTTATTCGGCTATTTTGTGATCGTTTAAATTGGGTTTCCGATAAATTAGGTTTTTTGATATTTGGGTTTCTGCACCATTATGTTTCGCTCATTTTATTTTCGTTAAAAATATTTTCTGACGTTTTGTGTTTCTGTAAAGATATGTTTCGCTTAAATTTAATTCTTTGCATATATTTTCTAGCGATTTGATTTTCCCTTCATTTTATTTTCGAGATAATTTTTTTCGGACCAATTATTTTCTTTTCTTTTAAATTCTGACAAATTATGTTTCTGCCAAATTTGGTTTCGGGTTTTTTATAGGGACCCTGTTACGGAAGAAGAATAGTAACCCAACCTCCCACTTTAGTCATGCGACTTGCATTATTTGATCATGTGATCACTGTATATAAAAGCATCCATCTTTTGAAAATTAAATCATTTGTCACCCAGCCACCGTTGTTTCACTTCTCTCCCTTTTTAAACCTGCTGTCGTCACAAAATTTTCGCGTTTATATATTAATTCAGCTTACCCAAGAGATCAAAATTTTCCCAAGGATTCGCCCCTTTCCTTTAAAAATATAGATAATGTTTTGTTCCCACTTATCCAACTCAACGCCCACTAACCCACCCAACCTCCACCGTCTTGAAAAAAAGCCGCGACGGTCCTTGATAGTTATAAGCATTATTTTAAATATTATTTTTGTACTTATGTACTCTTTTTGCTCTAAAAAATTATGGCCAGACTAGTTAAGGTGACCTTGCTCAATGCAAGACTCGAGAGATGGGATTCTGATATCCGCATTCGTAATTTCACGTCTACGCGTACGTTCTATGATCAACTTAAACTGTTATGTGTGGAAGTAGTGCAGACTGCATCTTAAAAAAATCACTGTTTTTTATTTAGAAAAATACATTAACATAAAAAATAAAGATTGCATGCAAGTAAAGAAATGCAAAGACTCCATCTTAAAAAAACAACTGTTTTCCAATCAAAAAAGCACATAACCATAAAAAATTAAAGCATGCAAGTCAAAAAATGCAGCACAAATAAATGGCGGCCAACCAAAAGTCGGATATATTTTGGTTCACTTCTGTGAAGTACGCGAGACTAGGCTTCCCTGCTCTAAGGAATTAACTAATCTTTTTTACTAAATTCATAATTCATTGAAGTAAAAACGCAAATTATCTTAAATTTTACAGTGGGTTTGCAGCCTAAGATCTAAAATAATATCCCACCCCTATTTAGACCTTTTCAAATAACTACAGAAAAGACAAAAGGCAGTTAGTTATAATGTATTGCTATTGCAAAATACTACGTAAAATCTACTTTTTTCCTCAAAATATATCATTTTAGGAAAAAATGTCCTAAAGCTAATACTTTTTATCAGGTTTCAAAATGGCAAATATTAATACGGTAAAAATTTGATATTAAAGATTATATGTATTTGAGTTTATAAAGTTGGTTATTCTGTGGAGGGTGGTTTAAACTTATAGCCGCCAGAAAGTACAGTTTTTTAGTGACCGGTAGTCAGTTTGTTTATAATTTCTGAAAGGAACCTGTGTAGAAAGAAAAATTTACCTTATATAATATTTCAAGGTGTTTATTACCCATTATAACACCTAGAATTTTTTCCAGGAATATACCGTATATAAGGCAATAATAAACGAATTTATAAGGCAAAACGTCACTGATTATTCACGAAAACTATACAAAACAAAAAGATCAAAATCACTATATTAGTTGGCTTACAAACAGATATTAAAACATTGAAATTATCTAAAATCTCAATCAATAAAACAGCCATTCCAGCGTAACGGCCGCACACTTTGCCCAATTTTTTTAAATTTAAAATTAAATATTGCCATTGAGCACTTCAAATATGTTAACGCTGATACCAAAAAATACATTAATACATAAAAAATACATTAATACATAAAAAATACATTAATACATTAATTGTACTCAAACAATTCAAATGTAAACCTATTTTTTTTCTACTTTATTAAGTTGGTAAAAAGCCTTTTAATATGCGTAACGGACGCAACATGAAAAATAAGCATACCTTCATTCATTTTTGTATTATTTATTTATTTGCCAATAGGACCTCAAAAAATGTCAAAATTTAATATAATCGTAAAGTTAGAATCACACTTAAATAATATTTGTTACTATTTTACCAAAAAACGAAAAGGTTAAGAATTAAACAAACAAAATGTGGCGTAACGGACGAAACGTAACGGACGCTATTTCCACTCAAAATAGAAACAATATTTAAATTACAAGAAAACTGATTGACGCAAAATTAATAAATCTTGGTAATACTAGCAGGACTACTTTATTGATTTTTGTATAGAATTATTTCATGGATAGTGTGCAAAAATATTTGAGAGTAAAAAGTTTAAGCTAATCTTTTAATATAAGAAAACGCCCAAATTTCATGTTTTTGACATTTTTTTTGTTAAAAGAAGGATTTTAAATTACTTTTTTAATAGAAACAGTTTCAGCTTTTGGAGACAAGTTAAAAAATATATAATTGGTCACAAAGTGTAGGTTAATGCCTTCGTTAATTTGTATTTTGCGATATTACCCGTGGTGCACTTTTAGCTGGAATGGCTGAAAACTTTCCGTATTAAAAGCCCAGTCCTAAAATATGGCCTTCAATAATATCAAAAATATATTTTTGTGCTCCACAAACTATGATATATCAATACATCCTAAGAAGAGAAAATAAATCAACAAAAAATACAAAAAAGTGGGCGATAACGGAATTCCAACCGTTAACCTCCAGATTTCCAAGCCAACGCTATAACCACTAGACCTTTGCGGCTTTAACGACATTTTTTAGATACACTAACTTTTTGGCTGAACATAGTTAGTGAACCAATATCGGAAAGACGTAGTTTTTTCTTCAATGGCCCAACAAAGTGAACAAATATTGGAGTGATGTAGTTTTTTCTTCAATGGCCCAACAAAGTAAACGAATATCGGAGAGACGTAGTTTTTTCTTCAATGGCTCAACAAAAAAGTCCTTTCTTTTGAAGATGAAGATTCTTTTCCGTATTGGCCAAACAACTGTGTTGGCACACGGACTAAAGTTAGTCAGTTACTACGTTTATACGCTTCTAAAAGCGCTTTTATGTAAGGACGGTTTTAAATAAAATCGATTTCTCCGAGGGATTATACATCCTTCATTAAACGTGATTAAATATACTATGTTGGGAATTTGGAACCTTTGGTTGCACTAAAACAAAATTATGATTGTTTTCCACAAAACCAAAACTACACTTTTTTGCAGAGTGCAAAAAAGTGTAGGTACACACTACAACATAAGCTTGCAAGTTTGCACTTTTTAACATATAGATTAGTAAATTTCCCCTTAAACAAAGAAAGATTTGAAGCAGAAAAGAATAGAATTAGGAATATAGCTGGCGAAAACGGTTACGACGAAGGCTTAATAAATAAGCTGATAAATAGACATTCTTTTCAAAAGACCTTTCGGAATTCTACCTTTTTCAGACAAAAAGGTACCTGCGACTCAAAATTTGTATCAATTCCTTATAATCTTAATTATACGAAAGGATTACACAAAGTATTTAATAACACCGGTCTTAAATTAGTATATCAATCCGGTAACACAATAAGAAGCTTACTAGGAAATCCCAAGGATAAAACTACAGTTCTAGAAAAAAGTGGAATTTACGAAATTAGTTGCATGGATTGTGACAAAAAATATGTTGGCCAAACGAGACGCTCTATTCAAACACATTTTAAAGAACACTTAGCACACTTAAAATACGGAAGAACAGAAAAGTCAAGTGTGGCCGAGCATGCTTTTGAAAACAATCATAGATTCACATTAGATAACCTAAAACTTCTACAAAGTGTACCAAACAAAAGATTTTTGAATGCATATGAAAGTATGGAAATCATTAAATCCAGAAATAGTTTAAATAAAGATAGAGGACCCATCCCGTTTAGTACACTTTATTCTTTGGTTGAGGATTAAAAATTGTGATCAATCACAAATTATTAGTCTTATCTCCGCCCACTAAAGGATTGTATATAAGATAGAGCGTAGATTAATTTAGTTCATTGTTTATCGTCTCCTGATGATGCTAACGTTGTTTTGGTTTTGTGGAAAACAATCATAATTTTGTTTTTGTGATTAAATATGTCAGTTTAAAGAAGAAACAAATACTTATTTAATAACATATTTTTCGGAAAACCAGAATTGGGTATTTCTTTAGGTTGGAAGAAATCCGCTGAAGCTTTTTTAAAGTGTTTATAATGACTCTAAAATGAGTTTTTAAGCAAAAACCCGTTTTCTTAAATCGCTTTAAAATAAAGTCGATTTTATGCTTAATTCGGTTTTATTGGTATCTATATGACAACATTTTCAAACTGTCATTATATAAAAGTGCTTTAAGAGGCCCGTATAAACAAAGTAAGTGAGCCAATAATGCATACTCCATTATCGGAGAGATGTAGTTTTTTCTGTGCTCAACAAGAAAGTCCGTTCTATTTAATTTGAAGATTATTCTCCATCGATTTAACATCGAATTAGTATTGCCGAAACCACTTTGTTGGCAAATTAACAGATCCACTAAATTATTTCCGACACAGTCACTCAAAAGTCATTTAGCCCGTCAGAAATCGCCAGAAATCTGCCACACCTTGTTTATAGGGCAGTTGTGTAAAGGGCTGAGTGATATAAACAAAAAAGCAAGAGTCTGGTGAAGATCGTAAAATTTACAGGAAAAACTTAAGACAATAAAATTCCTTCAACACACAGAGCTTCGCAGAAGTTCTTGAAAACATACAGTATAAAATCAAAAATCAACTTTGTATAAACAACAACCATCTTAAATGATTTTTCATTTTACATATAGTTGGCAAATAAGCTTACCTGACTTTTTAGTACTTGTACCTTTTAAATAAATATAAAGTTAAAAATCAACTAGGTAGTATAAACAACAAAACTAATGCCAAACTGATGAGATAAAAATAAGTTAGAAACACGTGTATAATCTTTCTAAGTTTTTGAGTATGTTTTCGAGAACATCTTCGAAACCTGGTATATCCTTGGGTAATACTAAGTGGAGTGAAGCTCTGTTTTTTAAGGTAAAACTCAAAATCATTGAGTCAGAGAGTGACATCCTGTAAAAAAATGCCAACATTTCTTAAAATTAAAAAAAAATAAATAAAAAAAAACAAAAGTACGCTGGCGCTTCATTCTAGTCATATGAAAGTTACACCTGACTAAAACTTCTAAAAAATAATTTTAAGTACAAAATGTTGAGAAAACTTTTTTGTAGCACCTTTAGTTTTTTAGGGTTTTTTTTTAAATATTTCAAAATTTGCAAAAATTGGCGTTTTAAGAGTTGTATAGAATCTTATATTGAGCAAAATTTGTTCCATAGTGTTTTGTAGCATCTACACTTTTCTTAAAAAAAAAAAAAATCTAATTTGAAATTCTGCAAAAATGGTAAATTTTATTGGCCTTTTTTGCTCCAAGGTTTTGCCAAGAAATTGGCGATAAAAAAATAAAAAATAAAACACAGAAGATAGCTAAGTTCTTGGTCTATCATCTATCATTAAAAAAATATATATTTTAGATTCGAGATCTAATAAAAAACTTAAAAAAAAAACTATTTTTATTTTTGAACCGTTTACAATGGTATTTAATACTCTGAAGACTTAGTAACTGGTCTGCCTCGGAATTTCTTGATGTTGTTTACAACAAATGTTATTTATACTAAAATAGTGCTGGCGCATGTTAGAACAAAGTCATATGAAAGTTAAACGTGACTAAAAGTGCTTACACATATTCTTCTGGAAGATCTTTTAGTTAAACACAAACATATCAAATTACATTAAAAACTATGGTGAAAAACAAAAGTATCATATTAAATTAAGATAAGAAACTTATAATAATAATACCTACACCTACGTATTATTTAATAAATAAAAAAAAGAAATATGTTGTCCGTGAAAAATAAATAAAAAGAAAGGTTCGTGGTATATCGGACACACATTTTGCTTTGGATACTTATGAGGGTAACATAGGATTGTACCTGGCGTATGAAGCATAACATAAGCAACCACATCCAGCGAATTTAAACAACTTTCAATTTGAACGACGACAAATAATTTGACGACGAAAGTTGTTTAAATTCGCTGGGTGTAGTGCTTTTGTTATGCTTCAGACGGTAGTTGTGCACTTGAATAATAGTGCTGGATGGCCCAAACAGAACAATTTAAAAGAAATTTAAGCGTCTCTACGGAGATAGATATAATTATCTTTACAGATATCCTAAGCTCTGGACTTGATAAATTTAAAAAGGTGAATAAGTCAAATTGCAGAATCGGCAGATGTACCTTCAATTTGAAGGAAAATTAAGCGTCTATACGGAGACAGATATAATTATCTTTACAGATATCCTAAGCTCTTGAGTTTATTTAAAATTTAAATTTAGTGAGGTTGAATAAATAACAAAATCAATGAATAGCGAACTTTCCTAAAAAGAGGTAGTGGTAACAGTAGATCCGGATTTCGCACCTTCAATTTGAAGGAAAATTAAGCGTTTCTCTACGGAGACAGATATAATTATCTTTACAGATATCCTAAGCTCTGGAGTTGATAAATTTAAAAATGGATTTAGTGAGGGTGAATAAATAACAAAATCAATGAATAGCAAGCTTTCCCTCAAAATTGGTAATGGTAACCATAGATCCGGATTTCGCACTTGTGGTGCTCATCAGTACGGTGCTAGGAATTAGGAGATGAAATGATGAAGAAAAAATATGAAATAGGATTCATGTAAAAGCAACCATCTGTCATAATTATCTTTACAGATATCGTAAGCTCTGGAGTTGATAAATTTAGCGAGCTTTCCCTCAAAATGGTAACAGTAGATCGTAAATCACTAAATCCTTTTTAAGATTTTTTTACATACAAATAACATACATGGTGGAGATTTTAAATGGAATATTGGCCGTAGCGGGTTAAAAAATTGTTTTTTCAAAAAATTCAAAAACATGTCAACTAAGATTTTTAGCAGCTAAAATTTTCGGAATTTTTTTTTCAACGGACCCTTAGAAAGTCGTTTACGCACTTACAACATTTTTGTTCAAATGAGAACACCCCGCTTGTAGTCTTCATCAATTCAAAAACACATTAACTAGTATTTTTAGCCATCAAAATTTTCGGCATAAACCTTTTGTGAACGGACCCTCAGAAAGGAATCTAATCAAATAAAACTTTTTTTTTAAATGGCACCTTGTTGGAAAGGGTATCAAAAAAGAAAAACGCTCGTGTGTTTTTTTTTGACATATGCCAATCTATGTGTCAAAAATTTTCAAAAAATTATTGTGTCGGACGTCAAATGGAACTGCCCCAGGCGGGTTAAAAATTTGTTCTTCCCTTTGAAAAGAAAATTTGTACGTGAATAGACCCCTTTCTAAGGGTAGAGTCACAAAAACTAAGCCGAAAATTGTTATTGCTAAAAATATTAATTAACGGGTTTTTGGATTTTTCTAAAAACAAATTTCTAATCCGCTGGGGTCAATGTTCCATTTAAACCCCTACACAATTATTTTTTGAGGATTTTTGAAACATGGATTGACAAGTGTTAAAAAAAAATTACACGAACGTTTTTCTTTTTCCATAAGCTTTCCTACAAGGTGCCACAAGCATGGCCTTCTCATTCTGAGGGTTGTTCACAAAAATGTTATGCCGAAAATTTTGATTGCCAAAAATATTAATTGACGTGTTTTTTAATTTTTCTAAAAAACAAATTTCCAACCAGCTAGGAGCAATGTTACATTTGAATTCCGAAACAATAATTTTTTGAGAATTTTGACACATGGATTGACAAATTTCAAAATAAATTAATAAAAAAAAGTTGTATGTATGTGTAAGTTGTTTGTCGAAAATTTTAGCTGCTAAAAAATCTTAGTTGACGTGTTTTTTGATTTTTTTTCAAAACAATTTTTTAACCCGCTACGGCCAATATTCCATTTAACTCTCCACCAGATATATACTGCCGTGAGAAGAAAAAACCCCGCAACCCACAAATTTTTGAAAATTGACTTTTTTGGTTTTTTGAATTTACTGGTTGGTTTAAATCAGATTAAAATGAAAAAAAATATATGTTTTTTATTTTTGAAAATAAATTATTAAACCACGTATTTACAACTCTTTTATGATCTCTACTAAGCTATAACCACATATATCGCCAGTGCTAAGATAAAAACACGTTAAGTCTGTGGATTTACGTTGACGTTTCTTAGTATTTATCATAATTTATCGATTTTGCCCAGCAGGACTGCCCGAATAGGATATGTTGTTTTACCGAATGTCCCTTATTTAATCTGCAAAACGCACAATTATTAATTATTGCATTTTAATTTTTGGTATTTTAATTCATATTTTGAATCTTTATCAATAGCCAAAAAAATAATTTGTCTGTATTACACCTAGAAAGTTTTAGAGACTTTATTACAATCCAAAGCTTATTTTCTATTTTTCCACAAATCAAGTTTAGGTCGCTTATGGGGTTTTTCCTTCTGACGGCAGTATATATATATATACGTTTTCGTACCAAGTTGAGATCCGAATAAAACTTGGACAAACCAAAATCCACCAGAAGGGACAGAGATTTTGAAGTATATATTTTAAATACATCCTACACACCTTAAATATAAGGGGAAACCGCTGAGAGGGGTAAAGAAATACAGTTTTTATTTTTTTTTGATAAAAATAAGGTAGACTAAGTTCCGATTATAATTTGCGCAAAAATAAAGATCCTCGTGTGTATAAATAGTGGAGTATATAGCAAGGTGAGATCCGGCGGTGTTGCCAGGCTTACAGGTGTCATAATATTAATAATAACCAAAACATCTATACTAATAAAAGAATGGTATATTCAACATCATGGACCATAGATCAACTATAAACGCAGACGTCAAACCACTTGACCTACAGAAAATTTAAATACATATTGGGTTTATGACGTAAGCGCTCAATAAGAATAAGGATTTCTAAAAATTTTACCTCTAAAGAAGTAAAAATAGTGGTTGAAATTTTAAAGAGTGTTTTGCATATCTTAGGAACGGAAAGCCGCAGAGATCTGGAAATTAATATGTAGGTTCTACTAATAAAATAAGTAAAACATGCTTTGGCGTTTTCCGAAATTTCAACTGGGCGTGGAGTAATAGGGGTAATTCTATTTCAAAGCGGGTAAAGGGATCTTCTGTTTCTCAGAGGAAAAAAGTCACAGAGGTTTAGAAATTGGTATTGTAGACTCTACTAATAAAATAGATGGACACGTGTTTTAGCGTTTTTCCACCAACCTCCTATTACTAGCAGGGATTATCCCCCATATTTGATAAAAATTTTGATCTGGTTAAATGTGTTTGGGTACCAAACTGAAAGAAATAAAGTCCGGAATCGAAAAAGGTGTTTTTCTGATATTCCCCAATTTTTTACCACGCGTCCCCCCCAACCCCATTTTTAATGAAAATGTTGACCGAGTAAAATATGGGTTGTGTGGTATTAAAGTAAAGGAAATAAAGTCCGTAATCGAAAAAAGTGCTCCTTCTATTATTTTTGAAATTTTTTGTTACCCTTCTCCTTCCCCCACTACCATGTTAGATAAAAACAAGGAATTGTTATAAAAATGGTTGCCTATAAAACCGGAATCAAAGAAAGTGTATTTGGATTTCTGGGGAGTACATAGGCTTTATTTCATCAAAATCGGTTCACGAGAACAAAAGTTATGACTCTTTGAAGCAAGAAAACCAGAAAAAACTTCAGGCCAAGGGGATACCGGAGTAGATGGAAGGATTTAAGGGACTAGAGGTTTGAGGGCATGAAAGTGGGGTAAGGTGGAGAAGGAGGAGGAATCTACAGTTTTAAACACGCGAACGAAGTCGTGGGCGGTGAGCTGGTAGCTAATAAAATTAGTTTCCGCGTGTTTTCAGTTGAGAGATGCTTGTTAATTGTTCAAATGTGAATAATTGCTGTTCCAAACGAATGCTTCAAATGACATATTTGATCCGAAAGTACATTTTTTAAAGCAATTTTGATGCTATGAATCCAATGCACACCCAGATATTTTAGGAATGCAGTAGTAAAACGAAAAGTTTTTGCGCGATGTTAAGATATAGAGAAAAAATCTAAAAATTGAATGTTTGAAATCTCGTTTTGGTTAAAAGCCAACAATTTTTAAAAATCATTCAAAACATAGAAATTATTTCTAGATATTTATTATATTTATAGGAGACCTATTAGTATTAGAAACTTAAAGCTATAGATTTAAATATTGTTTTTGAGATTTTATTGGAAAAACCAATATTCCTATTTAAACTTATCAAAAAAAAAGTATTTTGATGATATTTGAAAAAACCTTCGAGGGTTGTGTCTCACCTCCAGAATTTAAATAGAGAAAGTGGGTCAAGTGGCACCTTGTTTTGAAGGTATTTTAATTCTCTTTAAAAACCTTTTCTTATACCCAAAATTAAAGAGAAATAGCGGAAAATAGTAATATTGAAAAAATTTAGTTATTCTTGCCTAAAAATTAAACCATTTCCGCCAGTTTTCACCAAGTATTTACGAAAAACTAATTTAAAAACATCGTCAAAATATCAAACTGTCAAAGATTAAAATGTCGCAACAATGAAAGTCACCGAGTAAAATAGCAGATCGCTATGGAAACGATTGTTATTTCATTTACCAGCCGCCTTGATTTATAGTGTAAAGATGGTCTGTTACGAGAAGTGCTCTTCAGTCGACATTTTTAAAAGTATTTTCCTGTTTTTCTTGGATTTTTTGATAAAGGTATTAAAAAAATAGTGTTAAAAACTCGCGGCTAAACTGTTTTCTTTACTCGCGTTTTTAAATACCTCGCTGCGCTCGTTATTTAAACCAACGCTTGTAAAAGAAGCACTATTTTAGCCACTAGTTGTTAAAACTAATATTATTTTTTCTCAAATCGATAAATTCGTTCTCAAGATATTTGCTTTAAAAACTACCATAGGTCGGTTGAAAAATATTCTTTTTACAATTTTTCGTAAAAATTTTTTATTTTCTTCCTCAAACACGTCGATTTTGTTTTTTGTTAAAATGCTTTTTCGAAAATTAAAACTTTTGTAAAACGCACCCTTTCCGAGGGGTGCGTGTCATCCCAGAATCTAATTAAGGAAAGTAGGTCGAGTGGCCCCTTATTTTGAAGATGTTTTAATTCCATTTATATATATTTTGTTTTTCCTAAAATCGATAGAGTCGTTTCCAAGATATTTGTTTTCAAAATTACCATACTAATTTAAAAAACATTTTTTAACTGCCCGAGAAAAATATGCAAAGAAAGAGGCAAAAGTTATTTGGCTTTACAACTTTTAACTAAAAAAAATTAGACTAACAGTAAAATGTTACCGGTGTTTAAAAAGCGTGTAATTTAAACTGCTTTTCCTAAAATATTTTTTTTTCTCCGCGATCAACGCAGTGAACCCTAGCACAAAAGGAGTTAATCGAAAAGTATATCAAAATTACTGGATAATTTTCTACAGCAAAAATAAATTTTTGTCTAATGCTCTTTTTTTGTTCAACCAGCTAGACTATTGCCAATATATTCTTTTGACTTAAATATGATTCGTTGTTTTTAGCCATCCACACATAGTATGGAGGCTATTGCGATCGTCAAAAACATAAGTTTTTTATTTCCGCTAAAAATAAGTTGTTTGGGTCAAAAAAGACCAAATAACAAAATTTTCTCGTGGTGTCTGTCTGTCTGTCTGTAACACGAATATTCTCTGGCACCAGGCGGTGAGCTGATTTTCGTGGAGGTGGAGGGTCGCGAAGAGGATAGGGGTTAAACTTTTTAAAAAATCGTAACTCGCGAACCGTAGAAGTTAGCATCACGCGGTGAAACTGGGTGCTTTATGGCAAACCGATCTAAGTCCACATTGCTGTATGAAATACCGATCCAATTCCAAGCGCCAATGTAAGTCGTTACAAAAAATGGCGTGATATTATATTGCCAATAATAATTTTGGATTCTCTGTTGTTTTTGTTAATAATGCTCTTCCTCATTTGCCCCCTTCGCTTGGCCAGGCCCTTTAAAATTGACTTGGACCGTTGCTCCACATTTTTTTGTTGGAACATGGACAACAAGAATTAATTTTCTGCTACGTTTTCCGATTGACTAAATAATAAAAGTAGTTAATGATATTATGTGTGACGGTGAGGGAAGGCGCAAGTAAGAAAAATATTCAGTGGCGTAGCCAGCCTGGCCAAGCGAAGCGGGCAAATGAGGAAGAGCATTATTAACAAAAACAACAACAAAAACATTCTTTTTTTACATTTATTCCTTATTATTATTATTATTTTTTTTTACGTTTTTATTTTCTTTTCCTTTATATATTTTTTTTAAACACATACTCTGACACACTACTGACCTTTCGTAGACTTTCGTGTATCCATCGACAGAAATTCTTTGCAACGACAACGAAACCTTTGGTATTCTCTTTCGAAACATTAGAAACCTGGCCATGTCCCTAGTTTTGCTGTGTGTAGTAAATTCAAACTCTTTGAGGTATGAACGGTTGGACAGTATAAAGAAAAGAGCGCATCTATAGGTTTCAACGATTTATTTTTAAAATTGTTAACAAAACACTTACAAATCATCTTAAAAGGAAATTGATCGAATTGATTGAAGTTACCAAAAACTAATACCTTAACAAAGTTACGGTATAAATTAGTAGTAGTAGCCGCTCGGTTTAGAATACCAATTCCGGGAAACCAGTATCCAGAGAAAATAAATGCTCCGAAACATTTATTAAGACCGGATGTACAGTTGCAATTGCAATGCAAGATTATGTTGCGGAGATCTTGTGAATTGAAACGCACCTATCTACAGACTTCTCTGAACCTTAATCCATTTCTTTATTAAGTTGTTCCTATAAAAGGACCATTTACCTTTAGTCTTAACCTAATCAATTTCTAATAATTTTATTTCCCACTTTTCTTTACTTAAAATAAATCATTCCAACAAATATAGATAAAGTTTCGATTCTAATGTCTCATACAAAACCATGCAGGAGTATCAACCGAACAGTGACAGTGATGTCCTGCCTACCTCAAAACGATTACCGAACATATTCTCCAATAATATAATCATACACGGACAGAAATTTGGTGTCGCGTTAATGTATCAAAACAATAATGTTGAAAGAATATAATTTGGTCCTTCTTATGTGTTATTTTACTATAACGAAGCTCGTGCTCCTCACATCTAAAATAACCTTTCTCAATATCATATTACCATAACGATAGCTTGAGCATAATACGTGCAATAAGACATTATTCTGGAGCCTACTCCCCGAAAATGTTATTTTACTATAACGTAGCCTAGGCCTGTCACATGCAAAATAACCGACCTTAATGTCATATTACCGTAACGATAGCTGCCGCCCGACACGAGCAATAAGACATTATTCCGGAGTCTACTCTCCCGATGTTATTTTACTATAACGTCGCCTAAGCCCGTCACATGCAAAATAACTCTCCTCAATGTTATATTGCCATAACGATAGCTTGCGCCCGACAGGAGCAATAAGACATCATTCCGGAGCCTACTCCCCCGAAAAGTGTTATTTTACCATAACGTAGCCTAAGCCCGTCATATGCAAAATAACTCTTTCTCCCATAACCATGCTGATTCAGTCCCGTAGCAGAATCAAATCAACACGATTATAGAATACAAATGCAAAAGGGTCACATTTCCGCAGGCGGAATATGTGGTATCCTTCCAGTGCCGAGTTTCTGCGGGCTCACGGATATATCAGAAAACTTCCGCAAGCTACCGGCGAGATGACCTATTTCGAACCGACGCTCTTGCAAAAGAGGCGGTCAAGACCGTGCCAAACAATACGTGCTTTCGCCACTTCATTCACACTTCTTAACAACCGTGCCTATACATAATGATACTCGGTTTCTCCTATTAATATAAGGGAAGTATTTACCTATTAGGCGTTTATAGTAATCCGAAACTTTAAACTAAAAATATAGGAGTATAGTTTTACCCATATTAAATGATAGATGTTGAGTGAAAACCTTTAATCACCCCTTATTATTTTATTTAAAACCACCCGGGGTAGATCCATTTCAATACATACGAGTGAAGTTAAATAAAAGCTTGTAAAAACGACCCGATTCAGAGAGTGCATTTTGCGGAAGATTTTTCGGTCTTTATGAAGAAATTTTTTGATAATTTTGGACACATTTTAACAGATAATGAATAAATATAGGATTCTCTAGTGGAAAATTGTTTTGTTTATTGTTATTTTCATGCAATAAAAAGATAAAAAAGTACTCAAGTTTTTGGTTGTATCTATCAATAAAGCAATATTTAAAAAAAAACATATTTTTCGTTTAAATTTAGGGCAAAAGATACTTGCAGACTATATTATAAGTCGAGATTGGTACTGAAATAATATTTTTTCATCTAAATTTAGAGGAATAGTTATTAAGGTCTCTGCAATCACTATACTATAAGCCGGATTGTTACTTTTAAAACCCAGATTGTAATGGGAAACTTAATTTTGCCACTTTTAAAAATAAAGGAATAAAAATATCTCTTGTATTTTTTGCAGATGAATTTTGCGAAGAATTTCCCCACAATTTCATTCCAACACCCGGTTACTGGATTGAGTGTTCTCGTCAAAAAATCACCACAATTTGGGACGAGAGTGAGTCGGATCACGATGAAATTCAAGAAGGAAATGAGGACTTTACTACAGACGGCATGGACCAAGAAAACGGACATGGTGGAATAAGGAGGAGAGATAGAAGTGGGTATAGCGAGTAAACAAACCTTCAGGTTGTATTGGGTGTTGACTGTAATTCAAGACAAAATAGCAGTAGTGGTAGCAGTAGAGGAGGCGCGGATTTTTTTAAAGCTTGTCAAGTACGCCTTTATAAACCCAGTTTATTAAATCCAAAAACAAAACGATTTGGATGGACAATAAATTTTAAAATAGTTTCTACAAATCGGTTTCTCGATTTTGGGGTTGATGGTTGAATGTAACATAAATGTCTAAAATAAATAAAGCGCCTAAGTATTTTTGGTTTACGTTTACCCTATACTAATTCTAATATAAAAAATGACTTATCTAATAGGTATTTTGTAAAATTAATCCAATATAAAACTCTACTATACCAACCGAACCCAAACAAACAAAATGTACTAGCAATAATTAGCTATACTGTAAATTTTAAACTATGAATGAAACTTAAAATGCAAATACTTTGGTAAATCGACTTAGAAGCATAATAGAAAATTGCGGTTTCGAAAAAAAATAAAAAATAATTATTATTTATGAATTAAGAAGAACCTTATAAACGGGGCTTTCATACCCATAAACTTGAAACCGTTAGCCAGAGATAAAGTTTCATTAAAAATCCATACCTTTAAAATATGGCTTTATATGGGGAGCATGAAACCAACCTCGTTCCCTTCGTTCAAACTTTTCATAACTCTATTATAAAACTAACCTCCCCAACTTGCCGATAAGGTATCTTAAAATATAGCAAAAATTTCTTAATGTCTTGTGCATAGTTAGATGAGACAGTATTGACGCAGACTAAGACACTTCTCTTTTGGGCATTTCTCTTCACAGTGTCGCTTTCATTTTGAATCATTTTCTGAAAGTTATAATTTGATTACGTTATTGTTTTGTCTGATATATTGTCATAAGATCTAATTTTCAGATCTCTTCTGTACATATTTTATTCTTTGGGGTTGCAAAAAAGCATTGAAGTGAAGTTTTTCCTAATCGTCATCAATTTCATAAGATTAAGGCGAATAATAAAACAGAAGAAATTAGGGCTTTCTTTAATATTTTAAATATAAATACAGTTAAAGTATAGCGGCTAGTTAAAAGATCAAATATGTACATATAATATATGTTAGACCGCTCCATAAAACATGCCCAACCTGTCAACCTGTGTCATTTAGGCACTGAAATGAGGGAGTAATAGCGGGCCCTAAAATGTACATTGATGGTTAGGCTGGTTTGAATGCAAAGGAATTTATTATATTATTATTTAATAATTTATATGGATAATGCCATGTGCTGCTTCCCTCTGTAGAAACTTATTCGTTACCTTTTGTACAATACTCTTTGAATGTAGTCAACCAGATTTGTCATACCAAACCCTAGATATAGGTATTTTGAATGAAATGAAAGTTTCTGAAAAGCTTAATAAATATTATACATAGTTTAAATACTTAAATGCTATACATAATACATTATACCTCTTGCAGTAAGAAAACCTATGGTTATTAGCATTTCTTTTAAGGCCATGAAGAAAGTTGAAACAGTCGCTATCTTTTTTAGACAGGCTTTTGTAACTTTAGCACTTGAGAAAGAAAATTTTCTACATTTTCACAAGAAATTCAACCCAATCTTACGCAATACTTAAATAAGGTAAATTCGTAAATAAGGTTAATCTCGGCTTTTACAAAGATTTGACACGGTTTTTTTTTGGCATGGTACTTATCTTTTTATAAAAAAATGATAGTTCGACGCAGCACCCACGGTCAAAAACATTTTCCCAAATTCAATAGTCAGAATGTCAAAAATTATCTGAATGCTGCACTTTTGGTTAACAGTCTGAAACTGGTAACTTATTTTCTAGGTACTGTAAAAAGAAATTGTCCAAAATAATCGATTTTTTCCGACGCGACGGGCAAATTTCGAAAAATTTAAAATGGTCGGAGAAAGTGAAGCGAGGATTGTCACATATTTTATTTTACCCTACCTGGATGCTACCCATTTTTTCGCCGAAAGTGCGTTTAGACAAATATTTGCCGAAAACCTTTTTATCTACTATTTTTCAAGTTCAAAAAATTATGGTGATGCCAAAAATGTCAGAATAATTTTTGGTTAATATATAGATAGATAGTATATTTAAATTTATTATTTTGCATTTATCAAAATATCTTGCCAATTTGTAACATAAATGTGGTAAAAAAGAAATACTACAAAATTGCCTTGAGTAATATGGTCGCGATTCTTCAGAAACGACAGAAAATCTTACCCGTCAGAATTCTGGAAAGAGGCGATTTTTACTTATCGCCTCATTTAAAATAAAAACACAGCAACCTTCATATTTATTCTAACGTTGTAAGAGAAACTGCCTCATTTTTTTATTAACATTTTATAAATTTAATATTTTAAAGATATTCTGCAGGACTAGTTTATCGCGGAGCTAAATTATTACTACGCGTACCAATAAATGTCGAAAATTCTCACCATTTAAAAGGAAAGACAGAATTTGTGTGATTTTTCTGAACAGTGACAGCAAAATATTCCATGGCTATCTATGGTTTTCTATGTTAAAAGTTTAAAGGTTTATTTACACATAAAAATATTTAAAAGCATTAAGTGTAAATTTGTGTTTAAAAATCGTCGGATTTTTTGTGCGGGCGAGATTTTCTGATGGTTTTTGAAGAATCGCGACCTATGTGGCAGATAAAATCTAGCACTATGTTCGCAAGAAGACAAGAATTTGCCTTGTTCTTTTTTAAAATGGTGATAACAAAAGTTATAATCTAAAGACAGTGATGAACCGTGAAAGAAAATGGAATATTTTGGGATTGACAATCAGGTATCCAAAGTACGTCGCAATTTAAAAATTCGTGCCAAGCAACCATGTTATCTCTTGACTTTTATTAAAAACCCTTGCGCCGGGACCTAGCAGACTACCGCATTTTTAAAAAAAAGAGGATTTGCTCTCGGCTTGCAAATCACCTGAATTTTTGTGCACTCATACGGTGCGTTTGAATGAAAAAGTACTTTGGTTTGGGATGCCACGTGCCGCGACACGCATTACAGTTCCTCTCCCGTCAAAACTTCTCATAAATCGGGAATGGCGGCTAAGATAGGAGAAATACAAAAAAGTGCAAAATATATAGAGCTAAAAGACAGAGGTTTTTTGTTTTACACTTTTTCAGTGGAAACCCCAGATCAATGGGATGATAAAACAAAAAATTGTTCTCGAAAGTAGCAAAAAAAAATTGAAAGAAAAAATGCTAGAAGCTTTATCACTGGACTAGTATCGCCATTCAAAGAGGCAATGCAGCCTCTGTTCTAATGATCTTACCCGAAGAACACGGATTAGAAAGAAAAATTATTTAGGGTCAGTATTGCCATTCAAAGGGGTAATGCAGCCTCTGTGCTAAGGACTTTACCTGAAAAACACGGATTAGAAAAAGTTTTTATTTATAGTTTTTTTATAATTAATTTTTATTTTTGTTAGGTATTGAACAAGCTGACTACCTTCAATAGTTCTATAATTATGGCTTATATTACACTCACAAAAGCATTCAGAACTTTTGACATCTTTTACTCAATTTTTGTTGGCAACCTTGAAAATGACCACTCGAAAACTTACTCAATTTTCGGTAAGCTGCAATCTGCACAACTTTGCAACTGGTCTCTTGTAAATTTTACTATTTATCTTGATATCTAGAACACGAATTCTTCCGTCGGTTGCAGGATAAACTGGAGTTACTATTCTTACTACATGCTAGTCTGATTCCACTTTTCATTCTTAGAATTCCATAATTGTCCAAAAATGATTTAAGTTGGAAAATGTTGCTTGATCTCAAAATGTCTTCTTTCTTCTCCAAATACTTTACTTGTGTTTTTTTTCTACGTTTCCCATTTTTTGACTGCAAAATTTTTTTGTATGTCTGGCATTAGGCACTAATTTTCTATTTTTCTAGTAATAACGACATGTAAAAATTATTTTTTGAGTTTCACTTTCTTACTGTCGTCACATATAATATTTGGTGGCCAAAATCGTTCTTCTTTTTTCATAAATAAAATTCATCATGTAACTACCTACTTGGGCTCAAAATTTGGGTTCTACAGTCCATTTTGTATAATCATGTGCCACATTTTCTTTAGTGGGAACCCGTTAGCAACGTATGATTTAAAAGTAGAAAAATCAATTTTTAACCAATAAAAAACTGTTGGAGAATCTGTCCAGTAAAACGCCGAGTCAATTTTGAGTGACATATTTTTTGAAATTAATTTTCCTTATTTACTGCCCAAGAGTGTAGCAATCAGCTCCATTTGAGGTATAAAAAGTTTTTTTGGAGAACCTAATTCAGTTGAAACTTTGACTTCTTCTGTATTTCTAACTTTCTAGTTCTTTAGTAGGCTACTGCACAACATGGCTAATAAGTTTCAATGGAATTTTTTTGATTTTTACGCCACCACAATCGCTGTGCAGTCGTCATCAGCAATTATGATTTGTAAGATCATTCCTTCTATGTCTCCAGTGAATGTTATGTTTTGTTCTGTAAATTTCCATAAAATGGAAATTATTGTATGTGTCGGGGCCTTTAAGTAGGTTGTCGTCTTATTTGGATTCTTTACGGCAATGTCTGGCAACAACCAATTATTTGGGTACTGCATTTCCGCTTCCTTTTCAGATAATTTTATAATATTGTAGTATTTTACTGGTTGTAGCTGGAGTAGTTAATTAAAAATAAAACACAAAATCTATATTTTTAGTTGTAAAAAAGACTTTCATTTTATTGATTCTTAGCTTTTCATTTTAACAACCAAATTACGTCTGTTCTAATAAGGCCAACTATATTTTTGTAAGAATAATTACTCTGTAATTGATGTTATTATATTCACCAATATTAATTAATATTAAATCGATACAGAGAGATCAAAAATAAATTTATATAGGGCGACTTTATCCAGTTGCACGAATTTTTTTTTTAAATTGATTATAGGAAGTAATTAATATTGAAAAAAGCCTGGTTACAAGTTCTAGAAAAAAATATATATATACCAAGATAAACATAAGTAAAAAACAAAAATTATAACAATAATATAAAACGCATAACTAATAAAATAAATTCAAAATAGCAATAACAAAAATTAAATATATGGAATATAATCACCTAAAAAAAATAAAATTTTTAACCAAAATTACATGTATATCTCAAATATAAAATACCTAGCTATCCACTGGCCAGTGGTCTAAACTAAATTTACATACATGCTTAAGCTAAGTTCTATACAGTTTGTTTCTGTTTTTATGAACAACTATCTCCTTGCTATTTTTAAAAATTTATATTAGGAGTTATTACAAAAAACGAAGAGCTGAAAGTTTGACTTCAGTTTAATTTTTTAATAAAACTAAAACTCCTTTCTCATGCGGGATAGGATTTAAGTTTTTGTCATATGTCTCTTTTCGTTTAGATTTTGAGATTATTAAATTTGATTTCGTGTCAGAATGAGCTTTTTGTATCCTGTATTTTAGTTCGATTAAATAATTGTCAAAATTTGTGATATGTTCCAAAGATTTTTCACAGTTACCTGGGATATTTCACTTTTTACCAAAAATAAGTTCGAAAGGTGTGCACTTAATTTCTGTGTGTACTGTTGTAATGTTAGAAAAACACCAAAATGGAAGCCACGGGCTCCACGCAGCATCATGATTTTGTACCTGTAATCTAAGATATGATCCTACAGCTTTAAGTCTTTTCTAACGCGCCTATACCATGGTGGTGACAAGACATTCATTGCAACTGATTGATTTTTAGCAATTTATAGTTTTTTATAAAAATTTCGATGCTTGATCTGTAGCGAAATCGGAGGGAATGCTATATCTTAACATAAAATTTTCGACAAAAGTTCTTGCAACACTATTAGAATCTTTAATTTTTAAGGGATAAGCTTCTACAAATTCTGTTAAATCGCATTGCAAATTTAATATTTAGCTGAAATCGTTTATATCTCTAGGCGAGGTCCTACAATATCTAAGAATACTTTTGAAACGAAAAGGGTACTGTGGGCGTGATAACCATTGGCTCTTTAATGTACCTATTTGTGTGCTTCTGCTTTTTAAGAAATTAGCATCTTAAAGGATTTAACTTAAGTTTACCTTACGCAGTCTAGTGAAAACATTAAGAAGATTCTTATTGAGCACAAAGAGATTTCTCCCAAAAAAACCAAGGTCATCTAGATAAAAAAAATAGCTTTCATAGTTTAAACCTGCTATAGCTATTCTCATTGACTTGGAAAATACACTGGGGCTTGTTTTAAGACCCATTGGAAGACGTTTCATTTGCCACATACCTCTATCTGCTATAAAAGCAGTAAATTTTCTACAATCTTCAGTAAGCTCTATTTGATAATGCCCTGAGAGAGAATCGAGTATGTATGAGATGTTTGCAAGAGGAAATTTTATATCCTTAATTTGACGGTTAACTAAACGATAGTCAATAACGCATCTTGTCTTTCTCACACCACTAGCATCCATCTTTTTAGGTACGAGTAGTACAGGAGGTGACCATTCGCTCATAGTATTATGGCTTCACCCCGCAGTTTAACAATATGTCTATTTATTTTCTCTTTTTGAGGTTCGATCAGGTTTTACGTATGAGGGTAAAGCGATTTCTTTTAAGGTTATAGTGTCTTTGAAAAGATTAGTTGCTGAAGGCTTATCACCCAGTAAATGAAAATATCAGAAAAATTTGCACAAATATCTCTAATCGTACTTTGTTCTTCGCCTTTAAAATTTTCAAATTTTAAATATCTAAACAAATTCTTGACTCGCTCAGCAGATTTATTAACTGATTGAAACTGATAGATCATATACTCACTTGCTCTCTCCAACTGTGGAGAATAATTTTTCAAGCATACCTCAGTTTCTCTAGTATTTTAAATTTTTACCCCATCTATCGGTTTTGCTACGCATCCTGCTAGAAAAACTCCTTCACATAGATATCTCTCTGACATATTAGTTCCTACATAACGAATTGTTTTGCACCTTGGCGGTATAACTAAACTCCTATTTCCAAGTGAATTCAGTGGTAAAATAACTTGATTATCATAACTCGTTAATTTAAGTGTGTTTTTCTCATAATTTATTCGGCCATTCTATTTTCGAAAAAAATTTTCTCCTAAAATAATGTCACTTAAACTCGAAAACGATTCAAAAACATAAAACTTTTTTTAATAGCCAGATTCAAGAAAATAAATCGGTGAGACACAATTCTGCCTCCCATGCCATTAACTTGTAAGTCTCTTTGTATATTTTTTCGTTAGGACTTACAGAACTCAATTTAAGGTCGTAGTTACAATTTGGGAAATTGTTTTTAGCAACACGTGAAATCAATTTAACTATGTCGACCTGATTTTTTTGCAAAATTTTACGTCGTTGAATTTGTTCTCTATGGCAACGCGGAGAGTTTATTTATGTTTTTCCACAGTGGGACACCAAAGATTTTGTAGCACCAGGTCAAAAATTTAGGGATAAATTACTTACTTTCACTTGTCGCGTTGTACTCCGCTAAAAAACCTGGTAAAATACTAAACTAAAAGAAAACCATTTATTGCAGAATTACCTGCTAAAAGAATGCTACACAACTACGTATTAAAGTAACTGAGTGCAATGTTTAAGGTTGCATTTACAGGTGGACTTATAATTGAATTGGAAACATTCCCGCCAGCTGATACAACAGGTTAACTTGAAAGCATGCAGATTTAAAAATCGGCTACTGCCGCTAGACGAAATAATCGTATTCTATTTTAAACAGCAGCGCGAACGACTAGCAAGAGACTTTCCAACCTCTAAATGGAGCTTTACTGACCTGTTTTGTTAGTACTCAAGTATCCGTGTGTTTTTGAAACTGAGGTTCTAAAATCTATCCTTTACACTCCAAAATTTTACTAGTACACTTGCACATAACTATGGCGCAATAATATAAATTTATAAAAAATGGTTTAATCAAAATAAAACCAATATTATGTGAAGTTTTGGGCGCCGAATGTTTTTATGAGAATTCGTAGTAATCCCAGCGAGCCAGTAAAATTCTCTTGGTTCTTTGATAGACTCGGAGTAATGCCCGCGCAGCGATAGGCCTTTTTCGGAGGGCGACCGCATACGCGGAGTGGTCTCATATTTGAAAGATAAACATAACCTCGAATGGTTTTCTGTCAGAAAACGTAAATATACTCTTCTGTCCCACTGCGGCCCGATTTAAAGTTTGTTGGCAAAACATCTGCAGTTATCAGGGAATCGTATAAATTCTGCGATCTATCGGCCAACACTTGAAATGCGTGTGTCTTCCAAATTCAATGAAGTGTGATTGATTGATCGGTTTCCTTTTCCGGAGTGCACACACGGAAAAAAGAAATACTCAATATAAAGCAATAAAACTAGATCTAAGCCTATGTTAGCATAATATATACGCGAAACGATATTTTTTTGAACTCAGAATATGAAATTCTCAAATTACCTTCTTCGGTTTAAAAATACATGTATTATAAATGTCTAAAGCGAAACCTAGTTATTTCTCTATTTGAGAATATGCCTTTCTCAAACTGAATTGTTATTCGCATTTTCATCTTAAATCAATTATATTTAATTTCATATTTAAGATATAGACCTGTCTTTATATACTTATTTTGAAAATATTATTTATATTATATTTTAAAATTAATTAAGTGTTAAAACAAAAATGAATATTTTTCAATTTAAGTACGTGGGTTATTTAAACAAAGAATTCATATTCTTATTTTAAAATATAGAAAAAGCACTGTATCCTTAAAGGGAGTTAACATCAAGTCAGTTAAGCTGCCTTCCCACTTTAAAAAAATGGACTCATTTGCGCACCTTTTGCGTAAACACTTTTATCTTTTGCGCAGCAACTGTATGGAAAATGTGGGTATTTTTTTGTGGGTGGGGTGTTTTCCGCAGTTATTAAAAGATTTTGCGCAGCAACTCCTCGAATCTAGTGACACTTGTAATAAAGAGGTTTTTTTTTTAAATTTATTGCTTCCTAAAGTGCTTTTCGATCGACGGAGGTGATAGATCCCATCGCACGAGAGAAAGACCGGATCGTATGACTAAAGAATATACGTTCAGATGGTTGCAAAAGGTAAAATTGGTTGCGCGATACTGCGCAAAAGATGCGCAAATAAGTCCAATATATTTTTTTTTAATTTTGAGTGGGGGGCAGCTTCACTAACCTGTTATCATCCATATTCCTGAATGGTAACTCCCATTGAGGATACCGAAGTTTTTTATCTGTGGGATTTAATAATAATTACTGAAGTCAAAAGAAATATACAGGTATATAAAAAGTACAAAATATATTGTCTACTTCCATTTTCTACAATAACTTCTTACGTTTTAGAAAAGAAACAAATATAGTAAAGGATACGAAATCTTATTTAAAAAGAAACTGCGGTAAAACTCAAGGACACGTCAATTGTGTTTGGGAGCGGGATATTTTTGAAAATTGTTTTAGGGCAAGACCCAAGGCTTATTAAAATTATTTTAATTTCAAACATGAAACTTTCAACAAGGTGATATCTACCTAAACATATCAAATCTTGCGTTTGACCCTTTGGGCGACCGTTTAAAAAAGGTTTTTTCCATTTTTACAAATAGTTTTTGGTGTATTTTAGTTAGCTAATCCAAAGCAGAATCAACGTGTGCAAGGTTTTTTTTTATATAACACCCTTTATATATATTATAAGGCAATTAAGGTATTCCAAAAAAAATCCTAACTTTATATATTAGTTAAGTATCGGAAATTTGAAATTTAAATTATTTTTAAAAAGAGAAACTTTAAACTATACACCCTCGATGTCAAAACTGATATTTATTTAAAATTTAAAAGTGCGAACAGATTTAAAATGTGGATCATTTTAACCCTTCCTGAAAAAAAAATGTTTGAGCCACTGTAAAAAAAATAAGGTGTTAGCTAAATAGCCTTATTCTTTTAACGTATAAACACGTTTCCTTTATTTAAATCGGTTAAGAAATAAGCAAGTTCTGTAGTGTTACGATGCTCCTTGTGTGTTAAGACTGTCCCATTATCATCATCTTCTATTCGACGTCTTGAATTTTACGTACCATTTTGGACATTGGACGCATAACATTTTTAGCTTGCCAAAAGGCTTAATCTTTATATCCTGATTATTCTTGACAAAACTGCATCCCGTCAAAAAGAAAATGACTTATAGCGAGACAGTCTTGACCACACAAAAAGCATCAAACGTAACATTCTAGAACTTTCTTACTTCTTAACCGATTTCAATAACGGATACGTTAAGAGAATAAGGCTATTTAGCAAACTTCTCAATTTTTCAAAACTGTCCTTCTCCTTAATTTCAAAGAAATATCAGTTTTGACATAAACCGCATCTTTCGCTTTCAAAAAACTTTAATTTTAAATTTCGGATGATCAATACGAAAGTTTTACTTTAACTTATAAACTAAGAATCAACTAAAAAAAACACAGATTAAAACATAGTATACCAAACTAACTACACTAACCGCCGCACCGCACACAGAATTTCGAAGAAAAGCTGGTCAAAAATCAGAAATTCCGAATTCAAAATTATTGGAAAAACCAATTTTATAATTTTATTACCTAGTTAAAACCACCACCCTTTTTTAATATTCTCGTCCCTCTTAAAAATATTTTAAAGTTGGCCTTTGATGAGCCTTTTATAAGTGTTAATAAAATTTGTTAAATATTTCCTGAATTGTGTGTTCCGTTATCCGTAAGTTATTGAGAAAATTTAAAGATATCATGGAGCCTATTGCTGGTGGCAAGTAGAATCTTAAAAAAAAATTTTATACCTTCATCAAAAACATGATTTTAGTAACTGTCTGCAGATAACTAAAGCATGGCTTTTTGGTTACCGATGCAAAAAGACTTTTTTTTATCACGGGTGCAAAAAAAGATTTCTGTCCATTTTTTACCCAAAATTAAAGAGAAATACCGGAAAGACCGTAAATTACCGCAGGAACTAAAGGTTGGATTATTTCAAGGAGAGTTTATTTTTAAATACCTTGCTGCGCTCGTTATTTAAACCAACGCTTTAAAAAAAAAGCACTAGTTGTTAAAACTACTATTTTTGATCACTAGTGCAAAAAAAAAATTCTGTCCGTTTTTTACCCAAAATTAAAGAGAAATAGCTGAAAATAGTAATATTGAAATAATCTGACTATTCTTTCACCACGTCTAAAAAATCATTTAAAAACATCATCAAAATATTAACTATCACCGAGTAAAAAGGCAAATCGCTAGGGAAATCATTGTTATTTCATTTACCAGCTGCATCGATTTATAGTGTAAAGATGCTGTGTTGCGAGAAGTGCTCTTCGTTCGAGATTTTTAAAAGGATTTTCCTGTTTTTTTTTTGGATTTTGTGATAAAGGAATAAAAAAAATAGTATTAACAACTCGCGACTAAACTGTGCTTTTTTTTACTCGCGTTTCTAAATATTTCGCTGCTTATTTAAACTAAAAAAGCACAGTTTAGCGGCGAGTTGTTAACACTATTTTTTTTAATACCTTTCGAGAGAAGAGCACTTCTCGCAATACACCATCTTTAAACTATAAATCAAATAACAATGGTTGCCATAGCGATATGCCTTTCATTCTTGCTACATTTTAAGCTTTGAAAGTTTGATATTTTGACGATATTTCTAAATAATTTTTCCGTAAATACTTAATGAAAACTGGTGGAGATGGCTTAATTTTTAGGCAAGAATAATTGGATTTTTTCCATATTACTAGTTTCCTCTATTTCTCGTTAATTTTGGGTAAAAAACGGACAGAAATATTTTTTTGCACCCGTGACCAAAAGTGTCTTTTTGCATAGGTAACCAAAAAGGCCATGCTTTATTTATTTGCAGACAGTTATTAAAATCAGGTTTTTGATGAATTTATAAAAAAACTACTATATTGAATTGAAATATCCACAGAACTTTTTTAATTTTAATTTTTTTAAACTATATAGTGTCATAAAAAAAAATAAGAATTTTTTCCTTTTCTAGCCATAAAGTACATTTCCCCGTAATTTGTAGTCTTGCAAAATGGGGTAATGCGGCTAAATTCCTATTTTTATTTTTTACGACATTATAAAGTTTAAAAAAATCAAAATTTAAAAAGTTCTGTGGATATTTAAATTCAACAAAATTTTTAAGATTCTACTTACCACCAGCAGCAATAGACTCCATGGCGATATCTTGAAATTTTCTCAATAAGTTGCGGAAAACGAAACGTTCAATTCACGTAATATTTAACTCACAAAATTCTCATGAAAGGTCAACTTTAAAGTAAAATATTTTTAAGAGGCACGAAAATATTAACAAAAGGGTGGTGATTTATTATACCTAGGTAACTATATAATAAAATTATAACTGGTTTTCCCAATAATTTTCAATTCCGAATTTCTGATTTTTGACGAGCTTTTCCTCGAAATTCAACTGTGTG
Organism: Oxystoma pomonae; assembly: GCA_963921995.1. Taxonomy (NCBI): domain Eukaryota; kingdom Metazoa; phylum Arthropoda; class Insecta; order Coleoptera; family Brentidae; genus Oxystoma; species Oxystoma pomonae. Next base: position 73,262,909 of record OY998167.1, on the reverse strand, counting down.
CAATGCACATACAAAAAAGCCTGACAGGCTCTTACGTCCTACCTCGGAACCGAGAATCCACGAGCGTTTGAGATGTTCATTTTAAGAATAAAACGACAAGAATTTTCTTCAATTAGGCATCTGAAGATTATACTTAATTTTAGTATTTTAAATACTTATTTTGAACCTAAAGAACAAAATTTATTTTAATATTAAAATTGCAATAGTCTCATGTCAAATTTTGCAATGTTTTAAAATAAAAAATGCTTTTTTGCCTAATTTTAAGATATGCTCTTAAAATGAAAATAAACGAAGTTTCATAATAAACTTAGTGCCGTTTTAATTAAATGTTTTCGGTAAATTTCCAAATGAAGAATTAGGTTTCAAATCAAAAATTATAAAAATTTTAAACAGATAGTTTTTACTTGGATTAAAGAAAACATTTGGGAAAATTAAATTTTGTATTTAAGTATAACAATATGTTTATTTTAAAATAATCTGTTTAAAATAAAATTCTAGATTTTCATTTTAATGATGCAGTTTTGAGCATACTGAAATACTCATTTGTAGAAATTTTTTTTTCCGTGCAGGCTTTTAGAAAAAATAAAACTTAGTTTATATTTTCGCTAAAACAAGGAAATATAAAAAGGAAAAAATGTAGTCCAGAGGAAATTGTGAGTATTTCTCTATTTTTTTTTGTATATCGGGTTTGTTCTAAACCGCAATTATTCTGAGGCTTTTGGGAGAGATGACAGCACCAGAGCTTTTATTTTGAAGAAAAAATAATTGAGAATTTTGAAAAATTCTTCACATGTTTTTGTTAAGCATTTAAAAATGATCACCCCTACAAAATTTCAGCTAATTCTGATGTTTAGTTTTCAATTTGCACTCTGGCAAAATATTAAAAAATTAAAGAACAAGGTGTTGCCGTTATACTTTTTTTACTTAAAATCTGGGGAGAAACTATATCCTTAATTACGCATAATGAAGCACCAGTAACGAATAAAAATTTAAAACTTACATGGTCTATATCGAAATATACTGCATATTACTTTTATTATTTTTTTCCAGATCTGGGTCGTTGCTGCAAACTGCAAGATTAATATTATATTTGACTTCTTCTCGTAAATAAGATGGATATATAGTAGCTCTATCTACGCACCAAACCACACTTTAAAGACGCAAAACTGCCTTCTTCTTGCACCGCGTGTCGCTTTCTCCTGCTGGTACTTATGGGTGCCCCGGATCCCAACTCATTCTTTGTTTGTGTGCCAGACCGCACATTGTAATTAGTGCCCAGACTTTTTATTTCTCGGCGACCTATTTTGAAGTTTTTTGGTGACGCGTTTATTATGTGGTCCGGACACAAAAATATTAATGATTTTTACTATTTAATTTTTTTTCCAATTCAAACTAGGCAAATAACGAAAGGGGAAGGTCGCGTACGCGCGACAAAAATAGGTGTTTCGGCCCATCCATTTCCATAGCAAATTCGCTTCAGAAGTCCATTGCGGCTTAGACGCATAAGGACTATTGCAAGTTTAAGTTCATCAAATGACGACATGCAGTAAGATTGACTATATTTTTACTGTTTGTGAAAAGTTTATGCTAATAGCATATGAACTAAAACCCTTGCTGTTTGTGAACACAGTTCAAGGATAATCTAGTGCAAGCTGTTTGTGAACGCAGTTTTGCTAATACACATGGAAGTACTGTTTGTGACCACAGTTAGAGACTATAAATATACTAATATCTAATAACACTTTTAGGTGTTTTGCATACTGTTCGTAAAGAGAGGGACATTAAATATACTTATATCTAATAACACTTTTAGCTGTTTTGCATACTGTTTGTGAACACAGTTGGAGTCTATAAATATACTTATATCTAATAACACTTGTAGGTATTTTGTATACTATTCGTGGACAGAGTTTTGCTAATAGATATACAAATACTATTTGTGAACACGGTTAAGCACCATGCGTACCTATATTTAAGTAGACTGAATTAGTATCGCCATTCGAAGAGGTAATGCAGCCTCTCTGCTAAGGAACTTACCCGAAAAACACTGATTAGAAAAAAAATTATTTATAGTTTTTTATGATTAATTTTAATTTTTGTTAGGTATGGTTAGTTCTATAATTATGGCTTATATTAGACTCAAAAAATATTCATGACTTTTGACATTTTTTACCGAATTTTTGTCGGCAACTCTCACTTAAAACTTACTCATTTTTCAGTAAGCTGTAATCTGCACAACTTTGCAACTGATCTCTTGTAAATTTTATTATCTATCTTGATATCTACAACACGAATTCTTCCGTCGGTTCCAGGATAAACTTTAGTTACTATTCCAAGTGGCCATGTATTTCTAGGCAAGTTCTCATCTACTTGTAAAACAAGGTCTTCAACTTTTATTGGACTTGATTCTGTTAGCCACTTTTGCCTCAAGCTAATAGTCGACATATATTACCGAACCCATCTTTTATTAAATAGATTGACATAAACTTGTGAGACTCTTCACTGTTTTCTTTAAAATTCTGCTTCCTCTTCGAGTTAACCATTAAACAATAAAAAATTGTTTTTGTCAGGCATTCCATATCAATTAGGTCTATAGAAACGTGAGTCAAGGGCCTTAAATTTAAAGCGTTTTATCTCTTGGAGAGTGTTCTTTTCACTGACGAAATGAGCAACCACCCTGGTGGAAAAGAATGCCAGTCAATTTCTCTTCTTACTAATTCGTCATACATTGTCTTGTTTTTCAGTTTCGCACTGCTTCCATCAACTCTTTAACTGCTGATTTGAAGTTTGTTCCATTGTCTGAGTATAAGTGACAAATTTTTCCTCTTCTTGCCATCATTCTTCGTAAAGCCATTATTGCTGAGCTGGTATCTAGTCTATCAGCAATTTCTATGAGTATCACTCTACTAGTAAGGCAGGTAAATAGGACACCATATCGCCTCCTTTTTACGAACAACGCTGACATTTAGTAGTCCAAAAAAAAGCCATTCTGGCATTAGAGGGACTTCGGGCTGAACTCTTCTTTTCTGACAGAACAACCAGTCGAGATTTTCTTAATCAAATTTTTGACGCGTAAAATCCAAAATTTTGCTTTTATTGTATGTGTAATATATTTAACTCCAAGATGTAAACACTGCTGATAATATGGTTCAACATGTAATGTTGCAAACTTAGCTTTAGACCTAATAGTCGTCCGGCGTAAGTCGCAAATAGCAATCAAATGTTCATTTTGTGCAGAAAGCATGAAATTTTGCACACTTATTCTTTAGATAATTCGTTAAAACTTTGGTCGACGAAATCGATGATCGAATGTATAGGAGCAAAGATGGCGGCGATTTGTTCAAAATGAACGTCTATTTTTTTAAAAAATTGTAGTTTTGCCATCAAAACAAGATTATAATGATAATTATAATCTAATGATTATAATAATAAAAATCGATAGAGAGGAATTGAAAAAAAATGGTTACATTGGCGTAAGTTATTTATCGTCCTTAAAAAGTGACATTTTGTTTTAAAAAAATGCATTTTGAGAATTTTTATTTGATCATTTTTCATAACTTAATATGCAGCGACAGGTCTTTTGTTGTATTTTTCTGATTTAGAAAGAACATCAAACTAAGTTTTCTAATTGACTTTTTGCTTACAGGGTGATTGGTTTGGTTATATCAGGCCAGTCAAAGTAAGATTTTTTAAAAAAGCTACATTATCATCCTTATTTTTTTTAGTTTTTAAGGAAAAAATGTCAAAATTGGTACCATTATTACAATTGTAAAGATCAACTGATATTTTTTAAAAAAATTTGGACAGGTGGCGATGCGGACGACGTTTTTTTAATAGCTTAGAAAAGACATGCATATTTAATAATATAATCGATTATGTATAACTGAAGTATGTAAATTTTTATAAAAATAATTCTAGTTTGATATGGTCATTGGTCGCCAAAATTTTTTTTTAGTATGTAAAAAATCGGGTTTCTCAATTCTTCCTAGCGGACAAAAATTTGGCTGGATATACACGTTGATGACTTCTAATGATTTAGAAGGCCTCGACAAATTGATTCAAATACGGAGTTCCAAATTCTATCGGGCCGTTTTTATGCTATAGGCCAGTAAATTTGACATAACATGTGTTTAGTCGTCCCGAATAGGTACTCTTATGTACCCTTTTCTTACGGAAAGCACCAAATTTGGTACGCTTACTTTTTTAACAATTTTTAAAGAAAGTGGTCAAGAAAATTTATGATCGGATGTGCAGAAACCAAGTTGGCGACGAAATCTTCAAAAATGGCGCTCTTAAATCGAAAGTTATTTATAAAAAAATATGCTTGAATCTAAAGAACTTAATGAAGAGGAATTTGACAATACTAGTTAAATTGACGTGCCCCTTCGATGTCATTTTACCTTAAAAAATTACTTTTCAAGATCAAGTTCCAGAGCCTTTTTTTTAAAATATTTTATAATTCTGAAAACGTCGACAGATCTTTTTTGCTTACAGGGTGATTGGTTTAGTAAGATTTTTTTAAAAAGCCACATTATCATCTATTTTTTTTACTTTTTAAAGTAGATAATGTGGCTTTTTTAAAAATCTTACTAAACCAATCACCCTGTAAGCAAAAAGTCACTTAGGAGAGATGTGTTGATGTAATGTGAAAATTATAAAACTTAGCCCAAATCAAATAAAAAGACCTGTCGCCGTTTTCAGAATTATAAAACATTTTAAAAAGAGGCTCTGGAAAAGTATTTTTAAGGTAAAATGACATTTTTAAAGGTCATCAAAGGTTCACGTCAATTTAACCAGTATTGTCAATTTTCTCTTCATTAAGTTCTATAGATTCAAGAATAATTTCTTATTGATATGTAACTTTCGATTAAGGACCGCTATTTTGAAGAATTCACCGCCAACTTGGTTTCTGTACATCCGATAATAAATTTTCTGAACCACGATCCTAAAACATTGTTAAAAAAGTAAGTGCACCAAATTTGGTGCTTCATGCAAAAAATCAGCAATAGGGTACATTAGAGTACCATTAGGGGCGACTAAACACATGTTAGGTCAACTTTACTGGCCTATAGCGTAAAAACGGACCGATAGAGTTTGGAATTCCTTATCTAAATCGATTTGCTGGAGCCTTCGCCAGGAAGAATTAAAGAAAACGTTGAAAAACCAGTTTTCTTACATACTCAAAAAAAAATTTAGGCGAACAATTACCATATCAAACTAAATTTATTTTTATAAAAATTTACATACTTCAGCTATACATAATCGATTATTTTATTAAATATGCATGTCTTATCTAAGCTATTAAAAAAATATGAACTTTTATCAAATTTAAAATAGGAATTTGCCACGTCGTCCGCAGCGCCACCTATCCAAATTTTTTTTAGAGTATCAGTTGACCTTGACAATTGAAATAATAATAAAGGTACGGATCATAATGTAGCTATTTTTAAAAATCTTACTTTGACTGGCCTGGTATAACTAAACAAATCACCCTGTAAGCAAAAAGTCTATTAGAAATGTTATTTTGATGTTCTTGCTAAATTATAAAATTAAAACAAAAGACTAGTCGCAGCTTACTGAATTATAAAAAATTCTCAAAATGCATTTTTTTAAAATAAAATGTCACTTTTTAAGGACTATAAAGGTCATACGTCAATATTACCATTTTTTTTCAAATCCTCTCGATCGAATTATATGAATTCGATTATAATCTTGCTTTGATGGCGAACCTACAATTTTTTTTTTAAATAGACGTCCATTTTGAAAAAATCGCCGCCCTCTTGGCTCCTATACATCCGATCATCGATTTTCTCGACCAAAATTTCAAAGAATTGTCTAAAGAATAAGTGTGCCAAATTTCATGCTTTCTGCATAAAATGAACAATTGGGGACCTAAGCCGGACGACTATAAGGACGATTGGATTTTTCGTTTCTTCACTGACACATGCTAGTCTGATTCCACTTTTCATTCTTAGATTTCCATAATGGTCCAAAAATAGTTTAACTTGGAAAATGTTGCTTGATCTCAAAATCTCTTCTTTCTTCTCCAAACATGTGACGTTTTCGGGAAAAGCTTTTCTTTGTTAAAAGTATAACCAAATTTTTTCTGTTTCCTTGATGTGTCGTAGAGTGTTTGTGTTTATTTTCGAATCAGCATTTTCTGTCATTGCAGTGTTTATTTTTTTTCCACGTTTCCCATTTTTTAACTGCAAAAATTATTTGTATGTCTGGCATTAGGCACTAATTTTCTATTTTTCTAGTAATTACGACATGTAAAATTTATTTTTTGAGTTTCACTTTCTTACTGTCGTCAAATATAATATTTCGTGGCCAAAATCGTCCGTCCTTCTGTCTTCATAAATTCAGATTCTTGTATCTACCTACTTGGGCTCAAAAGTTTGGGTTCTACAGTCCATTTTGTATAATCATATGCCACATTTTCTTTAGTTAGTTAGTGGGAACCTGTTAGCAACGTATGGTTTGGAAGTACAAAAATCAATTTTTAGCCAATAAAAAAATGTTGGAGAATCTGTCTAGTAAAACGCCGACTCAATTTTGAGTGACATATTTTCTGAAATTAATTTGCCTAATTTACTGCCCAAGAGTGTAGCATTCAGCTCCATCTGAAGTACCGAAAGTTGTTTAGGAGGACCTAATTCAGTTTTTAAAACTTTGACTCTAATTCTAAAGTAGACTACTGCACAATATGGCCAATAATCAATGGGAGTTTCTTGATTTTTACGCCACCAGAATCGCTGTACAGGCTGGTCGTCATCAGCAATTTTGATTTGTAGGATCATTCCTTCTATGTCTCCAGTAAATGTTATTTTTTGTTCTTTAAATTTCCATAAAATGGAGCTTAAATTATTGTACGTGTCGGGGCCTTTAAGTAGGTTGTCGTCCTGTTTCGGTTCTTTACGGCAAAGTCTGGCAACAACCAATTATTTGGTTGGTATTATATTTTATAATATTGTAGTATTTTACTGGTTGTAGCTGGAGTAGTTAATTTAAATAAAACACATAATCTACATTTTTAGTTGTACAAAAGACTTTCATTTTATTGATTCTTAGCTTTTCGTTTTAACAACCAAATTACGTCTATTCTATTTAGGTTTTTATCGACTATATTTTTGTAAGAATGATTACTCTGCAATCGATGTTATTATATTCATCAATATTAATTAATAATAAATCGATATACAGAGAGAAAATTACACCTCCCGCGAAATTTTTAAAAAATTTTTTGGAAGTCGCACGAATTTTTGTTTTAAAGTGATGGTAGGAAAAAATTAATATAAAAAAAAAACGGGTTACAAGTTCTAGAAAAAATATGTCTACACCAAGGTAAACATAAGTTAAAAAACAAAATTACACATGAAGACAAAACACATACATAATAAAATAAAGAAAATATGGCAATAACAAATTTTAAATATATGAAATATAATCGGCTAAAAAAAATATAATATAAACAAATTTTTAACCAAAATATCATGTATAACTCAAATATAAAATACCTAACTATCCACTGGCCAGTGGTCTAAACTAAATTTACATACATGCTTATGCTAAGGTGTATACAGTTGGGTTCTCTTCTATCTCCTTATTATTTATTATTTTTGAAAATTTTGACATTAGGAGTTATTTTCTCTACGACTAGGAAAGGTCCCAAAAAACAAAGAGCTGAAAGTTTGACTCCTATTTCATTGTTTAATAAAACTAAATCTCATTTTCATTAAGTTTTTGTCATATGTCTCTTTTCGTTTAGATTTTGAGATTATTTTATCTGATTTCGATTCAGAATGAGCTTTTTGTATCCTGTGATTTAGTTCGATTAAATAATTTTAAAAATTTGTGATAGGTTCTAAAGATTTTTCAAGGTTACCTGGGATATTACACTTTTTACCAAAAATAAGTTCGAAAGATGTGTACTTAATTTCTGTGTGTACTGTTGTATTGTAAGAAAAACACTAAAATGGAACCCACTGGCTCAACGTAGCATCATAATTTTGTACCTGTAATCTAAGATATGATCCTAGAACTTTATGAGTTTTCTACCGCGCCTTTACTCTGGTGGTGATAAGCCGTTCATTGCAACTGATTGATTTTTAGCAATTTACAGTTTCTGATAAAAATTCTGTTCCTTAATCTGTAGCGATCTCGGAGATATTGCCGTATCTTAAAATAAAATTTCCGACAATAGTTCTTGCAGCACTATTAGAATCTTTAGTTTTTAGGGGGTAAGCTTCTACAAATTTTGTTAAATTGCATTGCAAATTTAGTATGTAGCTGAAATCGCAATAAGGCAAGGTCCTACAATATCTAAGAATACTTTTGAAACGAAGAGGTTACTGTGGGCGTGATAACTATTGGTTCTTTAGTGTACCTATTTGTGTGCTTCTGCTTTTCAAGAAGTTTGCATTTTAATATATCGCTTAAGATTGACCTTATGCATTAAGAAAATTCTTATTGTGCTCAAAGAGGTTCCTCCCAAAAAAACCAAGGTCATCTAGATAGAAAAACCAGCTTTCATAGTTTAAACCCGCCATGGGGCTTTTTTGAGACCTATTGGAAAATGTTTCATTTGCCACATAACTCTATCTGTTGTAAAAGCAGTAACTTTCCTAAAATCTTTAGTAAGCTCTATTTGATAATACCCTTGACTAAATCTAAATAGCTCCTCAGAGCGAATCAAGTATTGCTAAGATGTTTGCAAGAGGAAATTTACTATACTGATGTTGGCGGTTAACTAAACGATAGTCAATCACGCATCTTGTCTTTCTCACACCACTAGCATCCATCTTTTTAGGTACGAGTAGTACAGGAGATCGCCGTTCGCTCTGCGCAATATCAATTATGGCTTAGCCTAACATTTTAACAATATGTCTATTTATTTCCTCTTTTTGAGATTCGATAAGGTTTTACGTATGAGGTTACAGTAATTTTTTTTTAAGGATATAGTGTGTTTGAAAAGATTAGTTACTGAAGGCTTATCCCCAGTAAATAAAAAATATCAGAAAAGTTTTCCTAAATATCTCTAATTGTATCTCTAATTCTTCGCCTTTAAAATTATCTAATTTTAAATATCTAAACAAATTGTTGACTCGCTCAGCAGATTTATCAACTGATTCAAACTGACAGATGCTATACTCACTTGCTCTCTCCAACTGTGGAGAATAATTGTTCAAGCATACCTCAGTTTCTCTAGTATTGAAAATGTTTACGGGTTTATTCCCATTTTTCGTTTTTGCTACGCATCCTGCTAGAAAAACTCTTTCGCATAGCTCTTTTGGAATAACCATTTATTCCTCTGACATGATGGTTCCTACATATTGAATTGTTTTGCACCTTGGCGGTATAACTAAAATGCTATTTCCAAGTAAATTAAGTGGTAAATTAACTTGATTATCATAACTCGTTAATCTAAGTGTGTTTTCCTCATAACTTATTAGGCCATCATATTGTCGAAAAAAATTTTCTCGAAAAATACCATCACTTAAACTCGAAAACGATTTAGAAACCTAAAATTTTTCAGAAAATGTGAATTTTTTAACCATTAGCTTGTAGGCTCTCTTTGTATATTTTTAATTTAGAACTTACACAACTCAATTTACTTGCGCATAATGAAGCACCAGGATCGACTATAAATGTAAAACTTACAATATTTAAATAGAAATATACTGAGCTTGTGCTATTACTGTAGTAGGTGAAAATAAAATTATTATTTTTTTGAAATTTTGGCACGAAAAATATTACTTTCATTATTTTGTTCCAGACAGTTTTGCTAATAGTCCTGGAAGATATATATATACACAATAGATATATACTGTTTGTGAACACAGTTAGAGATTATAAATATACTAATATATAATGACACTTTTGGGTGTTTTGCATACTGTTTGTGAACACAGTTAGAGACAATAAGTATACTTATATCTAATAACAATTTAGGTTGCAAATCAAAGTGTATGATGGAGTTTAGTGATGTATGGGAAGGGTGACCAGTGAAACCACTGATGAGATCACGCTGGTTACCCAGTGCGAAACATCGTTTAATCATTTCTCTTTTCGCTTCGGCCATTTATGTGTTCTTTGTGGGATGCTCATACAAGTTTGAATTTTCGTTATTTCCACCCAATCTTTTGTTTTTTTTTATACTTTTTTTGGTTGAAGTAACTGATTTGGGGGTTTTAACTTCTTCTTTTGTTTTAGTTGCCTTAGGAGCATAATCCTGTTGGAAATATTAGCACGCCAGGACGAATCCGTATCACGTAACTTGGATAAGTACCAGTGCGGAACGATGCTTATTTGTCAGTGATTCAAGGTTTGAAATCAGAATGTATGATGGTATTTAGTGATGTATGGGGAGGGTGACCCCTGGAACCACTGATGAGCTCACGCTGGTTACCAAGAGCGAAACATCGTTTAACCATTTCTCTTTTCGCTTTGGTCCTTTGTATGTTTTTTTTGGGATGCTCATCCAAGTTTAAATTTTTGTTATTTTTACTCTTTAGAGGTTTTTTAACTTATTTTTTTGTTTTAATTGCCTTAGGAGCATAATCCTATTGGAACTATTAGACACTGAAAGGAAATATTTCAACGCATCCGTATCGGTATAATTATACCTAACGCGTTCGAAACAAAGTCAAAATACGCTTCATTTTTGACTTGCTCAAGACATGTTTCGAACGATGTCTGCTTCTTTGACGGGTGTGATGACAGAATCTCATTGCGTACGGAAGGATCTACGTATCGTTAGGGACCCAGGAACGTACGCAACGATTTCAATCAGCAGTCCTGTCATCGCACCCTTCAAAAAAGCGGGCATCGTTCGAAACATCGCATAAACAAGTAAAAAATGTACTGTATTTTGGCTTTATTTCGAACGCGATACGTATGCCGGTACCGATGCGTTAAAGTATTTACTTTAAGTGTCCATTAACACGCCAGGACGAGTCCGTATCACGTAACTTGAATAAGGACCGGTGCGAGACGATGCCTTTTGTGAGTGATTCAAGGTTGGAAATCAAAGTGTATGATGGTTTAGTAATGTATGGGGAGGGTGACCAGTGAAACCACTGATGAGCTTACGCTGGTTACCCAGAGCGAAACATCGTTTAATCATTTCCCTTTTCGCTTTGGTCCTTTCTTTGTGGGGTTTTCATCCAAGTTTGAATTTTCGTTATTTCCACCCAAGATATTTTGATCTTTTTTTGGCTACTTTTTGGTTGAAGTAAGTGATTTGGAGGTTTTTTTTTAACTTCCTTTTTTTTAACACCGCAGGTGTTTTGCATACTGTTTGTGAACACTGTTTTGCTAATAGACATGGAAGTACGGTTTGTGGACACAGTTAGGCTCTATAAATATACTTATATCTAATAACACCTGTAGGTATTTTGCATACTGTTTGTGAACACAGTTTTGCTAATAGATATACAAATACTATTTGTGAGCACGGTTAAGGACCATGCGTACCTATATTTAGTTACACATCTACCATTTTATTTTCAAGTATAATACTTTAAAACTTTTTTTTTATCAGATATTTGAAACCATTTTTTTTTTGCTTTCTGTTTGTGAATACAGAAAAATTCAGCTCATTTGTCCCCTCCAAAATGTTTTTAATGACGCTGTTAAAAAAAAATGCTTCGCCCCCCCTTGCCCTTAAATTAAAAAATGGCCTTACCTAAAATCGTTATGTGATGCAGGCAGGCTATTGACAGATATTTTAAACATAACGTAACGAAAAGAACTGGTTTCTACTATTACTAAGGTCACCGCTAGATGAATGGCTCTTCAGACCTGGATAAAAGGGTAGAGCCATCTAAGTAGTTAGATCGCTCTGTTAAAAATCTTAAACCAGTAAAACAAAATGCACCTGTAAGAAGAGTCAAAAACGGGCGCCAGGGTATACCAACATCGTTCTAAATTAAAAAGCCAGTAAACTTCGTTTCACACACAATTCTTCCTCCTATAACATTGACTTGTAAGCACTCTTTGTTTATTTTTTGTTAGGACTTACATAAAACCTCAATTTGATTGCACATAATGAAGCACCAGTAACGAATAAAAATTTAAAATTTACATTGTCGAAATAGCAATATACTGAACTTAAGCTATTGCTGAAGTAGGTGAAAACAAAATTATTATTTTTATGAAAAAACTGATTTGTTAGATTTTGCGCATTACTTTTATTATTTTGTTCCAAATCTGGGTCGATGCTGTAAACTGCAAGATTAATATTATATTTGGCCTCGTCTCGTAAATAAGATGGATATGTAGTAGCTCTATCTACGCACCAAACCACACTTTAAAGACGCCAAACCGGCTTTTTTTACAATTCAAAATGGGCAAATAACGAAAATAACGAAAGGGGAAGGTCGCGTACGCACGATTAAAATAGATGGTTCGGTCCATCCATTCCCATCGCAAATTCGCTCCAGAAGTCCATTGCGGCGTAGACACATAAGAACGATTGCAAGTTCAAGTTCATCAAATGACGACATGCTGTAAGTAAGATTGACTGTATTTTTACTGTTTGTGAAAACAGTCTATGCTAATAGCATATTACCTAAAACCCTTGCTGTTTATGAACACAGTTCAAGGTTAATCTAGTGTTTTGCTAATAGACATGGAAGTACTCTTTGTGAACACAGTTAGAGACTATAAATATACTAATATCTAATAACATTTTTAGGTGTTTTGCATACTGTTTGTGAATACAGTTAAAGACAATAAATATACTTATATCTAATACCACTTTTAGGTGTTTTGCATACTGTTTGTGAACACAGTCTTGTTAACAGACATGGAAATACTGTTGTACTGCTGCTAATAACATCTGTAGGTATTTTGCATACTGTTTGTGAACACAGTTTTGCTAACAGATATACAAATACTATTTGTGAACACGATTAGTAGTAGAGAAGGGCTGGCGCGAAGCCTGGCAAGTAGGCCTCCCTGGGCCCTTTCTCCTTACCCCGAGCCTTCCTCTAATCCGCCGCCTGCACCACTGGTCTGGCAGTCTGCTTATCTGGTTTTACTGTTCTTTTTGCAAAGTCCAGTGTTTTATCCCATTTGAGCTTGTGCAGGTCCTCCTCATCCAGGGTCAGGGAACCAAATAGCTGGTATCTCTTCCTCTGGTATGCCTCGCAGTTCGCTATAACATGTCGAGATGTCTCTTCTGCTTTCACGCAGGCCCGGCAGGTCGAGTCATTTTCCACCGCGATCTGGGTCATGTGCTTCCTTAGTCAATTGCGACCTGTTATGGTTCCTGTCATCAGACCAGCGTCCCTTCGTGGTCACTCCAGAAGCCATTTTTTTCTGGCTACATCCGGGCCCTTCCCGAAGTCCCTGGTCTGTCTGCATCCTGTTCCTCCTCTCCAAGCGGTCGCCATGGCATCGTTGGCCCATTTATTGAGTCGTCTTTGCAATTGCCACTTGGTTGTTCCTAGGAGTGGTTCCGGTCCTACATACTGGGTGCTTGCCCCGATTCTGGCGAGCTCGTCGGCCTTTTTGTTCCCCGGCATCCCCATATGTCCCGATACCCACACAAGTATCACTTGTTTGCCCTCTCCCAAGGATTTTAGTGCATCCGCACATTCCTCCCCCAGGGTTTTTTTGATCTTGGGCGCCCTTAGTGCCTTTAGGGCCGATTGGCTGTCGGAGCATATATAAACATGCTCCTCCGTACCGTTCTTTATTTCTATGTAAACCCCCGATCCTGTGGTTTGCTTCTCCGACAGTTTGGACCCGTCGCTGTGGCAAATCAGGACGTTCTCCTCGAACGGTTCGCGAAGGTTTTCACTCTGCCATTGTTCCCTGTCTGGGATGACTACTTTGTACCTCTTGTTGAATCTCCAGGGGTTTTTTGGTCTTTGTGTTTTGATCACTGCGATTGGAATTTCTTTCTCGGCGATTTGGGCAATCCTAAGATGCCCCGCAGCTTCACCGCATGAATTTTTTTTAACGTGATAGTAGTTGTTGAATCTCCAGGGGTTTTTTGGTCTTTGTGTTTTGATCACTGCGATTGGAATTTCTTTCTCGGCGATTTGGGCAATCCTAAGATGCCCCGCAGCTTCACCGCATGAATTTTTTTTAACGTGATAGTAGGAAGTAATTAATATTGAAAAAAGCCAGGCTACAAGTTCTAGAAAAAATATATACACACCAATATAAACATAAGTTAAAAAACAAAATTATAACATGAAGACAAAACACACACAATAAAATAAATTCAAAATGACAATAACAAATTTTATATATATGAAATATAATCGCCTAACAAAAATATAATATAAACAAATTTTTAACCAAAATAACATGTATATCTCGAATATAAAATACCTAACTATCCACTGGCCAGTGGTCTAAACTAAATTTACATACATGCTTAAGCTAAGGTGTATACAGTTTGGTTCTGTTCTATCTCCTTAATATTTATTATTTTTGAAAATTTTTACATTAGGAGTTATTTCCTCCACGACTGGGAAATGTCTCAAGAAACAAGGAGCTGAAAGTTTGACTCCAGTTTCATTGTCTAATAAAACTAAATCTCATTTTCATTAAGTTTTTGTCATATGTCTCTTTTCGTTTAGATTTTGAGATTATTATATCTGATTTCGATTCAGAATGAGCTTTTTGTATCCTGTGTTTTAATTTGATTAAATAATTTTTTTCATGTTGTGATAGCTTCTAAAGATTTTTCAAGGTTACCTGGGATATTACACTTTTTACAAAAAATAAGTTCGAAAGGTGTATACTTAATTTCTGTGTATACTGTTGTATTGTAAGAAAAACAACCCACTGGCTCCACGCAGCATCATGATTTTGTACCTGTAATCTAAGATATGATCCTACCGCACCTTTACTTTGGTGGTGATAAGCCGTTGATTGGAACTGATTCATTTTTAGCAATTTACAGTCTCTGATAAAAATTCTGTTCCTTCATCTGTAGCGATCTCGGAGGTATGGCCGTATCTTAAGACAAAATTTTCGACAGAAGTTCTTGGAACACTATTAGAATCTTTAGTTTTTAGGGGGTAAGCTTCTACAAATTTTGATAAATCGCATTGCAAATTTAGTATGTAGCTGAAATCGTTGATATAATGGTAATAAGGCAAGGTCCTACAATATCTAAGAATACTTTTGAAACGAAGAGGTTGCTGTGGGCGTGATAACTATTGGTTCTTTAGTGTACCTATTTGTGTGCTTCTGCTTTTTAAGGAGTTCGCATTTTAAAGGATTTAGCCTAAGATTGACCTTACGCAGTCTAGTGAAAACATTAAGAAAATTCTTATTGTGCTCAAAGAAATTCCTCTAAAAAAAAACAAGGTTATCTGGATAGAGAAATAGAAAATTCATAGTTTAAACCTGCCATGGGTCTTTTCTGAGACATATTGGAAAACGTTTCATTTGCCACATACCTCTATCTGTTGTAAAAGCAGTAAATTTTCAACAATATTAAGTAAGCTCTATTTGATAATACCCTTGACCAAATCTAAATAGCTCCTCAGAGCGAATCAAGTATTTCTGAGATGTTTGAAAGAGGAAATTTGATATACTGAAGTTGACGGTTAAATAAACGATAGTCAATCACGCATCTTGTCTCTCTCACACCACTAGCATCCATCTATTTAGGTACGAGTAGTACAGGAGATGGCCATTCGCTCTGCGCACTTTCAATTATGGCTTCTCCTAACCTTTTAACAATGTGTCGATTTATTTCCTCTTTTTGAAATTCGATAAGGTTTTACGTATGAGGGTACAGTGATTTCCTTTAAGGATATAGTGTGTTTGAAAAGATTAGTTACTGAAGGCTTATCGCCCAGTAAATGAAAAATATCAGAAAAGTTTGCCTAACTATCTCTAATCGTACTCTAAACAAATTCTTGACTCGCTCAGCAGATTTATTAATTGATTTAAACTGACAGATGCTATACTCACTTGCTGTCTCGAACTGTGGAGAATAATTGTTCAAGCATACCACAGTTTCTCTAGGATTGAAAATTTTTACAGGTATATTCCCATCTTTCGTTTTTGCTACGCATCCTGCTAGGAAAACTCTTTTGCATAGCTCTTTTGGAATAACCATTCATTGCTCTGGCATGCTGGTTCCTACATATTGAATTGTTTTGCACCGTGGCGGTATAACTAAAATGCTATTTCCAAGTAAATTAAGTGGTAAAATAACTTGATTATCGTAACTCGTTAATCTAAGTGTGTTTTCCTCATAACTTATTAGGCCATCATATTTTAGAAAAAAAATTTCTCCAAAAATACCATCACTTAAACTCGAAAACGTTTCAAAAACCTAAAATTTTTGAGAAAATGTGAATTCTTTATCCATTAACTTGTAGGCTCTCTTTGTATATTTTTAAGTTGGGACTTACACAACTCAATTTGCTTGCGCATAATGAAGCACCAGTTTCCACTAAAAATGTAAAACTTACAATATCTAAATAGAAATATACTGAGCTGGAGCTATTACTGTAGTAGGTGAAAACAAAATTATTATTTTTTTGAAATTCTGGCACGAAAAATACTGATTTATAAGATTTTGCATATTACTTTCATTATTTTGTTCCAGACAGTTTTGATAATAATCATGGAAGTACTGTTTGTGAACACAGTTAGATGTTCTAAATATACTAATTTATAATAACACTTTTAGGTGTTTTGCATACTGTTTGTGAACACAGTTAGAGACAATAAATATACTTATATCTAATAACACTTTAGGTTGCAAATCAAAGTGTATGATGGTGTTTAGTGATGTATGGGGAGGGTGACCAGTGAAACCGGTGATGAGCTCAAGCTGGTTACACAGAGCGAAACATCGTTTAATCATTTCTCTTTTCGCTTGGCCATTTATGTGGTCTTTGTGGGATGCTCATCCAAGTTTGAATTTTCGTTATTTCCACCCAAGATCTTTTAATCTTTTGTGTACACAGTTTGGGTCTGTTCTATCTTTTTATTATTTATTATTTTTGAAAATTTTTACATTAGGAGTTATTTTCTCCACGACTGGGAAATGTCCCAAGAAACAAAGAGCTGAAAGTTTGACTCTAGTTTCATTAACTAATAAAACTAAATCTCATTTTCATTAAGTTTTTGTCATATGTCTCTTTTCGTTTAGATTTTGAGATTATTATATCTGATTTCGATTCAGAATGAGCTTTTTGTATCCTGTGTTTTAGTTCGATTACATAATTTTTTTCAATTTGTGATAGGTTCTAAAGATTTTTCAAGGTTACCTGGGATATTACACTTTTTACAAAAAATAAGTTTGAAAGGTGTGTCCTTAATTTCTGTGTGTACTGTTGTATTGTAAGAAAAACACCAAAATGGAACCCACTGGCTCCACGCAGCAACATGATTTTGTACCTGTAATCTAAGATATGATCCTAGAACATTATGAGTTTTCTACCGCGCCTTTACTTTGGTGGTGATAAGCCGTTGATTGCAACTGATTGATTTTTAGCAATTTACAGTTTCTGATCAAAATTCTGTTCCTTAATCTGTAGAGATCTCGGAGGTATTGCCGTATCTTAAAATAAAATTTTCGACAAAAGTTCTTGCAACACTATTAGAATCTTTAGTTTTTAGGGGGTAAGCTTCTACAAATTTTGTAAAATCGCATTGCAAATTTAGTATGTAGCTGAAATCGTTGATATAATGGCAATAAGGCAAGGTCCTCCAATATCTAAGAATACTTTTGAAATGAAGAGGTTGCTGTGGGCGTGATAACTATTGGTTCTTTAGTGTACCTATTTGTGTGCTTCTCCTTTTTAAGGAGTTCGCATTTAATAGGATTTAGCTTAAGATTGACCTTACGCAGTCTAGTGAAAACATTAATAAAATTCTTATTGTGCTCAAAGAGATTCCTCCCAAAGAAAACAAGGTTATCTAGATAGAGAAAACAGCTTTCATAGTTTAAACCTGCCATGGGGCTTTTTTGAGACATTGGAAAACATTTCATTTGCCACATACCTCTGTTGTAAAAACAGTAAATTTTCAACAATCTTTAGTAAGCTCTATTTGATAATACCCTTGACTAAATCTAAATAGCGCCTCAGAGCGAATCAAGTATTTCTGAGATGTTTACAAGAGGAAATTTGATATACTGAAGTTGACGGTTAAATAAACGATAGTCAATCACGCATTTTGTCTCTCTCACACCACTAGCATCCATCCATCTCTTTAGATACGAGTAGTTCAGGAGATGGCCATTCGCTCTGCGCACTCTCAATTATGGCTTCCCCTAACATTTTAACAATGTGTCGATTTATTTCCTCTTTTTGAGATTCGATAAGGTTTTACGTATGAGGGTAGAGTGATTTCTTTTAAGGATATAGTGTGTTTGAAAAGATTAGTTACTGAAGGTTTATCGCCCAGTAAATGAAAAATATCAGAAAAGTTTGCCTAAATATATCTAATCGTACTCTGTTCTTCGCCTTTAAAATTATTCAATTTTAAATATCTAAACAAATTCTTGACTCGCTCTGCAGATTTATTAACTGATTTAAACTGACAGATGCTATACTCACTTGCTCTCTCCAACTGTGGAGAATAATTGTTCAAGCATACCACAGTTTCTCTAGTATTGAAAATTTTTACGGGTGTATTCTCATATTTCGTTTTTGCTACGCATCCTGTTAGGAAAACTCTTTCGCATAGCTCTTTTGGAATAACCAATCATTCCTCTGACATGCTGATTCCTACGTATTGATTTAGATATTTTAGAAAAAAATTTTCTCCAAAAATACCATCACTTAAACTCGAAAACGATTCAAAAACCTAAAATTTTCGAGAAAATGTGAATTTTTTGACCATTATTAACCATTAAATTGTAGGCTCTCTTTGTATATTTTTAAGTTAGGACTTACACAACTCAATTTACTTGCGCATAATGAAGCACCAGTATCGACTAAAAATGTAAAACTTACAATATCTAAATAAAAATATACTGAGCTTGAGCTATTACTGCAGTAGGTGAAAACAAAATTATAATTTTTTTCAAATTTTGGCTCGAAAAAAATGATTTGTAAGGTTTTGCATATTACTTTCATTATTTTGTTCCAGACAGTTTTGCTAATAGACATGGAAGTACTTGCTGTTTCTGAACACAGTTAGAGATTATAAATATACTATTATATAATAACCCTATTAGGTGTTTTGCATACTGTTTATGAACACAGTTATAGACAGTAAATATACTTATATCTAATAACAGTTTATGTTGCAAATCAAAGTGTATGATGGTGTTTAGTGATGTATGGGGAGGGTGACCAGTGAAACCAGTGATGAGCTCAAGCTGGTTACCCAGAGCGAAACATCGTTTAATCATTTCTCTTTTCGCTTGGCCATTTATGTGTTCCTTGTGGGATGCTCATCCAAGTTTGAATTTTCGTTATTTCCACCCAAGATCTTTTAATCTTTTGTTTTTTTTTTATATTCTTTTTGGTTGAAGTAACTGATTTCGGGGTTTTAACTTCTTTTTTTGTTTTAATTGCCTTAGGAGCTTAATCCTATTGGAAACATTAACACGCCAGAACGAATCCGTATCACGTAACTTGGATAAGTACCAGTGCGGAACGATGCTTATTTGTCAGTGATTCAAGGTTTGAAATCAACGTGTATGATGGTGTTTAGTGATGTATGGGGAGGGTGACCGCTGGAACCACTGATGAGCTCACGATGGTTACCCAGAGCGAAACATCGTTTAACCATTTCCCTTTTCGCTTTGGTCCTTTGTGTGTTTTCTTTTTGGGATGCTCATCCAAGTTTAAATTTTCGTTATTTCTACTGAAGATCTTTTGATCTTTTGTTTGTGGGATTCTTTCCATTTGAAGTAACTGATTTAGAGGTTTTTTAACTTCATTTTTTGTTTTAATTGCCTTCGGAGCATAATCCTATTGGAACTATTAGACACACAAGTAAATATTTCAACGCATCCGTATCAGTATAATAATACCTAACGCGTTCGAAACAAAGTCAAAATACGCTACATTTTTGAATTGATCAAGCCATGTTTCGAACGATGCCTGCTTCTTTGATGGGTGTGATGACAGAATCTCGTTGCGTACGGAAGGATCTTTTGATCTTTTGTTTGTGGGATTCTTTCCAATTGAAGTAACTGATTTAAAGGTTTTTTAACTTCATTTTTTGTTTTAATCGCCTTTGGAGCATAATCCTATTGGAACTATTAGACACACAAGTAAATATTTCAACGCATCCGTATCAGTATAATAATACCTAACGCGTTCGAAACAAAGTCAAAATACGCTACATTTTTGACTTGATCAAGCCATGTTTCGAACGATGCCTGCTTCTTTGATGGGTGTGATGACAGAATCTCGTTGCGTACGGAAGGATGTACGTATGGTTAGGGCCCCACTAACGTACGCAACGATTTCAATCAGCAGTCCTGTCATCGCACCCTTCAAAAAAGCGGGCATCGTTTGAAACATCGCATAAACAAGTAAAAAATGTACAGTATTTTGGCTTTATTTCGAACACGATACGTATACCGATACCGATGCGTTGAAATATTTACTTTAAGTATCTACTAACACGCCAGGATGAATCCGTATCACGTAACTTGGATAAGGACCGGTGCGAGACGATGCCTATTTGTGAGTGATTCAAGGTTGTAAATCAAATTGTATGATGGCGTTTAGTAATGTATGGGGAGGGTGACCAGTGAAACCACTGATGAGCTTACGCTGGTTACCTAGAGCTAAATATCGTTTAATCATTTCCCTTTTCGCTTTGGACCTTTGTGTGTTCTTTGTGGGATTCTCATCCAAATTTGAATTTTCGTTATTTCCACCCAATTTTGATTTTATATTTTTTGGCTTCTTTTCGGTTGAAGTAACTGATTTGGAGGTTTTTTTTTAACTTCCTTTTTTTGTAACACTTTAGGTGTTTTGCATTCTGTTTGTGAATACAGTTTTGCTAATAGACATGGAAGTACTGTTTGTGGACACAGTTAGACTCTATAAATATACTTATATCTAATAACACCTGTAGGTATTTTGCATACTGTTTGTGAACCCAGTTTTGCTAATAGATATACAAATACTATTTGTGAACACGGTTAAGGACCTAGATTTAGGTACACATCTACCATTTTATTTTTAAGTATAATACTTTTAAACTTTTTTTTATGAGATATTTGAAACCATTTTTTTTTGCTTTCTGTTTGTAAATACAGAAAAGTTCAGCTCATTTTTCCACTCCAAAATGTTTTTAATGACAATGTTAAAAAAATGCTTCGCCCTCCCTAGCCCTTAAATTAAAGAACGAAAGAACAGGTTTCATAAAATTTGGAGAAGAACATTAAAACAACATTACTAAGAGCGGCATCTAAGCAGTTAAACCGCTTTGTTAAAAATCTTAAACCAGTAAAACAAAATGCACCTGTAAGAAGAGTAAAAAATGGGCGCCGGGTTATACCAACATCATTCTCAATTAAAAAGCCAGTTAACTTCGTTTCACACACAAGTCTTCCTCCTATAACATTAACTTGTAAGCACTCTTTGTATATTTTTTGTTAGAACTCACATAACACCTCAATTTAATTGCGCATAATGAAGCACTAGTATCGAATAAAAATTTAAAACTTACATTGTCGAAATAGCAATATACTGAACTTGAGCTATTACTGAAGTAGGTGAAAACAAAATTATTATTTTTATGAAAAAAACTGATTTGTTAGATTTTGCGCATTACTTTCATTATTTTGTTCCAGATTTGGGTCGATGCTGTAACCTGCAATATTAATATTATATTTGGCCTCGTCTCGTAAATAAGATTTGTATTAGCTCTATCTACGCACCAAACCACACTTTAAAGACGCAAAACAGCCTTTTTTTACAATTCAAAATGGGCAAATAACGAAAATAACGAAAGGGGAAGGTCGCGTACGCACGATTAAAATAGTTGGTTCGACCCATCCATTTCCATCGCAAAATCGCTCCAGAAGTCAATTGCGGCGTAGACACATAAGAACGATTGCAAGTTCAAGTTCATCAAATGACGACATGCAGTAAGTAAGATTGACTGTATTTTTACTATTTATGGAAACAGTTTATGCTAATAGCATATTACCTAAAACCCTTGTTGTTTATGAACACAGTTCAAGGTTAATCTAGTGTTTTGCTAATAGACATGGAAGTTCTGTTTGTGAACACAGTTAGAGACAATAAATATACTTAAATCTAATACCACTTTTAGGTGTTTTGCATACCGTTTTTGAACTCAGACTTGTTAACAGACATGGAAATACTGTTGTACTGTTGCTAATAACACCTGTAGGTATTTTGCATACAGTTTGTGAACACAGTTTTGCTAACAGATATTCAAATACTATTTGTGAACACGGTTAGTAGTAGAGAAGGGGCGGCATGAAGCCTGGCAAGTAGGCCTCCCTGGGCCCTTTCTGCCTTACCCCGAGCCTGCCTCTAATCCACCGCCTGCACCACTGGTCTGGCAGTCTGCTTATCTGATTTTACTGTTCTTTTTGCAAAGTCCAGTATTTTATCCCATTTGTGCGTGTGCAGGTCCACCTCATCCAGGATCAGGGAACCGAATACCTGGTATCTCGTCCTCTGGTATGCCTCGCAGTTCGCTATAACATGTCGAAATGTCTCTTCTGCCCGCCCGCATGCCCGGCAGGTCGAGTCATTTTCCACCGCGGTCCGGGTCATGTGCTTCCTTAGTCGGTCAGCAGACCAGCGTCCCTTCGTGAACTCTCCAGAAGCCATTTTTTTCTGGCTACATCCGGGCTTTTTACAAAGTCCCTGGTCTGTCTGCATTCTGTTCCTCCTCTCCAAACGGTGGCCATGGCATCGTTGGCCTTTTATTGAGTCGTCTTTGCAATTGCCTCTTGGTTGTTCCTAGGAGTGGTTCTGCACATTCCTCGACCAGGGTGTGTACATCCAGTGAAGTTTTCTAGGGCTCAAACCCCAGATGCGGCCAACCACTCGACGCAGTTGCCATATCGTTGCCTGCACTTTATTGGTCAATTCCTCTTTCTTGTGAACAGGATCATCTCTGTCTTTCCTGTACTGGGTGCTTGCCCCGATCCTGGCGAGCTCGTCGGCCTTCTCGTTCCCCGACATCCCCATATGTCTCGGTACTCACATAAGTGTCATTTGTTTGCTCTCTCCCAAGGATTCTAGTGCATCCGCACATTCCTCGACCAGGGTGTTTTTGATCTTGGGTGCCTTTAGTGCCTTTAGGGCCGATATAAACATGCTCCTTCGTACTGTTCTTTATTTCCTTCATGGTTGCAGCCATTATTATGGCAGACACCTCTGCCGTGGCTTGCTCTCCGAGCGAGTAGCTCTTTCGAACCTCCTGGTCTTCTACGTAAACCCCCGATCCTGTGGTTTGCTTCTCCGACAGTTTGGATCCGTCGGTGTAGCAAATTACGGCGTTCTCCTCGAATTGTTCGCGGAGGTTTTCACTCTGCCATAGTTCCCTGTCTCGGATGACTACGTTGTACCTCTTGTTGAATCTTCAGGGGTTTTTTGGTCTTTGTGTTTTGATAGCTGCCATTGGAATGTCTTTCTCGTCGATTTGGGCAATCCTAAGATGCCCCGCAGCTTCCCCTCTTCCTCTCCATTGACCTGTATCTCTTAGCCGGAGGTGGGTCGCCAACGCTTCTTTTATGATCCAGATCGGAAGCTGCATATGGTTCCCTGTAGGCTCCTAAGCTTGAGGGTACTAGTGACCTTCTCCACTACTGGCCACCAGACTATGAATCCGTATTAGATCCTTGGTTTTAGTACTGCCGTGTACATCCAGTGAAGTTTTCTAGGGCTCAAACCCCAGATGCGGCCAACCACTCGACGCAGTTGCCATATCGTTGCCTGCATCTTATTGGTCAATTCCTCTTTCTTGTGAAAGAGAGACCGTTTTGTTGACACCAATCTTTTATGATTCGTACAGCCCTCTACATTCTGTTACAGACGCTGTTTAGGTTGTGGCCCGGTGAACACGGTTAAGGACCATGCGTAATTATTTAGGTACGCATCTACCAAGTATAATACTTTTAAACTAATTTTTTTTATCAAATATTTAAAACCACTTTTTTTGCTTTCTGTTTGTGAATACAGAAAAATTCAGCTCATTATCTAAAAATGTTTCTAATGACGCTGTTAAAAAAAGTCCTTCGCCCCCCCCCCCTGCCCTTAAATGAAAGAATGGCCAAAACATGGTCGAGCATTGTCGAAAACGGTATTATCCTGGGAAAAAATAACTTTGATTAAAAAGTATTCGATACCCGAAAATGTTCTTCTTAAAACAACTCAGCCTAATGAATTTGTGGTAAAGCGTCTCTCGATTTTATTATTCGCAAAGATAACTATTAAGCCAATCTTCACGGACAAATAGGGGCTTCTGTAGGGGCTTCTGTTACCATCATTGTGAAGGTAATTACCTCAATGCGTAAAGAAGAGGGAGGGGGAAACAGGCATTACCTATAAGCGTTATGTGATACAGGCATGCTATTGACAGATATTTGAAACATGGAAATAACCTAACGAAAAGAACTGGTTTCATAAAATTTGGAGGAAAACATTAAAACAACATGACTAAGCTCGCCGCTAGATGAATAGCTCTTTGGTGCAGACCTGGATAAAGAGTAGAGGCATCTAAGTAGTTAGACCGCTCTGTTAAAAATCTTAAACCAGTAAAACAAATTGCACCTGTAAGAAGAGTCAAAAACGGACGCCGGAGTGGACCAACACCGTTCTCAACTAAAAAGCCAGTTAACTCTTCTCTTCAGTGCCCTTTAGCCAAATACTGCCGCCATTTTTATAACCAAATTGACAGGTAAAACATGTATTTTCTGTCAGTTGGGTGTCAATATGACCGCTATAGTAGGCTAAAGGATACTGAATCGAAAACGATTTAACTGACTTTTTAGTTAAGTAGGTGTTGGGTGTACATGGACTACCAAGTACGAGTACGTCCCTCTACTGTGTTTCACAAGAAAAACAGAAGAACGAGAACCTCAAAAACAGCAAGGAGACGTCACCGGCAATAAAAGGGGTCAGTAAAACAGCAGGTTGCTTAAAATATTTCTTAAGTTATGGGTGAACAACAGATGAACATATTTTAGCTTATATTCAGGGTTTTAAAATCCATTTTCTTAGAAAACCAAAACAAATATTGTCACCCATGGAACCAAAGTGGTCCGCTTCAGAAATGAAGAAAATACAAATTTCCATTAATAAATTTTTGGAGATAGGTGCAATAAATATAGCAAAACCCTGGGTTTTTCAAATATTTTTTTTAAGAACAAAATCTGAGGTCCAATTTTCGCCGAGCGAATCTCGAGTTTCGTTTTCTAAACTCAAAAAATTAATCTTTTGACAACTCACTTTAACACATATTTGAGTATTTTCACCATTATTAAGCAATTTAGTAACTTAGTAAATACTTTTTATGCACCTATTTTAAAAGAAAATAAGCAGATTTTTAATTTTACAGTTTTATTTCTTTCATTTCATATTTACAAAACTTTACTAAAAGCATCATTCGAAGAATTAAATTTTTAGTGGACCAGTAGTGTTTTTCATATAACTGGTGAAGGCCGGAAATTTTTTAATAGCACATTTCGACTTAAAAATAACAAGGTGGCGATTCGAGGGGCTATATCCTTCTTTTCTCTCTCTCTCTCACTCTCTCTCACTTCTCACTTGCTTTTAACCCTGTGAAAAGCAAGAGAGGCAAATACTTACCAGTGACTACTCACCTCACAGTCGTCAAGAATACGCGCCCAGTGGCTCATACCGATATCGTTACCAGCGCCACATAAAGGAGAAATTTTTCTCTAGTAAAGAGAAAAAATTCTCCCCTTATCGCGGCAACGCTTGGATATGTTTCTATATCCGTGCGGCAACGCCAAGGTTTGTATTGTTTAATGTAAACAATTATGCTATATGTCAATTCAATTTTGGTGACTAAACTCGCACAAAAATATAACTGTTGACTAATAATGGTGCTACAATGATTGAGAAAAATGAACATGATTTCTTCTGCGATAGTTGCAGACATCGGGAAAGAATATACATTTTATAATTCCTGTTGACCAGTTTCCCCTATGATTTTGTGTTCTCTAACCACGCGAATAGACGACGAAAATAAGTTCACACCATATTTGGAGACCACAAAGAGCAGCCCAGTAAGTAAAACTAGCTTTTGTTTTGGGGAAATATTTGTTTTATTTCTCATCCCAACCTTCATCCCGACTAGCTATTTATAAAACTGCTCGGAAATTATGCATTATATTTTATGGGGGCACCTACAAGTGTCCCTAGGACCCTAAATCCGCTGGCGCCTATTGTTTTTTTTTTTAATTTTTTTGTTTTTTTTTAATTTTTTCCCTAAAACAAAACAATCAAAATAGCTCAACCCAACCCTATTTAAACCCTAATAAAAATCTTCATACTTTATTTATAGGCATATTTTTTATTGTTGCAAGTTTATTCTTTAAGTTTATTAATTAATTTTACTTACCTAAGTGAAGTTCGATCTTAATTATATGCAGGCCTCGTCGAAGTAAACAGGTACCAGAAGGATAAGGCGACGCGCGGTGTAAGCAGAAGGCAGTTTTGCGTCTTTAAAGTGTAGTTTGGGGCGTAGATAGAGCTTTACTTCGACGAGGCCTGCATATAATTAAGATCGAACATCACTTAGGTAAGCTCGTTTGCAACGTTATTGTAACTAGGAGTCTGAGAGAAAGGCCTATTTTGACCTCTAAAGCTTCATGAGACATTTTTTCGAAAATTTCTTCTACCTTTTTTTGAAAAAGATAGCACTTTGCGATGTGACTTCATTCAAGTGGAAGAACTTCGTAAAGCTATGATAGTACTGAGTCTCTGGTTTCGCAAGCCATCAGCAAATCTTTTTATTGCCATTTTTTCATTTATTGATTTTAAAGTTTTGTATGTATTTTTATCCCCGTTTGCCTCACAATACGTTAAGTTTACAAGAAGTTCTTTTATCTCTTTCTCAAAATCTTTAATTGTTTTTTGACCTTGGGATGCTCTTAATAACTTAGTTTGAAGAGCTGTGTCAGATTTGTTAGAGACAACGTTGAGTTTTTATCTCTTTAACGAGGTTATCAATTGTTGTGAAAGAAACTTCGGAAATTCTAAGTTTCGCGCTATTGGATAGTACAGTTTTAATGACAGAATATGTCAAAAGTTTTTTACTTGCTTCAAGCTCTATAGCATCTATCAATCTGCTAGTACTTTTCATGTCAACCATTATTGGCAGTAAATTGTTACTGTTTTTAGGTCGAATGACGTTATTTTGCCAATTTTAGTCGATAACGATTAAGATTTGTTTATTCTGTTTTTATTCGATACCTAAAACTTCTTGGGAAACCTTTTTAATACATAAAACTTTTTTTTTCGCTAACAAAACTATCTTCTTTAATATATTGCTTTTTATTTTTGTTAAAATTTTGAATTTTTACGTTGACTTTTGCATAAATAGCCTTAGCTTCCTCAATTTTTTGTTGAAAACTATTCATAAAAGTAGTTTTTGTTTAATTCGATTTTATGAAACTCAGAGACTGGAGAATTTCGTCAAAATTTTCGCTTACTTAGATTATTTATCTTATAATAAAATATGTTTGGTTTAAAATTAACAAATATCAACATTCATAAATAAAATCCAGTCCATTATTTAATTTACTTTGATAACGAATCACTTTCGAACCATATTATTGTCTCATATTTTCCACATTCCATATCAATAACAATAAGCCCTTGCCCAACATTTGGCTGGATCATCAACTCTCGAACCATATGTTAAAATTTTTTAGCTGCTTAAATTTGTACCATGCAAAACTTAATTTCCATTTCCATAACTATGCCTTTGTCATTTTTGTTTCAAAAATTAATCTCCAATTTCCATTTTCCACAAAAGTATTTCATTTCCGTGTTCATTGATTCAAACTGTCAGTAGTTAGTCATATAATATTGTAGTATATTACTGGCTGTAGCTCGAGTAGTTAATTCAAATAAAATATGTAAGTTATATTTTTAGCTGTACACAAGACTTTCCTTTTATTGACTATTAGCTTTAAGAATGATTACTCTGCAATCGATGTTTTTATATTCATCAATACTAATTAATAATAAATCGCTATTCAGAGAAATCAAAAATAAATTTATTTATGTCCTTTTTTTATGTAATCGTCCATTTTTAAGACGTATGCTAACTTAAAACCTGTATCTGTTTAGTCCACCATATATAATATGATATGAGGCACTATTAAAATCATGAAAATATGACTCTTCTTAATTTTATCAAAAATGAGTTACTAAGGTTCCAAAATACTTTAATCAACGAAAAAAAAGTTGTCTGTCGTTCTGTTGTCTGCCGTATAGACGATAACTCAAGAGCACCTTAATCGATTTTAACGAAATTTGGTACAAAAATCCCCTATCGGTTGACCATGAACTGATTAACTTTTGGCTAGGGTGGTGGGGAGTTAAAGGGGGAGAAAGGGGGATAAAATAGGTGAAAAATTGTAACTTTGGAATGAAAGCCAGTAGCGATATACGCTTTTCAGATTTAAGTTTCCGTAATTATGAACTACTAATTTATTTGAAAAAACGTTAAAATATATCAAAGAAAATCGTAACTTTACAAGTAAAGCAGCTATCGATACGCGGTTTTCAGATTTTGGTTTTCGTAATTATTACCTACCCAAAAATTTTGTTATAAAGTTTAAATCTTTCAAAGCTACAGTTTTCAAGATATTTTAATTTCCTTTCCACATAAAATAAATGATTGTATGGCGGACTATCCGTACTTTCTAGCACCATTATTTTCATCTGGGTTTCTACATATTCTAGTCTTTTCAACGCCATGTTTTTATTATCTGCAAGGCAAACTGCTTTCTTCAATCCTGCAATCCTGTTTTCCATTTTCTTCCACTGTTTTTCATCGTTTTAATTAATTGTTGTTTTGCATCAGATTGTGTTTCGAAAGTTTCTTCCATGTTCTTAAAATTAAATTAAATTAAAATAGTTTTTCCCAATAACTCGTACAGTTGTTCATCCTTGTTTCTTTCAGTAATCGTCACGTTTAGATAGTCTTTTTCTAGATTTTCTTCTTGTCTTACTCTGCCATGAAGTACCCAAACCAGTTTGGTCTTGCTCATTCCAACCACGTTGGATAACCATTCTGGGAATGGTCAATGACCAATTGTCTTGGCCAATTAAAATAACTGGTTTTGTATCAAACATTGATTTCTAAGGTATGGCCATTTATTACTAATTTCTTTCATATCTACAGTTTAAGTTAGCAAATGCATATCTGACACGGTTCGAACATTCTTAAGGTTGAAACTCTTGCTTCCTGGGGCTTGACCTGAGATTTTAACTGACACTACTTCTGAATCGTCTAAAATTTTGGTGATGTCATTTGACCACCGTACACATAGAGGCTTTACAGTGCCAGATTGTAACGTTGTTTACGTTTTAAAGCGGTAGGCATCGGTTTCTGTTGGATTAACTACTCCTCTGAGAGATAATCCAACAGGCATCTCGGGCGCCACCCTCTGGATTTATGTGGTAGAGGGCCCACAGCGTCGGGTAGCTTTTAAACAGTGGAGACGGTTAAACCAGGGGTCTAGCTGTCTCGATTCTTAACCTAAGTAACACGAGTAAAACAACCAATTTTCCAACATGGCGGATTTATTATAACTTATTAATATATTATCAACAGGTCTCTTTATTTAGCATTCAACGGTATACAATAGAACAGGACGGAAAATATTAGAAATAATCGGTAACTTGCATGTCTCATAACGTTTACGGTAAACCCCGGTATTTGATATTTAATGTTAACGGTAGAAAACTCCTTAATACGGCACCCCCAACATAGCGGAATTTACATATATAGAATTCATAGCAGGTTTAGAGAAATAAGAAATTAGTGTGTCAGACAAAGATACCTTTATAGCACCACTACTCCATAAGTCACTCCATATGCTGTTCCACCGTGTGTTAGAGAGAGATGAAAAGAGGAAAAGACAGTCCTAAAGGTATTCCGATCCAGCGATAGCACTGTCTCCCTCTCACTCACTAACCGGTCAAACAACACAGGATCGACCTACTTAGGTAGTTTAGCCATGTGTTAGAGAGAGAGAGATGTATTACCCGTATTCCGAACCAGCGATAATACACCTAACCTCCAATTACAGTGCCTTTGTCGTCACATGCTTAAATAAAACGATTCGGTGGCGCTGCTTCTCAATGAATTACTCCATACGCTGTCAAACCGTGTGTTAGAGAGAGATGCAGAGAGGAAAAGACAGTCCTAAAGGTATTCCGATCCAGCGATAGCACTGTCTCCCTCTCACTCACTAACCGGTCAGACAGCGCAAGACAAACCCATTAATAGCTTCGCCTGGTGCTAGAGAGAGAGATGTGTTACCCGTATTCCGAGCCAGCGGTAACCCATCTCACCTCTACTTACCATACGGAAAACTACATTTTACGGTATGTATAGGAAACCCCGCTATACTGGTCAGGTGCTTACCTATCTGGCAGGTTTTCGGTGCGGTCGGTCGGAGGAGTTATTGGTAGCGGACGGTCGGCAGAATGAATGCCCTGAAACGCGCTCGACATCGCTTTAAATAGCCTTGCGTATCCCCACCTACCATACTCCCGTCGAGCAGGCTGTGCGCGCAAAGCGGTGGGGTGTAGCTCGCTGACCGTGCAGCATAGCAGGAAAGGGAAAACGTGGCGAGTCAAAGCGATGTCTAGAGTCCAAGAATAGAAAATAATAAAACGTCATAGAAATTACAGAAATTATGAGACATGAAGTACCTAAAAAGAAAAGAAAAGCTAAAATAAATAAATAAAATTAGTAACTTCGTTACACACCCCCCTTTCTTTAAAAAAAAAATATTTCACTTAAATATTTTCAAACTTAAATTTTACATACAGAAAAATTAAATGTTTCTAACCGGGTTCCCTAATATAAAAGAAACTAAAATAAGTACGCGAAACTAAAACCAAACTATTCTTCAAACCGGAAAACAAACCTGATGGTTCCTCACGTATGATGTTCGTCATATGTGGTACCTCACCAGTCGTCGTGGCTACGTTGACTGGTGGTTCCTCAGGCATTATCCTGGTACCTCACCAGGGCGAAACGGTCGGCTCTTGCGGTTTTACCCTGGGAGTAAGTGAAACTGGCTTTTAGGAAAAGGCTTTACCAAACGGACAACCACACTGTTGACATGGTTTGTACCATATGGGGTGAGAACAACATTGAGTTCCAACGGTACGTTTCCTGTCACTTGATTTTACCGGTGGAGTTGTTGTGTCAGCAAAGGTGACTTGCTTTAGTGCTCCGTTGGTAGAGTGGGAATGAGCCGGTAAAACAGGTCTTATCTCTTTCCGGAATTTATTATTAGTTTTTCTTTTACAGTCGCAATCCCGTGATAGAGATCCTACTTTTCCACAGCGTGAACAAAATGTAACGGGTCTACCGGTGCAGTCTTCCCGTTTATGTCCTGGATAACCACATCGCCAACACAACTCTTTATTGACCGGTAGATAAAGTTCTGCAAGTTCAGATGCCCGTTAATATGTTCCGGTGACCTCCCCCCAAGGCCGGCTGTCGGTAGAGCCGAATGGATCGGCATATGGATCGATTAGTTCGAGTTGGTGATAATAAATATGGCCGGTAGCCTGAGTCGGTTTACCGGCAGCTCTCGCAGATCGGACGGAAGAAGCTCTAGAGGTAGAGGCTACCGGAGTTTTATAAGTATTCATATCTGTCGGTAGTTCCTTAGACTTGTCAATGGGTGGCGGTTCGTTCGATTTGAGATACGTGGTCGGACTGGCTTCGGTAATGCGGTTTTGGTTTGTTATATACTCTGGTTGGGTTGTGGAGGGAGTTTTTAATTCCTGGTGCGCATGTGTCCACTCTTCTGGTAGATCGACGGCGCTAGTCGTCGGCGTAATTAAAAGCGGTGATTCGACGACGGCGGGCGTCGGCGGCGCTAATAGCGGTGTTTCAACGGCCACCTGCGTCGGCGTAGATCGGGTAGGCAAGTTTATCGATTCTGAGGCGTCGGAACTGGACTGATGGTAGATAAATTCTTCCTCGTTAAAAAGATCCTCATAAGAACTGAAAAGTTCTAAAATCGGACTGTCCATGATAATGCTGGTGTGCAATGTAGTCTTTAACCGGATATTTTATAGAATGATTTTAAAACCGTCGGTGCTCGCTATTTATAAGCATCGCAGCGGGTATTTTATTGCGCACGCAGCGGGGTGGGGTCAGTAGTGGGAGGCAAGGCCGGTCGATATGAATGCGCTTCGGTAGACGGACTGACAGCCGCAAATATGGACGCTGATAAGTAAGTACGTAGAATCAGGTAAATACTTTACGTTATGAGAACCAGTAACAGGTACTGATACCAGTTAAACGCGTACGGTTCCGGTAGGTATAATAGGTAAGTATTTTTCTCATTTTTTTCAAATTCGGTACGGAAATTTTGTAACAACATTACAGCGGTATTGTAATAAAATAAAAAAAAACTTTATTCTTAACAATTATAGAAAAAAACAGAAATCAGGTACTTCCAAAAAACAAATGTAAATAACAAAAAAAATAGTCAACTCTAATCGAAACAAAATCAGTCTTCTGGCAGTCTTAAGCAGTTTGGCTAGTTTGTTCCCGGCACGTTAACGTGGACTCTGCGGCCATTGGCGGTGGTCAAACGGGCCCTAAAACGACGGTGGGCTGGCAAATTGGGCGGTCTCATTTCCCTTAATGACTGCTGCATATGCGGCGGCCAATCGTCCCAAGTAAAATAGGTAAGAGCCGCCGTAGCGAGCTCGTGCTCCGAGGGAGCCGGAGGCGCGTTCTGGGTTCGTACCGCAAGAGATCGTCTCATGAGCCAAATACGAACCATCTCATACATTGTTGGTCCAGTCCAGGGAACCAACGCCATCGATGATTTACCCCCTTCGGGTCGGTTCTCGGTGTCCATCGATAGGACGAGTGGGGTGTCGTTGTCGGTCTGGGTATATTCAGTAACCTGATCGGGACTCGCCTGGCATCCTACGGGCTTGCGTTTTACTGCCGAGTGCGGTAACGGTCCGGGGCGGCATGGCTTTCTGGTTGGTATCTCGCATACAATTGGCAGGAGAGATCTTTTCCGGATACTCGCCAATCTAGGGTCCACGCCCATAATCGGTCCGGGGTGGGCTGGCCTGGTTGGTGTATATGGGTGACCAGGCGGAGTTAGGCGGGGAGTCGAGCCCAACGTGGTTGTGGAGGTCCTTGATTTTATAGAGGCAAATGTAGTTGTTGAAGTGGGTCTTACGGCCGGCGGTGATATCAAAGCAACAGAGCTGGGCAGTGAAATTCCTTTTCTTACATGTTCCGTTTTTGACTTTTCCATCCGGTGATTAAAAAGCGCGACCGCATTTTTCAATTTTCTTCTTTCTTCTTCCGCTTTGGTTTTTATCTTTATAATTTCGGCACGTGGTGTATGAAGATTAACCGGAGGAACTCGGGCAGGATCTTTGGGCATTTTTGTGAAACTGAAAAGGAACGGAATGATTAGTAAGCTGGTTTTAAATCTTTTATGTGAATGTGACGGAGCTTTCTACCGGATTGATGTCTTAAATCATAGACAACTGGAGACACGACTTTTACTACGGTATACGGTCCTGAATATTTCGGAGCTAATTTAGCTGCGAAACCTTTTGCTGCGGATGACAACGGATTTTCTTTTCTCATCACCTTATCTCCCACATGACATCTCCATTCTCGGTGACGGAGGTTATAGTGATGGCTTTGTGTAGTGAACGCTCGGCCTAGATTAATACGGACAAATTCATATACTTCGTTTAACTTCTGTAGTCGTTGCGCTTGCGCAGTTACGGCTTGGCGGTCTGTATCTTCGGCTTCGTTAAATATCACGGGCTCTTCGCAATCGTCTTCGGAGAGGTTCTGGTACATGGCGTTCGGCGGGTCCAATTCTCTACCGAAGTTCAGGAAAGCAGGCGAATATCCCGTTGAGTCATGACGTGAAGTGTTGATAGCAAACACGATTTCGGCTAGATGTTTGTCCCAGTGTTTGTGGTTTTCTTCGCAAAACTGTGCAATTGCAGTCTTGGCTGTCTTGTTGGTTCGTTCGGTCGGATTATCTTGGGGGGTGTAAACTGGGGTAAGGCGGTGCTGGATACCCATTTCCCTCAAGATTTCTCGGAACGGACGACCGGTATATTGCGTGCCTTTATCTGTGAGGACAACACGAGGACAGCCAAATCTGGTAACCACTTCTTCGTATAACGCTTGCGTAACAGCCTTTGACGTGGCTTTACGAAGGGGACGACATTGTACCCACTTCGTAAATCGGTCTTGAAATACAGTCAGATAATTATTTCCTTTCGTCGAAGTTGGTAACGGGCCGACTAGATCGGTAGTCACTGTTTCCCAAGGCTGGCGGTTCTTTGACGACAGACGGTAACGGACCTTGCATTGTGACGATGGGTATGGTTCCCATATACAACGGGGTCGGACGGTAGGTTGTGGTTGGCTGTGAAATGCCTATTGTTGAGTATGCGGTAGCCGGTGGCATTCGGTGAGCGGTTGTGTTTGCGGATGGCGTCGAGGTTACATAAATTGCTGGTATTGGGTTGGTTACGGGAACCGGTGTCGTAACATTCCCCGTTTGAATTGGCGCGGGTTGCGTCATACTGGCTTGCCCACTGGTTGTAGAAAAATTAAAGGCTTGCGTTGTCGGCGTCGGGGTGGTTCTACCATCTCGGATGAAAGTCACTAGACGTTTTCTTAATGTTTCTACGGTGCCGGTTGTGTCTAATTATAATTTGTTTAATTCGGCAATTAAATCGTTTTTCTTCAGCAGGTAAACCCAGCTTACACGAACATCGCTGGCATACGGGTCGCCTGCAAGAGACGTAGTAGCGTTTGTCGTCGTTACAATAGTAGGACTGGTTGTTGAATTATCGATGGTTGGAGCACTAGCTGTAGTCGTAGTCATCGTCGCGGCGGTAGTCGTCGTCGGACTCACTGTAGTTTTTCCTTGCTTAGTAATCCCAATTCCAAACGGTCGTAACTGATATCTGGTAAACTGGTTTCTGGTACGGTAACGGATTTGGAATCAGAAAAGTTAAGTTCGGTTTTCTAAAGTGCGGTCGATTATTCGTAGATATTCACTGCTTCAGGTCGGAAACTAATGTCTTCTTCGAAAGGCTTTTCCTTCGAATTTATAGTCGGATTTTACTCCTACCACTGCTAAAATTCTCCCACTACTGAACTGGTAAATGGTGGGGAAAATACGGCGGACTTAAACTGGTTCAGTGTAGAAACTATACAGAATTATGACGCTTTGATGTTTACTGTCTAAAGGTCGGGCTTTAAATTCCCCTTTTCCTTCTGGTTAGAGAAGTTTATTTACTCTCAATAGAGAGGGGATAATATCACGGCCTGGTAAGACGGTGCGCATGATTTCCCTCTCCACCTTTTAGTAAAACTTCGGAAAAATTGTTGTCACAATTCGGTAACCCTATTAGCTGCAATTTTTCTGACTGCGGAGTTGACTTCAGCAACCTCGACTTAGTGTAAAAAAAGGTATAACTTAGTTTTAAGTGTTGCGCATGCGCAGTGCAACTTGACGTTATTTCGGTTAAATCAGGCCCACGGGGTTAGATTTTGTAATTTTGGTAAAACGGACGGTCCCCGGAATAAAAAACAACCATATACTTGATAAAAATCAGTACTATCTTGCTTCGGTTTGGTTGTGGGTCATTAAGACCTTAAAATTCGGATCCTGCATACCAAAATTACTATAAATAGAGGTATAACTCGGATTTTCGGTTTTGCGCATGCGCACTCAAAACGGGCGGAAAACGGTTGTTTACTGGCCGGTCCCTGCTCGGGCGCCAAATTTGTAACGTTGTTTACGTTTTAAAGCGGTAGGCATCGGTTTCTGTTGGATTAACTACTCCTCTGAGAGATAATCCAACAGGCATCTCGGGCGCCACCCTCTGGATTTATGTGGTAGAGGGCCCACAGCGTCGGGTAGCTTTTAAACAGTGGAGACGGTTAAACCAGGGGTCTAGCTGTCTCGATTCTTAACCTAAGTAACACGAGTAAAACAACCAATTTTCCAACATGGCGGATTTATTATAACTTATTAATATATTATCAACAGGTCTCTTTATTTAGCATTCAACGGTATACAATAGAACAGGACGGAAAATATTAGAAATAATCGGTAACTTGCATGTCTCATAACGTTTACGGTAAACCCCGGTATTTGATATTTAATGTTAACGGTAGAAAACTCCTTAATACGGCACCCCCAACATAGCGGAATTTACATATATAGAATTCATAGCAGGTTTAGAGAAATAAGAAATTAGTGTGTCAGACAAAGATACCTTTATAGCACCACTACTCCATAAGTCACTCCATATGCTGTTCCACCGTGTGTTAGAGAGAGATGAAAAGAGGAAAAGACAGTCCTAAAGATATTCCGATCCAGCGATAGCACTGTCTCCCTCTCACTCACTAACCGGTCAAACAACACAGGATCGACCTACTTAGGTAGTTTAGCCATGTGTTAGAGAGAGAGATGTATTACCCGTATTCCGAACCAGCGATAATACACCTAACCTCCAATTACAGTGCCTTTGTCGTCACATGCTTAAATAAAACGATTCGGTGGCGCTGCTTCTCAATGAATTACTCCATACGCTGTCAAACCGTGTGTTAGAGAGAGATGCAGAGAGGAAAAGACAGTCCTAAAGGTATTCCGATCCAGCGATAGCACTGTCTCCCTCTCACTCACTAACCGGTCAGACAGCGCAAGACAAACCCATTAATAGCTTCGCCTGGTGCTAGAGAGAGAGATGTGTTACCCGTATTCCGAGCCAGCGGTAACCCATCTCACCTCTACTTACCATACGGAAAACTACATTTTACGGTATGTATAGGAAACCCCGCTATACTGGTCAGGTGC
This sequence comes from Oxystoma pomonae, assembly GCA_963921995.1. NCBI lineage: Eukaryota > Metazoa > Arthropoda > Insecta > Coleoptera > Brentidae > Oxystoma > Oxystoma pomonae. The sequence continues at coordinate 73,225,858 of OY998167.1, read as the reverse complement.
TTACCTATCTGGCAGGTTTTCGGTGCGGTCGGTCGGAGGAGTTATTGGTAGCGGACGGTCGGCAGAATGAATGCCCTGAAACGCGCTCGACATCGCTTTAAATAGCCTTGCGTATCCCCACCTACCATACTCCCGTCGAGCAGGCTGTGCGCGCAAAGCGGTGGGGTGTAGCTCGCTGACCGTGCAGCATAGCAGGAAAGGGAAAACGTGGCGAGTCAAAGCGATGTCTAGAGTCCAAGAATAGAAAATAATAAAACGTCATAGAAATTACATAAATTATGAGACATGAAGTACCTAAAAAGAAAAGAAAAGCTAAAATAAATAAATAAAATTAGTAACTTCGTTACAAGATAGTTTAGTTTAGATTCTTTATTTGTGATTTCAATAGAGGCCATACTATGATGGATGTACATGTCAAATATAAAGTAAAATATATCTTATAGTAGGAGCACAATGGCAATTATATATACATATTTCACCCGCCAATAGGGAACGTGAGCTTGGTTTAGACCGTTGTGAGACAGGTTAGTTTTATCCTACTGATGGCTCGTCGTTGCGATAAAAATCCTGCTCAGTACGAGAGGAACCGCAGGTTCAGACATTTGGTTCACGCACTAACTCGAACGGGCTATGGTGCGAAGCTGCCATGGGTTGGTTTATTCCTGAACGCCTCTAAGGCCGTATCCTTTCTAGTCAAAGGTGGCAACGATATCTCTTGGAGTTCCGAGAGTCGAAAGGCTCGTCGCATATAAAATTATAAAATAAAAAATATAAAGTAAAATATATCTTATAGTAGGAGCACAATGGCAATTATATATACATATCGAATACCAGAGGTAGATATTCTTGTCTAATGTGTATGCACTTACCATTAGGTAAAAGTATAGTAACGAAAAACTATTAAAAAATAAAAAAACACATAGGAAACGGTAATACTTAAAAATCAATGATGTGTCTTAAGCTAAATATAGTGTTACAATGAATAAAAAACTGTTACTAATAAAATGGTACAAACCTACGAAAAGAAATAAAAATACGAAGAACAGAACAATTAAATTTATAGGAACTTTGTGATAAAAGTGGTACCCTGTACATATTCACTTACATAGTGGTATTTTTTTGTAAATTTAATTTAAACAATAAAAAATAAAAACATTGACGAACAAAATGCTACAGACTAAAATAAAATAGAGCCAATGATGTATAGAAGGTACCATATATATAATTATAGAAACTGTGTATTAAAATCCTGAACAGAAATGGAGTCCTGTAGAAACTCATCCACAGAATAAAACACCTTTTCCTTCAGTACTTTTTTTATTAAAAATTTAAATTTATTGAAAGGAACCTCCAGCAATTCTGCAGACAGCTTTTGAAAGTTAGTGTTTTGAGAGTTCAAATTGGTTTTTACTTCGTGTATTGTACGAGTGAAAATAAAAATGTTTATGATGTTTATGCAGTTTGCTTTTATCTAAAGTAAGATTTTGTAGATGTATACAGATGGAAAAGTCAAGATATTGTAGTTTGCAAATATATTCCGACAACTATGCTTATTTCCTAAATTAAAGATAAGCTTTAAAATCTTTTTCGGTTTTCCGAAAACTTTGTGATTACAGAGTACACGAGAGCAAAATAAATATTAAGTAAATCAGTTTAGTCCAGTACTTCCTTCATCCTAAATATAGCAAAATAACCTTTGCTGAGCCTTTTAAGCACACTCTTTTTTATCCCATGTTACAGAACTATAAATATTTACTCCCAAAAATGTTGTTTCTTCAGTTAATTTTACGGAGTTTACGTTTAAAGACTGGTTTTGTTCTCTACATCTAAAATTAAGCAAAACTGACTTTTTAAGATTAGGTGTTAGGTTAATTTTCATAAACCATTTTTTAAACTGATCCAAAACTCTGTAAAACGTAGCTTTTAATTCCATCACTTAAATTGTCCGTAATAACAATTAAAGTGTCGTCAGCATATAAAATTACTAGACATTCCATTAGTTCAGGAATTTCATTACCAAATAAAATAAACAAAAGAGGACCCAAAATAGAACCCTGAGGAACGCCAATATTAATACCAAAAAAATCTGAACTATAATCCTTTACTTTAACTAGACACTTTCTATAATAAAACTATTATTAAGGCAATCAAATATACAGGACAAATCAAACATTTTTCCCCATTAACAATGTTTTCATAAACAACTTTCATAAAATGACATACCGCACCTTTTGTAGAATAACCCACTCTAAAACCATACAAGCAGCATTTTAAGTGACTCTGCGTCTCCTTCTAAAAAATTGCCTCCTCTCAAGATAACTTGATCTTTTTTGTTTTTATGGGGGTGTAGTTTTGGTGGTCATTACTATAAATATGTAGTTTTTTACCCTTAAGTTTGCCTAGAATCGTATTCTTATCTAAAAGTAGAACAAAGCACGTAATTATTAAGTCATGGAAAAAACCATATGGTATTTAAACTCTACAGTAACATTTTAAAGTAATAATTACTACAAAAGTACTTAAATAAAGACTTGTAGGTTAGTTTTACCTTATGGTCTTGATGTGACTATTTTAATTACGTTACTTTTATTACTGTATTATACCCAGACGGCGAGTTTGTCTTAATGCAGCGAATATGAAGTAAAATTTAGGTAATATTCAATTAAAGGTTTAATTACAGTTTTATAGTTCTAATAGTTACCTAAGGATCAGTAGATTTATGACTCTTTGGGAAAAATACAATGGAATTTGCCTTGTATGGAGGTTTTACTAATAAGACGTTTTCTTAATAAGAGCTCTTCCAAGTAGAGCCGCCATTTGTCAATGTTTTTTATGATTGGCAAAACCGATTTTGAGCTTAATATAAATTTTACAATTTTTTCTCATTTTTAGCAAAAGTGGTCTTTCTCTACCAGAAAACCTATTCTGGCGGTAACCTTTCTTGGGCCTGCCTAGTGGGCATCCGGTCAAATCCAAACCAAATATTTTCGTGCGATATCGATTTTTACCTAATAGGCAGATTTTTCCAAATTTGAGATAGGAAGTCTTAGTTTTTATCTGGTTTCGGTTTTAATTTGAGATATTGGTGCTTCGATTACCATAAATACAATGTCTGGACAATATTATGTCATTTCGGGGTGCAAAAACAATTTATATGATTGTAAAATAACAAATACGGCTAGAAAAATGTAAGAAACGCATCTATGAGTGATTTGCAGTTGTTTTGACTTTGAAAGACCACTGGTAAGTTAAAGTTTTTAGTTTTTGTGTATATTTGAATTGGCATTATTTTAAAGGCTTTGGCTAAATTTACAATGGTCACTTGAAAGACCCTACCTTTTTTACACAGGTTGTTGTAACTCAGTTGTGACCGAGTTTGTAAATTTATCAAAAATATGAAAGTTACGAAAGTTGTCAAAAAACCGTTTTTTTACATTTTCAGAAGAAAACCATATCAATCCCACAAAACACCAGCAATACCAATGCAACCCGACAAACAAAAAACCGCTAACCAACGACACTCAAAAAAATTGGTGCTGGAAGAAAAAAGTTGGCAGTGGAAATAAAGTGGCAAAGAAAATGCAAAAAATTATTCATTAAATTTAAAAACAACTGAAAATTTGCTTGGACTTGTTGGTGTACTTTTAGATTTAGTCTCATTTTTGGTTTTCATACCTAGGAATGCAGTTTGATTTTATTTTCTGATCTCGCCTAAGTTTTATATTTATCGCTTGTTTTAAGCCTGATCTTATTAATAATCAATATTTACTTTGTATACATAACTGGTCGGAGTTTGATTTGCATCTTTATTGAACCTAATATATATATATATATATATACAGGATGTTCCAAATTCGATGCTCATCATGGAGATGTCCTAAACGGTAGGAGATCCGAAAAGGTTTAAATTAGGGCAAAGTTTCTTAAATTGACGTTATGATCAAAACCAAAAAAAAAAGTTTACAAATTCCGGGTAGTTCCGGAGATAGGCGAAAAAGATGAAATCTTTATTTTTAGTTTTTATATTTCTGCGTCAAACTGTCTCTACCTAATGTCAAACTGTCTTTATCTAATGAAACTGTCTCTATTTAATTAGAGGTCCGTTTTCGAGATTTGGCATTACGGTGTTTCAGGACTACTGTCAAGTTCATTTTTTCTTATGGACACATGCTTTTTTTTCCCTGCCGTTCATGAAGGACGACAGATATTTTACCACGTCATTTTGACAAGTACCTAAAGTTTTGAGTTAATTGATCATTATCAGCACAATTCAAAGATTCAAAAACAAAGAAAAAAAATGTATTTTAAAAATATTAGAAAATAATTTTAATCAGTAAATCAATCTGCGTTTTTCTTAGTCGGCGTGTTTAAACGCGTGTTTTAATAGACAGTTGGAATGGAATTTTAAATATTGTGTCAATACAAAATAGTGAAAACATTATTATTATATTATAACTGACATTACATTTTTTTTCCTTCTCTAAACTTGAAAAAGCTGTTTAGATGGACCTAACGTTTAGGTAAATCTTAATACATTTTTTCGTTATTATTAGGTATTTTTACACACTGACAATAATGTATTTGAAATTCACTCTGTGTTTCGGACTTCCATTGTCCCCATTGTCATTGTCTATTTTATTTATACACGACGTTTCGATCAGTACAATCTCTGGTCGTCTTCATGTGCAAACTACGTAGTGTGATCTTCTATAATATTATTGTTATAATTTTTATTGAAATTAACCCACAATAAAAATAATACCAATAATTATTTTTGGTGGACCCTGTACGTTATATCGTTTTAACCCAAGATTCTTTAGAGCTGATAAAATAAATTGTTCATACTTAACTAATACGATTTTCTTGCTATCTATCAAACTGGAACCAGTACCATTTAGACTTTATCTATCCTCTTTTTTTTTAAGGTTGTTTTTGTTATTGGAAGAAAAATTTGGTCTGCTGAACAATCTTAATCTCGTTGTTTAAATACGCAATCCAAAGAAATATCATCAAAAACATATTTAACACAATTGTCCATTTTGTGCTTAAATACAATTGTGAAAAAAATTCTGCCCACATCATTCCCCGGTAACCCAAATAAACACCGTATCAAAATATCTAGCTGTACCTAACTGCACAAATAAATAACAACTTTTCGAGTTTATGGTGTTTACCTTTTTTTATTTCGAAATAATTAATTTCCTTTATTTTTTTGCTCATGATAATAAACAACAGAAACCTACCAGTACAGTCATTTTTTAATTGTAAGAAATTGGAAAAATAGAATTCATTAATTAGTATTGCTATCATCCTTGGTAGTGTCTGACACCCACAACCAATTTTGTAACAATACCTTTATGTTAATTATTCTACCTTTACTATTGTCAATACCGTACCCAGTTCTGTTTTTCTACATATTGTAGGAAAACTAGATTAGAAAATAATTTTTATTATGAAAAACGTTAAAGATTCCTTTCTTAATTTTCTTGTCTTATTTGGAGAGGTTATTTTCTTATTATCTATATCGCATTATTGCAACACCAAAAAAAATAGAATTAATTAATTAGTATTGTTATTACACTTGGTAGTGCCTGACACCCACTACCAACTTTGTAGCAACACCTTTGCTTATTTAATCTACATTTAATAATCTACATTTAATATTGTCAATACCGTATTTAAGCTTTCCTACATATATTAAATAATTTCGAAAATAACTTAAATATACGAAATCTTCGAGCAAAATAGATTTAAACAATTTCTTGGACCATATTCCCAGGTAAGTAAGTAACCCTCGAACTCCCCTAAAAAGGCTAAAGTTGTATTTCCCACTCCCACAGGTCATGTCATGACATGCCTGGACATTTCTGAACCTGGAGGTCTCCCACGTTGAAGGAGCACACACACTACTTGTGCTATAAGAAACCAATTTTTGTCTCCGACGTGTTACTTAATTTTTGGGAACGTGGATATTTAATTAAAAAAAATATATCTCAGAAAAATAGAAATGAAAACAAAAGAAATAATAAAGTAGTTCCCAGTCTAAGATATTGTCTATTAGGCTCGAAGAATAGTTTGAAAATCTATTTAAAAAGTAGTGCTGATACGTTAGTACTTATTTAACGTTGTTAAACCACAATAGGTTCCACGTGTTAGAAATATACCCTTATGATTTATTTCCAAGTTTGACAGATAACATCTCGTATCATAGGTTAACGAGTTGACAAAGAGATATAGAACAGAATAGATGCTAATAAAAACTTTGATTGCCCTTTTTCTTTATAAAATAATTCCCTCCCACAATTTCTTTTACACACCTGTAGATTCGGCTTCATGGTGGATTGTTGTTGAAACGTTTAAATTACTGGATTTTTATTCTTTGTAGCCTTAAATTTTGTGTCAATATATTCAGGTGCAGAATAATAATCTTATGAAACTTTATTTGTTGATTAACTAGATGACTGGCAGCGCTTCGTTCTTGGATGAAATTTTATTTTTAAGTGATCCACGCTTTGCCGTGCCTTTGCTTTTTATAGTCACCAGAGGCGTGTGAAAATATAGCCCTTATGAACGACGCCTGTATGCAATGCATTTCTTTCCCAAAATAACTCTGTTAACACCCTTAATACGAGATGAGTTTTCTGTGTAATTTGCTCGATTTAAACCACTTTTTGGTTTCAATATTTTACGTGAATTACTGATGCATTTTAATATTTTAAAAAATTTAAAGAAAATTTACAAAAAATAGGGGACCCCAGTGTGGGACGTCTCACGTTCATCCCAGTTTTAGCATATATCCACGTACTTGTTGTTATTCTTGACAAGTTATGACCGAAATTCGTTTGCCAATTGTTTACGTTTTTATGGTATAGGCTGAAAGTCCTTGAGATGTGGTATTGATATCCATAAAACAGACCTTGCCTTTCAAAAACTCTTTTAGTTTTTGACTATTTTGAGTATGGCATTTTAGTCATTGTCTGGGTTTTACCATAGAAAGGTACCGAAAAGTATATTAAATTGATGTGTTTGCATCCTTTTGTTGACTGATTTATAAGTTTTAAGCTAGGATATATTCTAGTATAGAAATCGTTGCTTCCGGCAATGATGATGACATAATCGGATAATCGGCTTGATTATTGACTCTGTGATAAAATCTGACTAGCTTATGCTTAAATGGGTTCTTATTTTATTTGAATTTTCGTCGCCCAAAATTAGAATTTATTTTGTTTAATAAATATACTTTACTTTCTGATTATTTGCAAAGATTTTTCGTGATTGTGTTCTCATCAAAAAAGCATGGACTAATGCCTTTACAGTATGAGTTTCCCTACATACTTCATTGAGTAATGCAAGTGGAACATTATTTAAGCATTGCTCATTTTCTAGATATGTCCAGTTTCTTTTGCGATTTCTTTTTCCATCAGGGTTATGAAGCCTCATTAAAAAGCGCATAAGACTCAAGTTTTATACCGCTAAGACTTTCTAGAACGATTGAAACTATGCGTACTAAAATTTTGTTGACATTTTCGGCTATGTATTTCTGTAAAGTTGGTTGTGTTGTGCTTTGGCAATTTCTAGACTGGTGTTGGTTCTAATTTTTATTGCTTGCTGATGTCGAGTAATTTGGTTAGCACTCACTAGCTGTGCGGTCACCCGCATGGGTGCCCTAGATGAATGGGCGCCCTAGATCAAAATGGGCGCAATAGATCATATAATATTACGTTTAAAAAAAAATTATTTGGGTAGGAATCCAATCAACTGCGAGACAACATATTTTAAAAATAATAAAATATAGAGGCCAATTAATTCAATATAAACAATACAAATTTTTCTTGGATACTTATTAGATAGGGACCTATCGCCATTGTCCTAAAAATTAATATTTTTAAATTTATTATTTCATTTTTCACCCGCATGGGTGCCCTAGATGAATGGGCGCCCTAGATCAAAATGGGCGCAATAGATCATAAAATAAGGAGTGTCTGTTAAAATAAGAAAATAAACAGGAATCTCTGTTAAAATAAGGAATTGCTGAAATAGTTTAAATTAATAAGACAATATTAATAATACAATATTAATAATACAATATTAAAATACTTGTGGTTATCTCCTGATCTATTAAATAATAATGTAATATAAAAATAATCTATTAATATAGGAAATAAATAGGAGCTCTTTTCTTTCTGAAATACTTGTGGGTATCTCCTGATCTACTAATGTAATGAAAGTAATGTTAAAATAATGTATTAATATATGAGTCTATTAAAATAGGAAAATAACAGGAATTCTTTTTTTCTGAAATACTTGTTGTTATCTCCTGATCTAATAATTAAAAATGTAATATTAAAATAATATATTAATATAGGATATAAACACGAATTGTTTTCTTTCTTAAGTACATGTGGTTATCTCCTGATCTATTAGTGCGACAAAAATATATTATAGAAGTATTACATTACATGTAGTATAATGTTGTCCTTGGGTATTTTTTTCTATCGGCCTTGTTATTTGTAATAATATTTTTATGATTTTGTAAAGTAAAACCTTGAAAAATGAAATAATAAATTTAAAAATATTAATTTTTAGGACAATGGCGATAGGTCCCTATCTAATAAGTATCCAAGAAAAATTTGTATTGTTTATATTGAATTAATTGGCCTCTATATTTTATTCTTTTTAAAATATGTTGTCTCGCAGTTGATTGGATTCCTACCCAAATAATTTTTTTTTAAACGTAATATTATATGATCTATTGCGCCCATTTTGATCTAGGGCGCCCATTCATCTAGGGCACCCATGCGGGTGACCGCACAGCTAGTTCTTCGAATAAGATAAGTATATGTATTCGAATTCTTTGTTAAATACTTGCGGTTCTGAAAAGAACCGTTGAGGTATAAATAGCAATTGTTTCGGCCTTCCTTGGCCTCATCAGCGTTGTACGGCTTACAATTCATATTTATTAAATATGAATTATAAACAACAACGGACAATTGCTAATTAGCAATTGCCAAAACAAATCTGTGAAAATTAAGTAACAAAAAGAATATTTTTTAGGCAATGAGTCTGTTGACACATTATTTAAAAAATATTAATGATGTTAGTCAATTGACGCAAAAGTGTTTTATTTTTTTTTTGTTTTTTGTTTTTTTATTTTTTTTGTTTTTTTTTTGTTTTTTTTTCTAATCTACTGAAACATATGTACAACTTATTCTAACTTATAAATCTAACTAAAGTCTACGCGGCGAGGCAGTATATTAATGGAAAGACGCAAATTTGGAAAAAGTTTTTTTTTTTTAAAGACGCGACGTTCCAGCCTGATCGCCGCGGGCGCGTCTCGCTCGCAATTCCGCGTCCGTATAATATGGTAAGACTTGTGCCCAACCGCGCGGTAACACCTCCTCGTCCGAAGAATCTTCGTCCGAAACCGTCGGCGTATTCGTAGGCGTACGTATTAACCTCACGGGAGGTTCGCGGCGGCGCGGCGGCGGCGGCGGCGTCGGTGCCGCAGGAGGTGCCAAGGGAGTTTCTTCCGTGAAAGAGGCGTTTTGAATAAGGGCGTCACGCGGCTGCTCCCAATATTCTGCTTCCGCCAAATTCAACCGATTTTCAGTGTTAGGACTTAAAATGAAGTCATCGTCCTGGAAATCGTCGGCGTCCTCCTCTTGTATGGGCTCTACCATATTTCTCTGTACCGGTCGGTCGCAAACGCCGAAAATCTCATAAAATATGACGTTACTTGTAAATACTTTTTTCGAGCGCGCGCGCAGTGTTCCTTGCGCAATGGTTTTTTCGACGAACACGCGCAAATTTTCCGGACTTCCCACTCTCGACAACGCAACATACAATTGTCCGTGAGAAAAGCATGGCGTTTTTAAAAAGACCCCTACCTTGGCTAAAGTTTGACCCTGACTTTTATTAATCGTTAAACAAAATGCTAATTTCAGGGGAAATTGTAGTCTTGTCATCGGGCGCGGCAAGTTCCGATCCGTTGCGATCGTTTCCATCCGTGGGAGCCACATGACGCGCCCTTTGGATGTACCGGTCAATACCTCGCACTCGATCAAATGGTCCCCCATGTTGAGAACCTTTAATCGCGTGCCGTTGCATTGGCCCGCCGCGACGTCGATATTTTTCAGCAGCATTACCAAACACCCCTTTTTAAGTTTAAGTTCGTGTAATGGTAAGCAGGTATTTTTAACCGCGTGCAAGTCGTCCATCGTTACGCGAAACTCGTCACCGTCCTCTTGGTTATACGTATCGATACTAAAATACGATCTTTCAACGCCGGGCAAGCGATTTAATATTTCTTGATTTAGTTGTTCGACCGACGCATTGGTGGGCGATAAAATTGCACGTTGTCCGTCGAATTCGGCCGCGGCAGCGTCATGCCTTAAATCTCCGAACACGAAATCTATTAATGCGTTAAGCGATGTTACCGTGATAAGGGATGGTAACTCGATTAAGTTCCTGGGCACGTGTGGCATATCTGGAAATTCCACATATGGCACCTGCCCTTCCCCTACACGTAACAGATAATCTGCGTAAGTCGAACCGAACGCGCGTTCTTGCTTTAATCGCGAAGTCATGTTATCATTTCCTTGTTGAAAGATCGCGCGCATATTTACCTTTAGAGCCAATTGTGTGATAGTCGGCCACAAAGCCCACCTTTTAATACAAGCGTCCACGATTTCGGCATTTGCGTTGCCCGCGACTCTGACTACTGGCAAAATTTGTCTAAAGTCCCCGCCAAATACGACACATTTGCCTCCAAATGGTAAATCCGGTCGCCGCATCAAATCGCGCAAATACCTATCGATACTTTCGATCGCCGCTCGATGACTCATCGGAGCCTCGTCCCATACGATAAGCGCCGCGTTTTTAATCGCTGTCGATCGCCGATCGTCAACCGGATAGCCACATCGCGTGTCTGGCTGTATATTTAAAGGCAATTTAAAAACTTTGTGCGCCGTTTGTCCCCCTATTAAAAGATTCGCGGAAATGCCAGTCCACGCTACGAAAACGAAAGATTTTCCCATTTCGTTTTGAATAAAAGTTAAAATCGTATTATATAAATACGTTTTTCTCGTCCCCCCTGGCCCGTCTAAATAAAAAACGTTGGTACGCGGTGGCTTATCGTCGAAAATCGTGGGGTCCGGAATTCCGCCCGCCCTTAGTGCCGCAACGATTTCGGGTCGAAAATGCGTCGTCGCCGCATTGTTAGCGCCCGCGGCGGCGGCCATCGGATCACCAGCAGTATTGACGTTTACTAAAAACCTAACCGCATTGACAATCTGAACAAAAGCAAGCTTTTGATCGGAATTCAAGCGATCCACCTCGTAAACGACTTGCTGTACCCGATCGCCGTCGTCCTGCAAATCGTCGCGGCCGCCAAGTACGCCATCGGGCTGTATTTCGCCGCCGACCTCCCCCTCTTCGTCGATTCGTTGACGATCGTCGTCCTCCAGATCGATCCCTAAATCGCGCAAAGTTATTCCCTGACGAATACGACCGAGGATTAAGTTGACCGTTTGAACGCACCTATTTAGAGCGTGGGCGTAAGAATCGCCTCGCCTAAGGTGATCGTCCATTAAGTCAAGCTTAAACCGGCGCCACAATTGTACATGATTTACGGTATCCGACTGTACCGTAATCGCGCAAATCGTCGCGAAAAGTCGACGTAAACGCCCCGGTTGTTGGCGCACGACCGCTTCTTCCAAACAATCTGCGTATTCTACACCGTCAGTTAATAAATGCCTTCGATTGCAGGCTGTCCTAAAATCAGGACATAATTCGCCGTTTACCGTACGCAAATCCTCAAAAGACGTTGGACCACGTACGTGGTTAAGCAGTACCCTCAAATAAAACTTGTCTATTTGAGGATCGTTTGGACTTACGTCGTAGACCGTGCCGATGGTCTTGCTTGCCACCCTCCTGGGATTCCAGCTGGTCGTTCTGTTGTTCCAGGTAAAATGTTCGGGTATTTCTCTATAGAAATAAGCCCTGGCGGCCGGGTTTCTGGCGTTTAAAGCGAAAAAAGCCTCCAACTTGGACGGCCTTTGCAATATCGCGTCGATTTGCTCGACGTTGTCGTTCTCTTCGATTACCGCTTCCCTAAAACCTGGCAAATGAATCGGCAAGAGCATGACAGCGTGTGATTTTTCGTGGATTTTAAATTCGTACAAACGCCACGCGGCCTCTGTGGAGGACACGTAGCGGCAATTGAGGTATCTTTGTACCTCGTCTAATTGATTTTCCGCGTCCACTTGAACCTGCATTCTGTCGTAGCCTTTGAGTAAATATTTATACAAATATTTAACCACTTTGACCAATCCTACGACTTCAAAATTAATATGGCAGTTGTATTTCGCCAGGGCGTAGGAATTATGCGGCACGCAACGCGTATTGTCGTAAATCCGGCCGCTCCGATTGACCCATCGACCGTTATTCGGACGCTTATACAACGGCCTCTGATTTGATCCACGATTAATGAGGGTGTCTTCGCGAAATTCGAACGGAAATGAAAAGCGACACCCCTTTCCCTCCGTCCAACAGCCGGCCCGATTGCCCAAATTATCGTTTGCGCAACCGTCGTGGATCATATTGCTGCTTACCAACTCGAACAACATCGGCTGGTCGCCTGCATCTAGGATTTCAGCCGTAACGATGCGGTCAACGTCCTCGACGGTCCGAATCTTGTCATCGTTTACAAACGTTACCACCAGATGCATATGCGGTAAACCACGTTTTTGGAATTCGATGACGTAGTCGTACGCGAGTACTACGCCGAAAATTTGTTCATGAATCAATTGATTCATTAAAACCTTTTTCTTGGCGTGAAAAACCCGACAAACTAAATCCGGACGATTATGATAAGTTTCATGCGGTCCCAAATTTTCTCTAATTTCCCGCCAATTTGGGTTACATGTAAACGTTATTATTAGGTCCGGTTTACCAAATCGAGCCACCATCGCCATCGATTCCTGATAGCGTCGTTCCAAATTTCGTTCGCCGCCCTCGAAAGAGGTCGGCAAAATTACCGGCCGTCCGACGTTACCGGGTAGATCGTCCGGAATCTGCGCGCCCGCCGCTTCTATCGCCCGTCTTCTATTTTGATATCGATTTAACGCGTCTTCTTGCGCGAGCCGAAATCGATTTTGATTTTGCCGTATAAAATGTAATACGTCGGCTTCAGCTTTACACCAAGCGTCTACTAAATATTGCTGAAACAATTTATGCCCGCTATGTATATTACTGAAGCCTTGCCGTATTTGTATTCTATAACGGTAAAATTGCCGACACGAAACCGTCCTACCGTTTCGATCTTTCACGTCCAAATGTCGACCGTAATCGCCGCACGGAAAAAGTAACGGATACACCATCGGATCGGCCGTTTTATTTAAATTTCGAATTTGATGGTGTTGATTTGGCGCTTTCGGATACAAATGTAGATCTACGTTAAAAGGCGGTTCCGTTCCCACAAATAACGCGGCAATTTCGCTACGGCTTTGCGGCATATCGAAATTTCTCAATTTCGCGTTCATATTTTGTACGATTCCTAAATGCACGACGTCTAATGGCTCGTTCGCCGCTCGTCTTGCCGCCCTAATTTCTCTTAATTGTTCGGCCATTGTTTTGTACGCGCGCATAAACGGATTAACCCTACGCAACGTGCGCTCTACCGTCTCGATCAGTTCCCTATCTACAACTTGATCGACGAAATTCGTCCTTTTGTTTATCGCGTCGTCCACGTCTAAGAAATAATAATGGTTTAAGCGCGGTTCGTTCAAATCTTGCGTATCCGGCACTCCGTTAAAATAATGATATATTTGACCGTTTATCATAAAACACGGATTGTCCGTCGGAGGCTGAGGAGTTGGCGTAATAAAGGAGGCCATCGCAAAAAGCCCGTTATTTAAATACCGTATTTTTTCGCGAAAAATTCGTCCCGCCGCAGTGTTTTCCGTCAAGAGTCGCCGAATCTCTGGTGGTGTTTCGGAAAGAGGTGGCAACACGATATCCCCTCGATTGCAGCAAATGCGATAAGTCCCCGTTTGTTTTGGAAATTCGTCCTTAAAAAATTTTGCGCCACAAAAACCACATCTTTCCGTCATTCCACCCAAGTACTGCGGCTCTTGACACAAACGTTCTATTTGAGCCGCTGGCATTGTAAGAGCTGACCTCCAAGTCCTCTTTCTGGCAATATTTTGACCGTATATTCTTCCCACTGGGGCGGCATTAGCAACGACTTCCTGTTGTGCAACAGCGTCAACATTTGGCGCCACCTGCTGTGGCGCAACAGCATTAGGTACCAAAGGTTGTTGTTGTTGTTGTTGAGGAGGTTGGAGGACAACAGGTGATTGGGTCGGAGGTCGAATATCTACCTCCATATTTTCGTCTACTTGTTCCCTGGTTGTTGTTGTTTCGGTAGATGTTCGAACTTCGACTTGCCTAATATGATTATTATTTAAACGTTCCTGACTTTGACGTTCGACGACCGGTTGCGACGTGGCTGGAACGTCTTGAGAGTGACGTCGTTGACTAAGAATACGCTGTTCCCCTCGATTTTCAATATTTTCCAAGCTATTTCGTCGTTCCCTCTGGGTCCTTTGGTATTTAATTAACTTTTCCCGTGTGCGTGTGGCAATTAAACGTCTTTGCGATGTAGCAGCCTGTGTTCGCTGTCCCTGTGAATTCGACGAAGCCGCCGAATTTTCAGCAGGAAGACGTTCAACAACCGCTGGCACACGACTCCCACCCTGTCCCTCAGGCCCACCCTGTTCCTGGCTTAATGAATCGCGTTTTTTCCGTAATCTTAAAATATATTCTCGCGAGCGTGTTCTTGCCCGACGACGTCTAGTTTGAGTATTTTGAGAATTTTGAGAAGAATCGTTACTTTCCATATTGAAAAATATACTGACTTACCAATATCTATCAAATAACTACTAAACACAATAATTCGATTTAAAAACTCGCACTGCCTAACGTACTTTTTAATCACTCACTGTATCGCTGAAAATGCCAAACTGGGTTTAATGTTGCATGAAAACACTCATATTTATAACCTTTCCAGTGACGTTCACAAGCTCCGCCCACTGGCAGAAAACGCTTCTCTGGCTCCTGATTGGTCGTTCAATTCGCGTTAAATACGTAACTCGGGTTGATCGTTGCGGCAGTATTGATTTAGTTTTGGTCTAAACAGGATCCTTAGGAATTCATAATATTTTTTCACAAAACCACGAATAGCTCAGGGTCTATTGGTGGCAGCACAGTTTGACGTACGTCCGAATTGACGTTTGAATGATTAAAATCGGTCCACGCATTACGGAGTTATTAACCGAAATAATAACCTCTAAAAATTACGAATCACGTAGCTCGAACTTTGCTATTATTTCGGCCTTCCTTGGCCTCATCAGCGTTGTACGGCTTAGAATTCACATTTATTAAATGCGTTAGGATCGTCTTTTTGGCATTTTTTTATTTTTTTATGGTGTTTACAGAATTCAGAAGTTCATATTGTCCCAATTTTTTTTACAAAAACGCGAATAGCTCCGGGCCTATTGAAGTCAGCACGGTGTGGCTTACGTCGGAATGGGCGTCTCGTCGAGCCCCACATTTCGGTGTGCTTGGTGTGTCGGTCCGATACTTGGTAGCGGAGTTATCTCCAAAAGAAGTTTTTTGACTCCAACGGATTAAATTTTTGAAAGCTTTTTCATAAAAAATTCGTTATCGTTTAAACCTAATCTTTTTTTCAAAAACTTGTTATAGCCAAAAGTTGTGGCTCCTGGGGGCACAACTTTGGACAGAAAAACCGGCGTCGGCCGGGGCGTAATAACCGAATTTCGACTACGTATATTGTTTTGGGCTAAAAAATCGAAATAAATAAACTTTGTTATTACTGAACCGAAATCGTTGAAATTTGGTATAGGGTATGTATGCGTGTACGTCATGTAGAATCAGATCTTAAAGTAACACATTTTTGTGCGCTTCGGTGTTTTTTACTATGTGAACACTTCCCCTTACCATACATCTTTGCCTCTTTATGGGCAAGTAGCTATTACAGCAGCTACATTAAGACTTATATGCTTAGTTGTGTCGGGTCGATGCGAATATATTGCCGTTTGAATTATTGAAATCGGTCCACGCATAGCGGAGTTATTAACAAAAATAATAACCTCTGAAAATGACGAATCTCGTAGCTCGACCTTGGCAGTTTTCGCGAATTTTTACTTAACGATATCTCGATAACCCGTTGGCTTACAGAAAAGTATTGCATATCAGTATGTGGGGCTTTGGCTGTTCTATGAAGTAATGTATGTTATAATAAAATCGGTCAATTTGTTTTTGAGTTATGAAGCTAATAATAACCTATGAAAATTACGAATCACGTAGCTCGAACTTTGCTATTATTTCGGCCTTCCTTGGCCTCATCAGCGTTGTACGGCTTAGAATTCACATTTATTAAATGCCTTAGGATCGCCTTTTTGGCAATTTTTTATTTTTTTATGGTGTTTACAGAATTCAGAAGTTCATATTGTCCCAATTTTTTTTACAAAAACGCGAATAGCTCCGGGCCTATTGAAGTCAGCACGGTGTGGCTTACGTCGGAATGGGCGTCTCGTCGAGCCCCACATTTCGGTGTGCTTGGTGTGTCGGTCCGATACTTGGTAGCGGAGTTATCTCCAAAAGAAGTTTTTTGACTCCGACGGATTAAATTTTTGAAAGCTTTTTCATAAAAAATTCGTTATCGTTTAAACCTAATCTTTTTTCAAAAACTTGTTATAGCCAAAAGTTGTGGCTCCTGGGGGCACAACTTTGGACAGAAAAACCGGCGTCGGCCGGGGCGTAATAACCGAATTTCGACTACGTATATTGTTTTGGACTAAAAAATCGAAATAAATAAACTTTGTTATTACTGAACCGAAATCGTTGAAATTTGGTATACGGTATGTATGCGTGTACGTCATGTAGAATCAGATCTTAAAGTAACACATTTTTGTGCGCTTCGGTGTTTTTTACTATGTGAACACTTCCCCTTACCATACATCTTTGCCTCTTTATGGGTAAATAGCTATTACAGCAGCTACATTAAGACTTATATGCTTAGTTGTGTCGGGTCGATGCGAATATATTGTCGTTTGAATTATTGAAATCGGTCCACGCATTGCGGAGTTATTAACAAAAATAATAACCTCTGAAAATGACGAGAAAGATTTTGTTTATAAAAAAAAAGGTTAAGAACCACAACAATTTTGGAAAAAGAAATCGTATGCACACAAAGAAAACCCTATGAACCTTTATTAATATATAATTATTTTTTTAAGTATGGAATCATTCCAAGGCGATGGTCTAAGTGAGGTTCGTAAAAAGTAATAAAAAAAATCAAATTTCTTTCTTAAATACTTGTGTTTCTGAAGAGAACCGTTGAATTATAAGTAGCTCTTGTTTCTATGTGGGGTTCATAAAATGTAATTTCTATGTGAGGTTTACAAACACTTTAAAAAAAAAATAATTTCTCCCGATCTGTTAATGTGACTGAAATAGTGTATACAGGTAAAATGTATATCATTAATTTCTCGACAACTTTGTCCCTGCTCATTTTTGTTTATCTGCCATAGTTTTGCTATAATTAATTTTTAAATTTTTTTTCAAGATTTTTAAAAATGCGTTTTATCTCCCGTACTATTAATGCTACGCGAAAACTTCTAATGACAAAATTACTGAAAATTGTAAGATCTTCAACTTTTGTATTTACCACTTTAACGTATCTTAAAGAATAAAAAAGATAATGAAAAAATTGTAATTTTTAGAAAAATGCCATTATCTCCCCACCTATTAATTATTAGAAAAAAATTGCCAAGTTAGCTTGAAGAGCCTCCCCCATACTATAACTTCGTAATTTAACTTTTTGTTCTATCTGCCTTGGTTTAGCTTTTATTTATTTTTTTGTAATAATTGTTTTATATCCCGGTATTTTTATCGGCTTAATTATTTTTTTTAGTTTTGAATCATTCCAAGGCGATGGTCTAAGTGAGGTTCATAAAAAGTAATAAAAAAAAATCAAAATTCTTCCTTAAATACTTGTGGTTCTGATGAGAACCGTTGAATTATAAGTAGCTCTTGTTTCTATGTGGGGTTCATAAAATGTAATTTCTATGTGAGGTTTACAAACACTTTAAAAAAAAAATAATTTCTCCCGATCTGTTAATGTGACTGATATAGTGTATACAGGTAAAATGTATATCATGAATTTCTCGACAACTTTGTCCCTGCTCATTTTTGTCTATGTGCCATACTTTTGCTATAATTAATTTTTTAATTTTTTTTCAAGATTTTTAAAAATGCGTTTTATCTCCCGTACTATTAATACTACGCAAAAACTTCTAATGACAAAATTACTGAAAATTGTAAGATCTGCAACTTTTGTATTTACCACTTTAACGTATCTTTAAGAATAAAAAATATAATGAAAAAATTGTAATTTTTAGAAAAATGCCATTATCTCCCCAACTATTAATTATTAGAAAAAAATTGCCAAGTTAGCTTGAAGAGCTTCACCCATACTATAACTTCGTAATTTAACTTTTTGTTCTATCTGCCTTGGTTTAGCTTTTATTTATTTTTTTTGTAATAATTGTTTTATATCCCGGTATTTTTATCGGCTACTTGGTATAGGCCATGGTATAGAGTATGTTTGGGTGCGGATCATGTAGAAACAAATCCTAAACTGACACATTTTTGTGCGCTTCCCCATGTTTTTCTCGATGTTAACGGTCCGGTGATCCCGCATCGACTGAGCTCCGTGAAAAAAGCGTTTTGGGGTATATTTATAACCTCGGTTCGCGCGCTCGCTGGCCCGGGCCCAAATGTGGGTGTCGCCGTGTGCGATGCGAGGTTATAAATATATGTGCCTGTTTTGTTAAGTTATTAGTTTCCATTCCGCCGTCGTCTTTTTTGAAGCTTTGAAGGATAATCGTCCAGCAGTGTTCAGTGCAAAGTTGTGTTTGTAAAAAAGGCTCTTTTAAGAACCATAATAATTTTGCAAAAAGAAATCGTATGCACAACAAACCGTACATAATTAATATTTAATTATTTTTTCAAGCGGCTTTTTTTGTAATGTTTTCTGAGGCGGTCTCGGAAAAATGGCATTCGCAGCCTAATTATTAATGATCCCAAAAAAAATTGCTATATTAACCTGATGGGTTTCACCTATGCACATTTTTGTGCGCTTGCGTGTTTTTCACGATGTAAACACTTCCCGTTACTATACACATTAAAAAACGTGAAAAACATTCCCTAATTTCAAATTGAATTGATTGTTTTGACTAATTTTATAATTTAATTAACCTATTTAATTTCTATCTATGTTTTATCACTGAAAAATGGCATGTTAAAAAAAGCGCATCGACATGACATTGCCATTTTCTAACTTTGGCTCTTAATAGCTAAGTAGCTGTTACAGCTGCAATATTGAGACTTATGGGTTTAAATGTGTCGAGTCAATACCAATAGAAGGCCGTTCGATTTATTCAAATCGGTCCGTGCATTGCGGAGTTATTAACAATAATAGTTAGCTATGAAAATGACGAATCACGTAGCTCGAACTTAGCGGTTTTCGAATTTTTCATTATTTTTTTCCACCAAGGCGATGGTCTAAGTGAGGTTCAGAAAAACTTTGAAATAAAAAAGGCGCATCTAAACGAAATCGAGTTTCGCTAGGTGCGCCTTTTTTGTGACGTTTTTTTTTTGTATCACACACTATTACCCATGCGTGGTCTATGTGAGGTTTAGAAAAACTTTTAAATAAAAAAGGCGAACCTAACGAAATATATCGCTAGATTCGCCTTTTTTTCCTGGATATTATAAGTATTTTACCTTTTGTATGTACGTAGTATCTTTAACACAACAAAAATAAAAAAAGACAGACATATTCTTGGATCAGTTCTGAGGTGATCTGGGGTGAGTTCGATTCGCGCCTGACCCGAAGGCGGACTGAACGGTGTGTTTTTTTTGGCTCTTCTGACGTCTAATGGCCAAAAAAAGAAAAAAAAAGAAATTTTTTTACTAAATTTTCGATGGTATTATCAATTCTTAGTTGGCCGATATAAAAAAAAGTCGAAATTTGTTTTTGGTATCCGAGATAAGAGCATTCAAAGTTTTTAACAAAAACCATGATAACTTTAAAACCAGTGAACCGATTTTAACAAATGGTAGTGTATTTTGAAGGTCTCGCCAATACCTACAAGCTCCAGTTTTTGGTTTTCTAATATTTGCCTATTTCGATTTGTAAACGCCAAAAAACAACATTGAAAAAACATGAAACATGCTTTCGTGAAAAATGTCTCGACATCGCAAATCCGATGCAACAATTTTTTTTCATGCAGTTTTGGATAACCAAATAACCCGAAATACCGCCATCGTTGGAAAATGTGCAAATTTGTTTTTAGTTCCGGAGATATAAGCGTCTAAAGTTAGGGCTTTTTTTCAACAAAATTCGTTGTAACTCAAAAACCAGTGAACCGATTTTAACAAACGATAGTACATTTTGTAGCTCTTGCCGGTACCTGCCAGCACCAGTTTTTGGTTTTTTGATATTTCTTTATTTCGATTTTTAAAGGCCAAAAAACTGAAATTTCAAAAAGTGAAAAAAACCGAAAACATGAAATCAGCCGTTCACTAACTCTGGGAACCGGTACACTTTAGAGGTATAGTGTAGTGGCATTTTTTGTAGCCAATGAATCGAACGGTCCGAAAACGGTTTGACATCGGCGAAAATCCGTTTCGTTTGCGAGATATGAATTTTTTAAAATATAACTTTGAACGCTTATAACTCGAAAACGACTGAACCGATTTCGATGCGGTAAAGTTTTTTCTCAATCCGAACAACTTTTCCAACGATCCCCCGAGTCCGTTTTTTAATACGGTCATTTTTGAAAAAAGTGGAGGGGGGTGGTACCCTAAATAACGACGGGGCACAAACATTTCATTTAACTTTTCTTCTCCCCCGGTCCGTCTTTATACGTTCCGCTACTTTTTTTGCGACATTTCTCGATTTCGTCTCATACTTGCTGGCTTCGTTTATGGCTTCGTTTATGGCTTCGTTTATGGTAAATTTAGTACCCCCCACTTGTGGGGGGTACTAAATTTTAAAATCAATTTTCAAAAAACGCTTACCTATACAGAAAAGACACAAAGTTTGTATTGTATTGTTATTGCAAAATACCACTGAAAAACTGCACCTTCCAAAATACACCATATTTTGGAAGAAAATGCCCTAAACCTAATTGTTTTTGACAGGTTTCAAAATGGCA
This sequence comes from Oxystoma pomonae, assembly GCA_963921995.1. Taxonomy (NCBI): domain Eukaryota; kingdom Metazoa; phylum Arthropoda; class Insecta; order Coleoptera; family Brentidae; genus Oxystoma; species Oxystoma pomonae. The sequence goes on along the minus strand of OY998167.1, from coordinate 73,204,550 downwards.
AATGGTGAATACGCCAGAAATTTGGCACATAATAGCTTCATTATTTGTGTTTGAGGTTATATAGTTGGTGATTTTTTAGACCTCCTCAGGGGGGTGGTTTAAATTTATAGCCCCCAGAAAGGATTGTTTTGTGGCATTTGGTAATAAGTTTTTGCAAGGATTAATTTCCTTATTTATTATCTCTAGTTGTTCATTATCCAATAAAACACTTCCTATTTTGTCCAAAAAAACGCCATATTTTGAACCGGTTTTCAGCACAAAAAATATATTTATGAGGGCACTACGAAACAAAACAAACATAAGTAAAGGTCACTGATTATGCGCGAAAGGTATATGAAAGAAAAAAAATCCAAAACTACGGTTGTTTGGGTAATTTATTTACAAACTTAAAGTAAAAAATTGAGGTTATCTAAAACTGCCGTGTTAATAAACATGTGCAAATTTCTAGTTCTGAGAAAAACGCATTTGAATTTTTTGACTCCATAAAAGTAGTTCTAACTTCTTTAAAAATTCATATTTTTTCATTTTTTTTGTTTAGTTTTCTCGTAAAAAAATCTTAGTATCTTGTAAAAATTATTAATTTTGGTTAACTTTTTCTTTTAGAAATGAATATAAAATCAAAACGAATGTTCCCTGATTTTTAAATTTAAAGCAACTTGTTAAGGAAGAAGAGCGAATGTTACACCTGTGACACTTTCGCCGTTTTTATTAATATTACTATATAAAGAATTTAAGCAACATTTTGTCAAAATCAGCGAATGTTGAACAAAAATTATAAGTTTTAATCTTATATCTCAGGAACAATAAGGAATTAAAAACTGGTTTTGGGGGATTTTGATATCCTGGTTAAATAAGGTTAGACCAGTATTACTATTGACTAGTATGATTATGTAATAAAAACATGAAGTAGGTTTTAAAGCAGTGTTCACATAAAAATGAAACTGTATCGCAGCGCGCAAATCAAAAATTTTATAAACTCGTAATAATGGATAAGTAGGTAAAAACTTGGAGGAAAAGAAAAAATCTTTCCGCGCAAAAATTGTGCAAAGGTAAGAATAAATAAAATGATAATAAAATTCCCTGGTTTTAAAGTTTTAAATTCAAAAATATTATTTTATTATAATGTAAAACTAGAGACATAAAATGAATGGAACAATAAAAGTACAAATCAAACTAAAAATTATGATAATAGTTACCTACTACCTAACTACTTTGTTTTATCTAATAAACCTTATTATACAAAACAGTAATAGCAGATAGAACAAAAGGATTTTTAAAACTTATTTAACTTAAGTAATACCTTGTTAGTATATTATTAATAATAATGCTAATAAAATTATATTAAAAAGAAATAAACAAAACATTTTTGTAAGTACAAAATACCTACTTCATATTTTTTTATTAATAGTATTAAAAGTATAAAATATATTTTTTTAAACTATAAATTAGCAAGAACAAATAAAAAATGTATGCAATGGAAAACCCAAAAATGTTTATTGCACAAACAACAACCCAAAAATTATTTATACAACATGATTGAAGGTTAAAAAAGTAAACGTACCTTCATTTTATACTGATTCATACTTAAATAGGTAATTACTTGCAGTCTAAAAAGCTAATCTTCGTCATTGTCTATAAAATCATTTTCTTCGCCACTTACCTTTCAATCGAGCCAAAACTGCCTTTTATGTTCTGGCATTACTTTCAGCAAATGTTTAATGATTTTTTCAGAACAGCCGGATGTAATTACCAAACTTACTCACTAAAAACACTTGTATTAAGTCACTAATAACGTGTCTTTATAGGTCTGTAGCAGTTTTTTACTCCTTACCACAGTTTTAGGAAATGCGAACATGGGCACGTCACCCCCTCCTTGTACCGAATTTTCTATATATTTTTTATTATTGTACTTTTTTTTAATTTCATTATTTCTGAGTAAATTGTACAAGCGCTAACTTTTTCTTTAAAGAATATATTCGTACCCCACTGTTTTTTATTAAGCTAATATTAAGATCATATATTGGGCTATAAATAATGAACGAGTTTTTGCTTAATTTCTTCTTATACCAACAAAACAAAACATTACCTGCCTATTCTGTTTTTTTATTTTTATATTTTTAGGTAAAACTAGCTCTTAACGGCTTTCCGTAAATACTTCAAATTGTTAACACCTAACTCTAAAACACAATTTTTATACCAGTATAAAAAAACTAGTTTAATATTATTTATTACATAAAATGTACTTACCTTTTCTCCTATTATTTGGCTCTTTTATGGCATCACATTTAAAATAAAGCTATAATGAATGAAAATGCAAAAAATTTAAAATCGCAAATTTGTAACATTGCTCTTCTTTATTACTTTATTAATTTATTTACAAACTGAAAGTAAAACATTGAGGTTATCTAAAAGCTCAGTCAAAAAAACTTTCCTTACCCAAAGCCCACTCATTTTAAAGCTGTAGTAGTTGGTAGTTGGTAGAGGTTGGTGCAAGCCAAAGTGCAAGCAGAGGTAAAAGATCCGAACTCGCTTTTTGTGATTGAACGCAGCGCTAATATTTTTAAACTGACATTTCCGCAGTAACAGATATGTAAAAAAAACTTGCATTTGAATTTTTTAATACATTTCATAAATAAAAACACCTTTTAAATAAATACAAAATTATTCTATTCCTTATTTTACTATTACTCATCTAAATCGTTTTGTGAAATCAAGTATTAATGGGAAAAATTAATTAACTGGGGTGAATTTTAATTAGAGTGACATATAGCCCCAATTTTAATTTATTCTACATGGTGTTTACTATTTAAATCTTGCCTGGGTTTAAATTTTTTTTATTTTCTTTTCTTCTAAATTGAAAATTTCCTTTTAAATCCAACGAAAGATTGTGTTAAGATGATTAGTCAATAAACAAATTTATTAAAATTCTTCTTATAGATCAAACTATGTCCAAGACTCAAGGAGGGTTGGTTTAAAATGCTTAAAACCAAAAATTTAACTTAAACTTAGGACCGTTCTAAAATAGACCAAACCTTTTTAGTAAATCCCATCGTAAATGTCTAAGCTAAGTTTTAAGAAGTAATACCACGGTGTTGCATATACAGTGTGGATTCTTTAAACGGAAGGGTGCTTCTACCGGGTTAGAATTTGATTGAATGGAAAAATCCAAAAACGTCCTTCCATTAATCGTGCTATCTTGGATTTTTGTTTATGTCATTTTTTTTACGAGGTATGACAAAAAATATATATTTTTTAAATAGGACACTCTGTACCTTTTACGTTAATCAAGATATTTTTATACAAATCTGTATAAAAAACTTCGATATTCATCAACAATTCCATGCAAGTTTAAATGATTTAAATCTTAGAAACCATTAAGAGCTAAAGTATTAGATTAGATTATGCAGACACATCATTGGTTTACCACTCATTCCGAATACCTACGCGCTTAGTGGCATACGCTGAAATTGCTCCTGGGGAGCCCGACAGGGGTCTTGAACTTCCTGGGAGAGGGACGTGACTAACATGATAGTCTTAGATAACTATTTTATTCTTGATATTTCAATCACCAAATATTTAATGACCCTGGAAAATGGAGGGGAAGTGAAACCCCAAGGAGTACATAACCCATTGTAATGAGCAATCAGTTTGACTAAAAGTTTCTGCCAATGACGCTAAAGAATGTACAACAAGATAGTTTGAAAAATCAACTGGAGATTAAAAAGAATCTAAACCCCAAGAGGTAAAAATGACCATGATAGGTGGAAGCTTCAAGCCCAAGCAATTTTAATAAGATCTGGTTTATGGGATTATCTATCTGTTTAGAAAAGAAAACCATATGATACAACGGAACAACAAACTAAAGATAAACTAAAGAAATTGTTTAACTTCGAAAGCAACATTTACCAAAGTAAAGGATCTGCTCGTAAAGCTACATTATTGAAAAATCTGATTTTATACAAAATGAATGAAATGAAAGAGTAAGAGAACATTTAAATAAATTTGCTGATACAGTAAGCAAGCTAGCCGATATGAAAATTAAAATAAACGACGATCCACTAAGCATTATAATGTGTCAGGCCGGACAGATCAGGCCACTGAAGCATGAATCTGTCCGCTATGGGAATTTGGGCGAACCATACTGCCTGGAGCCTGTAGGCGGGGGGATCTAGCGACCACCCGCCGACGATTCGAGTCTAGTGCTCAATCGTGCAATCAGCTGGCCTAATCACGAGGGATCCAATCGTCGTATTCCTTATGCCATTGGATCGTCACTCGTTATTAGGGACCGTGGGCTTGCTGACTGTGCATCAGCATGTCCACGATAATAAAAGTCTCGCACAGGCATTTTCTACTCTGAGATCCTATACTTTCTAGGACACATAAGACCATGAAGTCCACGCACACCAAAGTCTTTTGGCGATCGGCAAGTTGCGACGGGAGCAGGACAGTGTAGTCTGGAAGCTCTTAGTGACAAACCGGCACGAAAGCGGCGGAAGTGTGATCGCCGTTTTGCTCAAGGATTGGCTGTAGAGCAACTCGTGTACTGCATCCGTAAGTGAGCAGCCCTATTTAGAACCCACTTTGCTCACCCTGAAAGGGAAGGGGCTATAAAAGGTGCCCTAAACATCTGCCCGACTGGACAACCACATCCAGAGGGTACACCACATGCGGTCAAAACAAAAGAAAAAGAAATCCAATGAACTTTGCCACATGGAATATCCGTACACTTATGGATACAGACACAACCACAAGACCACAAAGAAGAACGGCAATAGTGGCACGTGAACTAAGGAAATATAACTAAAAAAGACAAATTCAAGAACACCTGACAACACCCGGGGTCAAAACACTGGCATCTGATTGATTACATTATTGTACGTTCCAGAGATCAAAAAGACGTAAACATTACAATAGCAATAACTGCTGGACAGACCATCGCCTGATACGAGCCAAAATGAACTTGCACATTCCACCAAGAAGTAGGCGTCAAAAAAAGCAAATCAAAAGAAGATTCAATGTAGAACGCCTTAAAGATGATCAAACCAGAACAAAATCCCAAGTTTCTCTGAACCAAAAGTTGGGTTGAGAAGCTCTTTGGAAAATACTGGTAAAAGCTGGATGCCCTCAAAAATATATTCAAATTCTTAGACTACTACACGACAATAAGAATGCAACAGTCCTGAGCAACGATGGACCAGGAGAGTCATTCTAGATTACGACAGGCGTTAAACAAGGGTGCGTTATTGCACCCACCCTATTCTCTATATTTTTAGGTTTCATGCTTCACTTTGTTGAGGACCATCTACCGTCGGGAGTGGAAATTCTATATAGATTCGACGTTGGCCTACTTAACCTAGGCAGACTGCGAGCAAAAACTAAGGTCTCGACAACCTCGGTAATCGAACTGCAGTACGCCGATGACAACGCCGTAATGGCCGATACAGAGGAAAGTCTACAACTGGTAATCAACGCATTTAACCAAGCCTACAAAAGCATTGGCCTAGAGGTCAATCTTGCCAAAACGCAAATTCTTCACCAACCAGAACCAGGTACGAATCCCCAAGCTCCAAACATTTCCATAAATGGCCATCCTTTGCAGAACGTGGAACATTACCCATACCTTGGGAGTCACCTATCATCAAACGCAACTATTGACGTAGAAACACGGCATCGCCTAAAATGTGCTAGCGCAGCGTTCGGACGGCTTTCGGAGAGAGTCTTCAACAATCACCATATCAATGCGGAGACCAAGCTTCATGTCTACAACACAGTTATAATACCAACTCTAACATACGGATGTGAAATGTGGACCACCTACAGAAGGCATATCAAACGACTAGAAAAATATCACCAAAGTTGTTTAAGATGAATACTGAGAATCAAATGGCAAGACCGACGAACAAACATAAGTGTTTTAGAAGAAGCCAGAATAACTAGTATAGAAGCCCTTATCTTCAAGCACCAGCTTCGTTGGACTGGTCACATTATCCGCATGCCTGAAACAAGCAAGATATTTTATGGACAACTGAGGGAGGGAAAGAGAAATCAAGGGAGTCAACAAAAAAGGTACAAGGACGTTCTCAGAGGCAATATGATGAAGGGTCACATTGATATAAAGAACTTCGAGACCACGGCAAACGATAGGGCTACATGGCGCCGAACAGTCCATGAGGGAGCACAAACTTTTGAAGAGCAACGACGTAGACTAGAAACGGAAAAGAGAGAACGTAGAAAGGAGCGACCCAATGGAAGAATGGATGACCAACAACACCCGGCTGCTGCCGGAGACTGGGTGTGCCAGGACTATGGAAGGTTGTGCGGCTTGAGGATTGGCTTACATAGCCATCAAAAAACGCACAACAGATAGCGACGATACAGAATAGAGGAAAATCGTACTCGGCATAGAGTGACTGCCTATGATGACATATGATACTATCATCCTCGATCGTTTGAAAACTTCAAAATAGCAATTGAATCCAGAGATGAACTGCCCACACCAGAAAATCTAAAAATAAAAATTTTAGAAGAAAGTGACTTGAGAAATAAGATCAATTTAAGTGTCAGTCATGGAGAAGAAGCACATCTGCGAAGGAACAAGAAACATCAAAACAGGAAAATTAAGAATTATAAAAATCAAAACAGAAATTTTGAAAACCGACCATCTAATCAAGATAATAAAATATTCCAAAATATTCTAAAACTAAAAAATAAATCTATTTAGCCAATGGACCAAAAATTCAAGCTAAAAAGAGTTGGGGTCTTGATAGTAGATGCACATCACATCCTTGTCATATTAAATAAAATTTTACAGAAATAGAATATCTGAAACTAGCATCAGAAAATCAAACAGCACAAATAAAAGGAAAAGACGAAGTCAAACTTACATTTCCAGATGAAGAAGAAATAATAAACTTGTTAAATACAATTTATATGCCAAACCTATCAACGAAATTGATGTCTATCAGCAAAATTACAGACAAGGAATTTACGATACCGTTTAAAAAACATGGTGAACTCATAAAAGATAAAAAGGGGCACCTTCTAACACTAACTACTTGATTGATAAACAGGTCACCATCAAGAGCTCTAGATGGCCAAACATCTTTTGAAGAATGGGTTCATCGAATAGTATCAGTTAAACATCTCCATGTATTCGGATTTAAGGCATTTGTACTAAATAAAAAAGCACACAAAGGAAAGTTTTCACCAAGATCCGAAGAAGGTATTTTTGTGGAGTATTCGGAAACCTCTAAAGTGTACATAATATGGAAACCAAGTCAAAGAGATATCGTGATCTCAAGATATGTCAGAATACTAGACAATAAAAAAAAAGTCGGTTTTACGATAAAGAAAATGAAGAAGAAGGAGAAGAAAGAAAAATTCTGAAATTGTTGTAAATATGAAAAGGTCAATTCATAAAAATCAAAAAGAAAACTAAAACTTTTTTGATCAAGAAGAAGATCAAAGACAAGAAATTGAATCACTAGAAACAGAGAAAAATATTTCCGAAGAAAATGAAATTGGCATAGATATTAAAAATGTTTAAAAAAGATATAAATAGAACTTGAAGGTGGATCAAAAAAAATATAATGCACCAAAATGGACAGAAGATTATGTCTTATACTTCATCGGAGAAAAGGACACTGAAGAAGATAAAGACGATAAATGGAATGAACCTAAACAGAGAAGAGACCATACAAAATTATAGTAACAAACAAAATGTTGGTAAAAGAAAATTTTACTGCAGATGGAAGTTTAGAAATAAGAAAAGCAAGACTTGTAGCCAGAGGTTTTAGTCAACGTTCAGGAATCGACTTTACGGAAACTTTTGCACCTGTTACTAAACTAAGCTCATCAGAAGGAAACTTACAACTATAGATTAATAGCCAGAACAACAGCCTTTCTAAATGATGAAATCGAAGAAGAAATTTACATGAATATTCCGAAAAACTTTGAAAAATATCTTTAAAACATTATTTTGGAAGAGAGTGTAAAAAATGAAAAATATTTTTTTCTAAAAGCTTCAAAAATGTTGATGACTTAAGAAGAGACTCTAAAGAAAAAGTTTGTAAATTTAAAAGAGCATTTTACGGATTACAACAAGCCTAAAGGCAATGGGTCAAAAGCTAGATACAGAATTAAATGAAATCGGTTCTAAGTCGTCAGATACAGACCCATATATATACATATACCGCAAAGGAGGAAAAAATGAAATACATTTGTTTGACCGCCTATACAGACTCAAATCGCTATACTTTTCCGCTTATAAAGACCAAAATTGACACTTTCAAACCCGGTGTCGGGCCTGGTAACGTTTAGCTATAGGGCGGTACTCATAGGGGGGTTGGAGAGTGCCAGGGATGAATTTTTAGCCGGGTCTGAAAAAGCGGTGATACATCATATTATATACAGATTAGTTCACGGTTCGACCAGTGCGAGGGCGCTTCGGTCGAGTACGATTTGCTGTATATAATTGCCATATTCAATCGGCGTCTTCAAACCCGAAATCTGGCAACCCTGCATAATGTATAAAAACAACGATTCGACCGCTGATGGAATTAGAGCTAAATATTAAATAAAATTGAATTTTTCTCTGGATGCCCACAGACTATCCTTAAACATGCTCTTATACAGTTCTCCATGTTTTACCGTCCTAGAAGTGGAGGTAAAGGGCTTGGAAAAATAAGTTTTTTTATTTCTCCATCAAAAACACGATTTTACACTGTCTCTTTACTTTCTTACCAAATTTTAAAAAAAGGAATTTTATTATCCTTAACTAAAAGTTTTTCAAAAAAGGCATAATAGTCCAGTGTAGTAAACAACCTAGGTAGAAGAAGCTATATTTTTTTTAATACCTAGTACTCGTAATGACTTATCCGAAGGTGACGTCAACCTTGAAATCACACCTAAGGGTTCATTTTTTTGGATATCTTTTAATAAGTAAAAAATACACTTTAGAACAAAATACAATTTCAAGCAGTAAAAAATGTTTTTCTCACAAAGGGAATATTAATATAAAATTGTTTTTTTGATTATACTTTTTTTACAATAAGTTATGGGTGAATTGAGTTGAGTGAATTGGAGTACAGTATTTTATAAAATAGTTTATGCACTTTAGGGATATAATAGGTACGTTTAATCTCTCTTCCTAAGGACTAAAGTGGCACTTTTAATCTCGCAGCCTAGGGATTAAAAGTTTTCATTCTTAGCACCCTGTTTTGTATTCGACTAACCATTTGGCGTAGAAATAACATGATTTTAACAATAATCTTTTTCCAAAATGCATAAAATAGTATATAAACCTTGGAACTAGAGCGTCTTTTAATCCCTTAGCGAATTGTAGCCCTGTCTACGGTCGGGCTACAAACCTTTCGCCAAGGGATTAAAAGTATCACTTTAGTCCCTAGGTTTATAATGTACTATTTTTCTAATAATGATCCAAAAATCGTAGAACTAAGTATTTTTATCGGTTTTAAGTCTTAAAAGTAAAGAAATATTGCAGTGCGTAGTTATCGAGGTTGCTGGAAATAATTTTTTTTAATTTTTAGTTCTTAAAAGTTTTTGGAAGTTTTTAATTTTTGTGATTGAATATGAGGTAGTTTGTTTTGCACTCAAAAGTGCACTGGATTGTAAAAACGAGAAAAAATAACAAAATGTCAACAAATTAACTCGATTGCAAAACCATTTAATTTTGCCTCTCTTCCTGGACAATACATTTTTGACTTCCCCCACAAACCTCTTAGTTTTCCTCTATAAATCATTTAGTACCGGCACAAGTTTTCAAAAAATTCTCATTTTTTTGGGTTGCCCTTCTTAATCGAATATAAATATTTCGGATTTTATTTTCCAATACCCTTACTTTAGTGGCCCATGGTTAGGCTATTACTTTTTTCCTTAAGTTATCTAGTCAATTATAATGTCTAAAGAGTCGATTTTGGTCTGTATAAGTAATGAACTATGGTGATTTGGGTCTGTATGAGAAATAACAAAAGCACCTTTCTAGTTGTTTCTTATACATTTTAAAAATGTTTCAAAAAGAGAGACTGGCAGAAAAATTGCTCTTAATGTTTTTGTAATATATAAATAAATAAAAATCTTGCATAAAAATAATAAATATTTAACTTGTAAATTAGTGTGTCTGGTGACAAAGAAGCCAAATATGATAAGAATCGGTTTAGCGGTTTTTGAATTATCGTATGACAGACAGACAGACACCATACCAAAATTTTGTATTAAGGTTTGTTTTGACCCAAATAACTAATTTTTAGTGAAATCCCAATAGACTCCATGCTATGTATGGATGGCTAAAAATGAAAAATTTAAAGGTTTTCCTGCATACATTGTAAAAATTTTTTCTGCGGCACTATCACACCACTGATATTTAGAGTTTTAGTTTAATTTTGTGTCAAAAATTCCATTTTAAGTGCAATTTTCCTAGAAATTTCCGGCATCGGCGTTATCACACCATTGATATTTACGATTTTAGTTAAATTTTGGGTCAAAAATATTATTTGAACTGTAACTTTATTAATTATATTAATTTTAATAAATTTAAGGTAAGTAAATAACTTAAAATCTGATTACCCTTTGCTGGATTTTAGGCCAGGTCCGCCAGGTATATGGTTTCGATCAGTTGTTTTTTTTGTTAGGGTTTGGTTGAAATCCTGGTATATTTAAAGCAAATAAAGGAAACGCTGACATAGAACCCTTAAATAAACTCCAAAAAAGAAACACAGAAAAAAAATCCGGAAAAAAATAACACATGAAAAAAAACCCTTAGATCAAATTATTATAACTAACCCATACACAACCCAACTCAAGTTAGACCGATCCAACACAAAATAATTTTTTTTGATTTTAACATATTTTCTAATAAGTTTTTCCTGGAGGTTTTTTTCCGGGGGTTCATAATAAATAAATCCCTTCAGTATTTCTTTCGTGATGCTGGAACAAACAGAAAAACAAAATTGTGAAAATTGCATTTTTGATATTTTTATCGTTTGGTTGTATTCAAATGCCAACAATTAAAAAAGAATATGTGCAGAAATCGTCTTTCTAAAGATTTAATATATCTACGTATATATTATCGTTTTTTCCTGGATTTTCTGAGCATTTTATAATTTTTCAGTCATTTTGAAAAAAATTATACGAAAAAATTACAAAAAAATTTACTAAAGTTTTTTCAGGGGATATAGGCTTGTTTATAGCATAGAAAAAAAGACAACTTCTTTCCTCGGGACGGTTTGTTCTTTATTAGAACTTTTTCAACCTTCGGAAGTCGCTGTCGGTAATGCCTTAATGAAGAATGCATATTCACGCCCAAAGATTTTTTTTAAAATTAACAATAAGTATTTGCTAATATTCCAGTGGCGCACCCAGGAATTAACTTTGGGGGAGGGTGTTAAGTATAACTAATAAAAAAACTTAATTTGAAGTAAAAATGTAACCAGAATAGGTAAAAGGAAACAGGTGCTTACAAGCGCGGACCTAGATTCAAATGTAGAGGGATGAGGGGTTTTAACCAAATTTATAATTGTTTATTTATCCAAAATTCCATATCAAAATTATGGTTCAATGCGCCGCAGGCAACATTTTTTGAGAAAATAACAGTTAAAATGCAATTTTTGATTTAAAATTAAAATAAAATCGTAAATATTGATGGGGTTGTTTATTTACCCTTAGTTCGTTTGTATGACACTTGAAATGTCATTTTTGACACCAAATTGCAGACAAAACGTTTTGATAAAATATCATTAAAAAGACCATTTCGACACGATATTGTAAAAATGAAAAGTGTTACAGCGCTGCAGGTGAAAAATTTGTCTCTTTTTTCCATCCTATAAACAAGTCTATATCCCATAACCCACGAAAAAATTTTAGTAAAATTATTTATCGATACGAAAACCAAACATGATTACAAAAAAAATGGTATCAACGGTTTTATAGCATCGTAGGCAAAAATTTTTAAAATTTAAGCAGAAAACTCTCCAAAACTTATGTTGTTGAAAAAACGCTTGGATCTCAATAACTAATGAACCGATATTTATAAGTGACATTTTTTTGAAGAAAAAGTGGTCTTCTATTAGTTTCTGTAGTAACCATTTTACTGTACGAACTTTTCTTCGGGGAAGGGGGGAGATTTTTCCACTGTATACGCCGCAATTCACAAACAAGTAAAACTTAGTAGAAAGTAGATATAGCAACAAAAATGTGTCGAAAAATCCCACAAGAGTAGGAGGAGGTATCCTCTAGGTGCTCTATAGGTAAAATAGGTATGGTACCCAGTCAAAACATAAGGGTGGGTAAACTAAAAATAAATTAGAATAGAAAAGACTGTTTACGTACGTTTCTTTTTGGATATCTAATGTCCAACAAAAATTAAATACTAGCTGAAGAGCCACCTAGTAAAACTCCCAGCAAAATCGGTTTAGTAGTTTTTTTCTAAAAATAATGATTTTGGGATCGACATTGTTTGGTTAGGAACAATTTAAAAAAACATCAAGGTACAGAAATGGTCGATATAGACTTTGTTCGCGAGTCGTAAAAAAATGCATTTTTGGTATTTATATCGTTTAGATAGAAACCAAGACAAACAATCAAAATTTAAAGCAGATTTATTATATGTATAGAAGAAATGTTATATTAAATAAATAAAATAAATTAAATAAAAGATTTCCTATTCTCTAAATAAGAATGAACTTTTGTCCTCCTGTCTTTTGCCTTTTAATGCCAAATTGGCAATATGTTTACTTCGGGAAGATATCCACCTGCATAACATAACCACTTATACAGTTAAAACAAGACTGCCATCAAATACACGTCTTTTTACTGAACCACGTAGTATCGTATCACAATCGGTTTTTTTCCGCACATATAACTGACGTTAAGAGTCCGACTAAACTGGCAACACCAATGGGCATGAAAAGTCGGTGATATAGCCGAGATTGGTATATTCGGGACTAAATAAATAGGAAAGTGTGGCGGGTCTGGACACAATTGTTGGGTTTGCTACTTTTTATTTACAATTTACAATTTACAATTTTACAATTTATATACACACCCAAGGATCTGGTGGGTCCTAGGTAGTATTAAGATTGTAGCGGGACTGAATAAGTGGGCTGGACAAATATATATACATACAAGAAGACCAACGAGATGTTAGCCGATATTTTGATAAAATCTTTACATGGAAGTCATCACTCTATGCTTTTAAGAAGGATTGGACCCTATTTAAGCTGCTCGTGGGAAGAAGTACCTTTGTGTTTAGATCTATACATATTTTGATATATGACATAACCGTCAGTCTGATAGATGAAGTTCTAATTTTATGTTTTGTCATTAAAAAGTTCTTTCTGCAATAGTCGGCTAACAAACAGTTCAAACAGAGTACATCCAGCTCTTAAAGTGTACAATATCTTGGAAAACCTTGCAAGACACAACAAAGTAATTGTCTTCTGGGTACCAAGAAATGAAGTTATTCCTGAAAACGATGGGTTGATGGATTGGCTAGACAAGGATCAGCAACTGATTCGTTAAGTATTCCTATTGGGTGGTTATACCGGCTCTGAATGGTGTCTTAAACATCATAATTGGCGAAACATTCAACAATAAAGCAAAGTCCTGGCACACTTTAGGAGGAAGGAGTATGTATCCTACCCTACCCGGTACCAGGGAGTTGCACTTTGGGAACTACTTCCTGGACCCAGGCGATCGATATAAGAAGGCTCAGAAATATATTTTTTTGCGAGACAAGCAGGATCGTGTTACTTTGAGATTCTAATTCAAAAGCATTGTGACCCCAGGTTTGGACGTGAATTCTAGAATCACAGAAGTGAGGTTTTACTTCTTTTAAGTCAGTGCCAAAAAGATGAAAGTCGGAGTGAAACGGGCCCAGCAAGCAGTACTTATTTGTATTATTTATTCATTCATATTCGTAAACAAAAGCAACCACACTCAGTGGTAACGCGCACCCTCCTCGCCCATTTTTTTACCCCAACGTGCAGGTTCGCAGGAAGGTTGTATCTCTGACAGTGCTGCTATAGTGGTCACACTTCCTAAACAGGACGTATCTGTGGAGGGTGATTTTGATGTACTGTCATTCCTTTTAACAATATATAATCCGAAAATCACTTTTTGTCATATATTTCTTCAAAAGAATGAAAAACAAGGATGAAAAAATTCCTATATAAAGAGTAAAAGTACTATGGTTTTTGTTCCACTAAAACAAAAGCTATCAGCTGCATAGGAGAGCAATATTGGAAAGGCCGCCCTCTACGCCGTATGAGTTTTGCATTGCTAGCATTACTATTGTGTCGGGTCGTTCGTAACCAAAAATAATTCTCAAATTTAAAACAAGAAGTTAAAAACTTCCAAATCAGTTACATCAACCGAAAAGAATCTTAAAAAGAGAAGATCAAAAGATCTTGGGAGGAAAGAACGAAAATTCAAAATTGGAAGAGTGTCCCACAAGGAACACACAAAAGACCAAAGCGAAAATAGAAACAATTAAACGATGTTTCGCTCGGGGTGACCAGCATGGGCTCGTCAGTGGATTTACTAGTCAGCAGTTTAATTCTTTCTCTTTTCGCTTTGATCTTTTGTGTCTTCCTTGTGGGACACTAATCCAATTTTAAATTTTCGTTCCTTCCTCCCAAGATCTTTTGATCTTCTCTTAATTCTCGAATTTGTTGTGGTGTCGTTTTGCGTCGTTTGTATTTTCATAAAATGCATTAATAATTAATGTATGAACAAAGTAGGGCAAGTGGCGTCCTTTGGCAAAGGCATCAAAATTTGTGTTAGTAAATCAAGTAGGGGGTGAGTTTTGTGTTTTCACTGTGCACAGTTTGTGTTTTGAACAAGTTTAGAAAAACACATACATTTCGTGAGCCATACCTCTTTGGAAAGCTGATATTCTGTACTACCATTATCCGCGCGAGTAACGCACAAAATATGTTTTTTTGTTTAAAATCAGAGATACTGTACACTGACTGACGATTCAGCTAGTGGCATTTTATATTTCAGATTTTTTTAAAATCTTTTTACCTTTATAATAAATACACAAATTGATTGTTATTTCTCTGTTGAAGCAAAATTTCACGTAAGGAATACAAAATGTAAGTCTGATATAAAATAAACATGTCCATGCCTAACTACGATTTTGTCTTAGAGACAACGCATGTCTGTCCAAAAAATGTAATATTTCAATAAGGTTTAAAATTAGAAGATCAAACGAACTTACATAAGTGAAGTTCGATCTTAATTATATGCAAGCCTCGTCGAAGCAAATAAGATGAATATGTATATTATCTATCTACGCACCAAACCACTCTTTAAAACTACCTTCCGCTTGCACCGCGCGTCGCCTTCTTCTGCCGGTACTTGGGACACCTACAACTCATTCCTTTAAAGCCCTATTTTTGCATTGGGGGAGTATCGGGATGGGAGGGTGCTTATTTACTTCGACGAGGCCTGCATATAATTAAGATCGAACTTCACTTAGGTAAGTTCGTTTGATCTTGTAATTATAGTTGGCCTCGTCTCGTAAATAAAATGGATATGTTTGGATGTTGTTAAAGAATAAACTTGTAACAATAAAAAATATGCCCATAAATAAAGTATGAAGACTTTTTATCAGGGTTTAAATTCATTATAATTAGAGTCATTTCAAAACATAGTTAAGTCAAGTGGCAACAAAAATTTTTAAGTAAATATAAACATATTTTAATGCGTATTGCTTTATAATTGCAATCTGCAAAAGGTACGCAAATATGATTAAAAGCGAAAAAGCACAACCTAGCTTTATAAGTAAGAATAATATAATGTATAAAAGTATTCTTTACTTAAAACCATTTTGGCAAAATTATTTTCCTCGGCAAAAGGTCGTTACGACCAGCTGCGGATACCCCAGCATGCCTAGTACTATGAGCAGTAAACATAGATGTCTCTAATCTGCCTTTTTTAATAAAATCTTTATCCACCTACTAATGGATTGAGAATTTGCATTACGAAATGGTTTCTTGTGAGTTCTAAAGAGATTCCTACAAGAGTTATTCCTTAAATTTTTAGTTATTTTCAAACAAAAAAGAATTTCTGTTGTGACACAAATATTTGTCTTGTTTGAAAAAAGGTAGACATAACGTTGTCGGAACTTTATTGATTCCTGATGTTTTTATTCTTTTAGGAATATTAATAATAATTATTCCTACAACATTTTGTTCAATATTTTCGATTTCAATACTAGCTTAAGTCTGAATCCGTTATGCTGTTGCTAAAACTAAAAGGACAGCCGCTTTTTTTATTCAAACTTTCAAATTAAAGCGAAGCATTTTTTTTAACAGCGTCACCTCCATATTATAATAGTATTAAAAAAGTGGACAAATGAGTTAATTTTTCTATATTCACTAACAGAAAGCAAAAGAGAAAAATGGTTTCAAATATCTGATTAGAAAAAAGTTTAAATGTATTATACTTGAAAATGGTAGATGCGTACATAAATATAGGTATACATTGTCCATCACCCCGTTCAAAAGTAGTATTTGTATATCTATTAGCAAAACTGTGTTCACAAACAGTATGCAAATCTCCTAAACTTGTTATTAGATATAAGTATATTTATTGTCTCTAACTGTGTTCACAAACAGTATTTCCATTTCTATTAGAAAAACTGTGTCCACAAACAGCTTGCACTAGATTAACCTTGAACTGTGTTCACAAACAGAAATTTATTTAGTTAATATGCTATTAGCATAAACTGTTTTCACAAACAGTAAAAATACAGTCAATCTTACTTACTGTATGTCATCATTTGATGTACTTGACCTTGCAATAGTTCTTATGCGTCTACGCCGAAAGAGACTTCTGAAGCGAATTTGCGATGGGGATGGATGGGCCGAACCAACTATTTTTGTCGCGCGTACGCGGCCTTCCTCTTTCGTTATTTTCCAGATTGCCCATTTTGAATTGCATTATTTTTAACTATCTATTTAAATAGTAAAAATCATTAATATTCTTATATCCGGAAGACGAAATAAACGCGTCAAAGAAATGAGTTGTGGGTGTCCCAAGTAACGGCAGGAGAAGGCGACGTGCGGTGCAAGTGGAAGGCAGTTTTACGTCTCTAAAGTGTGGTTTGGTGCGTAGATGGAGCTACTACATATCCATCCTATTTACGACATGAGGCCAAATATAATACTATTTTTAGACTTGGTAATTAATTAAACTCCTGCTAAAAATATGTTGGGAATTTGGACCTTTGGTTGCACTAAAACAAAATTATGATTGTTTTCCACAAACAAAAACTACACTTTTTTGCAATCGACGCGCGTTTCGCTAACAACGTTAGCATCATCAGGACACGATAAACAATGAACTAAATTAATCTACGCTCTATCTTATATACAATCCTTTAGTGGGCGGAGATAAGACTAATAATTTGTGATTGATCACGATTTTTAATCCTATCTCCCCTCAACCAAAGAATAAAGTGTACTAAACGGGATGGGTCCTCTATCTTTATTTAAACTATTTCTGGATTTAATGATTTATATTTATTTATATCTTGCGAATTTAGAACCTTTGGTTGCACTAAAACAAAATTATGATTGTTTTCCACAAACCAAAACTACACTTTTTTGCAATCGACGCGCGTTTCGCTAACAACGTTAGCATCATCAGGAGACGATAAACAATAAACTAAATTAACCTACACTCTATCTTACATACTATCTTTTAGTGGGCGGCGATAAGGCTAATAATTTGTCATTGGTCACGCTTATAACCATATCTCCCCTCAACTAAAGAATAAATTGTACTAAAGGGAATGGGGCCTCTATCTTTATTTAAACTATTTCTGGATTTAATGATTTCCATACTTTCATATGCATTTAAAAGTCTTTTGTTTGGTACACTTTTTAGAAGTTTTAGGTTATCTAATGTGAATCTATGATTGTTTTCAAAAGCATGCTCGGCCACACTTGACTTTTCTGTTCTTCCGTATTTTAAGTGTGCTAAGTGTTCTTTAAAACGTGTTTGAATAGAGCGTCTCGTTTGGCCAACATATTTTTTGTCACAATCCATGCAACTAATTTCGTAAATTCCACTTTTTTCTAGAACTGTAGTTTTATCCTTGGGATTTCCTAGTAAGATCCTTATTGTGTTACCGTATTGATATACTAATTTAAGACCGGTGTTATTAAATACTTTTTGTAATTCTTTCGTATAATTAGGATTATAAGGAATTGATACAAATTTTGAGTCGCAGGTATCTTTTTGTCTGAAAAAAGTAGAATTCCGAAAGGTCTTTTGAAAAGAATGTCCATTTATCAGCTTATTTATTAAGCCTTCGTCGTAACCGTTTTCGCCAGCTAACCCTATTCTCTTCTGCTTCAAATTTTTCTTTGTTTAAGGGGAAATTTACTAATCTATATATTAAAAAGTGCAAACTTGCAAGCTTATGTTGTAAGCAATGAAAAGAGTCATTTGGCATGTACCTGTTGGTGGCCGTTCCTTTTCTGTATAGGTCAAAGTCCAATTTATTTTTATTTCTTATAACTAAAGTGTCTAGAAATGGCAGTGTACCGTTGTTCTCTGTTTCATAAGTAAATTTAATAGTTAATAATAGGGAAATTTGTTATTTATTTTTTCCATAAAATTTTCAACACTAGTTACTTTAGTGTTGAATACTGCAAACACATCGTCTACATACCTGAACCATACTCTGGGGAAATCTCAAATTCTTTACTTCTATCTGATTCAAATTTGCTCATAAATAGGTTTGAGATAAAAGGTGATAAACTATTACCCATTGTGGTTCCTTCTAATTGCTGGTAGTAGTAATTTTTATTCATGCAGAGTTTTGTTAAAGATAGGTATTTTAAAGTCTGTTTGTCTTCTAGATTGTTTTTTCTTAGTAGTTCGTCCAGGTATTGTAAAGTATTGGGGATCAGCACACTAGAGAACAACGAACTAACATCAAACGAGATTAAAATTTCACCTTCTTGGAGTGAAATATCTTTAACTTTGTTGATAAATTCAAGGGAATTTTGAACAGAAAAACCTTTTTCCTTTATAGGTAAATTTTCAAACTCGTTTGCTAGCCTTTTCGGTTGAAAATTAACGTTTTATTCTGAATTGTCGGAAACCCCTTGACAGTTTACACTTTTAAAGTTTGGTATTGCTTGAGATCAGCGATGTGAAAGACCGCCATTCTCTTAAAATTTATGTTTCGGTCATATTCTTACTCATTTTTTAAATAATTAATTATTGGCAGTTATTAAATTCAAATGGACCTATTTATACTACCTGGTCTTTGTAATAATTTTATTAATTAAAAATGTAAATTTTGGCACTTTGAGTTGGTTAAATCTGCTTTTAGTGTTTTGAGATTATTTAATAGCTTTCTGTGTTTGGTAAAGCTTAAAATATTACTTATGTTTTTTTTGTCAGGTTACAGTGATCTTTATGAGGATGACGAGGATGAAGACAACTCTCTGCCTCGCAAAAAGACTGCAATAGAAGAACAATGGGAAAAAAATCAAGCCTTTGAACTAACCAGCGTCGAGCAGGAAACATACGAGCGTTACTTTTACGGTACTGAGCACTGGAACTACTTTACTAATGACGAAGACTTGGGACCTGTCATTCTGTCGATTAAGCAGGAGACTCTTAATGGACGGGATCAGTTTAGGTTAGTGCATTAGGATATAGAAAATACCTTTCACCAACCTTCACAAAAAAATATATTAGTCCAATCAAATTATTAGACTAAATATACTAAAAAAAACAAGAACATATTTACTTTAACTGGTATCCGTGAGGTAACCCAAAGTAAATGAAAACGAGGTAACATGCGATTTTATAGAAGATATTAGCAAGGATTGGCCCTTTTTTTTTTTGGTTTACGTTTAATAAAATACCATTTTCCGTATAAGAAAATCCTACTAAAAAAAAGCAATCAGTCCCATTTTAATTTATCTGGTGTTAAGTTAAGGTGAGTTGTTGTTGACATATAAAATTATTTATTACAGTCACCCTTTAGTTACTAGAGACAAAAAGCAATGCCATAAATAAAGAAGATAAGTGACCTATCAAAAAATTGTATAAAGAAAAGCCTAAACGCGTAGGTAATCTATTTTATGCACTTCCGAGAATAAATGCACCCATTTAATCCCGCTTTTGCGGGAATAAAGTGGGTCATTTATTCTCTAGGCAAATAAAGTCAAATTTATTGACATAGCGACGCATATGTTTCTGCGTTTCGGCATACTGGATGTTATCGTTTGGCATTAAGACAGAGCGAAGGTACATGCGGCTGTTTGTTGATTTTAGGAAAAATAAATAAAAAAATATTTTTTTTTACTTTTCTTCTTATTCTAAAGTGCATAAAATAGTATATAAACCTCAGGGGTAAAGTGATGCTTAATCCATCGAGAAATATAATATAAACTTTTTGCCTCGGGATTAAATGTACCACTTTACTCCTTAGGTTTATAATGTACCACTACGTACGACCAACGAATAATATTAATTTTAAAACCCTCTCAACACGATTTTAATGGCTCACTTACGGTACTAGGATAATAATAAAGTTAAGACGTAAAACACAAGATGGTGTGACAAGTGATGAAACTTTATTTTATAAGAGCACTAATTGACGCAAAAATGTGAATTATTTTTTAACATTTTATAGACCCTAGGGACTTAGCGGATATTATAGGCTGACTTTAATTAAAAAAAAGCTATGCCGACTTTGTGTGCCGATAAGTCCCTAATAAATATTTATTTAACATTAATGTAAATAAAAGCAAACTGAAGGTATAAGCTTACTCCGTGAATGTAACCGGTTCGTAATAATTATCAAATTAAATTATTTTTTGGTATTATTAAATTGTAAAAACTAGTGCGATCACTACATATCGTTTTTTTAATACAAGTATTTATGCGGCGTAGGTCGGTTAAATTATGACAATTTTACCATTATTGCTGGTGCGTTGACATTTTTTATTGAGAGATAACGTCTATCTGTGACAAAAATAGGTTTTGTTTACCATTGGTACATAGCAATAAATTCAAAAGTGTGTTTTTGTTTTTTTTTATAGAATGTTTCTTGCCGGAATATTATTCAGTGGGACACTATTTTTATTACGCTAGTGTTTTCTTGATAGATTCCTGACTGTTTGATAATAAAGTAGTGAAAGTCATGGGTGTCCGTCATTTGAATTATTTGCCGTTCATTTTCTAAGTTTGGACACCATTTTCTCCCCCTTTCTTCTGCTTATTTTTTTTTGTCTTATACTGTTTTCCCCAGGAAGAGTAATTTATTGATAGATTCCTGACCGTTTGGTATACGAAAGCAATGAACGTCATGGGTTTCGGTCATTTGAATTATTTATTATTTTTTTATACTACGTACGTTTCGGCTTACCCCATGACCAGGTAAAAATGATATGCAAAAATATTCTTCTGTTCTTTTGATTGGCCATTTTTTCATCAATTTTCCATAGATTTTAAATGCCGTTCACTTTCTAAGTTTGGTAGTACCATTATTCCCCCTTTTTTCCTTTTTTTTTCTTCTTCTTTTTTCTTCTCTTATCCTTTTTTCCCCAGGAAGATTGTTGATAGATTCCTGAACGTTTTATATAATAAAGCAGTGAAAGTCGTGGGTTTCGGTCATTTGAATTGTTTATTATTTTTTTCCTGGGGAAAAAAGGACAAGAGAAGAAAATAGAAGAAGAAGAAAGAAGAAGGAAAAAAGGGGGAAAAAATGGTACTACCAAACTTGGAAAATGAACGACATTTAAAAAACTATGGAAACCTAATGAAAAAAATGGCCAATCAAAAGAACACAAGAATATATTAAAATCATTTTTACCTGATGATGACGTAAACCGAAAGCATAAAAAAATACTGAATAATTCAAATGACCGAAACCCACGACTGTCACTGCTTTCACTGCAATAAATTACATTTCCTGAGGAAAAAAGATTAAGAGAAGAAGAAAAAGAAGAAGAAAAAAGAGGGAAAAAAGGGGGAAAAAATGGTACTACCAAACTTAGAAAATGAACGGCATTTAAAATCTATGGAAACTTGATGAAAAAATGGCCAATCAAAAGAACAGAAGAATATTTTTTATACTACGTACGTAGTATAAAAACATTATAAATAATTCAAACGACCAAAACCCACGACATTCTCTGCTTTATTATTCCAAACGATCAGGAATCTCTTCCTGGGTAAAAAACAATAAGAGAAGAAAAAAAAAAGAAGAAAAAGTGGGAAAAAACTTGGAAAATAAACGGCATTTAAAAAACTGGCCAATCAAAAGAACAAAAGGATATTTTTGCATATCATTTTTACCTGATGATGGCGTCAGCCGAAACGTACTAAGTATAAAAAAATAATAAATAATTCAAATGACCGAAACTTATGACTTTCACTGCTTTATTACGCTAGTATTAGTAATAGGAAGTTTTCAAGATGGTACGCCAGTCTAATAGGCTGCGACTGATTAAAAACATGTCAACTAACTTAACGCACATACCAGACGAACCAGTAAACAGTCTTAAAGCTTTAAATACCAGTTATATAGAAATCAAAGGCTACGACAAAATAGAGGAAAATGAAAATCTTAAACCTAAAACTTTCTTTATGAATGACTTGAGAAATAAGCTTGCGGATCGAAGTACGAAAGTAAATGATCTACGTCTAAGAAATAAAGAACTTTCAAGTACCCCAGACAAAATAGAGCAAAAGGTTAAATTATATAAAAGAAACTCTAGAAACACTAACACAGACTAAAAAACAAACTTACATGAAAAATCCAAGCAAACGAACTCCCAAAGCTATGCAAAGACATACTGTGGTGCTAATAAAAGTTCTTTTACCATAAATATAAAAGATATGAAGGCTGAACAGAAACAAAAAAAAAATAAGACACTGAAAAGAAAGATAAGATTGATAAAGGAAGGAATGTCTTAAAAAGGAAAAATTAGAATGAAAAAACAAAGAAAGGGAAAACACAGAATGCAACCAAAACTTAATAAAAAGTATTAAAAAGCTAACTAATGAAAAAGATATTTATTTAAGCGAACTTTTTAAAACAGAACTTATTTTCCTACAAAAAAATCTGTCTTTGGTATTTGGTCATCTGAAAAACAATACAAATAATTCTACCAAGCTAAATGAAGTATCTGTTAAGGTAAATACGCAGACTGAAGTGCATGAAGAACCAAAGACAGAAAAACATAAAAGCCATCTTACATAAAACAACACATAGCCTAATGGAATATGACATATTTTGTATTTCAAAGCCTGGCAGTACGGTAAAAGAACTCTTAAATAATATATTTATGGTGACAAATATTCTCTCTCTCAAGTAATTAATCTCTCAAGTAATTAATGACAACCTCTATTTTATGAAACAGCTAAGCCACTATGAGTATTTACAATACACAACTCTAAAAAAAAAATTCTATAGGTAACGTCACAAATCTTACTGTATATCTCGGATATATGCCAGATCTTTAGGGATCTTATTCTATGAATCTAAAATTTCTCCGAGCTCTCAGTAACTATAATAATTTATCTAAAGGAGCATCACTTAGGCTTAAAACCAACTTAAAAATAAACATCAAAACCTTTAGAATTATTAAAGCACAGGTAGCTCAGCTATCTAAACTATATTTAATAGCAAAAAATGTAACATTTTACCACTAAAGTCAGTGAAATTGAATTACAACAACAAAATGAAATTTTCTGACAAGATACAAAAAAAGGTATTTTTGTAAACAAACAGATGAAATAATGGTAATAGAAGACACAAGTATGCTGGAAAAAGGACAAGGGCAATAATAGCCCGCTTAACAAAGGACTTATTTATTTTTAGAAACGAGAGTGATTTTATGAATTCTAGATGGCTAGATGCTAGTGGTCTAAATCTTTTTTTTATAGTCTTAAAAGAAAACGTAATAAAGATAGTAACCTTAAGAAACTTTACGGCGATTTTATGTCAGAATATACAGAATTAGGTCATAAGTCCTTGGTCTCCTATACAAACTAAACATCTTTGCTATTATACACCTCATCATGGCGTCCTTAGAGGTTCAAGCTTGACTACGAAGTTATGCACATTTTTCGATGCTAGTGCCACCATCAGCATTGGTAGATCGCTCAATCAGTTTTTAAAGGTTGGACCCACCATTCAGAACGACCTATTTTCCATTTTGGCGCGTTTCACAAAACACAATTATGTAATTACGGGAGACATAGAAAAGATGTTTCGGTGCGTTCTTATTTACGATAGTCAAAGAGATTTGCAACGGATTATTTGGCGCTCGAGTCCCGAGAAGCCGTTACAAATATATCGGTTAAATACTGTCACTTACGGGCAAGCATGCTCTCCTTTTCTAGCGATTAGGTGTTTATATCAAATAGGCATCGAAAATGACTTACCTAAATCGTCGAGAGCTATAAAAAAAGATTTTTACTGCGACGATCTACTGACACCAAAGAAAAATGCATTCAGGTAAAGAGGGAAATTTCAGAGCTATTACAAAAATCTAATTTTATCTTACGAAAATGGGCTTCTAACGAAAAAAGCATTTTACAAAATTGAAAGGAAAAGAAAATATTTCAGTATCATCATAAATTACATTATCGAGCTTAAGACTTTGGGAATTTTGTAGAATACAAATTAGGACACTTTGAGGTTTTCCATAAATTTTGATATCTTCTCTTTATAAAAAAATACAAAACGTACTATATTGAGCATTATAAGAAAGCTATTTTACCTTTTGGGACTAACAGGTCCAACTTTTATTTAAGCTAAAATAATGCTTCAGGAGATCTGTAACTTAACACTTTCTTGTGATCAGACTGTACAGGGTGTTTGTTTATAACTGGAACACTTTTTTCTTAATGAAAATAAAGGGTAGGTTTGAATTCAAAAAGTTCTTCGCAAATTGTAAAAACTTAAGCACTATAAAAACTTGTTCTTGTTGAAATTTTTTTTTTTTTAAATAGAATACCCAGTATATTTTTACATTTTTAAATTTTTCAAAAAATTAGCTTTACAAAAATACCAAACACTATTGAAATATCTTTGTAAGTTTCTGAGATATTTGCGTTTACAATAAATAATAATTATAAATATAATACATTAAAAACGACCATCTGATCATTGCCTTCAAAGGTTTTTTTTTCAAAGCCACTAGATTTGTAAGTTTATATTGTTAAATTAAAAAAGTACATTCATGGCCCACTTGGAAGCTTGATCAGTTGGTCATTTCCCATATATTTTCATTTTGACAATTATTAAAACTTAAACGCAAATATCTCAGGAATTACAAAAGATATTGAAGTAGTGTTTGATATTTTTATAAAGCTAATTTAAAAAAAATAAAAAATCCTAAAATATACAGGGTGTTCTATTTAAAAAAATTGTCTTTATTGCCACACACTGTATTCCAAGGGCAACAAAAAAAGTTGTTATAGCGCTTAAGTTCGTTGCAATTTACCAGGAAATTTTTGAATTTTGACCTACCGTTTATTTTCAATAATAAAAAAGATTCTGAGTGTTCCAGTTATAAAGCAACACCCTGTACCTGTCAGCAAGCAAAATAATTTTATAAAGTTTTCTCAGGAACTAACATTATCAACAGAAATTAAAATACCTAGACAAGCAGTTCTGAAGAATTTTATACAAATTCAGTGACAGTAGCAAGCAAGCTTACGCCGCATGCATTTATCCTAAAACCATTGATACTCTCGAAAATTGCATGATTTCACTTTTTTGTGCAAAAGCTCGCGTAGCTTCTCTAAAAATTTATATTTTGCCTAGATTAGAGCTGCTAGGTAGTGTAATTTTCAGCAAATTAATGGAGAAAACAATAAAGGCGCTCGAAATTGACATTTTATTTTCTGACATTTTTTATTGGAGTGATTCAATCATTCTCTTAGGCTGGCTTCACACAGAACCGTCGATATTAAAATGTTTCGTGGGTAATCGCAAAAAATAGACCAATGGCGACACATGAGGTCATATGACAACCCGGCGGATATCATTTCAAGAGGGGCGACGCTCAGCGTGCTTGTAGAAAATAAAGTTTGCTGGCATGGTCCGACTTGGTTGTTTTTGACATCAGATAACTGGCCTTAACCTCTGAATCTAAGGTCACTGACCTTCCAGAAAAAAGAAATATAGAAATAGTCACATCTTTTTCAGCTAACTTTCAAACTTAAATAACGATTCTCGAACCTTTCAAAGTTACATCTTTGCTTATATGCTACATTTTATACATAATTGCCGCTGTACAAAGGAAAATAAAAAATATTACATTTTAGCAGATCCCTTGTCAGTTAAAGAATACAAAAATGCATTAATAAAGTTAGCTTTAATTGCAAAAGCTCAAATGTTTTCCAAAGAAATTCAAGAACTACAGGGTGATAAAACTTTACATGAAAATAGCAAAATTCTAAGCTTTAGACCGTATTTAGCTTAATAAGATTTATTACGTGTCGGGGGAAGGATTTTTCTTTATTTATAGTTATCATTAAACAGGAACATTTACGTCATTTTCACGGGGTAATTTTATAAGAAGTAACGTAAGTACGTAACGTGTTTTAAAGCAAATCCTATTCCCAATGTGATAAGTCAAATTGCGGATATACCAGAATTTAGAGTAAAACCTGCTCGCGCGTTTTTGAAAAGCGGGATAGATTTTGCA
The DNA here is from genome assembly GCA_963921995.1 of Oxystoma pomonae. Taxonomy (NCBI): domain Eukaryota; kingdom Metazoa; phylum Arthropoda; class Insecta; order Coleoptera; family Brentidae; genus Oxystoma; species Oxystoma pomonae. The sequence continues at coordinate 73,177,827 of OY998167.1, read as the reverse complement.
GGGCCATTCACAATAAAGAATGGCAAACATAGGAATAGACATTTAATTAAGGCATATTTATGTGTATTTATTTGCTTGGTAACGAGAGCGGTACACTTTGAAGTGTGTACTGATCTCACTCGCGAGACATTTATTGCTGCACTAAAGAGATTCATTTTGCGCGAACTGGGTGTAACGTTTCTATTTTTGCAAAAAATGTACACGAACGCACGTCTTAAATTTTTAAAGAAAAAATTTTATTTCTTGGAGCATGATCCCGCACCACATTTCGGTGGAATTTGGGACAGCGCGGTTAAATCCGGAAGATAACATCTTAAACGGGTGGCGGCGGATGCTAATTGACCTACGAGTTATTTTACACACTAGTAGTAGAAATAGAAGCTATTTTAAATTCCCGTCCCCTGACTCCTTTAATATATAGACATTCTAATAAACAGACTCAATACCAACGAGTACAAAAAAATGTTAGTCTAGATGGAAAAATTAATATTTAACCAATTTGCAACAACGAACAAAATGGTAGTTATCCAACGACAAGTCCGTCCAACCAGGCACTATGGTCATTCTCAAAGATGATAATTTATTACCATTGCAGTGGTCAATGGACCGAGTAACCAAAGTATTTCCCCGCGACAATAAAGTTGTTAGAGTTGTCGAAGTTTAAACCAAACCTAATATTTTTAGATGACCCACTTCACAGCTGTGCATTTTGGCAATTTCAGACAATACTGCAATTTAAGTAAAAGTTAAACAAAAAAAAACAGGTTAAAAACCTCCAAATCAGTTACTTTAACCGAAAAAATGTGCAAATAACGAAAATTCAAACTTGGATGAGCATCCCACAAGGAACACACAAAAGACCAAAGCGAAAATAGAAATTATTAAACGATGTTTACTCAGGGCGAAACATCGTTCGCTTTGGTTTTTTTGAGTGTTCCTTGTGGGATGCTCATCAAAGTTTGAATTTTCATTATTTCCACCCAAGATCTTTTGATCTTTTGTTTTTTAAGTAAAAGTTGTCTCTGATACAGATTGTTTACCGATTTAAGATATTTATCAATTATTTTTTGTTGAAACCAGAAAAAAAACGAATCGAGTCTCATCAAGCCTGTCGTCGGCTATCCATGTCCAGTAGGAGTGAGGGCTCACAGAACACTAGTCTTATTCAACACGCAAAACAAAAACATCTTAATCTTAGCCGACCTTTTGCAAAAAAGTCCAAAAATAAAGTCTAAAAAATTAGTCTAAATTTAAAGTTGGTGTTTTGTGTTTTTGCAATTAATGGTATCACTTAGGCCAAAAATTTTATTTTATTAACATTTCTTTACAGTCTTTAACTTTAACCAAAAAACGTGTCCTACTATAAGCGTATTTTAGTACATCTAAAAATACTAAATTTACAAATTTAATAACTTATAAATAAAGCTCAGAAAAAATCGCAAAATTATACAAAAATCTATAAAAATTTAATTTTTCCCAATTATCCAAGATCGCACCATCATCAAGATAACACAAATTAAGTTTTGATTGAAATTTTAAGTTAATAGGATGTAATGCGAGTGAAAAAAGAACAGAACCTAGTGGCCTTGTTGAACACCCCTTTGAGAATGAATAACTTGATTACTAAGAGATGAAAAGAGGGTTTGCTGTAACATTCATTAATGAAAAAGTAATATTCTGGAATATTTCTTTCAACTTCGGAAAGAACATTATTCCTAGAAACCATATTAAAAGCATTAAAAAAGTCAATGTAAAAAAAAATTGGAGAGTCATGAGTAGCTGAAACAAAACGACGGGCTGCGTGAGTGGTACCACAACTAGTCCCAAATCCAAGCTGTAACGGTCGAAAATGATCACCTACCTTTTCAGAAATATTTGAGCATACGATTTTTGAGACAAGCCTTTGTAAAGAACATCCTACAGCAATTGGTCTAATCCCTCCATCTTTTTTGTTTAGAGCGCACAAGGATGCACCAAAAAATATCTGTTTAATCTCTATAGGTAAGAAGTTTTGAAGAATTCTTGAAGTGAAGTTCGTCAGTCCTGCACAAAGTGAAGAAGATGACGAATTTTGTTCAGAAATCATGTCCTTAAGGTGTTGAAGTTTGAGTGAGTCCATACCGCCGGCTGATCCAGGTTTAAAAGAAAGAATATATTTTTTTATATCGGCTACTGAGATTTCATATAAGGCTTGAAAATTCTGAGTCTTGTTCATTTGCTCTGGATCTCGAAGGAATTAGAATGGTTCAGGATGTTTTTCTTTAAGTTTTAAAAATGTCTCTTCATTTTTCGTGGCCAACTGCATAGGAATCTCACAGCACGTTGAATGTTTCGACTCTTAATTTTTCCTTATGCTTCCTTATGTGTTCCAAAGAAAAGACACAAGGAATCTCTTACTTCAGCTGTCAAAGAAAATCTTTCCAATTGGAAAACCAACAAAAATAATCGTTAGGAATATCTTATACAAATTTATTAAAAACCGTAAGGACCAAAGAGAAGAAAGCAACCCAACAACAATTCAAACAAACTTTCAAAAAGAGTTTCAAAAATTTTTGGAGAATGTCATAATTTTTTTATAAATTGTAGTACTCAATTAACAAAACACAAACATAAAAAAACGAGATAGGGAGCAAGATTACTTCCTGAGATATGGCTTTAAAGTTGACGTGTTTTAAGGCTATATTTTTGGACATGTTTCAAGTTTTTTTTCACAGCTTTGTAGATTACCGCCAAAATAAAATGGTTCGTTTCTCTATTTGTCCTGAAAGAAACACTCTTTCCATCCATGTAAAAATGTTTTATATGGGTTCTTTGGTACCACCAGAAAAGTCACTGATTTGTTAATTTTAAAAAAGAAAAAAGACGACCGTTTTCTAAAAAATGACAATTTTTATTTTTTTTAAACAAACGGTCAGATTTTAATAGCTTTTACAACAACAAAATTTAGAACAATTCAAGTCCAAAAGATAGAAACTGCCTTTATCATGCCGTAAGCAACTACCTTAAACATATGAATGTTTTTACAGATCAGAATATTTTGAGAGAAAAATCTATGTACTTCAAAATTGTTTACATAATTCTTCTATTTCCTTTTTTACATAATTCTTACACGTCTAAAGAATTCTGGCCGTTTGTTTAAAAAAAAACAAGAATTGTCATTTTTTAAAAAACGGTGTTTTTTTTTAATAAAAAATCAGTGACTTTTCTGGTGGTACCAAAGAACCCATATAGAAACATTTTTACATAGATGGAAAGGGTGTTTCTTTCAGGATAAATAAAGAAACGAACCATTTTATTTTGGCGGTAATCTACAAAGCTGTGAAAAAAAACTTGAAACATGTCCAAAAATATAGCCTCAAAACACGTCAACTTTAAAGTCATATCTCAGAAAGTAATCTTGCTCCCTATGTCATTTTTTTTACATTTTGTTTTGTTGATTGAGTACTATAACATATAAAAAAATTATGACATTTAGCCGAAAGCCATTTCCAATATAATTTGTGCAGGTTTCTTTCAGAAAATCTTATTCAAGTTGATGTATTTCGTAAAACTATGGAGAATATCGATACCATCATGCAAAACCTTCGTTACTTTCAGCTTGAACAAATTTTTATTTTTTTGTCTGAATTGGTATCCAATTTTCAATACTTTTTTCGTTAAAAATTTTACTTTTCTCATAAAAGCAAAAAGTCAATCCTCGTAACTCCCAATTTAGCGATATTTTCAGCATAAAAACCTTGCTCAAACTCCTCAAATTTTTAAATATTTCCATATATCTTCCAAATTTTTATTGGTGACGAGCTAGTTATTTTTTGTACACTTGTTTAGAACTTTAATAAGTATTTTAAGAGGGACATTTTTATTTCTTATTATAGGATTTGGGTGTGTTTTTTGAGTTTATCTTTTTTGTTTCTTTTGATTGCGCAACAAAAAGAGGGGTGGGTGCACAAAGTACAGTTTTTAGAATTAAAAATGTGTAATTTTGTTGAGCCACTCGCGTGCACAAGGGCACTTTACCGCGCCCACCCCTTTTTTTGTTGCGCAAATAAAAGAAACAAAAAAGATAAACTCAAGAAACACACCTAAATCCTCTAATAAGAAATAAAAGTCACTCTTAAAATACTTACTAAAGTTCTAACCAAGTGTACAAAAAACATCTAGCTAGCCATCGATAAAAATTTGGAAGATGGATGTAAATATATATCGCTAAATTGGGAGTACCAGGATTGTCCTACTGCGTTTGTGAGAATAGTAAATAAATTTTGAACGAAAAAAGTATTGAAAATTGGAAACCAGTTCTGACAAAAAAATAAAAATTTGATCAAGCTGAAAGTTACGAAGTTTTGATGTGATGGTATCAATATTCTTCATAGTTTTACGAAATACATCAACTTCAACAACTTTTTCTCAAATTTGTTCTTTGCTTTCTGTCGAAATTGAGTGTTCAGATTAATCCAAGCTATTTAGTCTAACACCAAGTTGCAACGCCAGATATAAAGTTCCTCTTTTTCATATAGTTTTTGTTTTTTCCGTCAACTAGACTTATAGTCAGGGGTTTTTATATCTTTTTTTCAATTTACAGGAAGATTTTTGGTGATTTGGTCTTAACTCTGTACACAGTTAAGTATGACTTCGGGGACCACCAAATGAATATTATGTTTTTCGGCGACGGCGTCAGTTAGGCGTCGTAACGCTTTAACTTTTTTTCGAAAATAGCCTTAGTTTAACAGCTGTACATCTGTCAAACATGGTTATTTTAAAATTCTTGTTACACTGATTAAAGTGCCATGAAAATCTCTTTGATGTGGTATGCAAATCATGTTTTTCAACTTTCGGTTGATTGCATAAAAAAATATTCAATTTTAAATTTAAAAATATACATATATATATATATATATTTTTTTTTAATTTATGAAAAAAAATCCTATTCTCTATTTATAAATGGGAATTATGAAAATTTATTTGGAAGCAAATATATGAAGTTCCTAGCTATCCGCCGATAACAAAAAAATGCAAATTCAGTCCACGGAAAAATCACAAAAAAGTCGAAAATTAAGGCATGTTCAGAAAATTTATAAAATCTTAATTTTGAGGCTCCGGGTCCTTAACTTCAAATTTTAAAATCCAGATTTCATTTACAGATCTGCCAAATATGATTTTTAATAATAAAATCTTTTTGGTAAAAACGTCGAAAATAACTAAAATTATATCACGCTTCATATTTTGTGGTACATTTAGAAATGTTTTCAAGGGATTCCCGAAATTTTTACAGTTACTTGAAGGCAATAAATTGTCCTTTTAAAAACACCAAATTTAAATCCTGGACGCCTTCAAGATTTTTGTCGTCCAATTTTACTCAAAAACCCATTGTTTATTTTGTTATTTTATTCAGTTTTAAGTTAGTAAGTATTTTTCTATCAGTGTGGGTGCACCTAATAGGCAATACGTAGATAAAAATAACATTTTTTGCCGCCTCTCTTCATTCGGCTCTCCCATTTGATGGTTTAATCCATAATAATTTTTGTAGTTATTTTCACAATATACCAGAAGAAAATGGTTTCATACAGCTATTGCCAATACTACCAGCATTCAAATTTCAGCCAGTTATGATGTTTATTGGACGTCACTTCGGGCTAAGCTAAGTGACTGACAGAAAAAGAGGTCCAGTGACAACTCGTTTAAACGGTATTTTAATTATTATCTATTTAAATTATTAAACATTTTTAAAAACGGTTTAGTGGGTACTTACAAAGTAATGATCAAAGCTCGCGCTACACTTCACTTTTTGGTCGATTCGAAAAAAAATATAATTCTTGAAGTATATGTTTTAGTGTGTGCAACATCCAGCAGTATTATTTAAGATAAAAATTAAAATCTCCCATATACATCTTAGAGAGTAACACCATATAAACTTGTAAAAAAAAGTCAAAATTTTTTTAAAATTAAAAAATTTTATATAATACAAATGCATACAATAAAACATTCAATTTTAAGTAAAAAATTCAAATAAACTTTTGTGTAGCACATATTAAAAAATCAAATTTTTTAAAAACAAATTTTTTATGGTTGTCTAGAATTTTATGTTGAGCAAAAAATTTGTCATAAAGTTTTTTGTAGCATCCACACTTTTGTCACAAAAAAATCTAGTTTGAAATTCTGCAAAAATAGTCAAGTTTACCAGGGATTTGGCAATAAAAAAAATAAAAAAACAGCATATATATATATATATAATAATGTTCTTTCAAAATTTCCTTTATTAACAATTTATTTTAAAATTTTTAGTTTTGTCTTAGCACAAGATATATTTATTTCCTGTTAGTTTTGAACTATCTGGGTCTGCAATGAGAAGTTCTTCCAAAGTTTGAAATCAATCGGACAAGTAAAAATGCGTCAAAATTGACTTGAAAAGTTTCACTCAAAATCGGCAAGTTTAAACGGGCCATGTAGAAGTTTTAAAATATGATTAAAAATTCCTTGACGTCATCCCCAAATGCCCCTCTTCGAGTAGGGGGGAGATGTCAATTTCGTGTCATTATATTATTGTGTTATCACTGCAAGTATATAAGCATTCCAAATTTGAAGCCCTCCCTTACTCTGCAAACTCCAAAAGAAGAAATCAAGTGCTTAGAATCAAAAATTCCAATAAAAAATTTATCAAAATCACTTGCACCTTTTTTAGACAATGAAGAATTACTTTACGTAGGTGGGAGGCACCAAAATTCCAAAGTTTCCTAAAGTCAAAAACATCCTCTTTTTCCTAAAAATAGTCATGCTACTGACCTTTTATTACGTACGGAACATTTAAAATTGTTTCACGCTGGTCCCAGGCAAGTTCCTTCATCTTTAAATTTAAATTTTTGGATAATAAATTGTGTAAGGGAAATAAAAAAGATACTACATAATTGTGTCACTTGCTCCAAATTCAAAGCGAAATGTACAGAACAACTAATGGATTCTCTACCGCAACCAAGAGTTTGTCCTGCACGAGTTTTTAAACACGTAGGAGTTGACTTCTGCGGTCCTTTTTCAGTAAAACAATCTCGCCTTAGAAAAACTATGACAAGCAAGGCCTACATAGCTTTGTTTGTATGTTTTTCTGTCAAAACTATCCATATAGAACTTTTGTCAGATTTAGAAACAGAAAAGTTTTAAGCTTGTTTTGGACGATTTATATCACGTAGGGGTAAACCTTCCAAGGTGTTTTGCGATAATGGATTAACGTTTAAAGGAGAAAACAACCAAACAACAATTGAAATTTACAAAAAGCCAAGAAAAAATTTATAATTTTTGCACTGAAGGAAAAATTAAATTTTAATCCAAGCTACTCTCCGGTATTTGACGGGTTGTGGGAAGCTGGGGTAAAGAGTGCAAAATTTCATATCAAACGAGTCGTGGGTGATACTCTTTTGACCTATGAAGAATTTAATACCCTGATATTTATGGTCGAGGGCATTTTAAACTCAAGACCACTCATCGAGTTATTAAATAATCCTACTGATCTGAAATATCTTACTACGGGCCATTTTTTGATTGGTTTTCCCATAACCCGCTACCCGAAACCAGATTTGACAGGAATTCCCAAAATAAATTAAAACTTTGGAATAGCAATAGCATTTCTGGAAAAAATGGCAAAATGATTATTTAACACAACTTCAAAGTCGTCCTAATTGGCAACAAGAAGATCGAAATTTGGAAGAAGGAATGTTAGTTCTGTTCAAAGAGGATAATATTCCAAGTTTTAAATGGTCTGTTGGGAGAATTGTTAAAGTGATTCCCGGAAAAGATCACAAAGTTAGAGTTTGTGAGAACAGAAGGTGGTATCTATTTAAGGTCCATCACCAAAATAGCTATTTTATCCAAACTAAACTAAAAAATGTCATATTATTTGTCAATAAATGAATTTTTTACATAAAAATAGCTACAAGCAACAAAGCTATTAAGCAATTTTTAAAACTCTTTTTGAGTTAAAGCCTATCCGGAGCAAAAAAGCTATTAAGAAAATTTTAAAAACTCTTCTTGAGCCACCTCGGAGCAAAAAACTATTTTTGAGTTAAAGCCCTCTCAGAGCAATAGAGCTAATAAGGAATTCTTAAAACTCTTTTTGAGTTAAAGTCTCTTCGGAGCAAAAAACCTACAAAACGATTTTTAAAACTTTTTTTAAGTAAAAGCCTCTTCGGTGCAAAAAAGCTACTAAGCAATTTTTGAAAATCTTTTCGAGATAAAGTCTCTTTGGAGCAAAACTATTTTTAAAGTCTCTTCTGAGCAAACATTTTAAAAGCTTTTCATAAGCAAAAATTTTTAATTTTCTTCAAGAAAATGTATAGAATAAAAACGTTGTTTTCTTTTTTATCACCTGGAAAGACATTACTAAGGATATGCGATAGCAACCGTAACTATGAATAAAAAATTAAACTCTATTTTTAATATTTTTTTTTACTTTGGAAAGTAAAAAAGGTCCGAAAGTTTGGCCTACAAAAAGTATCAGATGTTTGTACTACTATGTAAATAATTGTATATATTTTCGTCGAAAGTACTGCTGTAGAAAAAACGTCAAGTATCATTTTTATTTCCAAAAGGAAATTCAGGACTCTACAAATCGTGCATAATGGTTTTTAGGTTTAAATTTCGAAATGATAATTATTGACTTTAAAAATTGACCCATTCTTGCCTTTCTTTTGCTGCTTTTTAAAATATTTTCTGGGACAGATTACGCTACCCGTGGTCTTTAGGACAAAGGGTACCAAAATAATTGTGTTTTTTTTTTTAATCTGCAGCATAAGGGACTATTTTTTTGCCTGTGGATATGTTGCCATTATTGTTGTTATGTATATTTTTTAATAACGATTAAATATGCGTTTTAGTCTTGTCAGAGTTTGTTCAATTTTTTTTAGTAGCGTGCTCAGCAACGATTAAATTTAAAAATACCCTAATTCAAAATTGTGAAAATTTTCCTCAAAAAATAACAACGCAATATCTCTCGCTGGAATTTCTAGAAACTTGGAGAGATTTTCATGAGGCTATACTTCTTTTGTAGCTCTATCTATTCCCTTTTAGGGCTGCTATTACATATGCAAAAAAAACTGGGGTGGGGCTATACTAGAGAGGTTCTTCTATACCTATGCTAGTCAAAAGTTTGTACGAAAATTGCATATTAGACTGGAAAATAAGAAGTTTAATTAAGAAAAAAAAAATAATTAAGCAGTCAAACATGATATTCATAATAAGTAGACCATTAGATAATTTTTGATAAATAGAACTTTCTGAAAAAGGCCCCTATTTCCGAAAGTAACACAGAAATTGTTAAAGGTTTTGAAATTATGGTGGAGCGTTGAAATTTGGTTAGAAATAAAAACACTCTCATAACAGATTGGTACATAAAACCAATCAACCAAAATTCCGAACGATACATAAAATTCAATTCACACACAATTACAAACAAAAAAATTATTTAATTCTTACTCTAAAAACAGAATGGGAAATGTTCACCCTTCTCTAAAACAAAGAAATCTAACTAAATTTAAACAAATTCTATAAAAAAATTCATATCCCAATTCACTACTTAATAAAATAATTTTTAACACAAGAAATCACGAAAATAATTTCAATAATAACATTTAAAAAACCAAATAAATTAATATGGTTTAATCTCATACATACAAAATCTTACAGAAAAAATATCAAATTTATTTATAAACGAAACAGTTAAAATTTTATTTTAAATTACTAAAACAATAGATAATTTAAACACAAGACTCAAAGATAAAGTGAACAAGATTTACAAACTAATGTTGTGGATGAACTGCTTTGTAATAACTTTAAATTAACCTATATTGGACAAACATCTCAAACAATAAAAAATCGCATGTCGGGTCACAAAAGTGATATATGATTACAAAAAGATACTACAGCCATTTCAAAACACATTATAGAAACTCACCATCATCCTAATTACAACAACTTAAAAATTTTAGATAAAGAAAGAAACCATGAAAAAAATTATTTTTTGAAATGGTAGAAATACATCAAAAATTTAGGTAATATTTATTCGTACATACTTACTTTATAAACCTAATTTAAAAATTTTACTAGTTGGTTCGCAATATTATCAAATTCACTCACTTCACTTCATTCAAAACAATTTACACTTTTGCCAAATAATTTAAAAAAATCAGAAAACAGATGCAAAAAATCTTAAAAGTTCTACAATTTTATATATTTATACAATTATTATATACTCATCAAACAATAAAAAGAACTTCCAAATTACAAATGTATAAAGAGAAAACAATAGATAGCCTAAATTTAACTCATATAAGGTTTGACCATTTGACTATGTAAAATAAAATTATTATGGATGTTCTGAATGTTATTTCTGTCTTTTATTTAATTTTAGCTCTGAAGAAGGAACAAAACGTTCCGAGAGCTTGGTTTTATAAAAGAGTTTTTATAAATTAGTTTACATTTGGACCGCAAATCCTGTTATTTCTACAAACTTTATAAATTTAACACTCCTTTAACATAGTTTTTTGTGTAACCCATATAACTATGAGATGATATAACGGCCCTGCCCTTGCATTTCCCGAGAAAAATGCGTACCGATAATAACTATCCCAATCTAGTTAGCCTTGAAATAATCCAGAGACGAAGAGTCTACCGGGCAAACGCGTCGATTGCGTCATTAGTGACAACCACCTGACAGTGAAAATTTAGGTTTATGTTTCATATTTTTTTTTTACTTTTGGAAAAGGGTTGATTAGTATTTCCCGTAATTTCGTGTCAATAGAAAATTAGATTCCTCTAGATTTAAACATTGACAAAACAAGATTAGAAAATAACAAGCAGGATCTTTGAGGCTTAATTCAAACTTCTTTCAAAGATAGGGCGCCTTTGTAGAGGACTTTAAAATGACAACAAATAATGTTTACTTTTCTACTAAAACGCAACCTGTTGGTTGGTTGATGTTTTTTGACGTTAAAAGTACATTTTCTAAAACTAAGTTTGAAAGTAAGGGCCATTTGCAAATGGTCTTGGAACATTTGGTACTAATTTGTGCCAAATTCCATGATTCTATCGTTATGCGTTTAGGTGATATTTAATGCTCTGTTTTTTAAACTCCAAGAATTGGGGTATTCTACATAAAACTTTTTATTTTTTAATTTAAGCTAATATAAAAATATTTGTTCTTAATCTGGTCGTTCCGAGGATAGTTCTTTCACATTTTGGAGGGGTGTTATTAATACTTTTCTATTTTTTGTTTAACGTCGAGAATTGAGTTCCTAGGAAAGAGCAAATAAGTAACACACGACAAAAAAAATTGCGGGGTCAATTGTTTCGCTTCACCATAATTTCAAAAACTTTAACAATTTTTATGTTCTTTTCAGAAACAGGGGCATGTTAGCAACGTTTTTCCAAAATTATCTAAGGATCTACTTATTATGCATGCCAAGTTTTACTGCTTCATTATTATTTTTTCTTAAATGAACTTCTTATCTTCCAGACTAATGAGCGATTTTCATACGAACTTTTCACTAGCATGGTTATAGAAGAACCTCTCGAGCATAGTCCCACCCCAATTTTTTTGCCTATGTAAAAGCAGCCCTAAAAGGGAATGAATAGAGCTACAAAAAAATATAGCTTTATAAAAATCTCGCAAAGTTTGTAGAAATGCTAGCGACAGATATTGCGTTGTTATTTTTTGAGGAAAATTTTCAAAATTTTGAGGACGCCACTAAAAAAGAATGAACAACCTGTGACAAGATTAAAACGCATATTTAAATGTTATTCGAAAAATATACATAACAACAAAAATGGCAACATATCTATAGGCAAAAAAAGTCGGTGATTCTGCAGATTTAAAAGAAAACAATTATTTCGATAACCGTTGTGCTAAAAAGGCCACGGGTAGCGTAATCTGTACAAGAAAATATTTTAAAAAGTAGCAAAATTAATGTAAAAATAATGTAAAGGTAAAACGAGTCGCTACTGTTTTCGTACCACTTAATTTTAAACAAAAAGAAATAACTTGTTTAATAAACCAATGATTTGGCGTGCTGGAATGGAAACCGTTCGTAAGTCGGATTCTTAGTTTTTGAGATATTCATGAAAAACTTGAGTAATGCTTAGACTTTCCTGTTTTTTATTAAAAATGTGATAACGCCCCTCCCCCGACCCCGCAAGGGACGTACGCCGAAATTATTTGACTTTTGATTGTAATATAGTCATGGTGTCATATCATAAAACTTTAAACAATCTTAGGTACATATTTTTAGAAAATTTTAAAGAAATAAACGGACTACATAATTATGTAAAACGATCACAGAAATCGCCCAAATAGGGTCCTAACTTTTCAGTGTGCAAAATTATTAAGTTTCGTAGACGTTTTTTTATTAAGTTGTTTTCAAAATCAATTTTTTTTTAAAATTTTCTTTTGAAGTGAAGTCATTATTTATTTTTTAATTAGCTATAGGTAAATAAAAACTTCTTCACACACAAAAAGTCAATTTCAAAACCGACAAAAATAATGTGGAAATATTTGGTTATAATATATCACACACAAAAAGTCAATTCCAACAACAGCAAAAATAATGCGGAAATATTTTGTTAAGATTTGGATTATCCTCCCTTCATTTGACGATTCGTACATTTGAATGCCTTTTACATATTTCGTATAGATTAACGTTTAAAACTTGGCAAGTCAGAATACCAGAGCACAAAACAATTTTTGAAGAAAGAAAGCAACACATTCAGCAGCAATTAAAAAACAATTAGGATTGAATGTTGATAAGCCAAAGCCCGGATACGGATACACAAATGACGGGGATACGAGTAGAACCTTCTTCAAAAATGCGGAGACTCCTTCTTCCATTACCGGAATCGATATTAATGTAATAAACAATTTCTCCAAAATTATTCGAATTATTAACTCGTGGCAAAACATTAACCTTGAAAAATTTGGACCTCTTCTAAAAGAAACATTTCATTTGTATTTAGGACTTTATAGCTGGTACTATATACCAAGTACCATTCACAAGTTGCTCGTTCATGGAGTTGACATTATACAAAATTTTGATATACCTATTGGAAAACTGTCAGAGGACGCTTTAGAGGCGAGACATAAAGAAGCGAGAAACAAAGATTAAACCACACAAGAAAGTCCTCGAGAACAAACAGTAACAAAGACTTACTAACATCACAGCTACTGACCTCTGACCCTTATTTGGCCTCACTACGATACACTCACTCCAACAATACTAATAATAATGATAATCTTATTGATTTTGAAAATATTGAATTGAATTTATCAGATGAAAACTCAGAAGAGTAATTCGTAGTGATTTAGTTTTTTGCTTTATTTGCTTGGAAGACAATTTTCTCTATTATTGTAAATTTAAGTTCTATTTTTTTTTGTTTAATTTTACTCACAATTATTTTTAACAATAATTTAAAGAGGTAATAATACACCCTTTAAATCTAAATAGTAGGGCAACAATTATGGATGTACTTGGTATAAAACTAGTAGTTAAAAGCAACAGCCAATTATTATTTTCTATAAACAGGTTAGGTTCAAATGATTTCAACCAAACTGTGTGTCAAACCCTATTTTTTAATACAAGATTTATACCAGTCAAAACATGATATATCAAAATGGGTTAAATCTTTTTTTTATTAAAAATAGAGGTAATATATATTTAAAGAAAGGTTCACTAACCTAATCTAAAAACCACTAATAAAAGCTGTCTTTCCATTTCCTTGTATTTTTTCTTAATGTGATTTACATCTGTCACAGTACGTTAAACACACTGTCCCTTTTTTAAAAGTAACTAAAATACAAAACATTTTTTTCCGATTTATAGAACAAGGTTTGCTCAACAAAAACGCTTTTTACATATTTTTTGTTACATCAACAAAAAAAAAGATATGATTTTTATCCCAAATCCCCATATAGTCGAAGCACTGTGCGGCGTGGGTGCAAACGAATTCGCTAGCATATTGTGTATCTTTATTAAAAATGTAGTAAATACATTTAACTAAAGGGAACATTATTCCATTTAGCGATGGCTGCTGCAGTCAAAACAGGAATTTTATATTGAGCAACGCATTCACAAACTTGACCAGGCAATAACAACTTACAATAATTCAAAAATATTTGTGAAAGAAGGCTGATTCTCTCCTTGTCAGAATTGCTACACGACTTAGCACTTAGCAAGATAGCACTTCCCAGGGGGATACTCTGATTATAACGATGCCAAAAAAATATTGTTTTTTGCTAGAAAACTTTAAAAAACTGTGAAAACTTACCACATAAGTCAATAGACAAGCGAAACAAGCTAAGGTCCTTATTTGCAATGCAGAGGAACTATTTTTAATCTCGTATCTGATTGGCTGAATTGAAACCACATGATTTACGGACTAACGAATCAAAATGCGTAAAGAGGAAAACCGAGCTCGTAAGGTCATATACACCGCTAAGTAGTTAAAATTTAAGGTTCTCTCATTAAAAGAATCCTTTAATACATTTCATCAACTTAGTGGTTTTTGATTCACTGGGATAAGAAAATATATATAAGACTAGGGATTATTTGCCCCGACAAGTCAAGTGGCTACTCGGAAAGAATGGGATTTGCCAAATTTTGGTAAGATCTTAAGTCACAATCTAACCTGCGTTTTTTTAAAGATATATAAAACAATGAGAATATCGGTTAAAAAAACGCATTAAAAAAAGCACAAAAATTTTGTGATCTCTAATGCTAAAAAAAATGTAATTTCGCATTTATATGTGCTAATTGCGTACTATTCCCTATAACAATAATAAATATTTAATGAAGTATTCCATTTCCTACATACAACAAAAAATCAAATTTAAATATGCACATTACATTAAAAAACAAATATTTGGGGCATATTCAATGTGCAAATATTCACTATTAGGCTAGGATATGTCTGCCTTTAACAGATAAACAGAATATACTAAAACAAATACACACTGAATATTGGGAAAATATCCATCTTTTTTTTATATAATTTCTTTTATAAATGCAGAGCGAAATATTAAAAACCTTTTTTGGAGAATATTACGTAATAATTATAAAATTTATATATTTACTTTACATTAAAAAACAAATATTTTTTAAAATAAAATATTAACCGATATTCGTTTAAAAAATATAAAGTTTATATACAAAAAATATATTTTTAGGATTTAGAATAGCGCATATACACTGTATATACAATAAATATCCTTTCATATTTCCTTTTTTTGAAACGAGTCATGTTTTTGTTCTTATATATATATATATATAAAATATATACATGTAACATACAAAACGTATATCCTAATTTTAAATATCTTTGTTATATACAATATCCAAGGCTTCTACGTGGGACGACACATAAAAAGTCACACACAAAAAGTCAATTGCAATGACGACAAGAATAATATAATTTCTTCGTTTTTGCAAAAGTTCGGTTCAGTTTATCTTATAGCATATTTTAAATGCCTTCTTATACAATAACATCTAAGATATAAAAATACAATTAAATTTTTTAATTTTTATTTTTAGCAAAAAAAAAATAGAAGAAGAATCGGATGGTGACGATGGTTCTAAAATACTTCACGTTTCCTGTACATTTCCACCCAGTTATTACATCTATCAAAAGCAAAAATGATAGTCCGCAATTTTAGAATCCTATCAAATATCAAAACAAAATATATATATACAAAAATTATATCATGCCTTGATAAGTGAGATATTGCTCACTCATCAGTTTTTTAAGAACTACTCCACTTTCCACCTGGAATCTACAATAAGATCCGGAAAGTGAAAGGGAATAATAAAAAAATCTAAAAAAAGTTTAGGATTTCTGATCCCTTAAATATTGTTGTGAAGCTCCTTGCAGCTACACAACTATGCAACTAGTATAAATAATACACGCATTTAAATAAATGTTTGTATATTGATATAAAGTGGATAATAAAAACGTACTTACATTAATAATACACACAATTTGATAACTAACATCTTGGACGGCTTATGTCGTTTGGTTACTCTAACTTTATTCTGAAATATGGGAGCAGTACTGAGTACTGACTCATAAACTCTCTCCAACGTTTTTATAAACCTATTCTAACATTGATAGTTCATTTAACAGAGCCTTCCGACCTTTCGTTGAATTATTATGGTGATGACAGTTAGTTATATTAAAATAAGAAAAGTTCATGCGTAATAATAAGTTCTTGAGAGTATGTGATTCTATTAGATAAACACGTCGCGGATTGAATGATGTTATTTAATATGATTTTTTGTAATTATATCCTTGGAAACTAATGCCAGAAAGGAACAAAATTACCCTAGTATGAGACTGAAACTTTTTAAAGAAAAATACGACCATCATAAGGAACTCAAAATGTATATTGACAGTGATCATCACCAGTTTTATGGTACCTTAATTTGTTTACCAAAATTACATTTCGTTGTTTGCTGTTTCTTTGTTTTTCTTGAGCCTACCCATTTACTACATAACCACTACGGATTTTGTAATAGGACTACTATTTTTCTATAAATTGAGGCGACTCGGTATTTAAATTAAACCATTTTTGCAAAATTACTATAAAAATATAATTTTCAAAAAAATTCAATGTTTCAACAAAATTATCCATTATAAATATTTGTTTGCAAAAGCAGGAGATCTATAGTTAAATCTTCAGGTGCCTAAATGCTATGGGAGCTACGAGATACTTTTGAAAACAGAAACCCCGTATCTCCACTAACTAGTACAAAACGATATTTTGAAGAAGTTTTAAAAGTATACAGGGTTCCTAAGATTTTCCTTAGGGATAGGATTTCAATAAATCAAACAGAAATGGCATAGAAAGTTCTGCGCGCACAAAAGAAACAGGTATATTGAGCAATGGTGCCAGTTTGTTATTATCTCCGGACTGCTTTCATGAGAAAAAATTGTCGCCAATCTTTCATTGTGAGCATAAATCATAGTTGCAATAATAACCGTTGACAAGATGTCTAGATGGCGGCCACACCATGAGATTAAAATTAAAAATTAGATGTTTTCAGGTCCAAACCACAGCTTTTTCTAGGAGGCGGCAGGGTCCATTATTTACGATACACTGAGGTTGTTAACATTAAAAAGAAATATCTTCGCTTTTAATTAAATTTCTTTCTATTCTGTTCTACTAGTGACATCTATCCGGAAACGGCCAAGCCATGCAGCTAGCACTAGCAGCCAAAGAAATCAATAAACGGCGCTGTTTTTCCTGCAGAGCTTTTTGCTTGCGATATTATTGATTTTAAATTAAGCTGGCCCGACACTACATTTGATATTGTCGAGGTGTTTTATGACATGATCTCGAAACATGTAGTGAGAACCAATTCTTCAAAACTAGCGGGAGGGTAAAAGCGAAAAATAAGGGGCTTCCAATATTTGTAACACCCAAAAAGGGGTGAAAAGATTTATTTTGCTCTGTTTCTTTACAAAAACGTTTTTTTTTTACGAAAAACTTGAGCTCTGCCACTTTTTTTATTTTTTTCTTCAACTTTCTCGAAATTTTCGTCATACCGTAGGAAAAAAATTATTTCCCCCATGGTTGTACTCTACTTTTATTCGAAAAAATTTAGAAACAGAGACGGGATCAGTTTCCCTATAACGGGAGATCTTGGTTTCGAGTGAGAAGATAAAAAAATGTTTTTCAATTAAATTAGCCGAACGCAAAAATGTTAGAAAAACAAAGCAAGAAATAAAAATGGCGCCGCTTACAATTTTTTTTTAAAAATTACGTAATTTCGGGAACGCAAACAAATAGGTCTAAAGAGTATAATTTTGAAGAAAAAAATATCAATTTTCTCGCCCTCCTCCACTGGGACTACAGGGGCCGTGCACAAATTACGTAATGGTCATGGGGGGGAGGGGGGTTACAAAACGTTACGTTGGGGGGGGAGGGGGATTTTTGACAGCGTTTGTATTTGTGTGAAACTAAGAAAATCTGGAATGAAAATAAGTGAAAAGTTTTTTTTTGGGGGGGGGGTAGTGGTCTTGAAATCGTTACGTAATATTAGAGGAGTGGCGTGCCAAACCGTTACAAAACATTACATAGGGAGGGGATCAAAAATTGGTAAAATCACCGTTACGTAATTTGTGCACGGCCCCACATCTGACTGTTCCTCCTTTTTGATTTCGAATCAAAGTGCAAAACCCGGGTTGGAAGTTCGAAGGCGTCAACCCGTCCTATTTGCTTGATAAAGTTTCTACGGAAATATCTCAGTCGATTTTTCCGGCCGTGTATGAACGCTTTAGGTTAGGAATTTGCATGTATCTCAGTCCCCAGCCTGTAAACACAAAATGAAAAGTCGAAAAATATTTTTTTTACGATATCTTTCATCAGTTTGGTATTAAAGTCGAGCAAAAACAATTTTTATTCCGGTCCTAAAGATATGAAAATGGAAAACATTAGAAAACAACAACCTGGAATGGATTTACTACGTGCAAGATGTAGTGACAACATCGACCCATGCCCATCCTTTTCTGCCTAATGTGCTTTTCCGTTTGTCTGCGTCTTATACACGGCTGCTTCGCCTCCTAAGGATTTGCTTAGGAACCCTGTATATGAAAAGTCTATAATATCTCAAATTTAATCTCACAATTACTTTGTTAGTTTTCCGTCACATACGTTTTTTACTTCTCTTATAAAATATTCTTAAAAGCAGACGGAGACTTTTATGTGATGGTATCGATATTTGAAAAATTGTTTGCAATCGAACTTGAAGATTTACTTTAAATGCAGGAATCGTTATTTATAGAAACAAACTTTGCCAAAATCGTATTTTGTAGAAATTGAACTTACCGTACCGTAATATATAAATAGTAGATATCAGTTTGTATTGTATTTGTATATTTTTCGGTTCTAGTTAGTGCACAAGATTGAATTGTATGAAATTAACCCTATTTTTCGGACTTCCAATGTCTATATTTTATTTATACACGACGTTTAGATCAGTACAATCTCTGATCGTTTTCAGGTGCAAACTACAATCAATTCCTAAGGCTACGTACTTATATACTTTGTCACTCAAAGAGTTTAAGATGTTGGCTCCGCTTCCAAATATTTGGGATTTCAACACTTGGTTTACTGAAAATACCCTGATTCTGTCCAATAAAGGGAGCTTCAAGGAATTTTCGTTTCTTCCAGTGTGACTCCTTGTGCAAAACCTTTGCTTCTGCCCATTTCATTCGGTGTTGTTTTGACCATGCATGTTCGGCGATTCCTGATTTCGTTGTCTCACCTTTTTGGGTATTCGTCTGATGTTCTTTAGGCCTAACAGATAGTGGTCTTTTTGTTTCGCCTATGTATGATTGACCACACTCACAAGGAACTTGGTAAATGCATTTCTTATGTTCTCCGGTTTTGTTTTACTAAGAAGGCTTCGAATTGTATTACTAGATTTAAAAACTGTTTTATATTAAAGTTTTTCGCTATTCTTCGAATTTTCTCTGATACTACTTTAACGTATGGAATTGTAAGGAAATTGAATTTCAACAAACAGAAAAGAGATTACAAGACCAAAACCAGGCAAATGCATTCCTTACAATTCCATACGTTAAAGAAGGATCAGAGAAATTTCGAAGAGTAGCGAAAAACTTTAATATCTGGTAATACAATTTGAAGCCTTCTTAGTAAAACAAAACCGGAGAACAAACAAAATAAGGAATGCATTTACCAAGTTCCTTGTGAGTGTGGTGAATCATACATAGGCAAAACTAAAAGACCACTATCTGTTAGGCTTAAGAAACATGAGACGAATACCCAAAAAGATGAAACAACGAAATCAGGAATCGCCGAACATGCATGGTCAAAACAACACCGAATGAAGTGGGCAGAAGCAAAGGTTTTGGACAAGGAGTCACACTGGAAGAAACGAAAATTCTTTGGAGCTACCTTTATTGAGCAGAATCAGGGTATTTTCAGGAAACCAAGTGTTGAAATCCCAAATATTTCGAAGCCCCTCCTTGGGCGGAGCCAACATCTTAGACTTCAAGGTTCAGTGATTTCTCACAGTATATAAGTACGTAGCCTTAGGAACTGATTGTAGTTTGCACCTGAAGACGATCAGAGATTATACTGAACGAAACGTCGTGTATAAATAAAATATAGACAATGGAAGTCCGAAACACAAAGTTAATTTCAAACACATCATTGTGTCAAACTTTCAAACATTGAATTCTATGTTTGACAATGTATTTTAAATATATTTTAAAATAAATACTAATTGTATCTCTAACATCTGTGGAGGTCTATTACTACCTCCTGCGTGTTATTTAAGGTTTTTATTTAAAAATCTTAAATTTTAATAAACACAATGATACTGTCGAAGTGGCGGACACTTTGTTTATTTTTAAAACAACTGAAATAGAACAAATAGAATAATGTAAAACTAATAAAAACTGATGCCACATTTACCCTCTCGCAAAAAACTCCAATACATTTAAGTTTCGATAAATCTAACTTTTCTTTTCCGTAAGTCATATTTTTATTTGTGGGAGTCGATGGTTCTTTTGTTTCTTGCTCAAAAAATAGTGGATTTAGACGTTCAGTTGATTTGTTTTGTTCTTTCCCTTTGATGTTTACTTTAAAAACGTAGTTCGAAATTCTGTCAACTACTTCATAGGGTCCTTCATATGGTTGTTCTAAAGGCTTCTTAACTGCATCAACTCTTACAAATACAGGTGAGCAGGTGTTAGGTGTTTTATAAGCGAAAATTCCTTTTTTTATGATGAGCAGAAGACTTCGTCTGGCAAACTCTCCATACACCATTTCTGCAACTGTGGGTTTTAGACCTTCTTTAAAGCTTGTTCGTGGACGAAGAAGAACAGTGCCTAGTGATTCAACCCAGTCTGCAGTACGATGCTATCTGTGTACCATTCCATTAGAACCTGGATGATAAGAAGTAGTTCTCACTCTTTTGCTTCCTATCAATTAGGCTAGGGCGCCAAAAAGCTTGCATTCAACTATGACCCTCGGTCTGTCGTAATGGTTTCAGGTGTTCCAAATCTACATACCTAGTGATTGACTAGTTTCTTAACAATAGTGTCAGTAGCTATGTCTTTGAGTGGGACAGCTTCTGGTCATCGGGAAAAACGATATATTATTTTTAAACAGCAACAAAATCCTTGCGACACTGACATAACGACAATATCAATGTGAATATGACAAAAAGGTTGATTAGGAACAGGAATATGTTGAGGTGTATTCTTAATGTGTCTGTATACCTTACTTCTTTGACAAGCCAAACATGATCGTGTCCATTCTAAAAGTTTTTTGTTCATACTCATAGCGGTTACTGATAAGTTTCTTTGTAGCTCATCCACTAGAATGAGAAAGTCCATGATAATATTCAAATACTGTCCTACGTAAATTCTTTGGGATGTATGGTCTTGCATATGGAGTAGAAACATCGCAATAAACTGTTTCTTTTGAATTTGGTTCGACTTTCAGTGCTTGTAACTGCAAAAGATGTTGTAATTCTTTATTAGTTTCTTGCTCTAAAGATAGTTCGGCACTTGTAAATAAGATTGGAGTTTGGACGACTTCTATGCGTGCAAAAGCGTCAGGGACAATGTTGGATTCACCAGAAACATAAACTATTTTTGTTGTGCGTTGCGAAATGAAGTCTAGCTGTCGGAGTTGACGTGACGATGCTTTATCAGATTTTTTATTGAAGCAGTGGACAAGTGACTTGTGGTCAGTTTTGTTAATAAGGTCTCTTCCCTAAATAAGGTGTCTGAAGAACTTGATGGCTCGAAAACTTGCAAGTAGTTGTCGATCATACACGCTGTAGTTTTTTTCTGTGCTACTAAGCTTTTTGTAGAAAAATCCTAGCGGTTGACTTTGACCATCATCAAGTTGATGAAGTGGCGCATTTAAAAATCGAAGAAATCATATCGCAAGATCAGTGACGTGTTGAGTTGAGGATGTGCAATTTAAAGAGCATCTTTCATCAGATTTTTGCATCTTTCAAAAGCTTCGTCTGCTTCAGAATTCCATTTAACAAGTCTCTTATCCTTTTTGCGTGCTCCTTTCGTGAGTTCAACAAGAGGTGCTTGTATTTCGGCTGCATTCGGTAAACATGTTCGGTAAAAATTCCATGAACCAATAAATCTCCTTAGTGCGTCTATGGTTTTTGGCTTAGGATAGTCCAAAATGGCTTGTACTCGTTCTGTAGGTGGCTTGATTCCATTGGTTTTGACAATGTAACTGAAATATTTTACTTCCGTTTGACCAAAGAAACACTTGGCAACGTTGATCATTAACCAACATTTTTTAGTCTGTCAAAAACGATACTTAGGTGAAATTTATGTTAATTTCTTTCAATCGAGGAAATAAGTATTTATAAAGTTGAAATGTCTGTTGTTAGATTGCTGTGTTCCAATGCTATTTATCCGCACAGAGATGGGAAAGCCAAAAGGGCATTAAGTTGTAAGTAAGTGAAAGAAAGACCTTGGTAGTTTTGTTGCAAATATCTCGCGTTATAGCGATGGGATTTGAAAATTCTTGGAAGTGTTACAAAGGGGGAGATTATAGCAAAAAGGTTGTATTATGTTTGACCCAGCTGCGCAGCTCGAGTTAAAAGGCTATAGTCGTTTATATTTTTACGGTAAATAATATTATTATTATATGGTTTAAAATGACCAAAATGTGGGCTCTTTTGAAGACAAAGTCGAGAATAATTTACACCCCTGTTTATCAATAATTTCAAAAATAACATGTTTACGTAAAGCTTACTAAAGATCTAATTTTATACGGTCAAATGTCTTTACAACCGTCTGGTTCCACTGCGAATTGACAATGACGGACTGGTATGTTAACGTTACTGATCAAATTGGAAGCTTTTATGGAAGCAAAGTAAAGTATACAAAAATAAGTATACTCGAGATAACCTGAACTCGTTTCTCACAAATTTAGCATGATAATGTTTTATGTATCCAAAAAACACAGTTGTATATGCAGATTTGGTCTTACACATTTATGCTGTATTTTTATGAAGATCAACTGACTTTTGACAAAAACATTTCTCTTTTTTGCAATAAGAACATACATAGTCCTTGAATGTTTGCTTGTACGTCCTTCTTCACCGCAATAGCCTCTTTTTTCACCTTTAGAAGACATATTTTTTTTTGAAGTTAAAGGTAAATTATGTGTTTGTGAATCCTCTGATAAATATTTTCTCTCCAGTGCTTAACGGCCCAATTACATCGTTAAACCGGCAACGCTGTTGGGTCCATTTATTAGGCAATTCTTTTTCCGCATGTTTCTCGGAAACGGGACTTCCAAATGGCCTGAAATTTTGCCTAAATTGTTTATTGGACTATGTTTTTCCATCAAATCTTGGTACTTTTTTAAAATTTTGTTTATTTTTTGAAAAAAACTGTTTTAACTTTTGTGGTGTTTCAAAATTGGCGCGCCCATATTACGTCAGAAACACCCTTTATAGAGACCTGTAAAACTAAATTGGAAATACTTGTAATTTTCCAAATAATGGACACCTAATTTCAAAAACCCTCTAGATTGTATTAATAAGCTTTGTAATCCTCTTCCTCTAATAAAAAACAAATTGAGTATTATTTTCCTCTAAAGCTAAAACATGCGGAAATGTAAAAACATGGACTATACTGGTTACCTATCAATATTAGCTATATGCCTAGCATCAAAAAGTACCTAAATGGTTATATTATAGATACCGCCACCATCAAAATTAACCACCCACGTCTTTTTTTTGTGAGCTTACCCTAGGCATAGTTTCTGGTGTTCTCCTTTCCTAAATGTATTCGGCTAAGAGAGATCCAGCATATATACCTAGGTAACACCCCTTACCAGGAAAAAAGTTTAGGCCATGCAAACATCGAAATTGGTCGACTCACTGTATTTGCAACTAACCAATGTCAGTGTGTCTGCCTGACATTCTTCATAACCTTAGTTTTGTCGTTTTGTTTTGGAGTTCGTCGACCTGGTTTTTGTGTTTTATTTAATAATTTTTCCTTTGGTGTAAAGCTACTTTTTAGAACCCTTAAGTGGTCTGTGTGTATTTGTAGAATATGACTTGTGCACTGAAAAATTGTAAATCGATAAGGAGGCTGACGGAGGACGTCAACATTTCTTTTCACAAGTAAGTTTAAGGGTCAGTTTATGCTCGCTACTTAGATCAAGCTAAGACATTCTTTGCGGATTTTTTACAGGGTAATTAAACAAACTGCAAACTTTGTACTGCTTGTTGATCTAAGATACAAGCATAAATTGATCTTAAAGCTGGATTCATTGTTCCGTAAATTAAGCAGAAGAAGTAAGATGCAAAGAAAAATAAACTACATACTATACATGCATTTGTTAATAGTTCACAGCTTAGCTTACAGTAAGAAATTAATAATTTTTATATCTTACTTCTTAGGTACTTTATGGAACCATGACTGGACCTTTAAGGCCCCATTACCTTAAGTTTTAATGTGTTAATCCCATCGAGTACCAAGTAGAGTACCTAATTCATAAATATGTGATGTGCCTAAATACAAGGTCTTTTGTATCACCGTTACAAACTCGATGTTGCTGTTCATGGTGACAGGAACAATAACATTATTTTTAGAAATGGTGGTAAGTTGTCATGTATGAAATAGGTAGGCAATGCCAATACCCCCAAAATTATTTTATTTTTGTAAAAAATGTAAAAATTGGTGAAGAAAATGAGTGTAAAGTTGCCTGCGTACAAGGGTAATTTCACTGGCAGGTATATATGTACATTTTGGTGCACATTAACTTGATTTTTTTTACATTATTTTAAATATTTTTCTGTTTTTTCTCTTAGTTTTCATTCTAGTTTCAAAAAAAATCCTTATTTTTTTTCCTTTGTTTCACATTTTCTAAAAACATGCGAACTCTTCAAAAAAAAGTGAAATCCCCCTCGGTTGCCTGATACAATAAGTATTTTGTTTTTTATTTGTGCTCTAAATGTTGTGGGTTCACTTAACCATACTTTGTGCGCAGCAAACTTATTTTTTGGCAACAAAGTGCAACTAGAAGCAAGGACATTTCATTTACTTTTACATTAATAGTTTAGGTGCACAAAAAAATGCTGGACAATTTGAATTTTCTGGTTTAGGAAAACATACTTATAAAAAAATATAATAAATACAAGAAAAACATTTTTTTTTTAAAGCATGCATACCCAGTTAGTTTTGGTAGTTTTTTTTTGTATATCTAGTGTCAGACTGATATTTGACAAGTAAATGTTTCCATACAGGCACTGCAAATTAAGTAATTAGAGGAAATAAATATAATTATACAAACCAAACAGTTTAAAATTGCTAAATTTTAAATAAAATATATGTGTAGGTACCTACCTAGCTAATACACAGCGATAAACTGATACATTAATTTGGTTTTTTTTATCAATTTTTAGTATGTTTGTATTTATCATGAAAAATAATGTCCTTTCCACCAAAAAATGTAACATTGGTTTTGTAATTAAACAATTACAAAATATCTTGTGAATAATTCAATAACAAAAGGTTTCACATTTTTTTAGGATTCCAAACTAAGGTCCGATATCCAAAATATGGCGTCAGGCACTTCAAGTGAATCCTGAAGAGTAGCAAAGGAACAGGAACAAATTAGTGTGCTCCACGCATTTTAAAGTTGAAGACTTCTTATCAGATAAATAGAAGAGAAAGATGCCTAAATTTAATGCTGTGCCATCCTTACTTTTGGACATAGAAATTCAATATTTAAGTCTGCATAGTACCAGCATCAGTGATATATCACAAAACTCAACTTTGATGAGTTCAGATGCAAGCATAAGTCAAGTTTCACAGAATGCACCTATAGCTGTTTCATCTGCGTCTTCATCAGGGAGCATTTCTAAGGAAAAGACATTGAAAAGAATTGTAAGAAAAAGAAAGTAATTTTTGCTCTCTGATATTTGTTATGATATAGAAAACCACATTTTTTAAACTAATTTTACTGTTAGTATTTTTACTATTTTTACCTAATTTTTATGTTACTGCTACCTTACTTAAAATTCAGTTTTTATTTATTTACTTTAGTTTTTTCCTGTCAAGAGTTTCCTGTTCAAAATGTTTGATTTTTTAACTGCAATATTCCGCTTTATTTTGCTTTAAACTTTTTTCAGATTAAATCAAGAAATTCAAAGCAGCTATACATCAACCAGCAGCAGTGATACCAAGAGGAAGAAGCTGGTATTTATTAAAACCATTCACAGTTACAGGTTAGTATGCTGCACTGTCATATTTATTCTGAAACTTACATTTTTGATAAAGCCAAAGATGATAATGGGACAGTATTTATAAGTTACTAGAAAACCAACAAAGGTAAACCACAAACCTGATCTATTATTTGTATTTTTTGGAATTAAGAAAAACACCACCTTTTAAAAATTTTAAATTTAAAAAAATAGGAGTATTTCATTTAAAATATAAAAGTTAATGTCATAATTTGATATTTGAGATGATATTTGCAAGTTTTCAAGTATATAAATTGACAGAGTAAAGAATATTTTGCAACCTATTTAAATTTTTAATCTAGTTTACATAAAAATGAATGGAAATTAGTTAAGAACAAAAATGTAATAAAAAAGAACAAATTTCATCTGAATCTTGATTCTCAAAACCAAACTGCAAACGCTAACCGGAACTACATTATTAACCAAAGGTGTACCAGGATGCTTTTGGTTGATTTTTTGTCATTTTGTTACCTTTATTTTTATTCTGTGTAGGCACCCTTAAGCAATACTTACATAAGTCATACCATTAGTTTAAAGTGGTTTTGGTTTGTTTTTGTCTTGTGGCTGTAATTAGTGTGTGTGGTTATCTTTTAAGTTAACAGCACAACAAAAAATGGCTCTGCACAGAATAAACATAACTATAACAGAGATGCAACAAAATAAAAGTGCTCTTGCATCATTATTAAAGTTAACAACATGACAGGGCCTTACTACAGCAGGCAGAATAAGGCTGAACATGAACAGAGTAGCCAAACAACCAACAAAAATCACCCTACTGGTATCAATACAGATGCCCCTTAATTTTATTTATTCAAAATATTATATTTTTTGTTAATTTTGTTTTTTTTGTTAATTTTTTAGATACACAAAAAGCGAGGAAGAAATAATGAAAAAATCAACATACGAAGAGCGGTGAAGCTTATCGATCATCTCGTAATATTTTGGTATAAAAAGGTTGGTTTTCATAATTTTATAATTTATACCAAAGTTTTTAGTTTGGTAAAGTCCCCATTTTTCGTTAATAATATCATGGACATAGGTAGGTATTCTTTGCTCTTATAAATGTGTCCACTTTTATCTAACATTGCTGTAACATTCCACAAATTTTAATAACTGTCAAGAGAAACATAGGAACTATGTTTACACCTTGGTTTAGACTTGTGCTCAAAAAAAGTAATATACATGTCATGTTAAGAATTGTTATTCGAAGGTGAATGTAACTTCCATTGACAATTTTTTTTAACTCTGTTTTTCAATGTCCCGACTGCTTATGTCTCTGCAATTGTCAGTACGTGATGATAATGGCAGATACATACATAACCTATCAAAACATAGTGAAAAAGTAAAAAACAATGGAAGTTTAAAACTCTAGTTTACTCTTATGTCAAGAATTATCATGATTTTACTTTTTTGTCATTGTGAACCTTTTTTTTTAGCACAGTTGTATATGAATGATTCCACCAAAAATGTGCATTAGTCCCTAAGGGCCAAAAGCCAAAAAATAAATAAAAATACGGTTTTTAATTTAAAATTTTATTGAGAACAATGTTATTTCTTAAAGCTTTTACAAAAAGTATAGGAATTTGTTATTTTTATCCCGCAAACGTCATTCCCATGTCATGTCCCCAACGCAAAATTGTAATAGAAAATGCACCTTAGCAAAATTTAATAGTGGTTTAAAAAGTTATTTTTCAGTAAACCAATAATAATAAAATACTTTAGCTTTTTATCCTGACTAAAAAAAAATTAATTATATAAAATAATTTTGACTCTGTCCCTCTTTAAATTCTGTCCCTGGGTATTTACGCGCTCAAGCTCACGCGGCGTTTATCCTTGAAAAAAAGTGGTGGGAAGGTTCATTGATAACGTTGACCACTGCAGAAGAGCTTGCCTTGAGCGCGTTTATTCGTGTCTAAGCATACCACAGACACCACCAAGCTTGCTTTATGTTAACTCTAGAAACAAGAGCCGAGAGATGCTTATGTTTTGGTCAAATATGAACACAAAATTCACAAAAAAAACAGCAACTTATCTATATGTAGCAATATGCCAAAATTACATTGACTTGATTGATTGAGATGTAAAAGTCACATTTCTAAGGGTTTGTGAAAATTCTGATAATGAAGATAGTGATATTCAACTTTTTAAACTTAATGAAACAAATATAATTTCAAAAGGAAACAGGATTTACTATAAGTTTGACAAAAAAGCCTAAATAGCCAGTATTTTTTATAATTTGAGTTATTAAAATAAATAAGTTAACAATAAGTAGTTGTTCAGTTTAGTCCATGTTCAGTCAACTTATTTTTGTGTAAATAAAACTTAAAAACCGAATTGTGCATCATTATCATGTTAAAAAAATAATTCCCGTGTCATTGCCATGTTAAGCTTCATTCCCGTGTGGAGTCGTTTTAAAAAAATCTAAAAATCTCCCTAAATATGTGATTATTAATAGGTTTTTCTAGTGCACCTTCAAATATAATGACTTTAGATTACTTTTCGGTTTTTTAACAATAACAATGCACACTTTTGGTGGAATAACACATATACTTGTTTAATAAATTGTAATGATTTAATTATTAATTTAATTTAATTAAATCTTTTGTGTACATGTCAATGAAACATTAAGTTCTCTAGTGTGGAATGAGCGACGGTGACGGTTTGCCATTTTTTTAGGGTTATCATGAACGAAATTTTAAGAAACAAAATCTTGACGCAGTTGGTTAGTAAACATGTTCAGATTATGGTTAGACAAGAGGCCCACCACTCTAGCTTTGCTGCTATGAGGTATTTTATATTTGTTATTGCATGTATTTTTTTTTATTTTCTTCTCAAGGAGGGGGAGTAAAGTTATAGCAAAAAAGTTGCATGGCCCTTTTTAAATACATTACCAATAGTCGAAATTCTCCCTGGGGGGCCGGCACAAATAAGTTTCGAGATAAAATATATACCTGAACTCTGACTGATATTTTTTACTGGACTTTACTTATTCAAAATTACAAACATTGGCCATGAAGGCCGCTGGTTGTACATAATATAAAAAATAATCACAGAAATACAAATTCAATAATCAAATATAAATCTAAAATTAAAAAAAAAATATAGCCTTAGCACCTAAGTGCTTTTTCTTGAATAAGGGAGACCGGGGAGCCCGTCCTCAAAAATAAACATCTGCGAACCCCCTGGTATGTTTTATAGCCCCAATACATATCCTTGGATAATACCAAGTGGAGAAAGGTCCCTAAGTTTTTCCTGTGAACTATATTTTTTCTTTTTTAGGTGTATTCCTGCAACAATTTAAAAAGCTCACGAGTAGTTGCCGTCCAAAAAAATTAATGACAACTGAAATACTGCTGGATAATCAGTCATCATAAGAGCCAACACTTATAGAACAGCAGTGTCCTTTTTTCACAAAAGGCTGCCTCACTGGACAAAAAAGGTTCACACAAATTCAGGAGGAAAAAAAAGTTTGTATCTTGATTGATTTATGTAATAATTATTATTAAAGCTTATGTTGGTGTTATTATTTATTGCTCTGTTTTAACTTGCATGTAACTATAGTATGTTAGTAAATAATTACCATCCAACGAAGTACCTTATCCAGGCTTTATTAATTTTCTTTTTGCTATTGAATTGTTTTTCTATAAACATAGTCAAACAAAAAACTATTCTTTAGACAAAACACATTTTACATAAGGCTTAAACATTTTTTATTTCATAAAATAATGGAAATATAGGATAGGTAATCAAATACTATATTTATTCCTGACATTTTCTTATATTCTATGTGTTCCCGGAAGAGTCCTTACAGGAACTTGCTTTTTAAACTTTTTCATAAAACAAAAATGCAAAACTAGTAGGGTGAGGTAAGGTAAATTTGTGGCATAGGTAAATTAGTGATACAGTTTTGGCAACCTACCCAGTGATTTTGGTGGCTGATTTCTCAAGTAGTAGATAATTGCTGGGACATACGTCACGTCCCTAGTACGCACAAGGACGTACTATGTACGTATCGGGGACATACATTTTCCAACGCTTTGTACGTACTATATACGTCCTATGTACGTACATTTCAGGTATATATAATTTAGGTCCTACGTGGGATCAAAACCGAACGTGTACGTGGGCTTGGGTCAGGCAAGGATATTTCACCGATAATTTAAAAAAAAAGTGTTGGAGATTCCGAGAATTGAACCCGAGTCTCCCGGCTGAGACCCAGATACTCTACCACTAGACCAACACCTATACGTAAGAAACTGCTAAGATTGTGACATATACTTTATAAAGGTTTTTACATCTCGCTCTTATACGTGTATTTATGTACATATTTGTATGTACTACTTACACGTTTGTACGAACATATATATTACGTTCGTAATTGGTCCCGGAACGTAGCGACGTAAAATGTACGTCCCTGGGATGAAGTGTGCTGTATGATGTGGTAATGAGGCGACTAACTTAGGCGCTGCCTCCAGGATAAATTTATTAAAGATTTTTTGTGAATCTCCTTTGATGTGACATGATTTTTCTTTATAGGGCCCTTGCCCCTAATTTCCCCTACAATCTGCCAAATACATTTTTAAAAAGTGAAAAAGAGACACCATAACTAGCACTTAGAACTTAAGTGGAAGTTGAGAAACTGGCCATTTGACTAGTTGTCACTGCTCTCAATTCGATCACCTAGGTGATAAATAAACAATCCCCCATAGGGTCACTGGATCGTGAGACCTGCGGTCCCAGTCGCAGGTTTTAGGATCCAGTGACCCTAATCCCCAATGATTCGCGGCGCAATCTGTGAACAGGAGAATACAGTAAAGAAACCAGAGATAGATAATGAGTGGTAGATGACGTATTGAAATCGATTGACAAGTTTATATTATCTCTGGATTGTTCTTGCGCCCTTAAATTGGACTAAAACAACAAAAACCATATTTAAACTGTACAGGGTTCGAGGGGCCTCTATAGCTTTGGGCGTTTGCAGCATAGTTAGCCCAAAACTCATATACGTGTTACGGACTCGATTTTCAAGAGAAGTCGAAAACTAAAAGCCGCATTGCGATATGTCAAAGCGTTTCTGAGATACAGGGTGATTCTCAAAAATGTGCGATTTTAAAGGCCTTCTACAATTTTTTTATTTGTAAAGATAGAGATTTTCATTAAAAACATTTTTTGAAGTTTTTTTAAAGACAAATCTACCTGTTTCACCGATTTTCTATTAAAGCTTTTAGTTCCCGAGATATCGCATAAAGTTATATTTCTTTAAATTTCCTGTCGAACGATGTGCCATACACTTATCTTTATTAAATAGTTTAAAAGATATTTGCATATTTTGATATTTACCATAGTAGGTGTAACGGTTCAATATTTCCTTAACAATATCCCTTAGAAAAAAAATAATTCTTCAAAACACCCTTCTAATACCCTGGCAAAATCTTTAAGTCAATCATCTTTACTATATGTCTGAGCAATTTATTTATTCTATATCCTACTATTTTATGGCGAATGCGCTGGAAAAACAATATTTACTGTTGGACTGAGGTTGAATTACCCTAGAATTATGATTATTTTATGTGGAGGCATTTTACTCTGTTTAACTTTTTTTCAAAACAAAGCAAACCTCAATATTTCAAATAAAACACCATTGAACCCTTTCTAATAAACCAATAAATTTAATTACTGTGGCAAATCATGTGTTTTCCAAAAATAACATTACAACATCCATCTTTCTTTTATATTAACTAATGATATACAGTCTACAGTTCAATGAAACTTTGTATTCTTCTTCTATGATTTAACCAGTCCAAGAAAGGTTGCTCTGGCTCTGCAGTAACCTGAAACAAGAAAAAATAACATAATTTTACATAACTTAACACCAAAACGGTCTTTCTAGCGCATAGTTTAAACCGCCAACTTACTAGATTAGTAAGCCTTTGTTTTTTTTATTGATTATGTCAAATTCTCCTTCCGTCAACTACTTAACACCCGAAAATAAAGTAGATAATAAAGGTTAGTTTTATAAACCGTGTCAAACAAAGAGAGACTTAGCGGTCTTATACTTACTAGAAACTAGTGTCGGTTCATTTGTTGAGTGGTAGATTCTTGTCACTAGTGATGTGTCGGTGGTTGGCAGTTTCTGTTACTGATCGGTCCCCAATTTGCACATGTCAGGCTTTAGGGGGTCCAATAAGTCCTAAAAATAACAGGATCAAGGTTGTCACCAATCATATGGTATTGATATTACAAAATTACTCTACCTTTGTCGTCAGTTGACACAACACTCACCTGTTGGTTTTATTTTGGTTTCAAGTATGCGTGAATTCCTTAAAGGGCATTGCCCAACTTCGTACAGCCTAGCCATGTCAAGTATGGACCGTCTTGCTTGTCTCTGTGTGCATTGTTGGTCTGTAGGGTCCATAGTTCCTGTGGTTTATACGATAGGCTGTGCAGACTTTAACAGGTTAAATTTTGATAGATATTCAGTTTATTTATTCAAACGAGGCGATCATCTGTCCTCATACGACTCGAGACTGGCCTAAAAGTATAAGAAATTCGAAATAAAGGAGGTTTATAGTCGTTCTAAAGAGGTAAACAAACAGTAAGGATCCGTATGTTGCCTACATGGAAGGAAACTGTGACTCACCTGGATTATTTAGGAAGGCTTGGAGTGCCGGAAAGTGGTCTTTTTCTTGGCGAAAATCCGTGTTTTTCTTTAGGCATTTTATGGTTTTTCAAAATTAAATTCGACCGCCAGCTGACTGTGACGTTTGGGACGACGTTGCCAGATTGTCATAGGCGAAATCCTGGGAGTATACAGTGACTAACTTCACGTCACCTTACTGTGATTTAAAGTTGCACATTACGTTACTGCTGAGTCGTTTTCGAGAAAACCAAGTGTCTACACTTATTGTTTATTGGTTCTCCCAAAAAGATAAAGTCCATTTCTTGCTCACTACTGCAACCAATGCCTTGTTGTTAACTTCTGTTCGTCACGTGATCTCTCCCTATCCCGCTGATTCAGAAGGAAATATAACAACACCGCTTCGTTGTCTTTGTCTGTCTTAGGTTGATGAATAGAGGCTTCCGACTTGAACCTGTCGCATTCGAAAAGTAGAATTTGGACCCCAGCTCCTGTCGATTTTTGCCCATATCAGAAAGATCGCCCAATTGTAATGCGTTTTCAGCAGCATCACCTAATATGGTAATCAGGATAAGCGATTTTCGACTGTGGTTTTCGCGCCTCTGAGGTTTGTGACCAATCGTTTGCCCGCAGGAAGCTTCTTTTTAGCGTCTGAGATTTCCTGGAGGGAAGGAAACACTTCTTTTCCGGCACCGTTTTGAGTGCCACGTTTAAATTTTCTTTTCCAAGAATACCGAAAAGAAGTCGTGCCCGTGGCGACCTTTGCAACCTGAAATCGTCGTAGACGTATCCGCAGAGGTCCCATAAAAAGAAGAAAGTCTTCGTGGAAGTGCCCGTTGCCTGTGTTTGGCGTTTGAGGTGGCGATTTTCGAGGATTTCTTTTTGACCGTATAGGATACGGAAAATGGCCGGCTAGACCGTGGCTTATCAGCCGATCGATGGTAATTATATTCGATTTTTTTTAAGCGTTTTCCCTCCAGTTTATTTCAATATTGACTATTTTTGATTCTGTATTTTTCTTTGTGCTACAGATTGAGGAGGCCTCACGTCAACTCCCTGGGAGGTATTAGGTTACCTGCCATGCGGAATGTCGCCCTCAGGATGATTTGAGGTAAATATTTGCTGCGTGTGTACCGTGATTATTTTTGCCCTTGTAAGAAATTAGACTGTTTTCTGTCGTTTTAAGTAATTTTTAGTTTTATCGTCCGTGGCACCCACTATACAATAGAGTGTGGACTTATATGTTTTTTTATGCTTTTTTGGCGTATGTACTTTGAGTGTTGCCCCTCAGGCATGCCCCGTACAATAAGTAAACAGTAGTTTTTGTGTGTTACTGTTTTACTTCTTATTTTTTTTTTCTGTGTAAAATACATGTCCGTTATTAGAAATTAGTTATAAATGATACGTTAAGGTGTTCTCCCTTGTTCTAGAAGGATGTTTTTATATCTGTCTAGGGTGCTTGGTTCCGGTGCACAGCCATGGGTGGTCCTAGTGCCGACTCTCAACACCATACATTCGACTTTCCGTCCTAAGTGCTGCTTTGCCCTGGCCTGAGATGCCTAGTCCAGTCATGAGTCCTGTGTATCTGTTCCAGGGATGTTTAGCCCTGTCATCGGCTAGCTATGTGGAAACAGATAAGAAATATTTCCCTGTCCAAACATTTTCTCTTTAAAAACCTTCAAAAAAAAAACTCATAAAATTTTATCAAAACTCATCAAAACAAGCTTCAACTTCATTTTTTTAATATGAGAACCATTTCAACTTTTTCATCTTTGATAAAAGAACTTTCCCTCATTGAAATTAAACATAAAAACAAGAGGAAATACCCCTAAAATGTTAGTTTTTAAAAAAATAATATTTTATTTGTTAAAATTTACATTTATTGTTTTACACTATTTTCCAAAAATATATTTTGAGACTGTATAACCTGGTGTTTCATTGCTGAGTGCCCCACAACCGTGTGCTTACTCAAGTTGGCAAGAATGCCAGGCTCGATAGGACCCAAAGTATAGGAAGTTGTCATCTCTTCTATTTTGTGTTTATTTTTAACGTAACACTGGCTGCCCACGTGGTTCTCTGTTCTTTGGAGTAGGTGTACTTTTCTTTTTTTGGTTTTTTTAAAAAAAAAAAAGTTTTTGGTTCTTGGGTTGCCTTGGCAATGAAATACCATGGTACTTTGGCTTCAAGAGAGAAGATAGGTTGCAGTAGAGTACTACAAGGCTGTATAGAGGTAGGTTCTTTCCTGTTGTACTCCTAAGCGAGTGATTTTATAGCGTTCTCTTTTTTCTTTTGCTTTGAGAAAGCGAAGGGGGGGTTTACATTTGCAATTTTTTTTAATGGTATTTTTCTTTAAGAGCAAGCCAGTCATTTTAAAAATTAATGTAAATTTTTTTTTGGGGTGAATTTCAATTTTTTTTCCTTTGCCGAGTGGGGTAGTTTAAAAAAAAAAAAAAAATTTCTTACCGAACAACGTAATATATAAATTCAAAGTTTGTTTTTTCCTCACCGAGTGAAGTATATTAAAGACATTTTTTTTTTCTCTGACCGATTAAAGTAAATTCAAGAATTATTTTTTTTGTCTTACCGAGTGAAGTAAATTAATTTTTTTTCCTTACCAAGCAAAATAAATCCCAAAAATAATTTTTTACCGAGTAAAGCAAATTCAAAAATGTTTTCTCACTGAGCAAAATAAATTCAAAAATAATTTTTTTCAAATCATAGCCCAACCAATTTTTTTCTTCTCGCAAAGCATAGTAAATTGATTTTTTTTTCAGGAAAAGAATGTTTTTTAAAAACAAAATTTTTTTTGTTCACAAACCATAGTAAATCAAATCAGAATTTTTCTAAA
This sequence comes from Oxystoma pomonae, assembly GCA_963921995.1. Classification (NCBI taxonomy): domain Eukaryota; kingdom Metazoa; phylum Arthropoda; class Insecta; order Coleoptera; family Brentidae; genus Oxystoma; species Oxystoma pomonae. The sequence continues at coordinate 73,142,048 of OY998167.1, read as the reverse complement.
AAGTATTTTTTTCAAAGCAAAGTAAATAAATGTTTTTCTTTCTCAAAGCATAATGAAACGAAATATATTTTTTTAAAGCAAAGAAAATCCCAAACTTTTGTTTTTTTTTCAATGTTTATTAAATTGAAATATTTTTTAAAGCATCATCAATCAGATATATTTTGTTGTTAAATCAGGAATATGTATTTTTTTCTCTCTTTTCAAATCATGGTAAATCCAAAGAAAGTCTTAATAGTAAATCAAAAATATATTTTTAAAAATTTTTACACCTTGCTTGTTTCCACAATAATTTCTCTCTTATATAAGGGTGTTGATGTGTCAAAGTCTTCGAAGTCTAGGTCGGCTAGATATATATCCGGAAAAGAATTTGTAAACGAATAAGTGTATTGTTAGTTTAAGTTAGTTGTTTGTCATTTTTTTTACAAGCGGCAATTATTTTTTTTAAGCAGCGTTTACCCTGAAACTAGTTTCTGGTAGTTTTTTGCTGTCACAGTAAACAGCGACTAAATTGAGTCCCCTTTTCTCTGTGTTTTTCTTATTTAAATTATTTTTGCGCCTCTTACAAAAACAAGTGTTTTTTTGGCAAGTTTTTTTTGTCACTTTTTCCCTGAACCGAAACCGTTACACTTCATAGCCTGACCTTTTTGAGGTTGAAAGGCAGGATATTTGTTTGATTTGGTGTTGGTGCGTTGGTGCTTCAGGAAAATATGGAGGTGAATCGTTTACTTAGTGATGAGATCACATACGAGCTGGAAAGCCGAGGAGTGGAAATCAAAAACTTTGCAGCTCGGGATAAAAGGGCACAGCTGAGGGCTGTTTTTGCTGAAGAAAGGTCTGGAAACACCAGAGCTCGTGTTTGTTTTGATCCTATTCGAGAGTTAGCTATTTGTCGAGCAAAGTTGGATGAGTTTGGTGAGAGTATACAGGAATTTGACAAGAACAACAGAGATAATGAATTTAAGAGAATTCACACAAGATTATTTCATGTTCGGGGAAGGATAAATTTAATTCACCCAGATACCGAAGAGGAAGCGAGACGAAAAGATAGTTTGAGGGACTTGTGTTGTGGATTGTTGAGAGCATTGGAAGGCGTTTACAACATAGCAACCTTGGGCCTAGCTGGTAGTGCACAGGACTTTTTGGGTGATCTGCTTGAAAATCTTTCCGAGGAATCTTCCGGGATACCAACAGAAGAGCATAGTTCACATTCTGAAGTTGTCAGTCATCCAGCTACCACAGCTTCTGATGAACCAATGATAGACCTTGGAGTCGGTTTACCGACTGAAGCACAGCTACAGTTAACTAACAGCAACTCAGCTTCACAGCCATACCACCAAAATACCGGTTTTTCACACTCAGCTACTGCTGGTAACTCAGCTATACCACCAAGCAACCCAAATAATGGTTCTTGCTACTCAGCTACAGCTACCAACAACTCATCTACACAACAAAATCAGCTAATTAATGGTTCTTCACACCCAAATACTCAATCCAGCTACTCAGCTACAGCTACAAACAACTCAGCTACCCAATCAAATGTACCAAGAACTAACTTTTTGAGCTTAGCTAACCATAATAACGCCGCTACTCAGCACAGCTACTCAGCTACAGCTACCAAAAACTCAGCTACACAACAAAATTAACCAATTAATGGTTTTTCACAATCATATAGTCAACATAGCTACTCAGCTACAGCTACAACAAACGCAGCTACAGCTACCAACAACTCAGCTGCACGACAAAACCATCAAATTATTGTTTCTTCATGCCCAGCTATTAGAAACAACTCAGCTACACAGTCAGCTACTCACCCACAAGCTTTGCAGGGATCAGCTTTACCTGCTGAAAGTGAGCGATCTCATAACAACACCAACCCTTTTCTTTGTGATTCTCCTGAGCCCCAGAATGTTGATGAAGTCTTACCTCCAGCACAGAACAGGAATATTGAGTTTGGTAATTTTAATGAGCAACCAAGGAATATTCCGGAAATCTCACAGCCTCTACCCAGTGCTGGTTATTCTCAAAGGTTTCAATTTCAAGATCCTTTTCGAGCAGTTGAAATTCCTCGTGACCCCTATAGGCCCCTTCAACCAAATCCATCTGTGGAGCGTAGACGAGTTAGTTTTCAGTACCCTCCTGATTATAGTGCTGCCCCTGCATCCGATTATAGATTTTATCCTGCTGGTCCTGCTGTTTCTTCGATGAGACCTGAGTGTTTTTCTCAACCCCATGTTTCAGACTTTTCACCGATCAGTCGTCCTTCAGTTTTGGAGTCTCGTGGTCCATTGATCGAAACCCTATCCACTGAAAGAGCTAGGTTCAGTACGGAACCTCATCATTATTCCCACTCTTTACCACAGAGGCATACCGAAGACATACCTCACCGAAGAGAATACCAGCCAGTCCCTGATTTTTTGCAACACCGAAGGACAGAGCCACCTCAAGTGCCTTTGGCTAACTCTAACTTGTCCCATGTTTTGATGAACCCAACGGTATCTCAACTTAACAGCTTTGAGAAGTGGAACCTTTGCTATGATGGACATTCAAGCCTAAACTCATTTTTGGATAGTCTGGAAGATAAATGTCTTTCCAGAAATATTTCCAAGGAGCAACTGATAGCTTCAGGAGCTATGGGAGAATTTCTGAAAGGAGATGCAATGGATTGGTATAGGGTCCGAAGAGACACTTTTCGTGACTGGAACGATTTTGAAGCTCAGTTGAGGAGAACATTTCTTCCTCATGATCATGAGGCAGCCTTGCGAAGGGAAATCCCTAAACGTACTCAAGGTTCAGATGAACGCTTTGGTCTGTATGTAACCCGCATGCAAAGTTTGTTTCGTCAACTTAGACCACCGTTACCTATGAGTGAGCAAGTGGCCCTGATCAGAAGGAACATGTTACCTCCTTTACAACGAGCCCTTGTATTGCAAAATATTGAGAGCATTGACCACCTCATCGAATTAGGAAGTGAAGTAGAAGAGACCATGTACCGAACAGAAAAATTTGCTCCACCACCTAACTCCACGAATTTTCCCGAACCTAACTTAGCTTATAAGCGCACCTCCCAACGAAGCACTGTGCACACTGTTGACACGCCGTCACGTAACCAATCCAGGAAAATAGTCTGTTGGCATTGCAGAGCTAAAGGTCATACTAGAGTGAACTGTCCTGAGAAAAAACTGAAATGTTACCGATGTTCCAAGGAGGGTTTTACTACCAGGAACTGTCCAAACTGTTCGAATTCGGGAAACGCCGAACAGGGTCATTAGACCATCGTCTAGTGACCCAATATCAAACTCCCACGGCGGAACAGACTTTTCTCTCTTATGCGTTGTCGCATGCTGCTGGAGACAGGCGGCCGTCCTTGAATGTTGACGTTTTAGGTCATTCTATTTTGGCTCTTTTGGATTCCGGTGCGAGTTCCACGATTGCTGGGGAGTCTGGATGGAGAACTTTCCAGGAACTAGGATTAAAGTTGGATAGGAGTCGTCGGTCCAAATGTGTTGTAGCCAATGGACAGACAGCGAATATTGAGGGAACTGTTGACGTTCCATTTTTACTTATGGGTCGTATCCGTGTTTTACCTGTGATGGTAGTCCCTGATTTCCCCCACCCCTTGATCCTGGGTGTCGATTTTATTATTTCTATGGATATTCTTCCTGATTTGAGACGCAACCAGTGGAGTTTCGTTGATAGTGCAGTTGATTGCGAGGCTATTAGTAAACAACAGTTTTTCGAAGATTTTTTAGATCAGGTCAAGTGTTCTTCAGCTACTGTAGTGAAGACGGAAGAGGTTGGTTCACTATCAGTCCTTACACCTGAACAACAAGTTCAGTTAGATACCCTGTTAAAAGAAAAGTTTGCAGGAATGAAAGATGGCTTGGGGTTTACCTCAGTATATGAGCATGAGATACTCCTGGAACCAGGTACCAAACCCATCAAACAGAGGTATTATCCTGTATCACCTTTGAAGCAGAAGCTAATTGATGAGGAACTCGACAAAATGCTAGAGTTGGATGTCATCGAAAAGTCCAAAAGTGCTTGGTCATCACCGGTCTTACTGGTTCCCAAGTCGGACGGCAAGTTTAGGTTTTGCGTAGACTATAGAGCTTTAAATAAAGCCACAACAAAGGACGCTTACCCGATCCCGTACATCTCCGCCATCTTGGATCGACTGCGCGAGGCAAAATATATAAGTTCCATGGACATACGCTCTGCATATTGGCAGGTAAGTGTCAAAGAATCGTGTAGAGAACTTACAGCTTTCACAGTGCCAGGCAGAGGCCTGTTTCAATTTAAAAGGATGCCATTTGGTCTGACAAATGCGCCTGCTTGTTGGCAGCGACTGATTGACACCGTTATTGGCGTAGATCTCCAACCCTACGTGTTCCAATATTTGGATGACGTCATAATCATTGCTCCATCGTTTTCGACACATCTTCGTATTGTGGGACTTGTCTTGGATCGGTTGCTGGCTGCAGGACTTACTGTGAGTCCCGAAAAGTGCAAATTTTGCCGTCCCAGTCTTAAATTTCTTGGTTTTACGGTTACTGCTAAGGGCCTTCAATGCGATGTTGACAAGGTCGAAGCGATCATTAATGTTCCTGCCCCAACAACAGTGAAAGGTGTCCGAAGTTTTCTCGGCATGGCGAGCTGGTATCGGCGATTCGTTCCCGAGTTTTCCTCAGTAGTCGCTCCCTTGACTCGTCTTACGATGAAAAACGTGGCTTTTCGTTGGACTCCGGAGTGTGAAACCGCTTTTTGCAAGCTTAAGACTGCTTTGGTCTCAGCCCCCATTCTTACATGTCCTGATTTCACAAAGCCATTTACTTTACAAACGGATGCATCCGCATTTGGCATAGGAGCTGTATTAACGCAACAGTTCGACGAAGGCGAAAAGGTGATTTGTTACATATCTAGGTCATTGACAAAACAGGAAAAACAATTTTCGACTACAGAACGTGAGTGTCTAGCTGTTGTATGGGCCACGGAAAAACTCAAACCCTATTTGGAACTTCCCAACTTTACGGTCATAACTGACCATAGCTCTTTGGTGTGGCTACACAATCTGAAAGACCCTTCAGGCAGATTGGCGCGTTGGGCATTAAGGCTACAATCATTTAATTATCAGATTATTTATCGAAAAGGTCGTGACCATGTCGTGCCAGATTTTCTTTCTAGGTCAGACCCTAATGTAGACAGCGTTACCATAGAAAACCAGAAATATGACTTTTCTGATACTAAAGATGCGTGGTATTTAAGGATGAAAAACCTAGTAAACACCTCTCCATTAAAGTATTCTCAGTGGCGTATAGAAAACAAGATATTATACAAATATGTTAAATGTGCCATTCCTGAATTAGCCCAAGGATCTGATTACTGGAAAATTGTCATTCCGAAAGACTATAGATCGAAGATTTTGACAGAGAGTCATGACGATGTCCGCTCTGGTCATTTCGGCATTTTTAAAACGTACAATAGACTGAAAACTAGGTATTACTGGCCCAAGATGCGTTGCGATGTAACCCGCTATGTTAACCGCTGTCAGACTTGTGCGAAGTTTAAAGTTGAGCAGAAAGCGCCAGCAGGTCACATGGGACGCGCTCCAGAACCTACTCAACCATGGCAAGTAATAAGTCTTGATTTTGTCGGTCCACTTCCTCGAAGTTCGAAACAGGGGAATACCCACTTGTTGGTTATAAGCGATTATTTCAGCAAGTACGTAGCAGTTTTTCCTGGTCGTGCTGCTACTGCGAATTTTATTTGTAAGCACTTAGAGAATGATATTATTCTAACCTTCGGAGTTCCGCAATATGTAATATGCGATAACGGCAGCCAGATGAAAAGTAAAGAACTCCAGAGTCTCGCAGAAAAGTATAACTTCAAGCTCTCCTACACAGCTGTTTATCATCCCCAGGCTGACCCGTGCGAACGAGCAAACCGAGTCGTCAAAACTATGATTTCCACTTATGTAGGAGATAACCATCGTCGTTGGGACGCTAATTTGCCAGCGCTCGCGTGTGCGATTCGAACTTCAAAAAGTGAAGCTACTGGGTTTTCGCCATATTATATTAACTTTGGTCGAGAGTATGTTTCCGACGGTCAAGAGTATTTTTATGCCATAAATAAGGATCCTAAACCTGTCATAGAGAAGAGGCTAGATGGCTTCAAAAAGCTTTACCAAGCTGTCATGGTAAATATGAAAAAGTCTTCAGATCGTAATCGTGGTCGTTACAATTTGAGACGTCGAGAAGTGTCATTTATACCGGGAGATCTCGTATGGAGGAAAAATAAAGTTCAATCGAACGCCCTGAATTTCGTTAACGCCAAGTTGTGCCCTAAGTATGTTGGACCGTTTCGTGTCCGGAAAAAGCTAGGTACTGTGACGTATCGGCTTGAGGATTTGGATGGGAAGTTGTGCGTTGGAAATTGGCACGTCCAGGACTTGAAACCGGTGGTCGTTGCAGAAGACGACGACGATAGTCTTGATTTGTAGCGACAGATGCGTATATACAAAAAAGTTCAGTTCTTTTCTTTTTCTATACTTCATAATTTTTTTTCTGGTGGTAACTGGCCTGGATTTTACATCTTTTTCAGGCAGTTGCTGAATCGGGTTAGTGGTGGGTTTCTCTGTATTTGGCGCTAGAACTTGGCAGATTTCCGATTCCAAGGCTCTAGTTAGCTCCATTAAGACTGAACATCAAATGTCTTCTTAAGCTTCTTCCTTCTTGTCCTTTTTTTAGACTTGCGCGTTTGACAGGATCTATAGAGACTCTATGGGGGACAACAAATACGCATATGTTGTTCAAAGTCCTGTCGAAGAAGTTTGAGTTTTTTTTTTCTCTTCGGTGGATAGTATCCCCGACCTTTTTTTCCCTTTTTGTGTGTATTTTGGTATGCCAGGTTGACTTCCGGGCGGTGGCCGGGGGCTGGTCTTCCTTGAGTGCGGGGACGTGGTCCTTTAGACTGTGGTGAGGGCTATTGAACGAGACAGGTGCTGCCCTAGCACCTTGTGCAATTTTAGCCTGCTGGGTCGAACTACCATCGCAGTGTGCCTAATGATGTAGGTTCCGTTAGGTATACGGACGTCTCGGCAGCACCATCACAGTCTGGAGGGTTGCTTTCCGGCGTTCTGGGTTGGTCGGTGCTTTGTCACTCTGGGGAGTCTTCAAGGTATATTAGGGGGGTTCATTTTCTTATTATTTCTTTTTCGGCCTTTCGGTACGGGTCCCTGTTCGGTTTCACCGTCACCGCTTTTGCTTGCCTCCTGATGGTGTGTCAGGATGGATGGGCATCTGACGTGGCCTTATGCGGCGGAGATTTGCATTTGGGGGGTTCGGGCTCTTCGATTGGTAGCTGAGGCGGGCCAATCAACTATGGGGAGTCCGGGCTACTGGTGTTGGGTTCAACCTGGCGGTGGGAGATGAGCAGCAGTAATGGATTTGGGATAACCTGTCAAAATTATATTATTTTGGTTTTATTAGTGGTAGCTACTCATTATAGCTCCACTAGGTAGTGTCGCCTGCAACAAGGGGTGTCACGCGATACTGCTGCGTTACTTAGCTACTTCACAAATTTTAGCTACTTTTTCTTTTCCTCTTCAAGGTTTCAAAGGTTTGACTACGTTTTTTCCTCTTCAAGGTTTCACAGTTTTGAAGGTATTGGTTAAAATACTTTCCTTGCGGGCAGTAAGGTACAGGTGTTGTCGAGGCCGCACAGTTGTCGATTCGCTTCTTGTTTTTTGGTGGGATGCACATGGTATTGGGATCAATCCACAGTAATGGATTTGGAATAACTTGTCAAAAGGATACCCGAAGTTTAATTCAAAGTTAATCGGTGTTCACCTCTGACGGAGGAAAGGGGGAGTGTAACGGTTCAATATTTCCCTAACAATATCCCTTAGAAAAAAAATAATTCTTCAAAACACCCTTCTAATACCCTGGCAAAATCTTTAAGTCAATCATCTTTACTATATGTCTGAGCAATTTATTTATTCTATATCCTACTATTTTATGGCGAATGCGCTGGAAAAACAATATTTACTGTTGGACTGAGGTTGTATTACCCTAGAATTATGATTATTTTATGTGGAGGCATTTTACTCTGTTTAACTTTTTTTCAAAACAAAGCAAACCTCAATATTTCAAATAAAACACCATTGAACCCTTTCTAATAAACCAATAAATTTAATTACTGTGGAAAATCATGTGTTTTCCAAAAATAACATTACAACATCCATCTTTCTTTTATATTAACTAATGATATACAGTCTACAGTTCAATGAAACTTCGTATTTTTCTTCTATGATTTAACCAGTCCAAGAAAGGTTGCTCTGGCTCTGCAGTAACCTGAAACAAGAAAAAATAACATAATTTTACATAACTTAACACCAAAACGGTCTTTCTAGCGCATAGTTTAAACCGCCAACTTACTAGATTAGTAAGCCTTTGTTTTTTTTATTGATTATGTCAAATTCTCCTTCCGTCAACTACTTAACACCCGAAAATAAAGTAGATAATAAAGGTTAGTTTTATAAACCGTGTCAAACAAAGAGAGACTTAGCGGTCTTATACTTACTAGAAACTAGTGTCGGTTCATTTGTTGAGTGGTAGATTCTTGTCACTAGTGATGTGTCGGTGGTTGGCAGTTTCTGTTACTGATCGGTCCCCAATTTGCACATGTCAGGCTTTAGGGGGTCCAATAAGTCCTAAAAATAACAGGACCAAGGTTGTCACCAATCATATGGTATTGATATTACAAAATTACTCTACCTTTGTCGTCAGTTGACACAACACTCACCTGTTGGTTTTATTTTGGTTTCAAGTATGCGTGAATTCCTTAAAGGGCATTGCCCAACTTCGTACAGCCTAGCCATGTCAAGTATGGACCGTCTTGCTTGTCTCTGTGTGCATTGTTGGTCTGTAGGGTCCATAGTTCCTGTGGTTTATACGATAGGCTGTGCAGACTTTAACAGGTTAAATTTTGATAGATATTCAGTTTATTTATTCAAACGAGGCGATCATCTGTCCTCATACGACTCGAGACTGGCCTAAAAGTATAAGAAATTCGAAATAAAGGAGGTTTATAGTCGTTCTAAAGAGGTAAACAAACAGTAAAGGGGAGAGATATTTGTCAAGGATCCGTATGTTGCCTACACGGAAGGAAACTGTGACTCACCTGGATTATTTAGGAAGGCTTGGAGTGCCGGAAAGTGGTCTTTTTCTTGGCGAAAATCCGTGTTTTTCTTTAGGCATTTTATGGTTTTTCAAAATTAAATTCGACCGCCAGCTGACTGTGACGTTTGGGACGACGTTGCCAGATTGTCATAGGCGAAATCCTGGGAGTATACAGTGACTAACTTCACGTCACCTAACTGTGATTTAAAGTTGCACATTACGTTACTGCTGAGTCGTTTTCGAGAAAACCAAGTGTCTACACTTATTGTTTATTGGTTCTCCCAAAAAGATAAAGTCCATTTCTTGCTCACTACTGCAACCAATGCCTTGTTGTTAACTTCTGTTCGTCACGTGATCTCTCCCTATCCCGCTGATTCAGAAGGAAATATAACAACACCGCTTCGTTGTCTTTGTCTGTCTTAGGTTGATGAATAGAGGCTTCCGACTTGAACCTGTCGCATTCGAAAAGTAGAATTTGGACCCCAGCCCCTGTCGATTTTTGCCCATATCAGAAAGATCGCCCAATTGTAATGCGTTTTCAGCAGCATCACCTAATATGGTAATCAGGATAAGCGATTTTCGACTGTGGTTTTCGCGCCTCTGTGGTTTGTGACCAATCGTTTGCCCGCAGGAAGCTTCTTTTTAGCGTCTGAGATTTCCTGGAGGGAAGGAAACACTTCTTTTCCGGCACCGTTTTGAGTGCCACGTTTAAATTTTCTTTTCCAAGAATACCGAAAAGAAGTCGTGCCCGTGGCGACCTTTGCAACCTGAAATCGTCGTAGACGTATCCGCAGAGGTCCCATAAAAAGAAGAAAGTCTTCGTGGAAGTGCCCGTTGCCTGTGTTTGGCGTTTGAGGTGGCGATTTTCGAGGATTTCTTTTTGACCGTATAGGATACGGAAAATGGCCGGCTAGACCGTGGCTTATCAGCCGATCGATGGTAATTATATTCGATTTTTTTTAAGCGTTTTCCCTCCAGTTTATTTCAATATTGACTATTTTTGATTCTGTATTTTTCTTTGTGCTACAGATTGAGGAGGCCTCACGTCAACTCCCTGGGAGGTATTAGGTTACCTGCCATGCGGAATGTCGCCCTCAGGATGATTTGAGGTAAATATTTGCTGCGTGTGTACCGTGATTATTTTTGCCCTTGTAAGAAATTAGACTGTTTTCTGTCGTTTTAAGTAATTTTTAGTTTTATCGTCCGTGGCACCCACTATACAATAGAGTGTGGACTTATATGTTTTTTTATGCTTTTTTGGCGTATGTACTTTGAGTGTTGCCCCTCAGGCATGCCCCGTACAATAAGTAAACAGTAGTTTTTGTGTGTTACTGTTTTACTTCTTATTTTTTTTTTCTGTGTAAAATACATGTCCGTTATTAGAAATTAGTTATAAATGATACGTTAAGGTGTTCTCCCTTGTTCTAGAAGGATGTTTTTATATCTGTCTAGGGTACTTGGTTCCGGTGCACAGCCATGGGTGGTCCTAGTGCCGACTCTCAACACCATACATTCGACTTTCCGTCCTAAGTGCTGCTTTGCCCTGGCCTGAGATGCCTAGTCCAGTCATGAGTCCTGTGTATCTGTTCCAGGGATGTTTAGCCCTGTCATCGGCTAGCTATGTGGAAACAGATAAGAAATATTTCCCTGTCCAAACATTTTCTCTTTAAAAACCTTAAAAAAAAACTCATAAAATTTTATCAAAACTCATCAAAACAAGCTTCAACTTCATTTTTTTAATATGAGAACCATTTCAACTTTTTCATCTTTAATAAAAGAACTTTCCCTCATTGAAATTAAACATAAAAACAAGAGGAAAGACCCCTAAAATGTTAGTTTTAAAAAAAAAACTGTTTTATTTGTTAAAATTTACATTTATTGTTTTAGACTATTTTCCAAAAATATATTTTGAGACTGTATAACCTGGTGTTTCATTGCTGAGTGCCCCACAACCGTGTGCTTACTCAAGTTGGCAAGAATGCCAGGCTCGATAGGACCCAAAGTATAGGAAGTTGTCATCTCTTCTATTTTGTGTTTATTTTTAACGTAACATAGGCGCTGTGCGCGCCCTAAATGTGTAAATAAAATTTTATTATTTTTTTTCCATACAGAATCAAGTTGGCTACGAAACGAGGGGACACAGCAACCTCGAACTTTAAATTCTAGTTTCCTATAATTATAAACTCTAAAATAATAAACAAAAATAAAATTATCAAGAGTTTTTATATAAAAAATTTTTTAATTAAACTATGTAACACCTAAAATCTACATATAACAATTTTCTTTAACTCTCAAACACATGCTCAAATTGACGGCCGTTTTCTTATAAACATATCCTACATTTTCTCTTGACGCTATTTTCTGCATTAAGAAGTTCTACCGCACGAAGCTGCCTGAATGCAGTACGAAGTTCCTCTTCCAATTCCCTTCTAGTAGTTGGGCGATTTCGAAATACAAGGTCTTTGACTCTCCTCCACAAAAAGAAGTCGCAAGGGGTCAGGTCTGGAGACCTGGGGGGCCAATATGTAGGACCTTTATTTCCGATCCAGTTTTCGTCAAACACAATATTTCATGTCATGTCATGTTGAACGTATAGCTCATTATTTTGCTGAAGTGGCAAATTGTCGATAAACTCTTCTAAAATTTGTTGGAATCTTTCGGCATTTAAATTTCCATTGAAAATATTTGGCCCAATAATTTGTTCTCTGTAGATGCCTACCCATACCTTAAAACTGAACCTTCCCTGTTTCGCTTGTTCCACCATATATGTATATATTAGTTTTGGGCTAACTATGCTTCAAAAGCTTAAAGCTATAGAGCCCGCTCGAATTTGGACCACCCTGTAGAGTTATATGTGTATAAAAATAATACTTTTTAAATCTATTTTTCCAATATTAAAGATAATGATTCTCACCCTGGTTATGCGAGTCCAGTTTTTAAAAGTTCTCAGTGTGAGTATTAGATGCCCAGAACCTTAAAAGATGAATGAAATATATAGAATGATTAAAAATTCATGAGGAATATAATTACTGGTGTCCCCATTCAAGATAGTTATTAAATGTAATTTTTCTACGTAAAGACTTGTTCACCTCTTTTACCTTCTTGCTAACATTGACATTTTGTAGTCTTCTCTTATTTCCTCTTCAGAAAGATCCTTCTGAATCAACTTCTTTTCATGACTTAAAATTAAATTTTTATTAATTAAAAGTCTTAAGCTTAGAGCACAATCCTTCAAATTCTGTCATAATAGCACCATAATTTTCATCAAAATAAATAAAATTTTTAAATAATGAATCATATGGGAAAAAAATTGGTATGCAAATATCGCTAACTAACTTGTTTCATGAAAGTTGAGCTCTCTTCAAGTATAAATGTGGCTGATGTTGCGTCCTGGGAAGCAGCAAGCAGTTATTTTTCAATTTCTATATTGTTTATTGTACTAGGAGATATTTTGGAAAGAAGGAGAAACACATATTTAAAGGAAAAATATTTCATCTCCGCCACTGGTGATCTGTGGCTAAAAATTGTTAGACTATTTGAGAGGTAATTTTATAGGCTTTTAGTTTGACACCGTAAGTTTTGTCGTGGACCGAACAGTTTTCGGGATAATTAGTAAAAAGCTCGAGACAAACCCAAAAAATCAGTTATTTACACCATTTTTTCAATATGGCGGTGTTGGTACTAGTTGGATTTTTGAGGGCTTATTAGGGAATATTAAGGTTGGTATTCGTAACATCCCTAACTCGCTTCTATAGTAAACGGCCCGCGAGTTTTGAGTATAAAATCATTGGTGCCGGGCACTTCCGCCCAAATTTGGAGTGGCACCATTTGATATTCGTATCGAAGAGATTTAATTTGAGAGCTCAATCACGTTATGGGTCGATTTTGCTTAAAAAAAGTACCCCTTCGGGCGATGGTGCCGCGGCAACGCGGCCGGATGCGGAATGGCACCATTGCATTTTTGGCATCGCCTAAGTCTAATCCAAGTCCCAATAAAAGTATTTTTTGATTATGCCCAAAAAGGAAAAAAGTCAAAAAAATAGGTCAAAAACAAATTTTTCGTGTGATTACGCGATCGGTCAAAAAATTTGCAGCCGGATATCGTACCAATAGTGTGTGTCTTATGTAAAAGTCAGGAGATTTAAGGTTGTGATACAAAGGTTTGAATTTTTCTTTACAACGAGGTATAAGGGTTCTGTTGTTACAGAAATTCAAATATTGCGAGAATGCAGCGAAAATACTGTAATTCAATACCGTCAAGACATTTATCTAAGGAGGAGAAACAGGTATATTATGTTCTGTTAATTCCACAAAAAAAATGCATTTTTATCACATTTTGTCAAGAAACAAATGCGGTTAATATTTTTCTTTAAAATAGCTACCTACCAAATTGTTTTAAAAGGAGCATGTGCAATAATTTTTTGTCTTGTTTTTGTTTTGCATTTAACTTTCTACAACTGATAACCTTGGGGTCAAGTATAAGCTAATTTTGAACTATTATCAATTGCTTTTCTAAGTTTATTGATTATATAGGCATTCATTTATTAGGACTTATACATGTGTTAAAGCCTTATTAATTTCTACTAAGTAAAGAAAAAAAAATGTTCTTTCCTCCTCATTTTTTTGCACCGCTACATAGCGCTCTTTCTACATTGGAAATCATTAATACTGAGATATAGAACTACGGATCTTACGAAAGGAGGTAAATAGATATTAAAACATTACACCATATTACGTTAAAAAAATACAAAAATTAAAAAAAAAATGTATGTCTTTAACCAAACATCAAAAGAAATACAACCAATCTTTAGAAAATTATAGTAATCATTGGCGATTATTTTTCAAAGACATAAGGGACTCACAAAGACATCAATAAAAATTATATAAGTACCAGATTTTATGCTATATACAATATAAGTAAAAATGTTTTGTTTTCATCAGTTTTCAGTGGCCCATCATATTATATGATATATGATACAAATGCTTCCCACATTTAGACTTGAAGAGAGCTCAACTTTCATGAAACAAGTTAGTTAGCGATAATTGCATACCAATTTTTTTCCCGTATGATTCATTATTTAATAAAATTTTATTTATTTTGATGAAAATTATGGTGCTATTATGACAGAATTTAAAGGATTGTGCTCCAAGCTTAAGACTTTTAATTAATAAAAATTTAATTTTAAGTCATGAAAAGAAGTTGATTCAGAAGGATCTTTCTGAAGAGGAAATAAGAGAAGACTACAAAATGTCAATGTTAGCAAGAAGGTAAAAGAGGTGAACAAGTTTTTACGTAGAAAAATTACATTTAGTAACTATCTTGAATAGGGACACCAGTAATTATATTCCTCATGAATTTTTAATCAATGTATATATTTCATTCATCTCTTAAGGTTCTGAGCATCTAATACTCACACCGAGAACTTTTAAAAATTGGACTCGCATAACCAGGGTGAGAATCATTATCTTTAATATTGGAAAAATAGATTTGAAAAGTATTATTTTTATACACATGTAACTCTACAGGGTGGTCCAAATTCGAGGGGCCTCTATAGCTTTAAGCTTTTGCAGCATAGTTAGCCCAAAACTAATATGTATATATATATATATTGAAAAGAAACCAAGTTTCTGGATCCTTTTTAGTGTATCGCGGGTAAAACAATTAATGTTTATAACAAAATATAAGAATAAAAGCAATAGAAAAAGAACACTAAAATCGGAGATGAGCCCCCAAATTAATAGTAAAATGGCCTACCTTATTTGGCGTCAGAAATGGTAAGGGAGTCGGCACCTCGAGCGCTCAGCTTTAAAGCGATCGCGCGCGAGATTGACCAAAAACTAAAACCCAAGGGCTCAACTTTCATGGATCATACTTAATAATAACACGTAAATTAATAATTAACATTATCCAGTTGATTATTGGTAAAAATATGACAAAAAATATTATTTATGTCGGAATAAAAAAAAAATAAATAAAAATAAATAATTCTATATGGAAAGGTTCCAACAATTTACTTAAAAGTGAACATATATATATATGGGGGAACAAGCGAAACAGGGAAGGTTCAGTTTTAAGGTATGGGTAGGCATCTACAGAGGACAAATTATTGGGCCAAATATTTTCAATGGAAATTTAAATGCCGAAAGATTCCAACAAATTTTAGAAGAGTTTATCGACAATTTGCCACTTCAGCAAAATAATGAGCTATACTTTCAACATGACATGACATGAAATATTGTGTTTGCCGAAAACTGGATCGGAAATAAAGGTCCTACATATTGGCCCCCCAGGTCTCCAGACCTGACCCCTTGCGACTTCTTTTTGTGAGGGAGAGTCAAAGACCTTGTATTTCGAAATCGCCCAACTACTAGAAGGGAATTGGAAGAGGAACTTCGTACTGCATTCAGGCAGCTTCGTGCGGTAGAACTTCTTAATGCAGAAAATAGCGTCAAGAGAAAATGTAGGATATGTTTATAAGAAAATGGCCGTCAATTTGAGCATTTGTTTTAGAGTTAAAGAAAATTGTTATATGTAGATTTTAGGTGTTACATAGTTTAATTAAAAAAAATTTTATATAAAAACTCTTGATAATTTTATTTTTGTTTATTATTTTAGAGTTTATAATTATAGGAAACTAGAATTTAAAGTTCGAGGTTGCTGTGTCCCCTCGTTTCGTAGCCAACTTGATTCTGTATGAAAAAAAAAAAACAATAAAATTTTATTTACACATTTAGGGCGCGCACAGCGCCTACTACGGTAAATATCAAAATATGCAAATATCTTTTAAACTATTTCACAAAAATAGGTGTATGGCACATCGTTCGACAGGAAATTTTATTAGAATACTGATTTTTTAGAAAAATTGGGGGTATCCCATTTAAAGAAATATAACTTTGTGTGATATCTCGGGAACTAAAAGCTTTAAGAGAAAATCGGTGAAACAGGTAGATTTGTCTTTAAAAAAACTTCAAAAAATATTTTTAATGAAAATCTCTATCTTTACAAATAAAAAAGTTGTAGGAGGCCTTTAAAATCGCACATTTTTGAGAATCACCCTGTATCTCAGAAACGCTTTGACATGTCGCAAAACGGCTTTTAGTTTTCGACTTCTCTTTAAAATCGAGTCCTTAACACGTATATGAGTTTTGGGCTAACTATGCTGCAAACGCCCAAAGCTATAGAGGCCCCTCGAACCCTGTATCAATTTAATATTTATCAGAGGATTCACAAACACACAATTTACCTTTAACTTTAAAAAAAATATGTCTTCTAAAGGTGAATAAAGAGGCTATTGTGGTGAAGAAGGACGTACAAGCAAACATTCAAGGCCTATGTATGTTCTTATTGCAAAAGAGAGAAATGTTTCTGTCAAAACTATATGAATTGTGTTTTTGTCAAAAGTCAGTTGATCTTCATAAAAATACAGCATAAATGTGTAAGACCAAATCTGCGTATGCAACTGGGTTTTTTGGATACATAAAACATTATCATGCTAAATTTGTGAGAAACGAGTTCAGGTTATGTCGAGTATACTTATTTTTGTATACTTTACTTTGCCTCCATAAAAGCTTCCAATTTGATGAGTAACGTTAACATACCAGTCCGTCATTGTCAATTCGCAGTGGAACTAGACAGTTGTAAAGACATTTGACTGTATAAAATTAGATCTTTAGTAAGCTTTACGTAAGCATGTTATTTTTGAAATTATTGATAAACAGGGGTGTTAATTATTCTCGACTTTGTCTTCAAAAAAGCCCAGATATTGGTCATTTTAAACCATATAATAATAATATTATTTACCGTAAAAATATAAACGACTATAGCCTTTTAGCTCGAGTTGCGCAGCTGGGTCACACATAATACAACCTTTTTGCTATGCCCTACCCCTTTGTAACACTTCCAAGAATTTTTTAAATCCCATCGCTATAACGCGAGATATTTGCAACAAAACTACCAAGGTCTTTCTTTCACCACTTAATGCCCTTTTGGCTTCCCCATCTCTGTGCGGATAAATAGCATTGGAACACAGCAATCTAACAACAAACATTTCAACTTTATACATACTTATTGCCTCGATTGACAGAAATTAACATAAATTTCACCTAAGTATCGTTTTTGACAGACTAAAAAATGTTAGTTAATGATCAACGTTGCCAAGTGTTTCTTTGGTCAAACGGAAGTAAAATATTTCGGTTACATTGTCAAAACCAATGGAATCAAGCCACCTACAGAATGAGTACAAGCCATTTTGAACTATCCTAAACTAAGGAGATTTATTGGTTCATGGAATTTTTACCGAACATGTTTACCGAATGCAGCCGAAATACAAGCACCTCTTGCTGAACTCACTAAAGGAGCCCCCGCAAAAAGGATAAGAGACTTGTTAAATGAAATTCTGAAGCAAACGAAGCTTTTGAAAGATGCAAAAATCTGATGAAAGATGCTCTTTAAATTGCACATCCTCAACTCAACACGTCACTGATCTTGCGATATGATTTCTTCAATTTCTAAATGCGCCACTTTATCAACTTGATGATGGTCAAAGTCAACCGCTAGGATTTTTCTACAAAAAGCTTAGTAGCACAGAAAAAAACTACAGCGTGTATGATCGACAACTACTTGCAAGTTTTTGAGCCATCAAGTTCTTCAGACACCTTATTTAGGGAAGAGACCTTATAAACAAAACTGACCACAAGCCACTTGTCTACTGCTTCAATAAAAAATCTGATAAAGCATCGTCACGTCAACTCCGACAGCTAGAGTTCATTTCGCAACGCACAACAAAAATAGTTTATGTTTCTGGTGAATCCAATTTTGTCGCTGACGCTTTTGCACGTATAGAAGTCGTCCAAACTCCATTCTTATTTACAAGTGCCGAACTAGCTTTAGAGCAAGAAACTAATGAAGAATTACAACATCTTTTGCAACGTACATCATCTTCTTTGCAGTTACAAGCACTGAAAGTCGACCCAAATTCAAAAGTTTCTACTCCATATGCAAGACCATACATCCCAAAGAATTTACGTAGGACAGTATTTGAATATTATCATGGACTTTCTCATTCTAGTGGATGAGCTACAAAGAAACTTATCAGTAACCGCTATGAGTGATGAACAAAAAACTTTTAGAATGGACACGATCATATTTGGCTTGTCAAAGAAGTAAGGTATACAGACACATTAAGAATACACCTCAACATATTCCTGTTCCTAATCAACCTTTTTGTCATATTCACATTGATATTGTCGTTATGTCAGTGTCGCAAGGATTTTGTTGCTGTTTAACAATAATATATCGTTTTTCCGATGACCAGAAGCTTTCCCACTCAAAGACATAGCTACTGACACTATTGTTAAGAAACTAGTCAATCACTAGGTATGTAGATTTGGAACACCTGAAACCATTACGACAGACCGAGGGTCATAGTTGAATGCAAGCTTTTTGGCGCCCTAGCCTAATTGATAGGAAGCAAAAGAGTGAGAACTACTTCTTATCATCCAGGTTCTAATGGAATGGTACACAGATAGCATCGTACTGCAGACTGGGTTGAATCACTAGGCACTGTTTTTCTTGGTCCACGAACAAGCTTTAAAGAAGATCTAAACCCACAGTTGCAGAAATGTATGGAGAGTTTGCCAGACGAAGTCTTCTGCTCATCATAAAAAAAGGAATTTTCGATTATAAAACAACTAACACCTGCTCACATGTATTTGTAAGAGTTGATGCAGTTAAGAAGCCTTTAGAACAACCATATGAAGGACCCTATGAAGTAGTTGACAGAATTTCAAACTACGTTTTTAAAGTAAACATCAAAGGGAAAGAACAAAACATATCAACTGAACGTCTAAAGCCATCATTTTTTGAGCAAGAAACAAAAGAACCATCGACTCCCACAAATAAAAATATGACTTACGGAAAATAAATTTAGATTTATCGAAACTTAAATGTATTGGAGTTTTTCGGGAGAGGGTAAATGTGGAATCATTTTTTATTAGTTTTACATTATTCTATTTGTTCTATTTCAGTTGTTTTAAAAATAATCAAAGTGTCCGCCACTTCGACAGTATCATTGTGTTTATTAAAAATTAAGATTTTTAAATAAAAACCTTAAATAACACGCAGGAGGTAGTAATAGACCTCCACAGATGTTAGAAATACAATTAGTATTTATTTTAAAATATATTTAAAATACATTATCAAACATACAATTCATTGTTTGAAAGTTTGACACAATTGACCTGATTCTGCCCAATAAAGGTAGTTCCAAAGAATTTTCGGCCACAACCGACTCAGCAATCATCTGACTCGCATCGGGGTCGGGAATGACTCCATCTGCCGTGCCTGCGGGAGGGCGGAGGAGACATCCCGGCACCTCGTTGCGGAGTGCTATGCATACCTAAGGATGAGACATCAGGTACTCGGACAACCGAACCTGGATGCAGAGGACCTACGAGCTCTCAAGTGTGCCAAAGTACTGGACTTCGTGAAGAGAACAGGAAGGCCCGGAGAGCCCACTACCGTACAAGCGGTACAGGTGGTGGATTAGGGGGCTGGGCTGGGGTAAGGTAAACAGGGACCGTTTGGGCCTACTTGCTAGGTCTTGGGCCGCCCCCTAGTTACTACTTTGTGAATTTTTTTAATTTTTAAACCAAAACTTAGAATTTCATTTAAATTTCTATAATGAATAATGTATCATTCTTTATGATACAGTGTGGTCATTAGTTTGGGTAACTTACTTTTAGAATTGCGTTGGACTCCACGTTCTGGACAGACAGGAAGATCTTTATGCACATCAAAAGTTCAGGGGGGATAATATATACCTATTTCCTATGTGTGCTATTATCATAAATTGTAAAGCCACCAAAAGATAACGATAAAATCATCGCTGTTCCATAAGGAGAGTTGATATCAAAATATTATTATTGAGTTATTAATCCACTACTTATTTTATTATTACTCATCTAAATCGTTGTGTGACCTCAACTATTAATTGGAAAAATTAATTAACAAGGATAAGTTTTAATTACAGTGACATATAGCCCCAATGTTAATTTATTCTAGTATTTCTTATTTAAGCCCCGCGTGGGCTTAAATTTTTTAATTTTCTTTTCTTCTAAATTGAAAATTTCCTCTTAAATGCAACAAAAGATTGTGTTAAGATGATTATTTAATAAACAGTTTTATTAAAATTCTTCTTATAAATCAAGCTATGTCCAAAAATCAAAGAGGGTTGGTTTAAAACGCTTAAAATTAATAATTTCACTTAAACTTAGGACCGTTCTAAAAAGTGTTACTGAGAAAGGTGTCTGACCCTGTGAGTTCATTTGGAAAGGCAACAGTGTGTCGCCAATAGCAAATCTACGGAACCTTTTGAAACACGGTTTTGAAATCTTAATTAACTACTGAAACGATTCTTAAAAATTGATCGAGAACTTCTTGAACGGGATGGTCTTTCGGAGGGAGGGAGTTGTTGTCTTTCTTTCTGAAGGTATAAATTTAAAAAATACCACACCACAATAATTTGAGTTATTTATTCATCATCGCAATCACTAATCACTACTACAATTGTATCTTTGTTATCTATATGGTTTACTCAGAATTTTCGGGGTTAACTTTAATATGGCAGCTGACATTTAAACAATAAAGTTAATTGGAAATGTCACTGCCAGTATCAAAAAATTGGTCCGGATAAATTTCAAATGGAGTATAGATTATATTTAAAAAATTATAGTTGGGCGCCACTGGCATTAGTAATCTCAATAAACAAATGTCAGTCTGATTGGTGCTTGGTACAATCGCTGTCAGTCAGCGATTTAAAGAAATATATTGTAAGGTAAATAAAATTTAAAATATGTTTCTGTAATTACTACGCCTCTGGTAGTAATAATATTTATACCTTGTTACTCGACTTTTAAAATTTTATAATCTAGATTCCAACCGAGTACAAAAATGACCATGTCAAAAATAATTCAATCAGAATTAATTTTTAATAGAGTTTAATGACAAAAATTAACAAAATATAACTGTTTCTGATTCCACCGTCATATAACAATACTTGTATCTTACCCCTTCAATTTTTAGAGTAAAAAGTAATTTTAATAAAAAAAATGTCCTTTTGGATGACATATGTCATAACCGCTGCCACTCCGATATTTTTGAAATTAGAATGCCTTACAAAATATTTATACCAATTTCTACGGCTCTGGTACTGTTAGTGATATGACCTTGCCACCCACCATATTTTTTTTAAAATTTAGGATCGATCAGGAATATTTTGTGCAAAGGAGGTATACTAAAAATGAAATATGATAACTGTAAATTTTAACGCCACTGACAATAACACTGCTATTATCAGGGCTCTGGCGTTCTGGCTCATGCATATTACCTTTCTAGATCACAGTTAGAGATTCCGGTCAACAAAAATATAAGATTTAACTTAAATATAATTCCAAAACTTGGAGAGATTAGTTTACAAACTCTGACTAATGAAATTGGAAACACATTGGGTATTTCACATTCTTCACATAGAGAGAGCATTATGTATCCCGTCTTGGACTCTAATCGATAAACTACAGAGCTCTCTCAAGATGATATCTACGCAATTCATTATTTGTATGGGGATAAACTCGTATCTGCTACGAATACAACAACACAAACGGTAAAAACCACCAATACTAAATTAATAATTTTCATGGTGGAGTAACGACATTTTGTGCAAAGGGTGTCTATGATGTCATCAAAGATGGCCGTCGTTTTAACCACAAATTAATGGTGTTAAGACGGGTTTTTGACAATAACTCCGCACTTGTATAATCTAGAGACTCCAAACTTGGCACAGCTTTATGTTGTTAAAACCAGAGGTGTACAAATTCAAGAAATATTTTTTTTTAAATGTTGGAACACATTATTTTTAAACCTTTCTGACTGACAGGCGGTTTGACATATGTCAACATTATTTACGTTTTTGTATTAACATTACTTCCAAATTTAAGAATTTTGTGGAGTTCTGAGATATTATGCAAAGATTACCTAAACCGTCATTTAATTTTACGGTTCAAAATATCTTGTATGATTTCACTTATTAATCGATTTATCTTCTTGACGAAATGACCCAGTGACACAAGAATTTCTACAGTATTACTAGATTGACCAGGGATACTTCGTTTAAAGTTATATTAAAAATCCCTTGGTATTTCTAGTGCCAGTGGCGTAAAAAATACCAGTTTTTATTAATAAATTTATTATATCGTCTTTATTCAAATATTTCTCACTGACAGCCTTTTTGACATATATCATTAAAGAAAATATTTTTGCGTTGAAAATAAGTTTAAATTTAAAAACATTTCTGACAGTTTCAAAAAATACTCATATTTTTGGAGTCAGTAACCCCCAAAATTAAAAATACGTTTTTTACTATTTTTTCTATAATCTTTATTTAAAAATATTTCTGTTTAACGCTGTTTTAGCAGATATCTGCACGATTGAACTTTTTAGATTCAAATATTATCGAGCATTAAAAATTTGTGTGGTTGAGTCACAAATTATTCGTATCCGCGGCGTAGGAATTTAGGGAAATATTTGTTTAACTTCATATACCTATCCTTTCTCCAATATCCCTGAATGGCAGGATAACTTTCAAATAAAAGAATTAATATGGTAAAGTGGCAATATATATTCCTAGTGGCGTTACAATTTACAGTTATATTACTTCGATTTCATTATAACACCTTTGCACAAAATAATCCTGATCGAGTTATTTTTATCAGATGTTTGCACGGTTGGTATTTTTGCATTGCGAGTATTCGTAAATTAAAAAAAAATAAAATGCGTAGCAATGTCATCTCACTAAGAGTACCAGAGTCGTAGAAATTGGTATAAATATTTGTTAAGGCATTCTAATTTCAAAAATTTCGGACTGGCAGCGGTTATGACATATGTCATCCAAAAGGACATTTTTGTATTAAAATTACTTCTTACTTTAAAAATTGGAGTGTTAAGATATAAGTATTGCGATATGCCAGTGGCGTCAGAAACAGTTATATTGTACAAATTATATTATCTTCATTAAAATTAATCGTGTTCGACGTATTTTTAACAGCACGATGTGTATACCGTAGCTATTCATCTATATATTCTTTCCAACTTTATTTACCTACCTAACAAACTCTAATGAGAAATAAAACTTGCGTCAAGCGAAAATTTTACTTTTAAAGTGGAGAATACCTTTTCCTGTGTATTAACATAAGGTTTACATTAAAACGCCAAGCATAATATGCTAACATAATTTCTACAGTATTTTTGACAAAAATTTGGATAGCCTATATTTTCGCGTAATTTTATTCTTATGTGCTTAAATGAACAATCAAAACTTTTTTAAGTTACTGAAGTGGTTGGCTCCCTTTTCGTTAAATATCCTTGTTGTTGGCGGTCGGTAGAGAGTGTTTTAAGTTCCCCAGCATCTCAAAGAATATATTGCTATTCATCCGACCATCCTATCGACTCAGCCACTCTCAAACTCAAATTCGGTACGTCCTAGCCAGGACGGAAGAGATCTCCTATCTATAAATAAAAAAACTTTATTGACGCATCACAAGTATCATATTTCAGAACTATACTCAGATAAAAGATCCTATTCTTCTTTTATTTTCTCTAAGATATTTCTATATAGGTACTCTTATTGCAAAATCTAAATAACAATACTAAACTTAGCTTAAAACTAATTTTAACAGAATGTTGAGATCACAAAAAAGAGCATCTATCCCGGAATGTTAGGAACATTATTGCCTGTTTCAAAAGCTTCCATTTGTACAATTACGGTGTGTGGAACGCTGATGCGTCTAGTGTTTTCACAAGGGAGCTAAACGGAATGTCTTCCGAAAAAAACTCGTTATTCTTATATCTTAAATTATTGTCAATCAGGTAAAAAGTTAGAAAATGACGAATACTCTAACAACTTATGAATGTGTCAATGAGATTTTATTTAAAAGTTTGGCAATCAGAAAAATACCAACAGTTTTGACAAACATATTTTATTCGACCATTTCAACTTAATTTTTGGAACCACTACGTTTATCAAAAAACTTAGTCGACATTTCAAATGTCTAATAGTTATTGGTGTCACAAAAGTGAACATAAACAGTGAGATTAACTAAGATCTAAAATAGAACCTCCCACACGTCTAAATATTTACACCTGTGAGGGGTACTAAATTTTAAAACCAATTTTCAAAAAAGATTTACCCATACAGAAAAGACACAAAGTTATTGATTATTTTGTATTGTTATTGCAAAATACCACTGAAAAACTGCTTTTTTTCTCAAAATACACCATATTTAAGAAGAAAGTGCCCTAAAACTATTTTTTTTAGCAGGTTTCAAAATGGCAAATGGTGAATACGCCAAAAATTTGGCACATAATAGCTTCATTATTTGTGTTTGAGGATTTTTTTGTCGCATTTGGTAATAAGTTCGTTTATAATTTCCCTAAGTAACTATTTTTACAAGGATTAAATTTACCTTATTTAATATCCCAAGTTGTTCATTACCTAATAAAACACCTCCTATTTTATCCAGAAAAACGCTATATTTTGAACCCGTTTTCAGCACAAACAATATATTTATGAGGGCACTACGAGGCAAAACAAACATAAGTGAAGGTGGTCACCCAAAACAACTATATTAATTTATATACAAACTGAAAGTAAAACATTGAGGTTATCTAAAAGCTCAGTCAAAAAAACTTTCCTTTCTCAAAGCACATTCATTTTAAAGCTGTAGCTTTCATCAGCTGCAAGCCAAGGTGAAAGCAAAGGTAAAACATCCGAACTCGCTGTTTGTGATTGAACGCAGCGCTAATATTTTTAAACTGACATTTCGACAGTGACAAAAATGTAAAAAAAACTTGCATTTAAGTTTTTTAATACATACGCCGCTGATACGAATAAATTGCGAGTCAACCACACAAATTTTTAGAGCTGGATAATATTTGAATCTAAAAAGACTAAACATGCAGATATCAGTTGATCATACGTCAGTCAGATATATTTTTAAATAAAGGGTAGTAGAAAATAATAAAAAACATATTTTTAAGTTTGAGGCTCTAACAAAATGAATATTTTACAAATAAATACAAAATTAATCTACTTCTTATTTTATTATTGCTCTTCTAAATCGTTGTGTGACATCAACTATTAATTGGAAAAATTAATTAACAAGGGTAAGTGTTAATTACAGTGATATATAGCCCCAATGTTAATTTATTCTACAGAATGTTTCCTATTCAAACCCCGCGTGGGCTTAAACTTTTTAATTTTCTTTTCTTCTAAATAGAAAATTTCTTCTTAAATCCAACAAAAGATTGTGTTAAGATGATTATTCAATAAACAGTTTTATTAAAATTCTTCTTATAAATCAAAGTATGTCCAAAAATCAAAGAGGGTTGGTTTAAAATGCTTAAAATTAAAAATTTCACTTAAACTTAGGACCGTTCTAAAAAGTGTTACTGAGAAAGTTGTCTGACCCTGTGAGTTCATTTGGAAAGGCAACAGTATGTCGCCAATAGCAAATCTACGGAACCTTTTAGAACACTCAATAATTGATCGAGAACTTCTTGGAAGGGATGATCTTTCGGAGGGAGGGAGTTGTTGTCTTTCTTTCTGAAGCTATAAATTTAAAAAAGACCACACCACACTCAAAGTAATGAGTTATTTATTCATCATCGCAATCACTAATCACTACTACAATTGTATTTTTGTTATCTACATGGTTTACTCAGAACTTTCCAAGTTAACTTTAATATGGCAGCTGATATTTAAACAATGAAGTTAAATGGAAATGTCACTGCCAGTGTCAAAAAATTGGTCCGGATAAATTTCAAATGGAGTACAGATTATATTTAAAAAATTATAGTCTGGCGCCACTGGCATTAACAGTATTAATATTAATTATTAAAGTAATCTCAATCTAAAGTAATCTCAATAAACAAATGTCACTCTGATTGGTGCTTGGTACAATCGCTGTCGGTTGGCGATTGAAAAAAATATATTGTAAGAGAAATAAAATTTAAAATATGTTTCTGTAATTACTACGCCACTCGACTTTTAAAATTTTATAATCTAGATTCCAACCGAGCACAAAAATGACCATCTTCTGTCAAAAATACGTCGATCAGAATTAATTTTTAATAGATTTTAATGACAGAATTTATAAAATATAACTGGCATATGACAATACTTGTGTCTTACCACTTCAATTTTTAAAGTAAAAATTAATTTTAATACAAACCTTTTGGAAGACATATGTCATAACCGCTGCCAGTCCGATATGTTTGAAAAACATATTATACTAATTTCTACGGCTCTGGTACTGTTAGTAATAATACCTTGCCACTCCACCATATTTTTTTTAAATTTAGGATCCTTCTGAATTTAAAAATACCAACCGTGCAAACATCTGTCAAAAATAGCTCGATCAGGAATATTTTGTGCAAAGGAGGTATACTAAAAATGAAATATTATAACTGTAAATTCTAACGCCACTGACAACGCCAATATATTGCCGCTCCAGCATACTAATTATTTCATTTGAAAGTAATCCTAATTCAATCTGGATGACATATGTCAAAACCGCTGTCAACCAGGGATATTTAATGAAGGTACACAAATCTTTCCATAAATTTCTACGCCGCTGGTACGAATAGTTTGCGACTCAACAACACAAATTTTTAAAGCTGGATAATATTTGAATCTAAAAAAACTAATCATGCAGATATCTGTTGAAAGTACGTCAGTCAGAAATATTTTGAAATAATGGGTAGTAGAAAATAATAAAAAACATATTTTTAAGTTTGGGGGACCCTGGCTCTAACAAAATGAATATGTTTTCACTTCAGCAAAAAACTTTTTTAATTTCAACGTATTTTCAATGCAAAAATATTAGTTATATTGACATATGTCGAAAGGGCTGTCAGTGAGTAATATTTGAATATATAAGCTAAAATGAATTTATTCATAAAAACTAGTATATTTGTAAGCGACTGGTACTAAAAATAACAAGAGATTTGTATTCAAAATTTTAACGAAGTATTCTCTGGATCTCTAGTAAAATTGTAGGAAATCCTGTTGCAGTTGGTCATTTCGGCGAGTAGAGAATAAAATAAAACGATTCATAAATGAAATCACACAAGATTTTTTGATCCGTAAAATTAAATGACGCTATAGGTATAATATCTTAAAACTCCACCATCAAAATTCTTAAATTTGGAAGTAATATTAACGCAAAAACGTAAATAATGTTGACATATGTCAAAGCGGCTGTCAGTCAGAAAGGTTTAAAAATAATATGTTCCATAATTTTTTTAAAAATATTTCTTGAATTTGTACGCCTCCGGTTTTAACAAAAAAGTTTGGTGTCTCTAGAATATACGAATGCGGAGTTATTGCCAAAAACCCATATCAACACCATTAATTTGTGGTTAAAACGACGGCCATTTTTGATGACGCCGTAGACATCCTTTGCACAAAATGCCGTTTCTCCACTATGGAAATTATTAATTCTGGAAGCATTTCCTACAAAAAAAAGTATGCCAGAATGCGTCTAAACATACGTGCACACGGGACCCGTGATTTTTAACACAGGCTCCAGGGCTAAGGTGCAAATTCCAATCAAATATCATATGGTGGTTGTAACTTAATCAATTAGGAATCATTAATATCATGACGTCTTCATTTACAATCCTTAAAACCATGGCAATTTTATTCAAATCGGTTAACTACTTTCGAAAATGTCATTATACATATGTAAATACCTATATGTACTCATATAGGCAGGTGTACCTTCAATTTGAAGGAAAATTGAGCGTCTCTACGTAAACAAATACTGCGTTAATCATTAATTTTGAAAGGTTTTTTTTCAAAACTGTTTTTGCTCTGTTGACGCATGTGAATGTTTAAGTCAATATAAGGCATAACGATGAAGACTATTTAAATTTAAGGACTTTTTGATTTTTTTTTATTTTTCAATCAAAACTAAGAGTTTCTTTTAAATTTCTATAATGAATAATGTATCGTTCTTTATCATACAGTGTGATCATTAGTTTGGGTAACTTACTTTTAGAATTGCGTGGGGCTCTACGTTCTGGACAGACAGGAAGATCTTTATGCACATCAAATAGTTTATGGGGATAAATATATACCTATTTCCTATGGGTGTTATTATCACAAATTTTATTAATATCCCATCCAAAAGGTGACGATAGAGGCATTGCTGTTCGATAAAATGAGTTGACGTCATAATACATCAAATATAAGGTTTCCTGGCTTGTATTGTGTGATTCTCCTATACACCTGTTGCCGTTTATTTTCAAGAGCTGTAAGCCATTTATAAGTTGATATTTCTAGCTATAATAGTTATCAAAAACCACAGATCTTTGCTGGATGTTTGAAACTATCATATATTTTAACAATAACAGATCATAATGTTAATTGCACTAGATATATGTATTACTTGTATTTTATTTTATTTTCGTAATTACAGAATGTAACAATATTTTGAACTGTTCCAATAAATTTGGGGTTGGACAAAGAATCCCAAAAAACTCTAAAGAAGTTTTCCCAATCTTTTTCATTGTGTTGGAAAATTCATCATACTCGTAATATATATTTTCAGTTGTAAAGAAGTAAAGCAACCCGTTAGTGTAGCGGAATACAGAGTTAAAATTAGCTGGTACCCCCTGAAATTTATCTGAAAGTAAACCATATCTGGTTGGTGAAAAATTACACTCGTTAATTTCAACATAATATATCTTATCATAAAATAAAAATGTCTGACCCTCATAGGTAATAAATACCTCATGAATTTTTGTTGATTGGTGAAAACCGTGTAAATCTGAGATAGATTTTTCATGTTTTAAAGCAAGAGATGGGTAATTAATAAAATACATTTTTTTATCTGTAAAGATTACAACATCTCCAACAGGTCTGTGATATATGGCTGAAATTCTCGAGAAATTCTCAGGTAAAAATTTAAGAAAATCTTTTATTTTAATCGAGAAACTATCAATTAAATTAGACTTTAAGTCCTTTATCCAAACATATTTTTCATAAAAAATATATAATTTTCCATTTACCACTAGAAATGTATTAATTTTCTTAAAGTTCAAATCACATAATCTGGGTATTTCTTCTGCTGGGTGGTATTTTCATATAGTACTGTTTTTTCTCGTTTTTGGTGTAGAAACTGTTCAAGTATTGGTGGTTTTTACAGTTTGTGTTGTTGTAGTCGTAGTAGATACGAGTTTATCCCCATACAAATAATGAATTGCGTAGATATCATCTTGAGAGAGCTCTGTAGTTTGTCGATTAGAGTCCAAGACGGGATACATAATGCTCTCTCTATGTGAAGAATGTGAAATATCCAATGTGTTTCCAATTTCATTAGTCAGAGTTTGTAAACTAATCTTCCCAAGTTTTGGAATTATATTTAAGTTAAATCTTATATTTTTGTTGACCTGAATCTCTAACTGTGATCTAGAAGGGTAATATGCATGAGCCAGAACGCCAGAGCCCTGATAATAACATTGTTATTGTCAGTGGCGTTAAAATTTACAGTTATCATATTTCATTTTTAGTATAGCTCCTTTGCACAAAATATTCCTGATCGAGCTATTTTTGAAAGATGTTTGCACAGTTGGTATTTTTAAATTTAGAGTAAATTTAAAAAAAATATGGTGGAGTGGCAAGGTCATATCACTAACAGTACCAGAGCCGTAGAAATTAGTATAAATATTTTTTAAGGCATTCTAATTTCAAAAATATCGGAGTGGCAGCGGTTATGACATATGTCATCCAAAAGGACATTTTTGTATTAAAATTACTTTTTACTCTAAAAGTATTGTTATATGACGGTGGAATCAGAAACAGTTATATTTTATTAATTTTTGTCATTAAACTCTATTAAAAATTAATTCTGATCGACGTATTTTTGACATGGTCATTTTTGTACTCGGTTGGAATCTAGATTATAAAATTTTAAAAGTCAAGTAACAAGGTATAAATATTATTACTACCAGAGGCGTAGTAATTACAGAAACATATTTTAAATTTTATTTACCTTACAATATATTTCTTTAAATCGCTAACCGACAGCGATTGTACCAAGCACCAATCAGAGTGACATTTGTTTATTGAGATTACTTTAGATTGAGATTATTTTAATAATTAATATTAATACTGTTAATGCCAGTGGCGCCCAACTATAATTTTTTAAATATAATCTATACTCCATTTGAAATTTATCCGGACCAATTTTTTGACACTGACAGTGACATTTCCATTTAACTTCATTGTTTAAATGTCAGGTGCCATATTAAAGTTAACTCAGAAACTTCTGAGCAAACCATATAGATAACAAAGATACAATTGTAGTAGTGATTAGTGATTGCGATGATGAATAAATAACTCAAAGTATTGTGGTGTGTGTGTGGTGTGGTCTTTTTTAAATTTATACCTTCAGAAAGAAAGACAACAACTCCCTCCATCCGAAAGACCATCCCGTTCAAGAAGTTCTCGATCAATTTTTGAGAATCGTTTCAGTAGTTTATTAAGATTTCAAAACCGCAAGTGTTCTAAAA
The DNA here is from genome assembly GCA_963921995.1 of Oxystoma pomonae. Taxonomy (NCBI): domain Eukaryota; kingdom Metazoa; phylum Arthropoda; class Insecta; order Coleoptera; family Brentidae; genus Oxystoma; species Oxystoma pomonae. Next base: position 73,111,244 of record OY998167.1, on the reverse strand, counting down.
GGTTTCGTAGATTTGCTATTGGCGACACACTGTTGCCTTTCCAAATGAACTCACAGGGTCAGACACCGTTCTCAGTAACACTTTTTAGAATGGTCCTAAGTTTAAGTGCAATTATTAATTTTAAGCATTTTAAACCAACCCTCTATGATTTTTGAACATAGCTTGATTTATAAGAAGAATTTCAATAAAACTGTTTATTGAATAATCATCTTAACACAATCTTTTGTTGGATTTAAGAGGAAATTTTCAATTTAGAAGAAAAGAAAATTAAAAAATTTAAGCCCACGCGGGGTTTAAATAGCAAAAACTCTGTAGAATAAATTAACATTGGGGCTATATGTCACTGTAATTTAAACTTACCCTTGTTAATTAATTTTTCCAATTAATAGTTGATGTCACACAATGATTTAGATGAGTAATAATAAAATAAGGAGTGGATTAATAACTCAATAATATTATTTTTACTTTAACTCTCCTTATGGAACAGCGATGACTTTATCGTTATCTTTTGGTAGCTTTAAAATTTCTGATAATAGCACACATAGGAAATAGGTATATATTATCCCCCTGAACTATTTGATGTGCATAAAGATCTTCCTGTCTGTCCAGAACGTAGAGTCCAACGCAATTCTAAAAGTAAGTTACCCAAACTAATGACCACACTGTATCATAAAGAATGATACATTATTCATTATAGAAATTTAAAAGAAATTCTAAGTTTTGGTTTAAAAATTAAAAAAATTCACAAAGTCCTTAGTAGTAGTAGTAGTAACTAGGGGGCGGCCCAAGACCTGGCAAGTAGGCCCAAACGGTCCCTGTTTACCTTACCCCAGCCCAGCCCCTAAACCACCACCTGTACCGCTTGTACGGTAGTGGGCTCTCCGGGCCTTCCTGTTCTCTTCACGAAGTCCAGTACTTTGGCCCACTTGAGAGCTCGTAGGTCCTCTGCATCCAGGTTCGGTTGTCCGAGTATTTGATGCCTCATCCGTAGGTATGCATAGCACTCCGCAACGAGGTGCCGGGATGTCTCCTCCGCCCTCCCGCAGGCACGGCAGATGGAGTCATTCCCGACCCCGATGCGAGTCAGATGCTTGCTGAGTCGGTTGTGGCCGGCCAGTATCCCTGTCAGTAGTCCATTATCTTTTTGTGTCCTTCCCAGGAGCCATTTGAGTCTGGCCGCGTCCGGTCCGGTCCGTCTACGAATTCTTTGGACTGTCTGCATCCTAATTCGTTCTCCCAGGAGTCCGCCAGTGCATCGTTAGCCCACTTAATGAGTCGACTTTGCAGCTGTCTTGTTATACCTAAGAGTGGTTCCGGCCCCACGTATTGAGTGCTGGCCCCAATCGGGCGAGTTCATCCGCCTTTTCGTTGCCCGACACTCCCGTGTGTCCCGGTACTCACATCACTGTAACTCTTTTGTCTTGACTCAAGGCTTCCAATGTTTCTACGTACTCTTCCACCAGAGTATTGAAAATTTTTGGCGCACTGAGTGCCTGTAGGGCCGCTTGCTCCTCCGGACCATTGCGAACCTCTTCTAGTGTTGCCGCCATTATAATGGCGTATACCTTGGCTTGGAAGACCGTAGCTTGCTCTCCGAGCGGGTAGCTCATCAAAGTCGTCCTTAAATTTAAATAGTCTTCATAATTATGCCTTATATTGACTTAAATATTCACATGCGTCAACAGAGCAAAAACAGTTTTGAGAAAAAACCTTTCCAAATTAGTGATTAACGCAGTATTTGGTAAAACCATGGAGTATTTATTTACGTAAAGACGCTCAATTTTCCTTCAAATTGAAGGCACACCTGCCTATATGAGTACATAGGTATGTACATACGTGCCATGACATTTTCGAAACTACGACCGATTTGAATCAAATTGCCATGGTTTTAAGGATTGTAAATGAAGACGTCATGATATTAATGATTCCTGATTGCTTAAGTTACAACAACCATATGATATTTGAATGGGATGATATAGATTTGCACCTACCCTTTTGCTAATTGTTTTTTATGATGACTAATTTTATAAGCAGTTTGTTGGGAAAGACTTCATTTCACTTTTTATTCACACTTAGTGACGTCATGGAATATTTCCGCTTCATATGTCTTCCTAACGACAACCTTGATCTCCTTTATTACGTCATCATCCCAGATTTGGCATATTCACTTATGCTTCAATTTTATAAGGTTGAATTACATCTTCTAAGGGATATGCCAAAGACAACGAACATGATCATATCCACATCTGTCAACAATTCCATTTCAATTTGCCACTGTTTTAACATAGCTGAAACGATCTTTCATTTTTAGAAACTTAGGGTTTGTGCCCTTCTGGTGGCTGATTAAAGGGTGTTTTTTAAAATTTCCCCTTCTAAGCTATAACTGTGAAAAATATTCACTAAAAATGTTAATTAATTAGTTAGTTTAATCAGTTCAATATGATATCATAAAGTACAAAGTACGTACATATGTTGCGTGATATATCCGAAACTAGTAAACCGATTTGAATAAAATTTCCGTGAAAAATATTAATTGCGACTAGTTTTTAAAGGATTGTAAATATTGATGGTTCCTAATTGATTAAGTTATTACAACCATATAGTGTTTGAATGAGCTGATATGGAAAACGCTTAATTTTAAAAAACTTTTACAAATTACTAAAATTGATTCGGTTTTAAACGCAAACTTTTATACTTAGATATACATAATTTGTCAATAGACAGATTCTGATAATGATGGTCGGATAGTTGCCATAACTCTTTTGAGGCCCAATTAGAACAAAACTTGGGGTGTCTTATGTAAAAGTCAGGAGATTTAAGGTTGCGATATAAAGGTTAGAATTTTTCTTTACAACGAGTTGTAAGGGTTCTGTTGTTACAGAAATTTAAATATTGCGAGAACGCAGCGGAAATACTTTAACTGTTACGTTAAAAATTGGTTTTACGACAACAACTAATCAATTTTTTACTTCACAAGTGTTTCATTACTTCGAAGCATAGCTTAATTAAAAATAGCCATGTTTCTAATAGAAATGCGATAAAATCATAGAAGCCGTAGGGCTGTCGTAACCAGAACCTCTCTACTGTTATGTTTGCCTACTTGTTATTTCGACTTTTTAGTGGCACGTTGCTGTCGGTTAACAGGAGTAACGCCTGACATCAATAACCCGGGGTTGAACAAGCTTGTCCTGTTTAAACTCATTTTTCCGCACTTAGATTTGGGGTTTTTTTAAACAACATCACTCTGTTTATTTTTGTTGCATGACTATTTCTAGGTTATGATTTAGGAAAAACAGAGTATAGAAGGATGTGCAAACTTGCACGCGCGTTCATCAATTGATCGAGAGGGGAAAAAATAGGTCGTTTTGTTGATTAATAAATTAACGTAATTATTTATTTTTGAGCGTAAAGTACCATTTTCGGCTCAGACGTAGGGCTCTCATTTTATTTTCTTAAAATCTCTTCGAGTATAGTCGCAAATTTTTATACTTGGTTGTATTTTCAAACTACGCGATAGTCGCTATCAAATTCAGGCAGCTTCCGTTTTCTATCACAATCCAATGTTGCCAGGTGGACTCTTTTGTATAATATATAAGATTGTTAGCAATTTTATAAAATAAAGACACGTAAGTGAGGGTGTAATACGAACCGCTTACACAATCCCGTTGTTAGACAACGTCAGTTCTCTCTCAGTGTTTTTTTTTATTTCCCCCAATATTGACTTTTATTCTGCTGGCTGTCGTTTTAACACTGATCTTTAAAAAGATTACTGGATTTCCAATAACTGTAAAGGTTTTTAATTCATAGGATTGGCAGCAGTGGGCTGTTATGCTTTCCAGGTTAGTTTTTTATTATAGTTTTGGATGGTGTTTTGGATTTTTAGAGAAGGGGTTTTCCTAGTGACGTATTTCCGGTAAGGTTTTAAAAAGGAATACGCAAAAACCATGCTTTGGTGCAATCGAGTGTTCCGTGTGCGAAAGTGGCAAATTTGGCCTTGTTCCAATTTTTCTAAAATCCGTTGAGGATTTTTACCCTAAGTAATAGGGATCAAACCAGGGCCAATTTACGGTAGCTTCTTATTGTTTAAGTAGTTTTTTGGGAACGAAGCTCCGCACCTATTGGGATAAAAAAATTGCCACTCGCACACGTGTCGCCACCGTCCATCTGGGGGCGGACGCTCGATTAACTCCAGCAGCTTCAGCAGAATTTCTATCTTGGTAAGTGGACTTTTGATAATAGAATTCGGCCTTCCAAATTGGTAAATTTTGAAAATATTTTCTGTTTTTTTGGGGTTTTCACACGTTTTTTTTGGGACTCAATTTGATGCTTTGCTTTCTCCTTGCCAGGGGCTGCTGTATGAACTCGTGGTGATGGATTCCTAGTTCCCACGAGGTGTCCACACCAGCCACCGAAGATGACCGAGATGTCCTCTGGAGGCAAGTGTGCCTAAAAGCCCTCGTACGAGGTAAGCTTCCTAGTCATTTTTTTTGAGTCCAATAAAGTGTTGCAATTGAGGTAGTTTATTTTATTTTCTGGAATAGTAAAGAGTGTTATTCTCTTTATTCCAGGGTTTTTGGGCGAGAGGTAGTCGTAGAGTTGTGGGGCCGTATGCAGAGATTTTCTCCAACTTCTTTCCATTTTTCCTACAAGCTCCAACATATAAGTACCTACCAGTGCAACACCAATCCCAGTCATCGCAGGAGGTTACCGGTTTGAGATTTACATTTTAAACATTTTATTTCTAAAAAAAAAGTTTTTTTTTGTCTTATTTTGGAGGGATCATATTGGCGGATGACAGCTGTAATTTTCTTTTTTTTTTGGGTTCCAATTGAGTATAAATCGTCATTACAGTTAGTATGAAGCAACAACTGCCAAGCTGCGAAATGACTTGTTCGATTAAGGCTGTAATTTAGTATTTTTTTTTCTTTCTTGACTTTATGACACGGCTGACAGATAACCATCGGTTTGGGTTAAGGCTGGCTCGTTGTTTCGGCCTCACATTGCAGAGTGGCAGTCTGGGGGGTCAGGTTGTTGTATTGAGTTTACTTTTATATGGTGTCGGACATTCCCTTTTAAAAATATCTTTGTTGGCACATGACAGTGTCTAGCACTTCAGGGTGACTCGGTCTGATGCCCTAGGCTGTCCAGCTGACGTATTTTGCTGAGAGTTTGCTCGTACACACGTAGCATAGTTCGGTTGGTTGGCCTGGGGTTGGCTGGGCAGAGTACCACTGACTTGTTTGACATCGCCAAGATTTTGACTATTTATTTTTTTTTTTTACACACAACATATACAAGCCAAGATTATTTATTTTGAAATTAATTTAGGAACTTTAAGGTAACGAATATAGGTATTACAATTTGTACACGGTATATGAGCTCATAAATCGGTAACTTTAATACAACTTAATATTTGCATGATACTCATGTTAAGTTATTGAACGGTATTGCCGGTATTGGTATATTTAATATTTAAATATTTACAATTTTCCTTAAGTATAACAACCACACATTATGAGAGTTTGAGTTGTAGGAGACTAGTCCAAAATCTGTTTTTTTTTTCTGTTCGTCATTAAATCTGCAAATGTCAAAAACTTGTGTTCCTATTTCTCTCCCACTCTCCGTTGAAAAAGTTCGTCCAGGTTTCATTCATTCATTCTGGTAATAACCAGAACACCCTGATCAAGACAAATAAATATCAAAATTTCATCAAACAATCCTGGTGAGATTGAAAACAAAAGAGAAGGAACAGACTAGAACAGAGTATAGTGTAAGTATATAAGTGTTTATTTTCCCAAATCAGGGAAGGGTCTTGATAGTTGTGACAGTTCGTATTTGATGCCATTTTGCTATTTAGCTGACTTATTAGTTGGGCTATTTAATACTATATTAACATCATAACTCGTGCAATGTCTTTAAATACGTGGCGCTCATAAATTTATTAACCTACGACCTACCGGCTGTTAAACTTAAAAAGCTGGCGGCAGGCATTTGACGCGATTCTAAACTAAATAAAAATAGTATTAAAAATTTTGCTGATTTCGGTTTCATATTTTTTTTTTGACGGATATCTCAAAAAGCACTTAATCGATTAGAAGGCTAACATTTTTGGCGCCAACGTGGGGCCTATTTGTCCTGAAGAAGGGGTGGGGGTAATTTTTGAAAAGTGACATTTAAACATTTTTTTTCTACCACTGCTTTGGCTGACATTTTGATTTTTGTGTTAGTTTGGGTATTGGATATTAAAACAAAAAACACCACCAAACACCTAATTTTTTTTTTAATATAAATAGTTTTAACCTATTAAGTTGTCTAAGAATTTAACATAAGTAAATGACTTTCACATTACTTTAAGTTAACTTTGAGATAGTTGTTTAAATTTTGTAGACTTGGAGGAAAGGGGATACAGACTGATAAGGACATTTATTTGCTGTTTTGGAAAATAATTAATTGTTGTTAATTAATGTTTTTTGTGATGGGCTATGGGTGTCCGAGGTGAAAGGTCAATTGGTCTGACTGGGGTACCTTTAAGGGTTGTTTCATGCAGAGAAAATACAGGATGACCTTGAGATGACACTGGGGAAATATACAACTACACCTATTCCTTTTTAACTATATTTTTTTTTAAATTTTTGTTCTGGCTTAAATGGGGGTTAAGTGTTAATAACTTTACGCCAACGTTGAGAGCCTAAATTATCAGTAATCGGCAAGAGTTTAACTTACTAGTTGGTTTTTCAAATACCATCTGAGTGAAGCTGATTAGATATATGCGGGCACAAGGGTCCTGACCAAGGAGCCCTATGTGCAGGTTGTTTTTTCTCCGCGGGCACCAACCACCAGTGCAATAATACATACATACCTACATATACAACGTTAAAAAAAAACACCATATTTTTTTTTCCACAAACACCAATTTTGTTAAATACATCCCTTTGAACATTAACACGTTGGTTATTTTCAAAAACTGGAAAAATTGTTTTGGAGTGTCTTTTTAGGGAATCATCAACTGCAATTGAAACATTCACATGCCCAGAGTTTTTTTTTCTTTTTTTTTCAAATCGAAAGATTTTGAGGTGAAATTTCAGATCGATTTCAGTCAAATTTGGATATGGTGCCAACTTTTTTTTTGAGATGGTAACAGTGAACCTGTTTTAAGATAACCTTGGGTTATTTTGTTTTGTTATCGATTGTTTTGTTCCTATGGAGTTTTTATCTTATGAAGAAAAACTCTTTTAATCTTTTAACAGAAGTTTAGAAAACGTTTTAGCTGTTTTGATTTTCAATGGAACTGGTTGGTTAAACCAAAACAATTTTAAATCACTTTTTTACTGAAACCCAATTTTTTTTTGTGGACTTTTTTGATAATTTTTTTTAAAAAAAGAAGCCACCTGTCATATGATCTTTTTACATAAGTCGGCATACATTCACTTTTTCAAGAGTTGTTAAGCAATGAGATCTCATTAGTCCGTTAGTTTTCTTAACATGATCTCTTTATTAGTAAAACATAGTCACACTTGCAGAAAAGTGTTGTTGGTCTCATTAGCCATTTTTTTTTGCAGGGTGTCATATGTTTTATAGTATAGTAAACAAAAATATTACGGGGGGATCATTTTCGAGTTTTATTTGCGGTTGATAGAACTTAAAAATAAAATGAAGTCTGTACCCCTTGGTTTTGTCACACAGCCTACGGTTCATTTAGAGGCCAGATTATTTTTTTTTCCTCTACCTATTCGTTGGTTTGTTCGGGAAAGACTTCCTAAAATATTTTTAAGTCAGTGTTTAGTTCATTTAGTTAATAATTATAGTATGTTGTTCAGGTTAAAAGAATGTAATTTCTCAGAGTTCTAAAACCTTCAACTCTGAATTTTTTTTTATAGTCTCATCAGTGGATACGAACTTTTCAGTAGTGGCACATTATTTGGTTTTTTTTAAATTTTACTTAAATGAATTTTTTTTAAAGAAATTTCAAACGTCATATTTTTTTTAAACTTAGAGTCAATCTTTCGATTTTGCAACATCGGAACAACGTTGTGACGTCCTGCTTTGGGGAAGTATTGAGGACGTCAGTGTCGTAGTGCCTGGCACTTTGTATTGTGCGGCTGGGTCACAACGGGGTTTTTTTTCTAGTTTCGTTAAATTTCCATGTTATATACTTTTTAAAAAATTTCAATGGCGGGTTTTTTTTTCAATGTCAATTTTTTTTTAATTTCCAAACACGTCACATTTTTTTTTAACTGTCAAATATCATTTTTTAAAAATTCGCAGAGGAAACAAAGTCGGGTTATTCTACTTAGAAGTACTGATGACTTAAGTGTTACAGTTATCCGCACTTTGTTACTTTGCAGTGGAGTGGGGGCGTTGTGTTCCAATTTCTTTTCCTAATTGAAAGTATCATTTCCTGTTCAAACTTTCGAACATCATCTTGTTGTTTTAGATTCTCGGTTTGTTTATTTTTTTAAATTTCATATTTTACATAGATATAATTTTTTTTGAGTGACTTTAACGTCGCGTCGCTCTGATTTCGAAGTGTGAGGGACTTAATTGTTATAGAGGCTTTGCTCTTCGTACTTCGCCTTAGAGTGGCAGCGGTTTTGGAATATTTTCGAAAAATATATTTTTTTTAATTTTCATTTGTTTTTGGTTGGACAACTTGTGTTACATACAACGGATTTTAATCAAAGTTTTAATCATAACCAATCTTGGAAATATTGCCTTTCTATTAACGGAGTTTTTTTTTCTCGGAATGATATTTTGAATTTTGTTTCACAGGTGTTTTGGGTGGTCATTTTTCGAGCTGACCTGCTTTTGGTTGTAATTAGTTGTATTTTTTTTTGTACAAATAACATTTTTGATTCATCTGAGTAGTTTAATAAAAAATAAAAAAAATTCTATCCCTAAAATTTTCGCAGGAGTAGATGAACGGCAGGCATGGCTCCGAATGCGTTATGGTTATCTCTGCAATTTCTTTTAGGGTTAACAAGGATTGGGTATTATGAGTACAGATATGGGAATATCAAATTAAAAATTACTATTTTTTTTAAAATATTAACAGTTAACAAATTTTTTTAAATATTAACAATTAACAAAACCCTTGTCGTCGTTTACGCTTTTTGTAAGTAAAAAGTATAATTTTTAAAGTAAGAGTGATGGTAGAGTTTGCAAGCACAAATTTGAAAGTGTTTGTTTGTTAGTTCCAGTTGCTGTTTCTACTTTCACAGTTTTTCCCTTGGACATTTAGCTAACTTGTGGTAAATTGTTGTGTATGTTACATTCCAAAGTACAAAAGGGTAGTTGTGTATTAATTTGGGTCTTGGGACTTGAATAAGACGGACACTTAATTTTTTTTTTGGGGGTTATCAACTGGAGGGGGGTCCATACTCTTGTGTTTGGCTAGTTTTTTCTTTGGGGTCGACACCAAGAAAAATTTCTGGTAGGGTAGAGGGTTTGAGATTTTCGGAGTTGATACCTAGCGAGCTGTACTTCGTTTAATACGCGTGCCGCGCGGGTGACGTTCTAGCTATGACTTTTCAGAAAATAGAGTTCAAGTGGGAATTTTTTTTTCAACCCTTATCAGGGGGATTAAACAAGGCTAGTTATAGCAGAGGTTGAACTTGGGAATATGTTCGAGTTGGTCTTAAGGACCCATGACGTTTTTTTTGCGTTGAAACTCTACGCTCCAATTGGGATTATATGCCACCCTATAGCGTAACGCTAAACAGGCATTTTAAAAAAAACTTTTTTTTAAAAACATTCAAAGAACGAATGGACGAAGTACATGGTGATTGGTTAAGAAGTGTTCTTGTCTATTAAGAATTCAGTGGTATAATGTAGGGTCTTTTGTTTTTTTTTGGTCCCCAACCTGGATGCTTTTTTTTCGGCTGAGTGGGCAGAGAGAGACACTTAAACTTTTTTTTTCATTCAATGTAATTACGGTTCTGCATAACTGCAGAGGGTTTTTTCGTGATATTTTCGGTTCGGTTCGTGGACACTTTCGCTTTATGATTATAGAATCATCATAATCTGATTGATTTAAAGTACCAATTGGTTCTAAAGATTGAGTTTTAGTGAACGGTGGAGGTAGTGAAGTGAGAGTAAAATACTCTAGGTGTGAAGGTGTTACTTCGTAGAAGTGACTGTGATTTAATTACATATAAACTTTGTTTTTGGGGTATTGGCGAAAGATTTATACATTTTTTTTTTGAGTATTGGAGAGCCTACACAGGGCTATATCTGTGTAAGTAGCCTTTAAGGGTGAAATTTTAATATTTTTAAAGTTTTTTTTGCAATATGGCACGAAAAATCGATATTAAGCGCCTGGAAAGGGACGAGCTCTGTTATGAACTGGAGGTTTGGGGAATTGATGTCCAGGGTACTGACGAGGAGTTGCAAGCGAGACTAACGTTGGCTAGGCAATATGAGCTCATTGGGGAAAGTGTTTCTTATCCGACTTGCCCTTTTTCATTTTCTGAAGACGTCGAGGCGGTGACCAATAAGTTAGAAAGCCTTGTCCTTCTAGTAGAATCATTTTCAGGCTCCAAAAGATGCATTGCCTATACCACCCTTCAAAGTAGATTGAACCACGTCTTAAATAGGATTGACAACATGGAGGCAAAGGGTGTTGAGAGGAAAAAACTTAAGGCCGTCTTATTGGGACAGACGCTTGAGCTTTTGGGTCAGCTGGATAGCCAGGTTACTTCTCGAAGGAGTACTGTTCAACACGCAGTACCACCTAACCTCACAGTTCTGGCGGGGGCTGTTGGACCTGCAGCTGGTAACTCCACATCTCATTACCAGGGATATCACACATCTCCTCATGCATCGTCACCCATTCCGACGGCTATGAGTTTTTCAAACCCATCAGCAACATCTACCTATAATGTGACGCCTGTATTACCACATAAGTGGAACATTACTAAATACACCGGCGATAAACGAGTGTCAGTGACCGCTTTCTTTGAGCGTATAGAGGAATTACGCAAGGCTCGAAATGTTAGCCAAGACGTTTTGTTCCACTCTGGCATTGATCTTTTTGATGGCCGTGCTTTAGCATTTTATTTTGAATGTCGAAACCAAACCCATACTTGGGACGAATTGGTGCAGGAGTTGAGAGAGGAGTATTTATCACCGTTTCATGCTGAAGGCCTATTAGAAGAACTAAAGCGTAGGACCCAAGGGCCTGAGGAGAGTATTGGTATTTACCTCTCGGTTATGAGTACCTATTTCAAAAGGCTGCAGTGCCCAATGTCAAAGGAGTTCAAACTTAATATTCTTCTCCGAAATGTTGCACCACTTTACAAAAATCAGCTTGGAGCTTTGGAAATTACTAGCATTGCAGAACTTAAGAGACTTTGCAAGAGAATTGAAGAAAGGATGTACCCCCGTTTTGCTGCACCGCTTAAGAAAGGTCAACTGCTCGAACCCGATTTGGCTTATGTTGGCTTGGAAGAAGAAAAAATAACCGAGTCGGTTGAGGCATTGCACGTGTCCCAATTTGGTGAAAAGCCTTCAACTGGCCCGAGTACTAGCGTAAGTCATGCTCACCCAGTCAGTGCTGGTCCAGAGGTGAGTTCAGGCGCAAGGAAGCCTCTTTCATGCTTTAATTGTGGACAGGTCGGTCACAAGGCCTTTGGATGTTTGGCTCCCAGGAAACTTAGGTGTTTTGGTTGTAACAGGATGGGTGTTACCAAGGCTAGTTGTTCTAACTGTAGTGCGCCGGGAAACGGGAGTGGGCAGTCGTAGGCAGTCGGCCTTCGTGCCCAACAACTCGCGTAAATCCGGCTAATTCAGTTTCCCCTATTTTAGACTTTATTTTAAATCATGCTCGTAATGATGAAAGGCCGTACTTGGAGGTGGAAATTTTGGGTCATAAATTTTTGGGACTTTTAGATTCAGGAGCATCGCGAACATTTGTGGGTAGCGCAGGTTGGAAAGTTATCCAGAGCTTTGGTATTCCCTTGGATCGTTCAAGGGAGTCATCTTGTACGGTCGCAAATGGTCAGCGGGTTAAAAGCATTGGTGTTTTAGATCTTCCAATTGTCCTCCGGAATAGGCTCCGTGTAGTTGAGGTTGTTGTAGTTCCGGAAGTTCACCATTCGTTGATTTTACGAATTGATTTTTGGGTTACGATGGGGACAGTTCCTGACTTGCTGTACAGCGAGTGGCATTTTTCTCAGAACCCTAGCACCATTTATAGTATCGAAGACGAACCACTTACAGTTTTGACTTCATTGGAAGCGTACCGGTTGCAAGACCTGATCGACAAGTATAAGGTGTCTATGGGTATCCAACTGGGCTGCACCAATAAGATTGAGCATCATATTCTAACGGAATCTCCGGCTATTCGCCAACGTCCCTATCGTGTTTCCCCAGTAATTCAGAAGGTTACCAACGATGAAATCGACGATATGTTGTCTCAGGGTATCATTGAGCCTAGCAGTAGTCCGTGGGCGTCTCCAGTTGTGGTCGTACAAAAGAAAAATACTGGAAAATACCATTTTTGTGTGGACTACAGGCGTTTGAACGCTGTAACACAACTAGATAGCTACCCGCTCCCCAAGGTTTCTGAAACTCTGGATAAACTAAAGGATGCAAAGTATTTGTCGTGTCTCGACATTAAGAGCGCCTATTGGCAAGTCCCAATTGATGAGAAATCACGTCCCCTTACAGCGTTTATCTGTTGAAAAGGGTTGTTTCAATTTAAAAGAATGCCCTTTGGGCTGCACAATGCTCCTGCTACATGGCAGCGGCTCATAGATAACGTTCTGGGCGCTGATTTACAGCCTAATGTATTTGTATATCTTGATGACGTAGTGTGCATTTCTCAAGACTTTGACGAACATCTTAAGGTCCTTGAGGAACTCTTTAAAAGATTAAAGGACGCAAATATTACCATCAGTTGGGAAAAATGTCAATTTTGTAGGCCTGAGATGAACTACTTAGGGTATGTCGTCGACCGGAGAGGTTTAAGAGTTGATCCAGACAAAGTTAAGAGCATGTTAGAGCTACCACGACCAAGAACTGTTCGAGAAGTCCGTAGAATTGTTGGATCATTTAGTTGGTACCGGCGCTTTGTTCCTGAATTCTCGTCGATTGTTTCACCTATTACTACATTAACCTAAAAAAATCATAAATTTTTTTGGTCTGAGGACTGTGAAAATTCGTTCAGAAAAATTAAGGAACTTTTAGTAGCCGCTCCGATTCTGAGATGTCCTGACTACTTTAAGGATTTCGTAATACAAACGGATGCCAGCGGGTACGGTATAGGTGCAGTGCTTACTCAACCTTATAAAGAAGGAGAAAGAGTGATTTAATATCTGAGTCGTTCTCTGACACGTCAAGAACAGAATTTTAGTACTAGTGAAAGTGAGTGTCTGGCATTAGTCTGGGCAATAGGGAAATTAAGACCCTATATCGAGGGAATTCTCTTTACTGTCGTAACAGATCACTTTGCTCTTAAGTGGTTGCACAACCTCAAGGATCCATCTGGTAGATTGGCGCGTTGGTCCGTAAAACTCCAACAGTACGATTACAAGATCATACACCGCAAGGGAAAGGACTTAGTAGTACCAGATATGTTATCCAGAGCAGTTCCTGTGTTAGACATGATTTGTGAAGATATTACCCCTAATACTCCTAAGAAAGATCGATGGTACAATAAAATGGTACAGCGGGTGGTGGATAAACCTTTAGTTTTTAAATTGGCGGGTAGGAGAGGATGGTAATCTTTACAAGTATGTCAAACAGGAATATTCTGACTTAATGCCTCAAGGAGACAATTAGAAGTTACTTTTGCCAAAGGAACAGCGACGTGAATCTATCGTAGCAGCCCATGATCCTCCAACGGCGGGTCACTTGGGTATATATAAAACCTATGGTCGTCTTACAGAAAAGTATTACTGGCCGAAAATGCGCCAAGACGTTGCAGCTTATGTTAGGCGTTGTAGCACTTGTGCTGCTCATAAAGTTGATCCTCATGGGGTAAGAGACCACATGATTCCCAACGAGAAGGCCAGCCGACCTTGGGAGATTATTAACGTCGATCTAGTGGGTCCTCTACCCCGAATCCACAAGGGTAATACGGCACTTTTAGTCGTTTATGATAATCTTAGTAAGTTTACTTTAGTTTTTCCACTTAGATCCATGTCCATGAAGCTGGTTGTTAACAGGATGGAGGAACAAGGGTTTATGGTATTTGGGGTTCCTCGAAAGATTGTTCTGGATAATGGGAAACAATTTACAGGTGGCGACTTCCGAAAGTTAGCTGAAAACTACCAGTGTAAGCTGAGTTATGACGCCTACTACCATCCCAGGGCCAATCCCACGGAGAGACAAAATCGACAGGTTAAGACTATGATTAGAATGTATGTTAAGGATAACCAACGAGTATGGGATCGGGAGATACATCGCTTGGCTTGCGCAACTCGGACCGCCGTACACGAAACGACGAAATTTACTCCCTACTTCATGAATTTCGGAAGAAAAATGTGTTTATCTGGTGACGATTATCGTAACGAAGAACTTCTGGGCATCGAAGATGGTACCCAAACTGCTGGTATTACCAGGAACTTAATTTTTCGTAACATGTTTGTGGAGGCTAAAAAACGTCTCGAAGTAGCCGGTCAAAAGAGTGTGGCTAGGTACAACCTTAGGAAGCATTCGAAAGAGTACCGGATTGGGCAGAAGGTCTGGAAAAAGAACTACGTTCAATCCGATGCCGCCAAGTTTTTCACTTACAAGTTGGCACCTCCTTATGTAGGGCCATATATCGTCCACGACAAGGTTTTTCCGTGGACTTTTGTTCTGCGTGAATTGGAAGGGAAGAAACTTTCAGGTACTTGGCATGCTAAGGACCTGAAGCCGGCACACGAAGATTATTCATGTTTAACCCTTAGGGGTTAACCATTTTGTAGCAAGGGAGGGATTTTGTTACGTCAAAAATTGATTTTACGACAACAACTAATCAATTTTTTACTTCACAAGTGTTTCATTACTTCGAAGCATAGCTTAATTAAAAATAGCCGTGTTTCTAATAGAAATGCGATAAAATCATAGAAGCCGTAGGGCTGTCGTAACCAGAACCTCTCTACTGTTATGTTTGCCTACTTGTTATTTCGACTTTTTAGTGGCACGTTGCTGTCGGTTAACAGGAGTGACGTCTGACATCAATAACCCGGGGTTGAACAAGCTTGTCCTGTTTAAACTAATTTTTCCGCACTTAGATTTGGGTTTTTTTTAAACAACATCACTTTGTTTATTTTTGTTGCATGACTATTTCTAGGTTATGATTTAGGCAAAACAGAGTATAAAAGGATGTGCAAACTTGCACGCGTGTTCATCAATTGATCGAGAGGGAAAAAAATAGGTCGTTTTGTTGATTAATAAATTAACGCAATTATTTATTTTTGAGCGTAAAGTACCATTTTCGGCTGAGACGTAGAGCTCTCATTTTATTTTCTTAAAATCTCTTCGAGTATAGTCGCAAATTTTTATACTTGGTTGTATTTTCAAACTACGCTGTAGTCGCTATTAAATTCAGGCAGTTTCCGTTTTCTATCACAATGCAATGTTGCCAGGTGGACTATTTTGTATAATATATAAGATTGTTAGCAATTTTATAAAATAAAGACACGTAAGTGAGGGTGTAATACGAACCGCTTACACAATCCCGTTGTTAGACAACGTCAGTTCTTCTATTTGTGTTTTTTTTTATTTCCCCCAATATTGACTTTTATTCTGCTGGCTGTGGTTTTAACACTGGTCTTTGAGAAGATTACTGGATTTCCAAGTGTAAAGATTTTTAATTCATAGGATTGGCAGCAGTGGGCTGTTATGCTTTCAGGGTTAGTTTTTTATTATAGTTTTGGATGGTGTTTTGGATTTTTAGAGAAGGGGTTTTCCTAGTGATGTATTTTCGGTAAGGTTTTAAAAAGGAATACGCAAAAACCATGCTTTAGTGCAATCGAGTGTTCCGTGTGCGAAAGTGCGATAAAATCATAGAAGCCGTAGGGCTGTCGTAACCAGAACCTCTCTACTGTTATGTTTGCCTACTTGTTATTTCGACTTTTTAGTGGCACGTTGCTGTCGGTTAACAGGAGTGACGTCTGACATCAATAACCCGGGGTTGAACAAGCTTGTCCTGTTTAAACTCATTTTTCCGCACTTAGATTTGGGGTTTTTTTAAACAACATCACTTTGTTTATTTTTTTTGCATGACTATTTCTAGGTTATGATTTAGGCAAAACAGAGTATAGAAGGATGTGCAAACTTGCACGCGCTTTCATCAATTGCTTCCGGGTTAGTTTTTTATTATAGTTTTGGATGGTGTTTTGGATTTTTAGAGAAGGGGTTTTCCTAGTGACGTATTTCCCGTAAGGTTTTAAAAAGGAATACGCAAAAACCATGCTTTAGTGCAATCGAGTGTTCCGTGTGCGAAAATGGCAAATTTGGCCTTGTTCCAATTTTTCTAAAATCCGTTGAGGATTTTTACCCTAAGTAATAGGGATCAAACCAGGGCCAATTTGTGGTAGCTTCTTATTGTTTAAGTAATTTTTTGGGAACGAAGCTCCGCACCTATTGGGATTAAAAAATTGCCACTCGCACACGTGTCGCCACCGTCCATCTGGGGGCGGACGCTCGATTGACTCCAGCAGCTTCAGCAGAATTTCTATCTTGGTAAGTGGACTTTTGATAATAGAATTCGGCCTTCCAAGTTGGTAAATTTTGAAAATATTTTCTGTTTTTTTGGGGTTTTCACACGTTTTTTTTTGGGACTCAATTTGATGCTTTGCTTTCTCCTTGCCATAGGGGCTGCTGTATGAACTCGTGGTGATGGATTCCTAGTTCCCACGAGGTGTCCACACCAGCCACCGAAGATGTCCGAGATGTCCTCTGGAGGCAAGTGTACCTAAAAACCCTCGTACGAGGTAAGCTTCCTAGTCATTTTTTTTTGAGTCCAATAAAGTGTTGTAATTGAGGTAGTTTATTTTATTTTAGTTATTCTCTTTATTCCAGGGTTTTTGGGCGAGAGGTAGTCGTAGAGTTGTGGGGCCGTATGCAGAGATTTTCTCCAACTTCTTTCCATTTTTCCTACATGCTCCAACATATAAGTACCTACCAGTGCAACACCAATCCCAGTCATCGCAGGAGGTTACCGGTTTGAGATTTACATTTTAAACATTTTATTTCTAAAAAAAAGTATTACAATTTGTACACGGTATATGAGCTCATAAATCGGTAACTTAATATTTAATTAATTTTAATAAATATATAATACAACTTAATATTTGCATGATATTCATGTTAAGTTATTGAACGGTATTGCCGGTATTGGTATATTTAATATTTAAATATTTACAATTTTCCTTAAGTATAACAACCACACATTATGAGAGTTTGAGTTGTAGGAGACTAGTCCAAAATCTGTTTTTTTTTTCTGTTCGTCATTAAATCTGCAAATGTCAAAAACTTGTGTTCCTATTTCTCTCCCACTCTCCGTTGAAGAAGTTTGTCCAGGTTTGGTACAATCCCAGCCTAAAGTTCTTATTTAGTTACTTATTTATTCTTCATTATGGTAATAACCAGAACACCCTGATCAAGACAAATAAATATCAAAATTTCATCAAACAATCCTGGTGAGCTTGAAAACAAAAGAAAAGGAACAGACTAAGGAGTATAGTGTAAGTATATAAGTGTTTATTTTCCTAAATCATGGAAGGGTCTTGATAGTTGTGACAGTTCATATTTGATGCTATTTTGCTATTTAGTTGACTTATTAGTTGGGCTATTTAATACTATATTAACATCATACCTCGTGCAATGTATTTAAATATGTGGCGCTAATAAATTTATTAACCTACGACCTACCGGCTGTTAAACTTAAAAACCTGGCGGCAGGCATTTGACGCGATTCTAAACTAAATAAAAATAGTATTAAAAATTTTGCTGATTTCGGTTTCATAATTTTTTTTTTGAATCTCCAAAAGCACTTAATCGATTAGATCGATTAGAAGGCTAACATAATTCAATACCGTGGAGACATTAATCTAGAGAGGAAAATCAGGTATATTATGTTCTGTTAATTCCACGAGAAAAATGCATTTTTATCACATTTTCTCAAGAAACAAATGCGATTAATATTTTTCTGTAAAATAGCTACCTACCAAACTGTTTTAAAAGGAGCATGCGCAATAATTTGTTGTTTTGTTTTTGTTTAGCATTTAACTTTCTACAACTAATAACCTTGGGGTCAGGTATAAGCTAATTTTGAACTATTATCAATTGTTTTTCTAAATTTATTGATTATATAGGCATTCATTTATTAAGAATTATACATGTGTTAAAGCCTTATTAATTTCTACTAAGCAAAGAAAAAAAATGTTTTTTCCTCCTCAGTTTTTGCACTGCTACATAGCACTTTTTCTATATTGCAAATCATTATTACTAAGACATAGAACTACAGATCTTACGAAAGGAGGTAAATAGATATTAAAATATTAAACCATATTACGTCACAAAAATATAAAAATTTTTGAAAAAAAAATGTTTTTAACCAAACATCAAAAGAAATACAACCAATCTTTTAAAAATTATAGTAATCATTGGATGTACTAGATTATTTTTCAAAGACATAAGGGACCCACAAGCACATCAATAAAAATAATGAAACTACCATATTTTATTCTATATACAATATAAGTAAAAATGTTTTGTTTCTATCAGTTTTAGACTTAAAGAGAGCACTACTTTCATGAAACAAGTTAGTTAGCGATATTTGCATACCAATTCTTTTTCCCATATGATTCATTATTTAATAAAATTTTATTTATTTTGATGAGAATGATGGTGCTATTAGAATTTGAAGGATTGTGCTCCAAGCTTAAGACTTTTAACTCATAAAAATTTAAATTAAGTCATGTAAATAAGTTGATTCAGAAGGATCTTTTTGAAGAGGAAATAAGAGAAGACTACAAAATTTCAATGTTAGCAAGAGAGTAAAAGGGGTGAACAAGACTTTATGTAGAAAAATTACATTTAACAACTATCTTTAATGGGGACACCAGTAATTAGATTCCTCATGAATTTCTAATCATTCTATATATTTCATTCACCACAATTGGTCTCGCATAACCAGGGTAAGAATTATTATCTTTAATATGGGAAAAATAAATTTGAAAAGTATTATTTTTATACATAACTATACATAACTGAACAGTTTAAATATGGTTTTTGTTGTTTCAGTCCAATTTAAGCACCGGAGAAAAAATATTTATCAGAGGATTCACAAACACACAATTTATGTAAAATATGTTTTCTTAAGGTGAAAAAGAGGCTATTGTGCTGAAGAAGGACATACAAGCAAACATTCAGGGACTATGTATGTTCTTATTGCAAAAAAGAGGCCTTAACATAATTTATCAATCATTTTTTTTCTAAAAATAAATTTGTGTTTATATTTTAGATCCCAAGAATCATCATCATGCTAAATTTGTCAAAAACAAGTTTAGGTTATCTCGAGTATACTTATTTTTGTATACTTTACTTTGCCTCCATAAAAGCTTCCAATTTGATCAGTAACGTGAACATACCAGTCCGTCATTGTCAATTCGCAGTGCAACTAGATGGTTGTAAAGGCATTTGACCCTATAAAATTAGATCATTAGTCAGCATTACGTAAACATGTTATTTTTAAAATTGTTGATAAACAGGAGTCGTGGATTATCTTAATTATTCTCGACTTTGTCTTTAAAAAAAATTGATCATTTTAAACCACATAACGAATTTAACGAAAAAATAATTTTTCAAATCGATCACTTACAACTCGAGATATTCGCAGAAAACTACTAAGGTCCTTTGTCCCCGGTGCAGAAAACCAAAATTAGTGTTTTACAGAATCCATAGGAGCAAAATGAGCGCACATAGCGAAAAAAGTACCTTTGATATACCGACTCGACATTTTTCAAATAGTGCCCGTTTGACACTCTTGAAATAACAAGGCCTCAATGCTATACATAACAGGTGTACGTCATTTTCTACTCTATACATTGACATTTGGCACTTGTGACCGAGAATGGGCAACTAATATTAGGAAGTTTCAACCACTAGAGAATTTCAGCAGACACATATTAGCGTTAACGCTAAGTAGTCTAAGACCTTGTGGCACTTGACAGTTTGGCTAGAGGTCACAAATGACAGATGACTATACATATGACAGGTGCATGTCACTCATACATACTAGAGCACCTACATAAACCCCAAGCAGACTCACTCTGTAGAACATAAGCCACGTGATCATATCCTCTATTCACACAGTCCTTTATGGCATGCCCTTGCAACCCCCTTGCAACCCCCTAACAACCCCTTTGGACATAGAGTACCCTGTAGAAGACCGAAGAGACTCACTCTGTAGAATACATGTCACGTGATCACATAACACTTCTGACGTCACTTACAGGCACGTGATATTAGGAAGTTTTAGCCATTAGAGAGTTTCAGCACAGACAGACTGACGGACATACGTTAAAGTTAACGCTAATTGCGGTAAAACCCACACAGTATATCTAGTTTCTTGCGATTCTATCATCAACTTATCTCAAAACGCCTATATATAATTCTAAGGATTGGACACCTGAAAAGGGTTATCTGAGAATGTGTATTTTTAGATTTATTTCCTTCCTACTGCGCAAGGGGGAAATATCCTGCTTATAATTTTACAAATTTGGTAATAGAACAAAAATTGTTTTTAAACAGACTTCTAAAGTAATCAGTGGAAAAAAATTACCTGTGTTTGTAAAAAAAAGAAATTTTATAGTAGGTAACATTTTTCAAAAATCGGTGTGTTTGTTAAATTAGTGCTCTTTGTATCCAGCGTAGTTAGGACTATAATTTGAGTTAATTTTTTTCTACTGGCCTTGTGACGTTTATATCGTAGAAGATTTTTTTTTTAATTGGAAAACATAAAATCCAAGAAAGGTTTATTAAAATTCACACTACTACGACTACTACACAGTTTAAAAAAGTTTTTTCTCTCAATTTTATGGGACACTGGTACTGGAAAGCACAGATTTCAAAAGAAAAGTTCTAGTAACTCACAATTTTCTTTGCAGAATATTGGTTCGAGCCATCAGCTACACATATTTCCGTCCTACTGCGCAAGGGGGAAATATCCTGCTTATAATTTTATAAATTTGTCAAGAGAACAAAAATTGTTTTTAAACAGACTACTAGAGTAATCAGTGGAAAAAAATTACCTGTGTTTGTAAAAAAAAAATAAATTTTATAGTAGGTAACATTTTTCAAATACCGGTGTGTTTGTTAAATTAGTGCTTTTTGTATCCAGCGTAGTTAAGACTATAATTTTAGTTAATTTTTTTCTACTGGCCTTGTGACGTTTCTATCGTAGAAGATTTTTTTTATAGAAAAACATTAAATCCAAGAAAGGTTTATTAAAATTCACACTACTACGACTACTACACAGTTTAAAAAAGTTTTTTCTCTCAATTTTATGGGACACTGGTACTGGAAAGCACAGATTTCAAAAGAAAAGTTCTAGTAACTCACAATTTTCTTTGCAGAATATTGGTTCGAGCCATCAGCTACACATATTTCCTTCCTACTGCGCAAGGGGGAAATATCCTGCTTATAATTTTATAAATTTGTCAAGAGAACAAAAATTGTTTTTAAACAGACTACTAGAGTAATCAGTGGAAAAAAATTACCTGTGTTTGTAAAAAAAAATAAATTTTATAGTAGGTAACATTTTTCAAATACCGGTGTGTTTGTTAAATTAGTGCTTTTTGTATCCAGCGTAGTTAAGACTATAATTTTAGTTAATTTTTTTCTACTGGCCTTGTGACGTTTCTATCGTAGAAGATTTTTTTTATAGAAAAACATTAAATCCAAGAAAGGTTTATTAAAATTCACACTACTACGACTACTACACAGTTTAAAAAAGTTTGTTCTCTCAATTTTGGGCACACAATTTTTTTAATTAATTTTGGTCTCATGGAAATTTTATGGGACACTGGTACTGGAAAGCACAGATTTCAAAAGAAAAGTTCTAATAACTCATAATTTTCTTTGCAGAATATTGGTTCGAGCCATCAGCTACACGGTTCATGGTTTAATACCGGCCAGCTGCGTGTTTGCTGACCGATATAACCGTGAGGAAGTCGTCAGGTCGCTCGGTAAAGAAGTTAATATCAATCCACCACTTGTTTTGGGTCAACTACCAGATACGCCGGAAGAATTACTTAAATTGGATCAGGTTAGAACATAGTCAATTTTAATAATATTCCAGCTACTTGCTTGCTTTTTTATGTTTTTATTATTTTCACAATCGTTTAATAAAGTTTTCTTTTTGTCGCGGTTACGGTTAACCTTGGTCTTAAAATTTTTCAGAATTGTAAGCAAAATAAGCAGACCTCGATAATGTAATATCTTCGAATATTCTTTAAATTTATAGATAATTGTTTATGCTTACATGTATATATAACCAAAAGTTTTTAATATTTATGAATTTCCAGGTTATACTTAAATTATCACATCAAAATTGCTATGACGTCATCTATTAGCTGACATGAACAGAATAAATGGTTCTGATTTTCAAGGCATCAAAGATGACAGGATGCGCTGTCTACATTGATTTTTTCTTTCTGTTCGTGTTAGCTAATACATGACGTCATAGCATTTTTGATATTAAAATTTAAGTATAATTCGGAAATTCATAAAAATTAAAAACTTTTGATTATATACACATGTAAACATAAACAATTATCTGTAAATTTAAACAATATTCAAAGATATTACACAATCGAGGTCTCTTTCTTTTGCTTATACTTCTGGGAAATTTTAGGACCAAGGTTAACCGTAACCGCGACAAAAAGAAAACGGCATTGGTGGCCAAATTTTCTTTTTATAGTAATTGTCCCCGACTATCCTATTCGCAGAGAATGCAACGTTATTTGGTATAACCTAACTGGATGCCAAGGAATTGTTATAATAAATCTAGGTATTTCCCATTTAATGGTGGAATATTTCCATGCACTAAGAGCAATTACGTAATTATCTTAATCAGCATGGATCTATCAAACCTGAGCTAACTGAAACCTTTGTAAAACAGATCGGTAATGAGTATAATAAAATATGCTATTTTGTACTATTAGAATTAGCAAAAAAATGTAGCGGCTTCGACATTTCATTTGTGATGATTTTTGACGTAGAAATGCGGTATCCATGTTCTAAAATTAAAAAGGACTTTTGAAATTCTCTGATCTTTAGAAGCTTTTCATTCTACGTAATTCTAGTTAACTAATAGTTTTTGAAGGAAGAACCTGGAAGCGACGAAATAGCTGAAAAAACCGATTTTGCGAGGAAAATTTGGAAATTTTGAAAACAGTTTGGAGAAAAAACGTTCCCTAGTTTTTTAAATTGGTTCTGGTAATTATTTTAGTTTGATTGTTTATTATTGTAAATTATTCAAATGTTTTTCAGTTTGAGATTATAAAGGTGCGTAAAAATACCACATCTTCTAAGTTGAGTTCGTTTGGTAATTTTTTCTGATGCAACAGATTTCGATGTTTCATTTGCCTGCTGTAATTTTCATCTAAATCATATCTTGCGGTTCTACTAGTTTTAGATTCCCCCGAAAATTCCATATCTCTCCCGAACATTAGGAAGAAAGGAGTCGCTTTTCTGACGGAGTTGACCTGATTCCGATAATTCATTAAAGTATACCCTAATTGTAAATATCAGTCGGCAATATTTTCGTCAAGGTAATGACTAATTATAGTTTTTAAGGATTTGTGAAATCGTTTCAATAATCCATTGCCTGCCATGTGATATGGTGTAGTGTTAGATAAAATTTATCAATTTTTTTCAATAACGCCCAAGCGAATTAATTAATTATCAATCAAAAAATATTGCCTACAATCTTATTAAGATATTTTATACGAGGGCACGCCCTACGGTTTTGGCATTTATGTCAGGTACAGAAATACATTTTCGGTATCCAGTTAGGTGGTCGATAAAAGTTAAAATATATCGGTTTCTCTATCTCGTCGTTTTTGTTCAAAATTAATTTGTAACATTTTATCGCAAAGATTGGATGGTATTGTTATAGTTCTAACTCCTCTTTTGACCATGTCCATGTAGAACAGCAATGCATTATTCTCTGGAATTATTGTATTGATTACTGATGTTTGTTCTTTTGGATCGTGCGGTATCATTTCTGGTATCGTGCTCAAGAAATCTTTTGAATATAAGGCTCATTTAATTAGGATGGATCCTTAATATTTAAAATATATTTTGGTGGTATATGGCCCGTAATGATAGTAAAATGGTTTTCAGTTAAATATATTCGATATTGTTTAACAACTCACCATATAGCTAATAATTTAAGCTCAATGGTAGAGTAACGTCGCTCTAATTGAATTGTTTCAACGTTCTGCTAGAATAGCAAATTGGGTGTTCTAGGCCGTCATTTTTTTAGCAAAGATGTAACTTAAGGCATCCGTAATGATAATAGATCAGAACATTTTAATATTGGAGCAGAAATTAAGGCGTTATTAAGTATATCAAACCTGTTATTCCGAAGAAGCTTTTCCGTTTTAGTTTTATTTTTAGTCACCTTGAATAAAGTATTGCAAAAAAATATCTTCCTTTTTAACGGTTTGAATTTTAAGTTGTCTATCATTTTTTTAAATAAATGTATATCGATATTATTGAGGCTAAAAAGTAGGATATCATCCAGTTTATAACAAATATTATGGATCAGATTTACTAAAATATCGGCAGCATGTGGCGGGACTATTTTTCATACCCATTTTATATTGTCCATGCGGAATGGAAAATACATTTTTTTCCTTATCCGCGGAATCTAATGGTATGAAGAGTGCGCATAATTTATCAAAAAATGAAAATTATAATAAAGTACAGGTTCATAACAGTGCTACGTAAAACGCAAAACTGTACTATCACAAAATCGAAATAAATCAAATTTAAGTTCAACAAAGTTTTATTGTCTTAAAATATAAATTTTAATTGACAAAGCAGAGGCTTAGATCTAATTTAATTATAAAAAAGTATGTACATGTAAGTATAAATCCCAGTTACAAACAAGTAGAATTAAATTTAACTGGCAAGGCGAAGGCATAGACTTAAATTACATAATAAACAAATTGCAATATTTTAGTATAAAGGGTGAAAACAAATATAATTAAGAAAAACAAGAGGAAGAAAAATATAATTCAATTTTAATTTACAAAGCGAAGCTTAGATTAAATTCAATTATAAAATTATTTTCAACTAGTTTTGAAAAAAACAAGAGATCTTGGTCTGTAGTTCGCTGGTAGCGATTTTTCACCTCCTTTGCATGGAATGACTTTGGAAACTTTTAGCGAAGATGGAAAGGTGCCATGTTCGAATGATTTGACATTTGATAAAACAAGTATTGCTTCTTCAGGTAGTTCAGCCAGTAATTGTTTCAGGTAATAATTGTCGACGGTTCGCGTTGCTTATTGTTGCAGTTATCAAAACACTTAGAATAGAACATTTGTTTGACTGATTTGGTAACCTATCTGTATATGGCTCTGTATTTAAAAAAGTAACTTTGAATTCCCAATAAACTATGGAAACTGTTAAATTGGTTTCCGAAGTTCAAATACCTTTACTTATCCACCTTTTACGATTCTTTTGTCTAGTTTTTAGTAAACACAATGGAAATGATTCATCAACAACACCTGAAAGGTCTGTATAAAACAAAATTAAAACATCTTTAAAATTTGTCATAGACTCCCAGTCGAAAGCATCACAGATATTACGAAGTACCTCGAAGCCCTGTGCATTGTATATCCTACGACGATGTTTCTTGTGTAAAACTGATGGGCTTCTAGCCAGTGGTACATAGGTTACGATAGGATTGTGGTTCCATAATGCCGGATCGAAAACATCACAACTTATGTTTTCCTGAATGTTTGATGAAATATTGTAGTTGATGAGAACTTAGTTATGCAAGTAGTCTGTTGGACGTGCATCGTTTTGTTATAAGATTCCAAAAAATTAGAGAGATGTAATGTGGAACAAATTTTATCATCCTGCGCCTAGATAGATCGCCTGCGAGTATAATTTAATGTTTTGTGGAAAATTTCTGTAAAAGCGCCTCAAGCGGCACCAAACATAAGATAAGATTGCTTTTTGGTGATCGATAGATGCAGAATACGTAACAGTTACATATTTCGAGCAGCTTATAAAATTCTCACTCAGAAATTACGGAATATCCAGGAATAAAAAGAGGCTTTTCTTGCTCAAGTCAGTGTTCCGTTAATAACACAATTTTCGGAAAATTTATTTTCTCTAAAACAATAAATAAGTTTTATTCCTTACAGGCTGAATGTTTAAAAGCATGATAGACATGCTGGTGTCAGGTTTATTTACACTAAAAAAGAATTCGCGTCGGTAATACTTTCATCATTATGATTCTGTACTTCTGGATGTTCCGTATTTTTTGAAGAAGTAATATAATTTTGATATTTAATAAAAGAAACCGCTCGTGTTGCAATTTGTTCAAGGTAAAACGCTAGTTTCAATGGACTATAGCGAAAAACTAATTCCAACTCAAACTAATGTAGATTTCTGAATAAAGCAAAAAATAAACACATAATAAAAAATAATAATTAGAGACACAAAATTTATTATTTAGTAAAATAACATCAGAAACAATTTTTATTCTGTTTGAGAATTTTTTTTAATAATAAAGAACAGATTGAACTTAAAAACAAAAACATTCGCTGCTTAGTCCTCTTGAATGCCCATAGTTCCTTGTCAAGATCTTGATCTAATGGATTACTTAAAAAGGGTAACATAGACCGAAGACTTTTCTTTTTGTTGTCTGAGCCTTTCTTCTCTAGTGGGAGTATTTGTAGTTTAGTCTTCATTAGGGTATTCAACGTTTTCCCCTTCTTTAGGAAATTAGTTTCGTCCATGGCTGCGCTTCAGAAAAAACGGTTTTCGTTTTTACTTTCAGAAATAGGTCTGCAGGTCTTTTTATGGCCCAAAATCCAAATTCTGTCATTTGTATCACCTCAAAGTATGGGTTGGGTTGGGTGAACGTAATTCAGTCAGCAAGGTGTATGCTGACTGAATTACGTTCACTAGATCCTCTGGTACAAAAAATTTCATGGTCCTTTCACGTTTTTCGGTTAACGCTAAATCCCTATCACAGGGCATAAAGCTGTGTCCAGTGGTCAGAAACTTAATCTGTATTGAGTCGTAAATACCATAATTTTTTCTTATTTCCTTAATTCTTAACTTTATCAAAATTAAAAATAAAAACCAGATTTTAAACAACAATCATTTAAAACACAAATTTAATTTCGTTCTAAAATTTGTAATATTTTAACAAATCAGCAAAATAAAATAAAAAATGCAAACAAATTGCCAAGCACAATTATAACTTTTTATGTAAAAAAAAACAAAACAATTCCTACAAGAAAACTCAAATATTTATATTCTTGCCGCTGACAAATGTAATAAAACGGTCATCATGTTTAAAGAAGAATACATCAGTAAGATGCTAAACTTACTAAATGATGAACAAACTTATAAAAAAGTAAAAACTGATCAAACTGAGAGTTTTTGTTTACACCTCAATAACCTTATCAATAATTGGTTTTAAAGTGAATATCATAGATCTAAAACTAAAACATTATCTTTGTTGTTATAATGGTCACTTACCTTATATATATGGCTTAACTAAATTGCATAAACCAAATGTACCTTTAAGACCAATTGTTAGCAACTGTGGAACGCCCACCTACAACCTTTCAAAATTTTTTGCAACACAATTTCTCAAATTATTGGTAATAATGATTTTTATGTCAAGGAGTCTTAGCATTTACATAATTTTATAAAAACTAAAACTATACCCAAAAACCATATCTTGCTTTCTTTCGACGTTACCTCATTATTTACCAATATTCCGACTAGATTTGCTTTAGAAACAATAAAGAAAAGATGTCAGAAATTTCCCAATTAACCCCCTTACCTTTAAAGAATTTTTGTCTGGAGTTAAGGTGGTAGTTACAATCTGGGGAATTATTTTTAGCAACAATGAACGGAAATCAATTTAGCTATGTCGATCTGATTTTTTTGCAAAATTTTACGTCATTGAGTTTGTTTTCCATGGCAACGCGGAGACTTTATTTATGTTTATTGACAGTGGGACACCAGAGATTTTTTAGCACCGGGTCAAAAATTTGGCGTTAGGTTAGTTATTTTGACTTGACAGAAGGTGACAGGTGTTAAATTTTTTATTATGTACAGCCCATCACCGACCGAAAATAAAATCCTACAAACCATCTCAAAATCACAGTGCGTCCTCCCAAAAATTTGTGAACTTATATTCTGTGACAATGCCGATGTCTTATAAGAACCGGTTGTCTAGGAGCCACGGAGCAGTAAGTAGATTATATTAGTAAAGAATGACTAAAATTCAAAATTGGATGAGTGTACCAATAGGCATGGTTCTGCACTGGTACCTAAGTCATCCAATACGGCTTCGTCGATGGCTAGGTTTGTTGATCAGTGATATTTGAGGTATCTACCAAGTTCTTTAACGCCAAATATATTAAAAAAAATAAACTTGGGTCATTTCTTTTTTTCCGATTTATCTATCCTCTGATCAGTGAAATTTATTATTGCAAGATTTTGTTAACTGCTCTTGTTGGGGTTTTCAAAGAAAGTGGGCTTATAAAAGTAGTACGTTTTTTAGAAGTCGAAATACATTTCAAAAAAATAAAAATAATGTTGGGCCATTAATTTTTTTCAGACTTGCCCATCCTCCTTAAGTTCACAACATTTTGTTGGCTGAACTAGTTGGATTTCACCAAGTAAGTTACAAATATAACCAGATTTAAAAAGAAAAAATCGAAAGATCGTTTATACCACGCTTTTTAAAAGTTAAATAGATTTTTAAAATTAGAAAAAAAAGTTTTGTCATTCAATTTTTTCAGACTTGTCTATCCTCAGATCAGTGACCTATTTTCATGTGCGAAAAATTGATACCTACTGTCAAAGTTATTTCCAGAAAGATTTTTGTTGATTAAACTTAGTTTTGATTTTACCATGGAAGTTTAAAATGTGAAAGAAAATCAAATAGATTTAAAAAAATTAAATTAGGCCATTTTTTTTGCAGACTCCGATGTGTCAACCTCGGTAGTTTGCCAAAATCGTCAACTCTAGAAATGTCAAAGTTTTTCCTAGAAGGATTCTGTTTCCTGGACGAGTTTTGGTTTCACAAGTCTGCGATCCATTTCGGCAGGTTTTGCGTCTCTGTTCCGTAGGTATATTACTTTATGGTTTCACAAAGAAAGATTGGAAGCCTAAAATATGGCTAACAAAAGGAAAGGTTTGATGATGTCATAAAGCTCTAATATTTATTATTTTCAAGTCTATTCATATTATTGTTTTGTTTTTTGAAAATACAAAATATTTTTCTCATCAAAATCATATTTTTTAATAAAAGTTCTAAAAAATATAAAAAGTGACGGTTTAATAAAAATAAGAAAAAATTTTTAACATAAAAAATCTTATGTTAAAAAACTCCAAATTTTTTTTTTTAGATGTCAAGAACAGTAAATTTTTTGTTTATATAAAATAAATCTTACAAAAAAACAAAGAAAATATAAACAGTGGCTTATTTTACATTAATATTATACATACATATGCCTTTCGTTATTTCGATGTTAATTCTTTTGTTTCTTTCGCAGGATAATTTTTGTTATATATATATACAGTGTTTTATTTGTAATGTATATGTTAATTAGATTTTCACTGTCGGATCTAAAGTTTACTGCTTTTGGGTCTTTTGTAATTTCTATATTAAAATAGGAAGGCCCCTGTTCATATTTTCTTTGTTTTTCGCAAGATTTATTTTACATAAACAAAATATTTATTGTTCATAACATCTAAAAAAAAATTTAAAAATAACATCATTTTGTTTGTTATGTATGTTTTTTGTATTGTATTTATTTTTTTTTGTAAACTCTCACTTTTTACATTTTCTGGAACTTTTATAAAATACATGATTTTTTTAATTTTAGATAGATGTAGTCTGATGATAGTTGTAATAAACCGTAACGTAACTATTTACTCAGAATAAATTAATCATTTACGGTCAGGAATATTATAAAAAATTATTATTAAATTACTTATAAAATATTGTAATTTTTTATGTCAATAGTCCACTGAAATTAGCGTTTAACCTTGAACAAATTGCAACACGAGCGGTTTTAACGTTAAGCGGAACATTGTCATTTTTTATTTTTTCAAAATGGAGGCCACAAAAATCACAAAAAAAAATCTTTATTAACTAAGGCGCGTGATACATGTTTTTAGAGTAGTTTTCACGCTGGTTTTGAATCTGAAAAAAAATTGGAAAAAGATAGAAATAAGGTCGCTGGTGAGGGTTTCTCCCTCTATCCTGAAGAAATGTATTATGAACATGTCAAGCGTAATGTGAGAGATGTAGTAGTTTTTGGGTTTAATTTCAATGCTGATCTTGAACCTGACAAAAAAATCAAAAAAAGCTACAGATACGGTCATTTTGCTTTCTCTCTTTATCACATAGTGCCAAAATTCCCATGCAACCGCAGTGCACGCAGTGCAGCTTTTGTGTGTGATGGGCCTTACTGTGATAGCCCCTCCTCCCGAAGTCAATTCCTGGGTGCGCCACTGGCCATCTATTCCACATTATATATTATATTATTATTTATTAGGTAGGTAGTGGGTCGGTATTCCGTCCATATTGTGTGACATCAGTTTAGTTTTAGGAAATTAACGGAAATTTCCTATAACTTACTTTATCATTTTAAAAAATAATTTAGTAGGTACCTACCTACCTACCAAAAAGTAGGAATAAGATAATCATTTAATTTTATAATTTTTTTATAAGTAACTAGTAGGAGGCAATTTGTTTCATAAAATTGTTATTTTATGAAATGTGTCCAATTCCAATGTAAGAGTGAGAGAGACGACAACATTAGCAGTGTCTTTTCAATCTTTTTTATGAGTTAAAAACTGATGTGTGCATAATAATAGCATGTGTTATGTGTTTGGGAACTTTTTTTTTTATAGGATTAGGACATGGTTCTTTATAGGATTAGGACATGGTTCTTGGATATAGTTCTGTTCTTTTCTGAAAACTTTTGTTAAGTGTTTATGGTTTTATCTTGGGTATCTGTATCTTGAGAAAACGTCAAAAAAACGATGTTCTGGAAATCCGATTTTGTCCGCTTTTGGACATGTTACAAAGAAGATATTTTAAAGTTAAAAACCGTTAAAACAGATCGTGTTGCTTTTTTTCAAAACACGGCTTATGATTTGTTACGTATTTCAAGAGCCTTTTTTTTAGGGTAGAGAGAGAAAACCACATTCACGGATATAGTTGTTTTTCTCTAAAGAACGATAAAATATTTGGAATCAGCGGAAAAAATTGGTCCAAAAACACGCGCCACAAGTGCCGTTGACCAAATGGTTATGGGTTTATATGTTAATGATCACCTTGAAAAAACGTCAAAAAGACGATGTTCCGCAAGTGCGATTTTGTCCAATTTTGGATATGTTAAAAAGTAGACTTTTTTATACAACGGCAAAACAACATTTAGGTAAATAGGTTAAATTATTTACTTACCCAAGGCTGAGTAGATTATTTTGGATTTGTAGAACTCATACTGTATGCACTATACTAATCTTATAAACATTATTTTTCTAAATGTACTGAATATGTCAAGATGAAAAATAAAAAGAACTTTGCCATAATAAAATTGACTTTGATTATAATTAAGTACGCGTAACACACCAAGGTCTCCTGAAAACCAGACAAGAAAAATTGATGACAAAAGTTATTGCTTACTTTGAGTAAGTGTAATTACTTAATAAAATTTAATTTTCCAAAATCTTAGCCGCTTATTTTTGTGGAATTTTGTTCACATTTTTGAATGTGGATAAAATTTTAATATAGTATTGTAATAGTAAAACCAACCTAAATTGTTAATTAATATTTATGGTTTTTCATAAAATATATTTCATATGATATGTTAGATTATGTAGAAGAATTCTGTTCAAAATAGAAGGTAGCCAGAACTTTTTTGGCAATATTAAGGTGTCTTTTTCTCAAGGGGACCTCATGACCGTTGCACAAATATTTATTATGTTTTAATATACAGGGGGTCCCAAAAGTTCAAGTTTATCCTAATATCTCCAAAACCAAAAGAGGCAGATAAGTAAAATTTCCCATAATTAGATGGTTTAGAAAAAGGTATCGTTTTGGATGCTAATCATCGCGCCCATCATTAAGGTGGCGGAGCTAGGGCGGCGACGATACTTTTTTTTAAATGAGATACCATGTATATTTTCTAAAATTTGAGTAGAAATTTTCATTCTATTTCTAAAAATACGTAATGTGTTACCCTTTTCTCTAACAGCGTAAAACCAATGAGTTAAAGAAAAAAACAGATATTCGGTGATTTTTTGTCTAAATCATTGCTCTTATTTAAAAGCATTTTTCTTTTTATTTAAAATTCAAAAGGTAACATGTTAGTTATTTTTGGTAAAATTTATTAGAAAATAAAAATACAAAAAAAATCAAGTGTATGTAACAATTTTTACAATTTTTGCTGTTTTATATCATAAATTTTTATTAAACAATTGCCATTATTTTCATCTTGCTCTAAAATACATTTTTATAGCCTGCTGTTTGTCTTCAACAACCTTAAATATTTTTGCACGTCACTAAATTACCTCTTCATCTACCCCTAAAATCCTGCCCTCTCTCCTAAATATTTTTCATTTTAACAGAGTAAAAATGTTTTTTGGCAGTACTTTTTTAGACCCTAAAAAAATAGTGAAAACTTGAAAAATTTGAGTGTTTTATTCTAGCAGTCGAAAGTTCAGAAAGAAAGCTTTATAATATGTGCAAAGTCATGGCATAAAAATGTGAACAACATAGTAAAAATTGCTTAATCAAAAACGGTACCCCTAAAATTATGCTAAAATATTTTAAGCCTTAAATTACCACCAAGGCTTGACCATAATAAATTATTTTAAGGGCCATCATGGCTTTACCATAAGGGGCATCATGGCTTTACCATAAGGTAGTTTTTTATAAAAAACCAAGTAAAATACTAAAATTTAAAAAAAAAACAATTATTGCAGAATTACCTGCTAAAAAAACGCTGCCCAACTACGTATTTAAGTAACCGAGAGTCATGTGTAAGGTTGCATTTACAAGCGCATTTATAATTGAATTGGAAACACTCCCGCTAACTGATACCACTGATTTAAGGGCAACAGGTTAACTTATAAGTATTGGCGCAACACGAAGTAATCATATTCTACTTTAAACAGGAGCGTCAACGACTAGCAAGAGTCTTTCCAACCAACAAAACCTGTTTTGTTAGTACTCAAGTATCCGTGTGTTTTTGAAACTCAGGTTGGGATCTAAAATCCATCCTCCACTCCAAGATTTCACTAGTATACTTACACATAACTATGCCGCAATCATTTAAATTTTAAAAAAATGGTTGAATCAAAATAAAAACAAAATTATGTGGGTTTATATGCGCCGCAAATTCCTAGTAATCCCAGCGAGCCAGTAATGTTATCTTGGTTCTTTGATAAACTCGGGGTAATGCCCGCGCAGCGCTAGGTTTTTTTCGGTGGGCGACCGCACACGCGGAGTGGTTTCAGGTTTGTTTTAGAGCAATGTTTTTGAAAACACATTTTTGAAAAGAAAACGTAAAAAAACTCTTCTGCTGCGGCCCGATTTAAAGTTTGTTGACAAAACCCTGCAGTTACCATGGAATCGTATAAATTCTGCAGTCTATCGGCCAAAACTTGAACTGCCTGTGTCTCTAAAATTCAATGAAGTGTGATTGATTGATCGGTTTTCCTTTTCGGAGTGCACAGGCTTTTAGAAAAAAGGAAACTTAGTTCTTCTTTTCGCTAAAGCAAGGAAATATAAAAAAGGAAAAATGTAATCCAGAGAAAATTGTGGGTATTTCTCTATTTTTTTTATAAATCGGGTTTGTTGTAAGCCGTAATTATTTTGATGTTTTTGGGATAGATGACAGCACAAGAGCTTTTATTTGGAAGAAAAAATAATTGAGAATTTTGAAAAATCCTTCAGATATTTTTGTTAAGCATTTAAAAATGATCACCCATGTAAAATTTCAGCTAATTCTGTTGTTTAGATTTCCCTGTGCACTCTGGTAAAAGATTAAAAAAAAATAGAGAATAGGGCATTGCTAGTTGTACTTTTTTTTACTTCAAATCTGGGGAGAAACTATAGCCTTGAATTATGTTTAAATTTTACATAGTTTCAATTTGAAAATAGCCACTATTCTCAAATTTTTGGTATTCCAATGGCGTCCCCAATATCAACTACAATAGCTAATCTCGTCATGGAGGAATTGGAAGTTTGGGCTATAAATCAATTAAAATCCAAACCATTTTTTTACAAACGTTATATAGATGACTGCCTCTTATGTATCCCAATAGATCAAATTACCTATACATATAATATTTTTATTAGCTTTCGTTTGCAATTTACTGTTGAAAAAGAACAAAATAAATCCATTAATTTTCTGGACATTTCTATAAGTTATGACGAAAATGGTACTATATTTACTAACTGGTTTACCAAAGACATTTGGTCTCAAAGACACCTTAATTATAACTTTTCCGTACCAATAACCTATAAGAAAAGTGTTGCTAGAGCACTCGCAGTTCATCGCATAGGTCTATTATTGTTGTATTAAAAAATTTTCAAAAAAAATAAATAATTTTGGAAAAAAGTTACAGAAAAACTAACATCTATTTTTTTCTTATGTTATTCCACGGGGCACTACTTAAAGTTTTTACCTTAATTCCAGATAATCTATGTACAGGGGGTGAGAACTTATTAATAGAATTAATTCGAAACAAATTCTCCAAA
The DNA here is from genome assembly GCA_963921995.1 of Oxystoma pomonae. NCBI lineage: Eukaryota > Metazoa > Arthropoda > Insecta > Coleoptera > Brentidae > Oxystoma > Oxystoma pomonae. Next base: position 73,076,260 of record OY998167.1, on the reverse strand, counting down.
ACAAAATGGCAGAAAAGTTACAGCACTGTCTTGTAGGTATTAACTTTGCGGTACTGATGTGCTAATTTAAGTTTTTGTTTGAAGGTATACGTTTTAATTTACAATCTGTTTAGGTATTTATCAAATCAGAACTTAAAGTGGGCGTGATCTACGTCAAAGAAGGACAATACACTGAGGAAGAAATTCTGGACAATAATGATAATTCTCAATTGTTTGAAGAGTTCCTGCAACTTTTGGGAGATAAAGTGCGACTTAAAGGATTCGATAGGTATAAGGGCGGTTTGGATACCGTTCATGACTTAACGGGTAAGTGAAAATTGAAAAATATTTTGAATTTAGAATATCATTGGAACACAAAATTTATTTAAAATCTAGTAAATTTTTAGCTGGTTTTTAAGACTTTATAAGTCATATTTTAGGGTAAACAAATACTGATAAAGACAAACGAGTCTTTCTCCATATATGGGAATTAAAGGAACTATGCATCTAAGAGAGAGTTACTCAAAAACCTTTTTTTATTTTTTCCAAAAATTCAATTTATTCTTTCTTGTCTAAAGCCTGTTCGCCTGTTTTGTAGAAAAACTTTTTTAAAACTGAAATTCTTCAACAAGGCCCAAAAAATATTTTAGACAACCAAGTTTATAAGGAAAGTAGTTTTTTTTGCACCTACCCTGAGTTTAGTTTATAGCTGTTAGTATAATATGTGTTTTTTATTATTGAATATAACATTTGCATTAATGCAAGAACCCGTAGGCATGTCTCGGAACCAAACGCCAACGTAAAGTTTATAAATCAAATAAGCAGCAAAAACTTACCCAATATAAATTGGTTAAAAAACAACTCATATTTGTACCTGTATGTAATTAAGCACAAATTCGCGAAAACACACATCGTTTAACCCTTTTTATAGCTATTTGCGGTAAAATTAATTTTGTAGCTGCAACTATTGTAAACAAAAAGCAACCCGCCAAACTTAACTGTTAAACTGAAAGCCCCCCCACTAATTTTATTTTTGTTAAAGCTAGAAACACTGCATTTTGGAGCTCGGCTTGTTCGAGAGATACATAATTCGTCTTGTGATAATTGTTAGGGAGCTTTACGTAAGCTCAAAACAGGATTTCATGAAATCCTAGCTGATCCCTTTTTTGAAATTTTGCACAAAATATTACTTTTTTGAGAAAAAAAATATAAAAAATAAAGACAAAACGGAAGATGATGAAATTATTCTAAAATATTTAAATTCAATATTTTATTGTAGCTCAAAACAAAAATTTACTGAAAATTGATGCTACGGATGTAGAAAATTTTCTGAGGTAAAGATTTTTATTTGGTAATATAAACTTAAACAATTATCAACTAGGTATTATAAACTTCAACTTTCAACAATTAACAAAAAATATAACCTTTATTTGATAAATTAACTCCAAAGAAACCATTTTCAGGAAATAAATATTGTCAAGAAAATTTTACCACAGCAAATTAAAGATTTCTAGCATACCTCGGATTTTCAATTGAATTAATTTTGTATTTTACAGCTATGGCTATCGTCTGATGTGTTAAAACATTTTGTAGCATTTGTCGTTTGTTATATATTTCTCTTGTTTACTGAGGTGCCCACATGATGTAATAGTTTGTTGTTAGAGCACAGTTTTGGCTAATATGTGATATATTAAAACGATTTGTAGATGGTGATGGTGGAACAAGCAAAATATATAATTAAAAAAATCTTATTTACTTTGACTTTGAGTTGGTGCATAGAGTGTGTGTGTGTACCAGAAGGCACACACACACACTGTGATAGTTGAAGCATAGAGCACAGCTATGGGTATTATCTCCTAGCATCTAACATATTACAAAATATTGTAGCTGTTGCGTTTACGCGATATTTGTATTTCATTTTAATAAGACTTAATTAAGTGTAAAATTTGTATAAAAAACATTATATGTATTTTCCTAATTACCAAAGGGCACATACTCCTTGATGGTTGATGCACATAAAACAGTTTTGACTCTTATCTGACATATAAAAACATTTTGTGCCTGTTGGCGTTTACGAGACATTTGTATTTTGTTTTAGTAGGCAAAATATATAGAAAAAATAATATAATTAAAAAAAAATTAGCGAGGTGAATAAATAACAAAATCAATAAATAGCGATTTTTCCCTCAAAAAAGGTAATGGTAACCGTAAATCCGGATTTGGAACTTGTGGGGCTCATCAGTACGGTAATAGGAACTAGGAGATGAAATGATGATGGAAAAATGTCACACAGAATTCATGTAAAAGGAAACGATCCTTTAATTTGAACGAAAATTAACCGCTGTTACGGAGACAGATATAATTAGCTTTACAGATATCCTAAGCTCTGAAGTTGATAAATTTAAAAAGGGATTTAGCGGGGGTGAATAAATAACAAAATCAATGAATAGCGAGCGTTCCCTCAAAAAAAGACAAGTTGACAAAGGGTTTTCTTTTACGTGAATCCTGTGTCACATTTTTTTCATCATCATTTCATCTCCTAGCTCCTAGCACCCTACTGATGAGCACCCTAAGTGCGAAATCCGGATCTACTGTTACCATTAACTTTTTTCAGGGAAAGCTCGCTATTCATTGATTTTGTTAAATAATATAATATTTGATATAATTTACTTATTTACCAGAGGGCCCATAAATTTTGATAGTTAATGCATAGAGCACAGTTTTACCTATCAAGTTACAAAATGTTTTAATACGTCAGATGCTGGAAGATATTCCTACGGAACAGAGAAATAATCCTATTTTAAGCACTTTTAGTTTTCCATGCTGGCCCAGCTCATACGTTGCAAGTTGCATGCATAATTACATTAACCCTCCCCCGGGGAAATACAAAATATCACATTAATTTTATTTACAAATTTAACTGCAAAACGAAAAAAAAAAACCTCTCACTGCAATATATGATGTGCTTCGTATATTTTTATCATGACCTAGGCCGTAATGCTGAAGGCAGAATTAAAAATACAAGAGACTAAATACAGATTAAAGTGATTTCGAACCTCACTATTTTGCGCTATTTTATTTAATGAGATACAAATTACGAGATACAAAATACCAAAACTTTGATATTTTGTATCTGTCACTAGTAGCCTGTATTTAGTATTTTTATTTTAACTTACAGCAATGATCTTGATTTAACTGCTTTAAAAGTATGTCGCTAGTATCTAGTAGCTTCTATCTTTAATTGTGCCTTCAGCCTAACCGGAAAGTAATATGTAAACCATTTTCACGTGCATCCTTCTGCAAAGTCGGCGGGCGTTACACCGATGAGTCCCACTACTGCAAAACGATCAACTAAATGCATTTGGTGATTCCATTAGATGTCGGAACCCCGTGGAGGAAATCTTTCTTTTGATCGAACAACCAATACCAAAATACAGGAGAAACAGAAAAGTTGCTTGTCTGTGCGCAATACATCTACATACGATTTTTTGCGATATTCTGAACAACCGACTCCAATGAGCGTAACCAAAAGCAAAAGTGTCGATTTGGCAACGAATGATCAGAGAATACACGCAGACACCAACTTGTCTCTTTCATCAAGATAAGTCGCGCGCAATCTGAGAGATCAATGTCGCCCGTCATCGGAGGCTTAAATATAAACTACCCACCGTACTCTGTTCCCGTATTGATTAGACGATCCTCACGTTCGCTGGTATCCTCATGTCTGCGTTCCTCGCTTGTACAGATGTCGCGATGCGCCGTGACAGACGACCTTTATTTTCTCGCATTTCTCAATGATAAGTTGGGGAGTATAAGTCGCAAAAATACCGATGCCATAATTTGTAGCTAATTATTTTTAAACAAAAATAAAATTAAAAGCTGCAGCCGTTACCGAAAAAATGGAATTCCTCTAACTTAAAATTAAGCTAGGGAAACCACACCATAACAGTGGGACATACACCATAATTTGTAGCTCAAAAATTAAAAAAAAAAAACGCACACATGCATTTTCCCTATCTCGCAAAATTTACTTTTCTAATAGTGTATGTATTCTATTCTCCAGTTCAAAATAGACGGAATGCGTCAAACTGAGTTTGACAATAAGTTTCAAAGTCAAAAATTCCGTAATTACAAATTTTTTGAAATTACAAATTGTCACTCGAGTTACAGAACACGGCTTGTCTGTAAGGAGAGCGGCCACTCATTTTGGGGTTTGTTACAATGACGATGTTACGATGAAAAAAGCAGAATAATTCGATGAATAGAAAACATGGATCAGGACGAGAGCCTGTAAGTTCTGAGATACAAGAAGAAAGCCTTATCCACCACCTCAAACAAAATCTTTTTGCTACGTCTGTTGAACCATCTAATGTAATGATGCTCCCAGGTTTCTTATCAACTATTAACAAAAGGATTTAAATTAAATTTCCTGTCGAGTTGCTGCAAAAAAAAACCTTTTTTAACGGAATAACAAAAACATGGTTATTTTTGTATTAAATAATGTTCATGATGAATACATCTGGGAGAGGGTGGTCTTCACAGATGAAACGATATTTTAGCCATCTTCGAGCAGCAGAAGTATTTTACTGTATCATTCAACAAATTCTAGGTGTTATCCAAAATAAAACAACCAATTTAAGAAAGCTCGACATTTTTCATTGAATATGTGGGACTGGTTTAGCGCTAGAGGTTTGGGTACGTTTTGGCGAAGGAAGATTCAACTGTCAAAGATATGTAAAGATTCTTCAGGATATTATGTTGCCATCTGTTCAGATGTTAACAACTAATTCGTTTACTAGCAGGACAACTGTCCCGTGCACACGGCTAATGTTGTTCACCAATAGTTTGAAAACAATAATATTAAAACTCTTCTTTGGCCATCCAACAGTCGTGATCTCAACCAAATAGAAAATATATGGGGCCGGCTTGACAAAATTATTTATCAGAGAAACTGGGGACCCCAAAATGCTGAAGAACTAACGATGCAATTAATCGCGCATTGGACACGGTATGTCTGAACAGAGTATAGGTTACATAAAAATGGAGAGAAAAACTAATTGTACTTTTTGAATAAGGAGCGTTCCTTGACTAAATAACAGTGTTTATTAAAATCGTAGCTAATCGCCTTCTCGAAATTTTATCAAATTTGTGAGTTTTTATAAGTATATACCAAAAAAAAAGTTATTTTTCAATTTGTGTGAAATATTTTTATCTTACTGAAGGGGTACAGGAATAAAATTTTGCAGTAGGCACAACCTAGGGGTGAGCAAAACATAACGTTTAAAATGAGGATTTTCCTTGTTTGGCAAAGAAATTTTAATTTATTTGACTTAAATATACTACATTTAAGACAAACCTTTAAAAGCTTCATGTAAAAACAACCACTATATTCTATATTGAAGTAGAATTTTTTTTAATGATAAAGTTTAAAAGCTACATCTTTTAAGAAATTAATAAATGTGCTATTCGGCATGTGACGTCTTATAATACTTAAAACTTTACCAGTAAATTTTACAAGTTTACAATGCTATGAACTACCTATTTAACTTTTAATAATTTCAAAACAACTACAAAAATAAAATTCAAATTGTTTGAAGAAAAATTCACAATATTTTTGTGTATTTTTACCATAATTGGGATTTCAATAGAATTTATCTTATATATATTCCAATATTTGTAAACTCATGATGAACGGCCTTACCTGCCTGCTTGGACCAAAGTGTTAGACCATCTCCATCTAAAAATTTAACGCTGTGCTCTAGGTGATCTAAAATTGCATGTATCTTTAAAGTCTTTGTCATTTCAGTTGCCTTGAAAGCGGCTCTTAACTCCCCAATCTGCTTTTTTAATAAAATGTGAAAAACAGATTGTTGAGTTAAAAGTCCCTGTAGATCACCTAGAGCACAGCGTTAAATTTTTATATGGAGATGCTTTAGGACTTTGGTCCGAGCAGGCAACTTGTAAAATTTACGTTAAAGTTTTTAGTCTTATAAGACGTCACATGCTGAATACTCAATTTATTACTTTCTTATATTTTTATTATAAAAAAATACTACTTTACGTTTTTACATGGAGCTTTTAAAAGTTTGTCCTAAATGTAGTAAATTAAAACTTCTTTGTAGAACAAAGAAAATCCCTTGAAAACGTATTTTTAGCTCAAACTTTCCATATATAAAGTTGCGCCTACTGCAAAACTTTATTCATGTAACCCTCTCTATAAGATAAAAATATTTCACACAAAACGAAACATAACTTTTTTTTTATAAAGGTAAAACTCAAGGTGTACTATAAATACTTATAAAAAGTCATAAATGAAATTTCGAGAAGAGGATCAGCTACGATTTTAATTAACACGGTTATTTAGTCAGGGAGTGGTCCTTATTCAAAAAGTACAATTAATTTTTCTCTCCATTTTTATGTAACCTATACTTCGTTCAGGCATACCGTGTGGAGGTGCTCTTAACAATCGTGAATATTTTCAAAATTAAAGTTTTTTAAAGACCAGGCGTTTGCGGAGTGTTTTTGAAAAAAATGGTGCGCCCACTTAATATTAATTCTTCTTGTGGTTTTAGGTAATATTTGGTTAAGAGGCTATTTTTGGTATCATTACATAATTATATACAAGATTAAAACATGATTTTAAAAACAAGAAACTAAAGTAAAACCTCTTTTTGGTTGCGTAGTCGGGTAATATAGTACAGTAAAATTGTCATAGATAAAGGGGGTATCTCGAAAAAAATCCGGGAAATTCCCAAGTTTCTGTTTCTCCCACTTCTTGGGAACCATACGCTATTTTGAAAAAACTTACATATTATAATAGGATTTTTCCCAGATCTACTTTTTTTCATTTAAAGTTAAAAAAAAGAAGTAGGTTAAAACTGATTTTTTGTAACTTCGGCACCACCTAACTTTTTGGAACTAGCTACAGAAAGTTGAGTACTTGTATTGAAAATTTTATGCCGAATATTTTCGTTCTTAGATTTTTTTCGCCTGCGATCAATAGAAATGGAGAAAAGTCAGTTACAAAAACTTTTCAAAATGGAAGATGGTTCCCGAGGAGTGGGGAAATCACACACTTGCCTCCCCGGAATTTTTTCGATCTCGGATGAAAATTTTACTGTACTAATAAGGAGTTTACGACGAAGGCTTAATTAATAAGCTGATAAATAGACATTCTTTTCAAAAGACCTTTCGAAATTCTACCTTTTTCAGACAAAAAGATACCTGCGACTCAAAATTTGTATCAATTCCTTATAATCCTAATTATGCAAAAGGATTACACAAAGTATTTAATAACACCGGTCTTAAATTAGTATATCAATCCGGTAACACAATAAGAAGCTTACTAGGAAATCCCAAGGATAAAACTACAGTTCTAGAAAAAAAGTGGAATTTACGAAATTAGTTGCATGGATTGTGACAAAAAATATGTTGGCCAAACGAGACGCTCTATTCAAACACGTTTTAAAGAACACTTAGCACACTTAAAATATGGAAGAACAGAAAAGTCAAGTGTGGCCGAGCATGCTTTTGAAAACAATCATAGATTCACATTAGATAACCTAAAACTTCTAAAAAGTGTACCAAACAAAATACTTTTGAATGCATACGAAAGTATCGAAATCATTAAATCCAGAAAAAGTTTAAATAAAGATAGAGAACCCATCCCGTTTAGTACACTTTATTCTTTGGTTGAGGGGAGATAGGATTAAAAATCGTGATCAATCACAATTTATTAGTCTTATCTCCGCCCACTAAGGAATTGAATATAAGATAGAGCGTAGATTAATTTAGTTCATTGTTTATCGTCTCCTGATGATGCTAACGTTGTTAGCGAAACGCGCGTCGAGTGCAAAAAAGTGTAGTTTTAGTTTGTGGAAAACAATCATAATTTTGTACTAGGTTACTAAATCGCGAGTTTAACCTTAAACGTTGCACAGAGGTAACTGTCTTGAGAGTATGTGATTTTAACACATTAACACGTCGTGGATGGAATTATGTTATTAAATATTACTTTTTGTAATTATTGGAAATTACCTTTATGACATATGCCGCCGGATTTTTTAGACCTGGACCCTCAGCTCTGTGAGACAATTTATCGTGTACTACATAATATTTACAATATTTAATTATGATGGCCTACTTTTAAAAAAAAATCCTTGACTAGTGAATTAATATTAAATTATACCATAACAATTGGCTAGTTTGGTCCCAAAAATTATAATGTTTTCTTTTTTCTCGATGACCTACATTGACTTTCTGCCTACTATTGATAGCAAGTATCTGGTTTCGACTTCGACTAAATGTGTAGCAGCGAACTCCATTAGCTTGTATATATTGCGTTAACCTTGGCCTTGCTGTGTCAGTAGATTTGCGATGGATACCCTCATTATTTAGTTGGAACCAAGCTTGATTTCGAACGTTGTAATTTGTCATTGGTAATTATACCATTAACCATGTTGCCATTTACCCTTCCGTTGCCATGTCCATCCATACAGGATACCCTGTTATATAGCTTCTTCATTGCGACTCATTTAGAAACTTTGGTTGGTTGTTCGCCTTGACTGTGAACAATTGTGGTTGGTTGACATTTGAATGGCTGTAGTTGTAACTGGTTATGACTGACTGGTACCACGTGACTGGTTTGCCTGAACTTTCCATCGCCCTAGGTTTCACCGCGCTTTGCCACCGACTATGCAGGACCGTGGTTGAATATGACAGCACTGCTGGTCGAATTGTTGTCATGCGGTCATCTTGATTACTTCTTCTTCTTGAGTGCAACAAAATATAAGTCAAAATATTATTTATTTTCTATTACAACTTTTTGTCCCAAAGCCTTTGAGTATCCTCTTAGATGAATAACTAGTTCCTCTGAAGTATATTTTATTATGAGATGTTTATTCAGCTATGCTATCTATGTAACAAAAAATTTGAGATTTGCAAAAAAAAAAATAAATTAGTTTTTGACAATTTTGCATTTATAAATTGGCAAGAGTGTTTTAATTGAATTCTGTCGATTCATATTTGCACCAAAAAAATTATAGCATTTTTGCTATATACACGGTTTTTTGTCGAGATAACCCCACAATTAGTACGCCCTTACCTCCCACACATGCAAAAAATATAACAAAATACAAAAAATATTTTGCGGACCGCTCAAGTGACCAAAAGTAGTGTCTACGGGTGGTCTAATGCCCTCTGATTTACAATGATATTCGCTCAAAGCCCTATGCGCATGGACATTGACACCGAATAACGAGATAAAAAGGAACGCTAGGAGCTCTCCATCGTGGACAGCGGCCTTGTCTTGCAAGCCGTACTTTATTTAAAAAATAAAAAAATAAACAATGGCGGACATAGACGGGTCATACGTTCTATGCCGGCAGCGCAACGCATGCTGCGCGAGCGGTTATAAGCACGTGTGTTTTATTTACACCGGCTTCACGTACAGTATTATTTATTACTGTCGTCTGGGTAACAATTAATAATATAGGCATTTAGCCTTTCACCAGGAGATAGCGAGAATAGGTCCTTTTTGTCCTGAAGTTCCAGTCTGAATTTGACTGAACCACAATTTATTAAAATTTCACACTCGGTTACGTTAGTGCCTTTTAGGTCTACCGAAGCCTTATTTTTACTTATCCATTTTTGTACCAATTTTAGAGTTATGTATGTTAAAAATAAAAGCAAGGAGAGAAAAGTAATCGCAAAAATTATATCATAAAAATAATTAATACTTGAGTTATTTGACACATCCTCTGCCCTTGCAAAATTCACTGAAGCTGCTGCTAATGCCATAATTAGGTGATGAAACAGAGAATATACCACTAACATTGACAAAATTATATTCCAAAAAAGAAAAATTCCGTGATTTTGTATTCCGAACCGATCGCTAAAACCGTAAGTTTTAGGAATAATAATCTCTACTGAATTTTTTATATCTTGAATTGTTGTATCTGATCAAGTTAAATTTAAATGTGATATATTTAAAGTCCAATTTGAGTTCAAACATCCTTGTATATCCCTATAGGTAGGTTGTATGTGTTTGGCCGTAGGCCTTAAAATAAAAGTTTTTAAATTTGCCCAAACCGCAGGAATAATATGCACGATATTAGCCTCTTCAATTTTATTTTTGCACGGAAACCGACGCGGTATGATGACTTCGCCAGTTGACTCCAATTGGAAATTGCACGGAATTTTAATTTTTTAAAATGTATATTTTTGAATTTCCGCAGGAAAGATAAGTTTTTTCCCTCAGCTGGGTAAGAACATACGTCTCTTCTCTCACTTCCGATATTACCAACGACATGCCTGAGTGACAGTTGGGCAGTAACAACTTATCTCGTCTACAGTTGCTCCGTAATAAACTTTTTTAGCACATTTTGGTCCTTGTATATTGCCTGCCGAAAATCGCGGAATAAAACAAAGTTTAACGTAATATGGCCTGCAGTGATGTAGTCCGGTACCCGAAATTTGCCTAATTTCTTCTCTCCCAAAATTTGTTTTTAACACGGCAATATATAGCGCCTGATGGGGGATCGCGCAAGTTTGATTAAACCAGGAGAAAGGCGTCGTTGTCAGCTCGTAAAGTTTTCATTTTTGTCTATTTTGAATAACTGGTATTTTAATGTGAACAAAAATTTTGTTTTCATTAAAACTGCAATCACCGATTGGCAAATCATAAAATTTTACAATTTTATCTGTTGAAATAGTCAATCCCTGATTTGCTGAGGAGATCTCTTTTTCTAACTCGAATAAATCTTTTCGTAAAATCGCAGGATTTACGATTTCTATGTGAATTTTACGTAATTTGCACGCGTCAACGACTCTCTGTTTTTTCAAAGTATGATTTAAAAGAATAATATGTTTTAAGTTTTAGAATTAAATGCGTAAAGAAGCCGTTATGAAGGATGCCTGGTCATTTAAGCTAGATAATTTATTGTCAAGTCCAGAAATCCTAAAAAAGAGAAGATCAAATGATCTTGGGAGGAAAGAACGAAAATTCAAAATTAGATGAGTGCCCACAAGGAAAGATCAAAAGATCTTCGGAGGAAAGAACGAATATTCAAAATTGGATGAGTGTCCCACAAGGAACACACAAAAAATTAAAGCGAAAGGAGAAACAATTAAATAATGTTTCGCCCGATCATCTCTTTTTTAGATTCTTTTCGGTTGATGTAACTGATTTGAAAGTTTAACTTCTTGTTTTAATCGTCTTAGGAGCATATTCCTATTGGAAAGATTAACACGCCAGGACGAACCCGTATCAGGTGACTTATAATAAGTACCATGCGGAACGATGCCTATTTGTAAGTGATTCAGAGTTGGAAGTGGAAGGTGCGATGGTGTTAAATGATGTCTAGATTGAGGGTGACTAGTGAATCCACTGATGAGCCCACGCTGGTCACCCCGGGCGAAAGATCATTTAATTGTTTCTCTTTTCGCTTTGGTCTTTTGTGTGTTCCTTGTGAGACACTCATCCAATTTTGAATTTTCGTTCTTTCCTCCACAGATCTTTTGATCTTTTCTATTTTAGATTCTTTTGGGTTGGTGTAACTGATTTGGAAGTATAACTTCTTGTTTTAATTGTCTTAGGAGCATATTCCTATTGGAAAGATTGACACGCCAGGACGAACCCGTATCAGGTGACTTATAATAAGACCATGCTAAACGATGACTATTGTGAGTGATTCAGAGTTGGAAGTCGAGTGTGCGATAGTGTAAAATGATGTCTGTATTGAGGGTGACTAGTGAATCCACTGACGAGCCCACGCTGTTCACCCCGGGCGAAATATCATTTAATTGTTTTGTCCTTTCGCTTTGGTCTTTTGTGTGTTCTTTTGATCTTCTCTTTTTTGAATTCTTTTCGGTTGGTGTATCTGATTTGGAAGTTTAACTTCTTGTTTTAATTGTCTTAGGAGCATATTCCTATTGGAAAGATCACCACGCCAGGACGAATCCGTATCAGGTGACTTATAATAAGTACCATGCGGAACGATGCCTATTTGTGAGTGATTCAGAGTTGGAAGTCGAGTGTGAGATGAGTGAATCCACTGATGAGCCCACGCTGGTTACCCCGGGCGAAACATCATTTAATTGTTTCTCCTTTCGCTTTGGTCTTTTGTGTGTTCCTTGTGAGACACTCATCCAATTTTGAATTTTCTTTCTTTCCTCCCCAGATCTTTTGATCTTTTCTATTTTAGATTCTTTTCGGTTTATGTAACTGATTTGGAAGTTTTACTTCCAGAAATCGTGTTGTTAATATATTTAGTGCATTGTTCCGTGTCTTTTAAAGTATTGTCAATTGAAGCTGCGTATTTTTTTTTAATGTTTTGATTGATCCCCAATGCCCTTTGAGGTGTTTTCTAGCCCTTTACTAAGGGCACTTAGCTGAATTTTGACGACATCATAACTTTCTGAGATTATTTATAATTTTTCTTCGGTCGCGACGCCGCAGCATTAATTTAGAGCATCTCCAAAAAAATTCAAGGCCCTTTTTGCCCTTCTTACCTGTGTACTAGACGTCATCGGAGTTGCCCTTCAGTTTTTATTTTTATTTTATCATACCAAACTCTTCTGCGAATGCTTTTCCTAGCTCCTACGTATGGTAAATTAAGTTGCAATCATCATCGTCGCTCTAGCATTTTTTGTATGCCGGAAGGTCCGTTTCCTCTATGACATCTTCCGACCATTCCATTTGATAGGATATCGGAATAGTAGCTTCATAGGACACTGTTTATGGGAGTGGTTTCCAAAAGGCTCCATCGCTTACTTCCACTAGGTAAGGTTTTTACTCGGTATTGGCCATACCGGCGTTGGCTACGGTGATTAATAATCTAAGAACAAAAACGTGCCAATATATTTTATTTACACAAAAAATAAAAATTCTAATTTTTTAATCCAAAAAAAATGCAGTGCCCTTTTGGCAAGTGACTCTCGGTCACCCAAAATTTAATATTTCTTTTAAATTATCTAAAATAATTTATCAAGTTTATTGGTGTTACTAAAATAAATTAGTAATTATTTACTGACAGTCTTAATTGTTGTCCCAACATTAACTTGTATGTTAACAATTTTGAAAAGTTTCTAAACTTTTTCGTATTTTTTTTAAATATTTACTTGGGTATTATAAAATATTATTTAATTTGCTTATAGAAAATCTTTACTATTGCCTCAAAATTTATCGAAATGTTGCACTAATATGGCTGTATTTTATAAACCATATTATTAAATTTAAAAACTAATAGTGTGTGTATTTACATAATTTTATTGACATTTTCTTAAAATATTGTTATCATATATAAAATATTGTATGTTAATATTTTTGTATCTTTAACCAACACGTATGTTTCTGTAACAGAATACTTATGTCGCTTGGTGTTTTGTAAACGTAAACTAACCCACGCTAATTGCTTTTTAATAGCTTGAAATAAAATATTATTTTTTTATTTATAGTAATGCCGCTTTTAAGACCGCGTAGTCCTAAAATACTTTTTTCTGTTTAAATTAAAAATAAAACTAATGTCTTTTTGGATTTTGTGTTAAACAAGGAGGGTATTAATTTTTGCATTCCGAACCACGCATGCCTTATTTGTTAAGGGGAGGGGGGGTTATGACAGATTAGTTAGTCATGATAAGGGAGTATGCGACTTACATGGACTACTTGTCTGTCTACTTTCCTGTCCGAAAGTGCCTCAATTTCGGCCCATCTTGTCGGTTGCGACGAAAATCATTGTAAAAAAAAGAAGATCAAAATATCGCCTTATTTTGTAAAAGTCCATTAAATAAATAAAATAAATAAATAAATATCTGGGGAGGAGAGAACGAAAATTCTTTATTGGATGAGTGTCCCACAAGGAACACACAAAAGACCAAAGCGAAAGAAGAAACAATCATTGTGTTTCCCGATTTACTTTTGGTAATGGACCCAGTAAATCTATAGAAACTTGCTCAAAAGGGACGCCGATAGGCATCGACTCTAATAAACCAACAGGAACTCTATTTTGTATCTCGTAATCCATTAATCGGACATTTTACGAGTTTTGTAATAGGGATCGAACCATCTAAGCAGTAGCTTTTCGCTCCTGCTGACTTTTCTAACGGGAGTGAAAACTTTAATTTGGTTTCGAATTTCATATTCGACATGACGATGTTTTGCATCATATCGAATTTTATCTTTTCGCTATTTGTTTTTTATATTTTCGGCTGCCATATTCCGAACGGCTAATACTCGGTTTCCGATTTCTTCCATATTGCTAGGCGGGGGACTCATCATAATATTTGCTTCGATCGGTAAAATTGGTTCCCGACCGTACACAAGCATAAACGATGAATTATGCAGTCATTTGTTTTGAGCAATTATATGTGGCTGCAACTAGCGGTAGAAAAACGCCATAGTCACTATGAGATGAATTTGTGTACTAAGCAAGCATATCTGCTATTGTATGGTTCATTCTCTCGACTAGTCCGTTGCATTGCGGGTGTTGTAAACTGACTAACCACACCCATAATACGCAACATTTCTGTTATTAATTTTGACCGAAATACTCGTCCCTGGTCGTTAAACAGATATTTTGACGCTCCATGTGTAGTTATGATTTTTTCCACTATAAATTTGGCAACTGAGTTGGCTTTCCTGTCCGGAAGTGCCTCAGTGTCGGCCCATCTTGTCGTATAATCGGTTGCGACGACAATCATTGTAAAAAAAAGAAGATATATAGATCTGGGGAAGAAAGAACAAAAATTCAAAATTGGATGAGTGTCCTACAAGGAACACATAAAAGACCAAAGCGAAAGAAGAAACAACCATTGTGTTACCCGATTTACTTTTTGGGAATGAACCCAGTATAGAAACTCGCTCAAAAGGGACGCCAATAGGCATCGACTGTAATACACCAACAGCAACTCTATTTTGTTGACCTTTTCTAGCTTGTTGATGATCGCAATAATACCCTTGCTTAATTGTTTCGGCCGTTTTTGCAACGGCTAAATGTGCGCCACCAAAGAGTTCGGCCATTCGGTCTCGGATTAATCTTATGTAAAACTCCATCAATTAACCTAAAATTTTTTATGCGTTTTCTTAAACCTATACTTATTAGGGTCCTCTAGCCCGTTTATTAATTCTTTTAAGGACTCATCCTCCTTCTGTATTATACCCATGTCCTGTGGCTCAATCAGAAACGTGGGAATTTCTTCCATGTCTTCATTTTCGTCCGGTTTAAGGACGAGGTTTCGGTTCATTCAGTTCGCATCTTTGTGTTTCGATTTCGAAATTCTAATAACTTGATGGCACATCTCGTCAACCTAACAACTGGATCCTTTATTGTCTTTAACCAGCATATGACGATCAGTGACGATTTTAATTTTTTTGCCATATAGTAGTCTTAAAATAGCCCAAACTATAGACTATTCCTGCTAATTCTAATTCAGAAATTCCCATATTTTTCTCTGCGTTTGTTAAGCTTCCACTAGCCTATGCTACTGGTTGTAGCTGGGAATCGTTTCCCTCTTGTAGCAGAACTGATCCTAGGCCTTCTTGGCTGGCGTCGACGTGAAGTACGCAGTCAGTCTTTTTCTGGTTGATAGTGTGCTAAAACTGGCGCCGTAATTAATCTACGTTTTAGTTCATCAAAGGATTTGCGTCTTTTGTCGTTAGGTCATGTAAGGGCCTAGCGATAACTGAATAATTTTGTATAAATTTTCTGTAAAAATTAGTTAAACCTAAAAATTGCATTACATTCTTTTAAGAAGAAATTTTTGGGAAATTTTCAACGCAAATTAATTTAGAGTTGTCCGGTTTAATGCCATTTTTTGATAATGTATAGCCCAACATATTGACCTCTTGACATTTGAAGTTCTTAAGGTAAGGCCTGCGTCTCTAAGCCTCTAAAATACTACCGTAGCTTTTCTAAGTGCTCCTCGAGCATATTCTGTTTCAAACGTAGACGCCTCCGTGTCCTGGACAACAGAATGCTGTGTATGGCTTAGACTCTTCACTGAGCTTAATTTGCCAAAATCCGCTAAACATATCGAGGGTTGAAAAATATTTTGCTTTTCCCATATATGTCAAGATGTCATCAATTAGGGTTAGCGAATATTTTACCTTCCGACTCACCGCGTTCAGGGCTCTGAAGTCACATCAAAATCTCCACTCTCCACTCTTCTTTTTGACTAATATAACGGGACTAGCCCATTCTGACTCGCCCTCGTTGATTACGACGGCTTTAAGTATTTCATCTACCTGCTTGTCTATGATGTCTCTCTCTTTGTAAGATACGTATGGGTCTCGCATCCCTCACGTCGATCACGTGCTCCACAATGTCTGTTTTTCCCATAAATTTTGAATTTTTTGCGAATACATCACTGTATTCTTCAAGTAATTCGCACAACTGGGACTTAATTTTCTTATTTTGTATATGGTCAATTTTATGATCTGTCATCATGACTTTTTCTATCTCCCTGCACATAGATCTCTCTATAATGCATATTCCGGACCCTATATCTAGTACGATTTACACCTCCTTATGACTGTTGACGACCCTTTAACCACTAGAATTTTATTGCTTACCCCTGTGTGCAGAACGACGACGTTTTGGCATATTAGTTGAGTCGTCCTTGCACATTTGGGGAAGGCAACCTCTCGAAGGACACATTTCTTTGGTCTCTCCTATCGTTACTACGGTCTCTGCTGCATGCGTAATGACCACATCTGTTGCAATCATGACATCTTGGCCTACCATCGTGGCATCTCGTGTTCGAAACTGGACGTACAACGGAACGTGCCCTTATGGCACTTTTTCCTCGATTTTTATGCTGTCGATTGTACCCGTTATGCCTATTTTGTTCACTGTTTTCGACGTTTTGAGTGAGGTAATAGGTATTTGAGTTTCTTGACGGCCCTCTGTACCCATTATTCCTACTTCTCCCTCGAAAATTTGGACTTTCTCTTCGGTTATTTGAGTTTGTATGGCCTGATTATTAGGACTTCTGTTTGTCTAGTCATATTGTCGACTAAGACTTTTTGCCTTACTTCACTCAACTTAAGTACAACAAGTTTTTTTGTGATCCATGCCCGACGAACTTATTAGTGAATACGATTCAGTAAAGGAGCTATGTAGCCCATTTTCAAAATGTTCCCTAAAGTTCTCGAAACTCATATTTTCGTCGATTTCGTGAGCCATATTGTTATATATGTATATATATATAATAATACTGTTTAATGTCTTCGTTACTGGCCTGTTTTCTATTGTTGAATTTATATTTTAAAATGTTGGTAATCCCCAAATTTGACCAAAAAGTCCGTTTTTAAGTCGAACCATTCTTTATTTGCGTTAAATTGCTTCCCGCTGTGCTCTGTGAACCATCGAAACGCTGCACCTTTTAAATAATTTTTAAAATAAGCAATTTTAAAGGCGTCCGTCCACCCGTTTACTTGAGCAATTTTTTCATATTTTGTAATATAATTAATTGGTGTGTCCAAACCTGGATTAAAATATGGCGGTTCGATGCCTTTAGGAGTAGCCGGAGTAATGCTTGACCCTTGCAGAGCATCGAGCAAAGTAGTATTCGTCATACTTGTCTCAGTGAAAATCTGCTTAAAAAAATTATTAGCGGCTGTCGGTAATTGTTTTCCAGGTGGCGGGCAACTGGGCTCGGAAGATTTATTTTATTTTGTGACTGACTGATGACCGTACCACTAAGCTCTTTGGTCGTCGACTCACTTAATTTTGATTTCTCAGTGCCTTTTTGGTCCTGATTTTCGACGAATTATTTAAAATGAGAGTTTCACAATTTTCAAAAAGGTTATCTTTCCCTAGGGACAGTTTAAATTGTTTCTGAGGTCCCAAAATTTCTTTTGATTTTTTGGGAGTGATTCTCAATATTTGGATCCGAAAATGATAAATCAAAATTTATTTGAAGTTTTTGAGGACTCCTTTCAAGGCCCTGAAATAGATGAACTTCTATTTCTAGAAAAATTATTTGACAACCCCGCGTCGTTTGAAAATAAAATAGATTTGTCTTTTTCATTAAGATTTTGAGTATGACTCCTAGTGACTCTGCTCGAGGTCCCCATTTAGTGGAGTAATAACCATTGTTTTAACAAAATATATAGAAACAAATGTACAAAAATTCATTAGAGTCTGGTATAATTTAAACTGAAGATTAAATTTCATACTAGTATTGCATAATTTGTACCGGGGGAAAAGTTCTTGATCGTCAAAAAAAAAATTACCTAAGTAAAAAATAATTAAAAAAAAATAAGTTAATTAAGAAAATTTTAGTGTTCAAAAGAAAACTTTTTAAAAACGAAGAACTACGATGCTTCCACCATATGTCGTGACGCTCCTTAGAGCTACACAACTACGTAACTAGTATGAATAATACACGCATTTGAATAAATGTTTGTATAATAATAAAAATAGATAATAAATAAAATAGTACTTACATTAAAAATACACTTAACTATCATCTTTAGCGGCTTATGTCGTTTGGTTTCCTAACTTTAATCTTAAATATCGGATTACTACTAACTGACTGTTAAACTCTCTGAAACGTTTTTATAAATCTATTCTAATATTGATAGTTCATTCAACAGGGCCTTCCGACCTTTCGTTGAACTAGGATGTTAGGATAGTTAGTTATTGTAAATTACGGAAAGTGTATACTTAATACTAAATTAATAATTAAAACACTAGGTTATTGAATCGCGAGTTTAACCTTAAACGTTGCACAGAGGTAACTGTCTTGAGAGTATGTGATTTTACCACATAAACACGTCGCGGATTGAATTATGTTATTAAATATTACTTTTTGTAATTATTGGAAATTACCTTTATGACAATATAAACCATTTTTTTCGTAACAAAAAAAATACTATGAAAAAAGTTATGATTTTCTAGTTAGTCCATGAGACATAGTTGAAGTTTTGGGATTGAGATTAAGAAATATTACAGCAGACAAGACAAATACTGATAAAACAATTAGATTTACTTCAAAATTGGTACATTGGGGTCAAGGATTACGAACTTTCGATTAGATTTTCTTAAACCTCAGAGCTCGCCGCAGGTGGGGAGCACTATCTAAATGTATCCGATTTCGGTCAAAATTGGTGTACAAGGGTTTTTGGGATCGAGAATTACGAATTCTCCATCAGATTTTCATAAACTTGACAGCTCGCCGTAGGGGGGCTCGGGAGGGGGGAGGGCATTATTTAAATGTATCTGATTTTGGTCAAAATTGGTATACAGGGGTTTGCGGGATTGAGGATTACGAATTTTTCATCAGATTTCCATAAAGTTAACAGCTCGCCGCAGGGGGGAGGGCGCTATCCAAATTATCCAATTTTGGTCAAAATTGGTATAAAGGAGTTTCTGGGGTCGAGGATTAAGAATTTATGATCAAATTTTCATAAACTTGACAGCTCGCCGTAGAGCGTTTCTACGATCGAAGATTACAAATTTTCAATCAGATTTTCATAACTTGACAATTCGCCGCAGGGTGGGGGTACTATCTAAATGTATCCGAGTTCGGTCAAAATTGGTATGGTCTTTGGGATCGAGAATTACAAATTTTCGATCAGATTTTCATAAAGGTGACAGCTCACCGCAGGGGGGAGAGTACCATCTAAATGTATTCAATTTCGGTCAAAATTGGTGTACAGCTGTTTTTAGGATCAAGAATTACGAATTTTTGATCAGATTTTCATGAACTTGACAGCTCGCCACATAGGGGGGGGGGCACTATCTAAATGTATCCGAATTCGGTCAAAATTGGTACACAGGGGTTTCTGGGGTCGAGGATTACGAATTTTCGACAAATTTTCATAAACTTGACATTTCGCCGCAGGGGAGGGGGACACTATCCAAATGTATCCAATTTCGGTCAATATTGGTATACTGGGGTTTCTGGGATGGAGGATTACGAATTTTTGATTTTGGTCAAAATTGGTATACAGCTGGTTTTGGGATCAAGGACTACAAATTTTTTACCAGATTTTCATGAACTTGACAGCTCGCCGCATAGGGGGGGGGGCACTATCTAAATGTATTCGAATTCGGTCAAAATTGGTATACAGGGGTTTCTGTGGTCGACGATTACGAATTTTCGATTAGATGTCAAAAATTATCAGGATGCAAATTCATTCATCATCTCGCCACAGGGGAAGGGGACACTATCCAAATGTATCCAATTTCGGTCAATATTGGTATACTGGGGTTTCTGGGATGAAGGATTACGAATTTTTGATTTTGGTCAAAATTGGTATACAGCTGGTTTTGGGATCAAGGATTAGAAATTCTTGACCAGATTTTCATGACCTTGACAGCTCGCCGCATAGGGGGGGGGGGGGGCACTGTCTAAATGTTTTCGATTTCGGTCAAAATTGGTTGACAACGGTTTCTGGGGTCGACGATTACGGACTTTTAATTAGATTTTCATAAAGTTGACAGCTCGCTTCAGAGGGGGGGGAGTACCATCTAAATATATTCGATTTAAGTCAAATTAATATAAAGAAGTTTCTGAGGTCGAGTATTACAAATTTTCAATCAGATAACGAAAATAATGTAGTTGAGAACTCCCGTAAGGGGTGGCGGGGTACCATCTAACTATCTACGATTTTGACCAAAATTGGTACATATAAGGATAAGAAATTTTCGATCAAATGTCAAAAATTATCAAGTTGACAACTTCCGGAAGGGGAGCGGTAGCATTTAATGATTTACAATTTTGTAAAAAACTGGTACGTAGCGGTTTTTAAGGTCGACAATTACGAATTTTCGATTAGATGTCAAAAATTATCAGGATGCAAATTCATGGAAAGGGGTGGGGGTACCACCAATTGTCCGAAAAAAGTAAGAATTTTTTATTTCTCAATTTGAAGGATGTCCGAAAATCAATTGCGCAAAATCGACATATTTGGGTCCAGGTAACCACCCCCAATTCATACTATATTAATGTTAGCTCGAGGAGGCCAGCTACAGGGGATAGTAAACACAAAATTCATATTTTTTTTAAATTTATTTCTTTATCTGAAGGATGTCGGAAACTTAACTGGGCAAAAATCGACATTTTTGGGTCTAGGTATCCACCAATTATTCTTATTATATTAAAGTTATTTCGAGGAGAGTAGCTACAGGAAATACTTAACAAATAAGCCAAAAATCGAAATGTAACCAACCCCAATTCGTACTATATTAAAAGTTAGCTCGAGGAGAGCACCTACAGGGGATAGTTAACAAATAAGGCATATTTTTTGAAAATATTTATTTCTCAATCTGAAGGATGTCCGAAATTCTAATGGGCAAAAATCGACATATTTGGGTCTAGGTATCTATTATTTATTCTTACTATATTAAAGTTAGCTCGAGGAAAGTGCTACAAGAGATAGTAGGAAAGTAAGACTTTTTTGTTGACACATTCTATATCTTAATCTGAAGGATGTTCGAAAAAAATCAGTTATTAAAGTTGACATATTTAGCTAGAGCTACAGGAGATAGCAAAAAATTAGGACATTTTTATGGAAACAACTCTTTTGCAAATAAAAAAAAAATATTTTTTGCCATTTTTATTTTTGAGTGCAGATATACCCTTCGGCCTACAAATTATGGTGTATGACTCATTGTCCAACTGTTACCCTATCGGCCGTTATTAGGTGGTCCCCCTAGCTTAATTGTTAAGTTAGAGGGGTTCGATTTTCTCGGTAACGGCTTCAGCTAAAAAAATAATTTTTTGGTAACAGCCACAAATTAGCTACAAATTATGTCAGTATCAGTATTTTTGTTCGCCAAAATTAGGTCGAATATTATTTAAAATGTGGAAAACTTTAAAAATTTCAAAAGATTTGGTTCTTAATATTTTGGCAGTTACATATTCTGTGGGAGATGAGACGGAAAACATATGGTGCAGGACCTATATATGCAAACATCTCGAGAATGTTTTTGCGACTAGTGGCTAAAATAGTGTTTTTTAAGGTATGGTTTTAAAGTACGAGCGCTTTGAATAATTCATTCGAGGCGTAAGAGAAAAAAAGCGTTGTGTACCCGGAAGTCATGAAAATTTTTCTTTTACTGTTGTTATTTAATTTTGTAAGAAAATAATGAATTTCCAAAAAATGCAAGTGCGATTAATTCCAAGTTGAAACAAAAAATAAGAGTATGAGGAAAATAATATAAAATCGTTAACAAAAAGTCAAAAATGTTTTCCCATTAGAGTGAGTTGTCAAAAACATACCTTAAAACTTAGAAAACGTTAAGACTAGCCACAAACACGCGTTTTGTACTTATATTGCTCTCATCAGTGTGACATAAGTCACCATGGACTAAAATGCCTCGCCAGCCTGCTATGCTATATGGAACAAAATGCCTGCCCACCTATTTATAAAAGCAAAAATCAATTAGAATAAGTTGATTTTTTTTTCGACACGAGAAAGGTGTAAGTAATTGTAACCTAAACCTATATCATAAATCCCACGGGCATGGAATGGCACAATTAGACAAGCTGAGAAATTCCACCCATTCTTGGGAAACTACGAAGACGTGGAGATCAGTCGAGGCTAAAAGGTGGGAGTTAGTAGACTCAGGTGTCTAATTAAGGTTGAAAAAAGATAAAAGTAATATTTAAAAACCAGAGGAGAGGATATTTTGATGAAACATATTCCGATCTTTGTTCAAATTAACAAATAAGACTTAATATTCTTAATCACAACCTACTAGTTAAAGTAGAAACTGGCGCTGTTGTAAGCGTAATGGCGGAAAACATATTAATTGATTTTCTTGGCAGAGAAAAACATTAAGACAATTAAATCAAATCAAATAATTCTGGGTCCAGGCGGGTCAAATATTTTCAAAGTTGTTCTTAGGGCTCGGGAATACAATTCAAGCGTACCTCATTAAACTAAAGCTAAATGCTATTTCGTACGCTTTAAACGTTCCTAGATATATTTTTCTTTCCATTCCAAGCAACTAAGAGTTGCTGTTAAAGAATAACTAGAAACAATTTGCCAACCAGATGTAATAAAACGAGTTGAATGTCCGTCACAAAAGTATGCTACAATCGTTATTGTGCGAAAACAAGAAACCACAGACGGCGCTCAAGTATTTAGTAAAATTGATGCCAATAGTGGATTTTGGCAAGTTACTTTTATTACTCCTTTTGGCAAAATTCGCTTTAAAAGGCTTTCATTTGGATTAACGACATCTTCTGAAATCATTCACAAACAAATTGCGAAACTACTGGAAGACATTGGTGACATCACATGTTATATAAATGATGTCATTATTCATGGAAAAAGAGTAGAAGAACTTGACAACCGATTGTTTTTGTGCTTAAAGACTTCAATCAGCAGGTTGGACTCGAAATTCAGAAAAACGCAGCTTGTGAAAAACGTCAATATAAATTTTAGGTCACAACATATCAGGAAAAGGTGTTTTATCCGATCAAACAAAAATTGATGATGTTTTAAAGATTTCGCCGCCTCAAATTGAATACGAAGTCAAATAATTATGGGTATGGTAAATTTTATGGGCAAAATCCGTTATACGATCTAATGTGAGCCAAAAATGAGTGGATCCAGCAAGAACCTCAAAAGTCTGCTTTTAACAAAATCAAGGAATTAATTACATCACCTCCTGTTTTGGTCAAGGATATCAAGTTATTAGTAGATGCCTCTTCTCATGGACTGGGCGTAGTTATGTTACAAAAACATGACAAGAATATGCTTCCAGAACTCTAACTAACACTGAAAAGAATTACTCTCAAATAGAAAAAGAGGCGTCCGCGTAGCTTGGGGCGCGAAAAATTTGCAAGCTATATAATTGGAAAATTAATAGCCATTGAGACAGACCATAAACCATTAGTCTCTATATTTGGTCAAAAAGATTTTGATAAGCTTTCACCAAGATTGCAACGACCAAGACTAAGCCCTATAAAAGCCAATTATAATTCACCTGAATTACAAGAAGAACTTTAGCCTATTTGGTCTTCAGAAATACTCTGCAACTGATAAACGTATGGCTGAGATACTTACTGGTCAAAACGAAGATTTAGTTTGTTCTAAATTAATAAAATACTGCAATAGTTCTTGGCCTCCTAGAACTTAAACATCTCAAAAAGCTATAGCATAAATATCCAGGAATATGGATAAAATCCATACAGGTCATCAAGGTATAACAATGTGCAGAAGAATGGTATAACAAGCAGTTTGGTGGCCTGCTATTTCCATGCATCTTGAAACTGATTGAAAAATTGCGTATTTTTTAGTAGCAGACTATTCTTCAAGATATATCGAAGTTGCCAGTATCATAATAAATAACAAATCTATTTTTCCCAGGAATGGAATCCCCGAAATAGTAAGAAGTGACAGTGTAAGCCAATTTTCTCGAAAAATTAATTCAAAATATACCAGATTTGCAAATAATTATAGATCCATATCAAATGATTCTCAATCTACGTTCAACTCTTTGGAGTGTGGTTACGCTCCGGCAGAACTAATAATGGGAAGAAAATTAAGAAGACTTGTTCCTATATCGTCAAATCTATTAAAACCTACTCCCAAATACAGAGAAACTCCGGGAGAGGGAAGGAATGAGAAGAGTTTGTCAAAAGAGAAACTTTGATATATCCCATAAAGTTAAAAGTTTAGGAGAATTGACGGTAGGAACTCGAATCTGGGTATCTGATCTTAGGAAGGAAGGAAGAGTTCTAGCTACTTAACTGACCTCAGAGTACTTTAAGGAAAGTCAAAAATGTTTTCCCATTAGAGTGAGTTGTCAAAAACATACCTTAAAACTTAGAAAACGTTAAGAATAGCCACAAACACGCGTTTTGTACTTATATTGCTCTCATCAGTGTGACATAAGTCACTATGGACTAAAATTCCTTGCCAGCCTGCTATGCTATATGGAACAAAATGCCTGGCCAGCTATTCGTAAAAGCCAAAATCAATTAGAATAAGTTGATTTTTTTTTCGACACGAGAAAGGTGTAAGTAAGTGTAACCTAAACCTATATCATAAATCCCACGGGCATGGAATGTAATTCAGGTGAATTAGACAAGCTGAGAAATTCCGGTTAGACGACCACCCATTCGTGGGAAACTACGAAAACGTGGAGCTAAGTCGAGGCTAAAAGGTAGGAGTTAGTAGACTTGTTAGTAGAATGTTGAAAAAAGATAAAAGTAATATTTAAAAACCAGAGGAGAGGATATTTTGATGAAATATATTCCGATCTTTGTTCAAATTAACAAAAAAGACTTAATATTCTTAATCACAACCTACTAGTTAAAGTAGAAACTGGCGCTGTTGTTGGCGTTATGGCGGAAAACGTATTAATTGATTTTTTTGGCAGCGAAAAACATTAAAACAATTAAATCAAGTCAAATAATTCTGGGTCCAGGCGGGTCAAATATTTTCAAAGTTGTTCTTAGGGCTCGGGAATACCATTCAAGCATACCTCATTAAACTAAAGCCAAATGCTATTTCGTACGCTTTAAACGTTCCTAGATATATTTTCCTTTCCATTCCAAGCAACTAAGAGTTGCTGTTAAAGAATAACTAGAAACAATTTGCCAACCAGATGTAATAAAACGAGTTCAATGTCCGTCACAAAATTATGCTACAATCGTTGTTGTGCGAAAACAAGAAACCACAGACGGCGCTCAAGTATTTAGTAAAATTGGTGCCAATAGTGGATTTTAGCAAGTTAATTTTATTACTCCTTTTGGCAAAATTCGCTTTAAAAGGCTTCCATTTGGATTTACGACATCTTCTGAAATCTTTCACAAACAAATTGCGAAGCTACTGGAAGACATTGATGACATCACATGTTATATAAATGATGTCATAATTCATGGAAAAAGAGTAGAAGAACATGATAACCGATTGTTTTTGTGCTTAAAAGACTTCAATCAGCAGGTTGGACTCTAAATTCAGAAAAACGCAGCTTGTGAAGAACGTCAATATAAATTTTGGGTCACAACATATCAGGAAAAGGTGTTTTATCCGATCAAACAAAAATTGATGATGTTTTAAAGATTTCGCCGCCTCAAAATGAATATGAAGTCAAATAATTATGAGTATGGTAAATTTTATGGGCAAAATCCATTATACGATCTAATGTGAGCCAAAAATGAGTGGATCCAGCAAGAACCTCAAAAGTCTGCTTTTAACAAAATCAAGGAATTAATTACATCACCTCCTGTTTTGGTCAAGGATATCAAGTTATTAGTAGATGCTTCTTCTCATGGACTGGGCGTAGTTATGTTACAAAAACATGACAAAAATATGCTTCCAGAACTCTAACTAACACTGAAAAGATTTACTCTCAAATAGAAAGAGAGGCGTCCGCGTAGCTTGGGGGCGCGAAAAATTTGCAGGCTATATAATTGGAAAATTAATAGCCATTGAGACAGACCATAAACCATTAGTCTCTATTTTTGGTCAGAAAGATTTTGATATGCTTTCACCAAGATTGCAACGACTAAGACTGAGCCCTATAAAAGCCAATTATAATTCACCAGAAATACCCTGTAACTGATAAAAGTATGGCTGAGATAGTTACTGGTCAAAACGAAGATTTAGTTTGTTCTAAAATAATAAAATACTGCAATAGTTCTTGGCCTCCTAGAACTTAAACATCTCAAAAAGCTATAGCATAAATATCCAGGAATATGGATAAAACCCATACAGGTCATCAAGGTATAACAAAGTGCAGAAGAATGGCATAACAAGCAGTTTGGTGGCCTGCTATTTCCATGCATCTTGAAACTGATTGAAAAATTGCGTATTTTTTAGTAACAGACTATTCTTCAAGATATATCGAAGTTGCCAGTATCATAATAAATAACAAATCTTTTTTTGCCAGGAATGGAATCTCCGAAATAGTAAGAAGTGACAGTGGAAGCCAATTTTCTCGAAAAATTAATTCAAAATATACGAGATTTGCAAATAATTATAGATCCATATCAAATGATGCTCAATCTACGTTCAACTCTTTGGAATGTGGTTACGCTCCGGCAGAACTAATAATGGGAAGAAAATTAAGAAGACTTGTTCCTATATCGTCAAAACTAGTAAAACCTACCCCCCAAATACAGAGAAACTCCGGGAGAGAGAAGGAATGAGAAGAGTTTGTCGAAAGAGAAACTTTGGTGCATCCCATAAAGTTAAAAGTTTAGGAGAATTGACGGTAGGGACTCGAATCTGGGTATCTGATCTTAGAAAGGAAGGAAGAGTTCTAGCTACTTAACTGACCTCAGAGTACTTAAAGGGAAAGATGTTTTTGATGTTAATTGTCATTATTCAATCAGAAATTTTTTATTTCATAAATGATTGTACAGGTTACAATATGGAAATCGTCACAAATGTACCTAACTAAAAAAAAGTGGTAGCAAGATTTTAATACTCTGAGGCTAGGTTCGTCAATTTATAGATACAGTTATGTTGGGAATTTGGAACCTTTGGTTGCACTAAAACAAAGTTATGATTGTTTTCCACAAACCAAAACTACACTTTTTTGCACTCGACGCGCGTTTCGCTAACAAGGTTAGCATCATCAGGAGACGATAAACAATCAACAACAACATTGTTTACTACTTTATTGCTAGAAATTATAATGTGCCATTAAATTTTTTAATTTTTCGAAAAAAACCCAACGTTTTAATCAATTAATCTTACAAGATGTGCTACTTACCTAACATTTGTTTTGTTTTTAAAAATAATTATTATAATGATAGCTGTTATGTAATCACAAGAAATATGCAGGATTTTCTTTATTACTTTTAATTATATATGGGTTAATTGTTAAAGTATAGATTAAATAATAAACTAAAATTAGAAAAAATTTGCGTTTTTTCAATTCCTGAGAACCGGTCTATGAATAGCGATTGACCCCTAGCTTATTGATATCCCAAAATACTATATTTTTTACGTTTCGACTTTTATTTAAAAAAAAGTCGGGACGTTATAAGAAGTCCGTTAAGTAATAAAACTTCTTGACCAGGCTAGACGGCGGTTCCCAAACAATAAT
Organism: Oxystoma pomonae; assembly: GCA_963921995.1. Classification (NCBI taxonomy): domain Eukaryota; kingdom Metazoa; phylum Arthropoda; class Insecta; order Coleoptera; family Brentidae; genus Oxystoma; species Oxystoma pomonae. Next base: position 73,048,262 of record OY998167.1, on the reverse strand, counting down.
TTACATTTTAGGTAATTTCATATGTTTACAAAAGGCATTTTCTAAACAAAATAATTTAAAGTAGGTATTACAAAAAAATTAGGGAGTAAGGATAGTGATGGGAATATAACGCTCAGAACAGTTGAAGACCATGCTCTAGCCTCTCTATCCAAATGCCAACCTTACCTTACCTTTCTAAAACAGACGACGTTCTGGCGACCGAATATGGACTATAATAGATAACAAAAACACTATTCTAGTTCTACGATACAAATCAAATTCTAACCCTATACGTTATATAGCGTTCTTAATACAAAAAAAACTTATTTAAAACCTTTTATCGGCTGCAACTTGCACAATATGTCGTTGTTCTTCAACAAGTTCTTCATGTGCCATATTCAGCTCCTCGAGGTGATTGATCCCATCTTTCATCTTTGCTTCGAAGTCAAATTCATCCTGCATAAGGTAAGGTGACCAAAGGGGCAAAACCGGGACATTCCGGCCATTCAATGTATTGTATATCATGTATTTTTTCTTATATGCACCCCTAATAATAATAAGATGTATTTTCCAAAATACTTATTACAGAAAAATAATTTAAGTAAGGTTTCAATTCAAATTTAGAGATGGCAGAGAACATCCGCTTTTTTAATGGCAATTATTTTAAAATTACAAAATACAGTGGTATCAAAACCTGGGCGAACCGGAACTTTTGCTGAAAAATCGGGACTATCCGGGACGGATTTTTTCCCCGGGACAAATGGTTAAAAATCGGGACTGTACCGGCCAAACCTGGACGGTTGGTCACTTTACATAAGGGTAAAGTTGTGCAGAATTACCAATGTGCCAATTTTCTGAGATATATTACAACTTCATTGTTTTTAAACATAAAACTCAAAAAACAACTACTACAACAATATTTTCTCCAATTTTTTTTAAATTTTTTTCCATTTTTTTTTTCAATTTTTTTTTCAAAAATTTTTTTTTATCAAAACTTTTTTCGAAACTTTTTTTCCAAAATTTTATTGCCATTTTTTTTTCCTTCTTAAAAGCTTTGGACTAAGAGAAGTACCAGGTTACGTAGGTTTTCTGGTGTGCTGAACCTAGAAAAAATAACAGTTTGAGGCTATCTGCAGTAAAAAAAGTTTACAAAATTTTGAACAAAATTTCAAAATTCACATTTTTGATTCAAGTTTTCTCGTAAACTAAATCAGTTAGAACTTATAGGAAGGACTTATAGGAATTAAAATCATTTATTAAAGAAATTTTGAAAAAAATTCCTACCAAATGGGTACCCTAAAATCGCTATTTTCAGGTTTTAAAAATACTTTCCATTGATTTATTAAATCACTTTATAGCTTATTTTATACATTTTGGCACCTTCTTTATTCTGATAAAAATAATAGACCTCTTTTCAAATTGGTTTAGGAGCTACCGGATGTCAAAATAAACTCAGTTTTGAATTTTGGGGCATTTTTTAGTTTGGTTTTTTCAATATTTCGCCTAAACTTTGAGCTTTGGACCGAGAAAATGTTAGAAATGTTTACTTACATTTGTTTTGTTTTGAAAAGTTCATTCGAGGTTAAGGTTATAAATTGACAATCAGCTGATGTTTAGGGTTAACAGAAGGCTGTAGTTTATTTGGTTGATGATAGGTGGAGCCATAGGTTTTTACAGAGCGGGGAGTTTTTGGGGATTTTTGTAGTTGCGGCTATTCTGAATTCTGTACTTTACTTTTTCGATAGTTTTGTACCGTTTAGGTGACGTTTTCCTAAAACAACCTTATTCGCGATTCTCTGTTAAAAGAACAGCACCATAGGTTTTCGGGTGTGCTTAACTTAGAAACAATAACAATTTGAGACTATATGCAATAAAAAAAAGTTACAAAACTTTGAAAGGAATTTAAAAATTCACATTTTTGCGTAAACTAAACCAGTCACTAGTCTGGGGCAAATTAATTTTTTAAAGAAATTTTGATGAAATTTCCGACCAATTGGGTATCCTAAAATCGCATACTTTCAGGTTTTAAAAATACTTTCCATTGATGTATTAAATCATTTTATTGCGTATTTTACACCTTTTGGCACCTACTATATTCTAATGTAAATTTTGGTCCTCTTTTTAAATTTCTTTAGAAGCTACCGGCTTTCAAAGTGAACTCAGTTTTGGATCTCGTGGCATTGTTTTAGTTTAGACTTTTTTTTATTTCGCCTAAACTAATAGCTTAGGACCAAGAAAAGCACCAGTTTACCTAGGTTTTCGGGTGCGCTGAACCTAAAAACAATAACAGTATGAGTTTATCTGCAATAGGAAAAAACTACAAAAATTTAAAAATTCACATTTTTGATTTAAGTTTTCTCGTAAACCAAACAAGTAACAAGGCTAATATTTAAGAAGTAGTATGACCTTTTCCATAATAGGATTTACAGGGATTAAAATAGGACAAATTCATTATTCAAAAAAATCTTGTGAACAAATTTCCGACCAAATGGGTAACATAAAATCGCATATTTTCATGTTTTAAAAATACTTTCTGTTGAGTTATTAAATCACTATGCTTATCTTATATCTTTCGCCACTTGTTGTATTCTCGTGTTAATTATAGTCCCCTCTTTAAATTGATTTAGGAGCTACCGGTTTTCCAAGTGAACTCAGTTTTGGATTTCGGGGCATTGTTTTAGTTTTGATTTGTTTTTATTTCGCCTAAACTAAAAGCTTTGGACCAAGAAAAGCACCAGTTTACCTAGGTTTTCGGGTGCGTTGAACCTGGAAACAATAACAGTTTGAAGCTATCGGCAATGAGAAAAAAATTTAGAAAATTCTGAAAAGTAAAATAAAAAAAACACCTTCGATTTAAGTTTTGTTGTAAACTAAAACAGTTACAAGTCTAATATTTTAGAAGTAGGATGGCCAAATCCATAGGACTTATAGGAATTAAAATATGGCAAATTCATTTTTTAAAGAAATTTTGAAAACAATTCCAACCAAATATGTTCTTATCCATAAGACTATCAGGAATGAAAATGGCAGTTATTTTTCAAAAAACTTGTGAATTTTTTTTTCCAGAAATTTTTTAAAAAATTTTAAAAAAATAAAAAAAAATTGGAGAAAAAAAAAATTTGAGAAAGAAAACTGGAAAAAAATAAAAAAATCCTGAAAAAAAATTGAAAAAAAATACTTCAATATTCAGTTTCCTAAAATTTTATTTTTATTTTTTTTTGTTTTATTATTCCTATTTTTTTCCTAATTTTTTCTCCCAATTATTTCCAAAATATTTTTTTTGCCAAATTTTTTTTCATATGTTTTTTTATAAAAATATATACTAAAATTTTTTTTCCCATATTTTATTTTTCAAATTTTTTTTTGCCAATTTTTTCTTTCCAAATTTTTGTTCCGATTTTTTTTGTTAAATTTTTCATTACTTTTTTTTTAATTTTTTGCCAAAAATATTTTTTTTCCAATTTTTTTGTTAAATTTTTCATTACATTTTTTTTTATTTTTTGCCTAAAATATTTTTTTTCCAATTTTTTTGTTATATTCTTCATTTAATTTTTTTCTCCAATTTTCTCTCCAATGTTTTTCTCAAATTTTGGTCCCAAAAATTTTTTTTATTTCTTTTAATATTTTTTATTATTTTTTTTGCCAATTATTTTTTCCAATTTTTTTTTAATTCTTTTTAATAAAAATTTTATCAATTTTTTTTTTCTTAATTTTTTTTTCCAACAATTTATTTGGGTTTTTTCTTTTTTTTTCCAATTTTTTATTAGATTCTTATCTCCAATTTTTCTTTTCTATTTTTTTTTGTAAAAATTTTGGTATTCAAATTTTTTTCCCAGCAATTTTTTTGAATTTTTTTTTCCTATTTATTTTTAATTTTTATATTAAATTTTTTATTATATTTTTCTCTTCATATTATTTTTTTTTCCCAACAATTTATTTTTGTTTTTTCTTCAATTTTTTTTCAATTTTTTATTATATTTTTATCTCCATTTTTTTTTATTTTGGTAGTCAAATTTTTTTTCTCAACAATTTTTTTGTGAATTTTTTTTTCCCATTTTTTAATTTTTGAAATTTTTTGTTTCAAAATTTATTTTTAATTTTTATATAAAATTTTTTATTATATTTTCTCTCCATATTATTTTTTTTACAAATTTTTTTGTTCCTCTTTTTTTTCTTGCTTTTCGTTGTAAAAATTTTGTTAATTTTATGTTTCCATAGTTTTTTATCCATTTTTTTTTATAAATTTTTTTTAAATTGTTTTATTGTCCATTTATTTTTCTCTAATTTTTTAAAAAAAAATTATTTTATTTTATAATTTTTTTTGTATATTATCTTATAGGCTCTTTTTTCCAATTTATATCTTCTAAAAAAAATGGATAAAAGATTATGAAAACTTAAAATGAACAAAATTTTTACAAAAAAAGAATTAAGAGAAAAAAATAAGAACAAAAATATTTGCAAAAAAATAATATAGAGAAAAATATAATAAAAAATTTAACATAAAAATTGAAAATAAATTTTAAAACAAAAAACTCGAAAAATTACAAATATGGAAAAAAAATGGGAAAAAAAATTGTTGGGAAAAAAAATTTGTCTACCAAAATTTTTACAAAAAAAAATAAAAAAAAAAGTTTGAGATAAAAATATAATAAAAGTTGGAAAAAAAACACAAATAAATTTTTGGGAAAAACCGACGCGAACCTAACGTTACCGATGCGAACCTAACCTTACCGAAGCGAACCTAACCTTACCGAGGCGAACCCAACATTACCAAGGCGAACCCAACATTAAGCCAGCCAATTGAATCCAAAAATTTAAAAAAAGGATATAAAACATAAATTGGAAAAAAAAGAGACTAAGATACATACAAAAAAAAATATTAAAAAATAAATATAATTTTTTTTTTTAAAAATTGGAAAAAAATTTATGAACAAAAAAAAATTAAAAAAATAATATAAAAAAAATGGATAAAAAACTATGGAAACCAAATTAACAAAATTTTATAAAAAAAATAAGAAAAAGAATAGGAACAAAAAAATTTGTAAAAAAAATATTGAGAGAAATATATAATAAAAAATTTAACATAAAAATTAAAAATAAATTTTGATAGAAAAAAATTACAAAAATTTTAAATTGAAAAAAAAGGGAAAAAAAATTTCACAAAAAAATTGTTGAGAAAAAAATTTGGCTACTAAAATTTTTACAAAAAGAAATAAAAAAAAAATAAAAAAAAAATTGGAGATAAAAAAATAATCAAAAAATTGTGAAAAACAATTGAAAAAAAAAACAAATTAATTTGTTAAAAAAAAATTGGGTAAAAAAAATGTGAAAAAAAAATATTATAAAATTTTTATAAAAAAAAAATTGAAAAAAAATGTAGCAAAAAAAATTGGCAAAAAAATTATAAAAAATATAAATACAATTAAAAAAATATTTAAAAATATAATTAAAAATTTGGAAAAATAACAATTAAAAAAATAAATTAATTTGTAAAAAAAAATTGGGTAACAAAAACGTGAAAAAAATTTTATATAAAATTTTTATAAAAAAAAATGAAAAAATTTTTTATAAAAAAAAATTGAAAAAATGTAGCAAAAGAAATTTGGCAAAAAAATTATAAAAAATATTAAAAGAAAAAAAAATATTTTGGGAACAAAACTTCCAAAAAAAATATATTTTAGACAAAAAATTTGAAAAAAAATTGGAGGAAAATTGGAAGAAAAAATGAAACAAAAAAAAAACTTGAAAAATAAAATAAGGGAAACAACAATTTGGAGTAAAAATAATTTTCCCAAAAAAATAGTTGGGAAAAAAAATTTTGCTTAAAAAAAATTTGTGAAAAAAAAAATTTTGATATATATTTTTATAAAAAAAAAATATAGAAAAAAAATTTGACAAAAAAAATATTTTGGAAAATATTATTTGGAAATAATTGGGAGAAAAAAGAAAAAAAAAGGAATATAAAAAAAAAATTATGAAATTTGAGGAAACTATATTGTGAAGTAAATTTTTTTTGCATTTTTTTTTCGGTTTTCTTTCTCAAATTTTTTATTTTTTTTTTCTTCAAATGTTGTTATTTGTTTTTTAATTTTTTTTTTGTTCCAATTTTTTTTTCCATCAATTTTTTTTTATATATATTTTTTTTTAATTATTTTATACTACTTTTTGGGGTTGGGTTGGGTTGGGTTGGGTTGGGTAGTGTAGTTTTGGTTTGTGAAAAACAATCATAACTTTGTTTTAGAAATACAATGAAATATTATGAAACTTGCCCCTAAAACCCAAAAGTTAGTAATAGAAAATAGTATAAATTAACAAACAAAAATAATACATAAGAAACCTATGAAAGGTATAGTTAAAAATTAACTTAAAAAAACAAATTTAAAAAATACAAATTCAAGACAAAATACACATACTAATAGTTATTCTACATGATAGGGGCAAATTTATTATAGAATTTTTTTAATTGAGAGTTTAAATCTTTTAACACTACTAATTCTCTCCCTGCTTTTGCTAGTTTATCATTAAGGTTTACAGCCTTGTACCAGGGAGATCTTTCAGAAAATGTAGTATTGTGAATATTAGTTTTTAATAAGCTGCCATATCTTGGTATAATGATTGTTTTTAAACATTGGATTTTCCTCAAATAATGAAATATTATTTTTGATCAAAACCAATGATTTAAAAATAAAAATTGCAGGGAAAGTAAGCATTTTTTGTTGTTTAAAGGCAGTTTTACACCTGGTGCGGAGGGGAGATTTTAAAAATAAGCCACAGGATCCTTTTTTGTGCCACAAATACTCTTTTAATATTTGCCGCATGTCCACAAAATATAACATTGTAAGACAATACAGAGTAGGCCAGCATAATAGACATTCATGAGACCATTTTTGTCCAAAGCATATTTTAGTTGACTGATGGCATAGTAAGCAGAGTTTAATTTTTTACAGAAGTGATCAATGATTTTGCCAGTTTACGTGCTAAATTATTTCGTTTGAGAGCCGTATGTCGCCAACGTCATAAGAAATTTGGTTATTGTTTGATGAAAATTTCATGCACACAGTCTTTTTTATGTTTGCCATTTGCTTATTATTGGTGCAGCAACTTTTAAAAGAATTACATATTTGGTTTAATTTAAAGGTTAGTAATTCTGACGTATCAGCTGAAACACACACATTCACATCGTTAGCAAAATTTGCACAGCAGTCTGCCTTCAATGCCTCAGGAAAGTCATTATTGAAAACAGTAAATAACTGAGGCACCTCGATCTATTTCTACAAAACCAGATATTTTACCCACATACTTAACACACACTTTTCTTTTTAGAATATACGATTCAAGTATGAAACTTGCCCCTAAAACCCAAATTATTCAACTTTTTTAGTACAAAGTCTACTCATAAAATACATATTGTAAAAAATCATAGCAAGCAGTTCTTGTACTTCGAGCTTTTAGGAAACCATGTTGTGACTTACTTAACAAATTATATTTTGTAAGGTAATTAAACATTTGTTCAACTTCTCAAAAACCTTAGAAATGGTATTTAAAATTGAAATGGGTCTGTAGTTGTTAATTTCGTGTACATCCCCACTCTTATGGACTGGTATTTTAAGATTACTTATAAATTTTTCCTGTTGATAGGTCTGATTAATCAAAAACTTACTCCAACAGAGTGTATTTTGTTCAATAATAATAATTAAATACAGGCATAAATGCAAAGGAGTTGCAATTAATGTAAATTACTTACAATCGATATGTGTAGTCTAAATAATTTTATATGCCAGAAGAGTATATTTTTCAATTAGCTCCTTCGGTAAATTGTCAAATTAATTTAGGAAGGCTTTACAAATACCTTCAGGGTCATTAGTTATGTTTTCTTTTTAAGGTTTATAAACATATTTGATGATTTGGAAGGTTTTTATTTATTTACTATTCGCCAAATTTCTTTATTTTTGTTTGTTGATTTATCAATATTATTCTTATAGCAGTCTTATCACAGTCTTTTTTTTGCTTTATAGACAGGTTTGTTATGTTCTTTTTTAAGTTCTTTGTAATTACTTATTATTTCACTTTTGCTTTAGTGTTTAGAAACATTATTTTTAGATTTTGTCTAGAATTTATTACAGCTGTATTAACCCATTTAGTCCTGTTATTTTTCACGAATTTAAAGATACGAAACGAACAATAAAAATCCACGGCAGTACTGTAATAATAAATCTATCTAAATTTATCATAGATATAGTTATTTAGTTGTTGAATATTATTACTGGACACAATTATTTTTTTGAATATTTGTGTTATATTTTGGTTTTCCCTTTGCATCTGGCTGACCTCAATGTAATAATAAACTTTATTTAAAATACTCTATAAATACAAGAGAAATAACCCATTTAGAATCTAGCCAGCAGTACTAATACTACTTGCTACAGCGTCTTGTCGCTTTTAATTTGCAGTAAAATTAATACTTACTTTTTTTTTAGGTTTGTACTCAATTTATACTAACTGGAGAAACATAGAAATTATGTTTCATGTTAGTACTCAACTGCCCTACGAGAAACACGATCCACAAAAATTGCAGAGAAAAAGACATATAGGTATGACTTTTTAGCTATTTACAGCCTATTCTTAAAAATAAAAAAGTGGCACCCATGGTTTGTATGTGGCGTTTTTTTTGAGGGCCGATAATATAGCCGAAAGTTGGAAAGTAGAAGTTGTTTTGTCGAAATGATATTTGTCGGACAACAATTTGACAGAAAAAGGTCATAATTCAAAATCCCGAAAAGTAAAATAGACGAAAATAATTTCTTTTAAAAGTAACTTGACCGAAACGTTAATAAGTCGTGAAAAACTTCAAAAAGTCGAAATTATAATGCCTTTGCGTCACGAGTTTGGTCCTGTTGGGTCTCGGGTTTGGTTGGATTCAGTTGGTTTGTTTGGGTAGAATAGAATACATTAAAGCATTAAATTTTAAGTAAAAAATGTCGAATAAACTTTTTTGTAGTACGTTTAGTTTTTAGGGTGTTTTTTTTTAATATTTCAAAGTTTGCAAAAATTGCTGTTTTAGAATTTTATGTGCCATTTATTTAAATTTCAAATTTTGTAAAACGAGTTTTTAAGAGTTCTATAGAATCTTATATTTGTTTGCCATATTTGTCCTCTTTTCGCAACTATTTTTAAAGATTTTCACAATTTTCCAAGATTACGTGCCAATATATTCATCAGTTGATAGAAGACGATTAATTTCGACGGAAGGACTGGTATCAGCTTTTTTTAGTACCTATTTTGCCAATTTTGTATTTTAACATTTTAATTTTCTAAACTTTTTATTTTAGGTTTAAAAAAAAACATATTTGTAATTTTCAATAATAATATTGGAAGTAGAACCGGACAGCGTTAGTTTTAGTAATCGCGTTAAAAAAACAAACTGCAGGTCAGCATATAATCATTGGGTAATGCATGAGCCACCTAAAGGTGTAATAATCTAAAAGGAGAGGCCATACATAAGCGACACTCTTAAAATAAGGTTGCGAAATTAAAGCCCCCCCCCCTTATTAAAAAGGTTTTAAAACAATTTTTTTTTGCTGTAGGAAGTAAAAGACCAAAAAAATGTGCTATCACCGACGGACGGACGGTCTCTCCCATATCCTAGCGATAATTAATTATTGTTATTAAAAATAAGTACCTACCTAATACCATCAGTTAACAATACCAAAACTGGAAAACTTAAATTTGATATATTTAGGCAGAGTTTTATTTGTGACAAGGGTTAAGATTTGGCAAAAAAGGTGTTGTATAATTTATGGCTCTGCCCTGCCAAAAAACCCGCGTAAAATCTGTTACAAAAGTTTAAAAAAAATAAAAACAGTTTTATTAATAATTTAATTAATATTTTCCATGCGGTATATGAAACATTCCTTGTAAAAACATAGACTCTTTCTCTCATTTATTAGTTTTGACGAGAAAGACACCTTCGCTCGTAGAATCTTATAAAACCCTTTAAAACTCACCAACTTTTTTATCTGGGTAAGACCAAGTTAAGTTCATGGTCGAACAAAAAACTTCGAAAAAACACATTTTTTTTAAATATTTATTCGTACAGTTTCTTGCCATAAATCTATCTTAAGGTCGTATTTACAATTTGGGGAATTGTTTTTAGCAACACTGGACGGGAAATCAATTTAACTATGTCGACCTGATTTTTTTGCAGAATTTTACGTCATTTTATTTGTTTTCCATGACAACGCGGAGACTTTATTTATGTTTATCTATAGTGGAACACAAGAGGGAGAGGTCAAAATTTGAGGTTAGGTTACTTATTTTGATTTTTTGCATTCTGCACCGCTAACCCCTAAGTGCATTACCGTAGGCACTTAATCGCGATTGGCTATATAAACCATTATTTTTCTCTCTGGATCCCACATAAATGAACAAAGAGAAAGCATGGATTAGGTAAACTAATCCGCACATTTTTACGGTGAATCTAGAGGTAAAGCACATAAGTATAAAATGTTTAAGGTTGCATTTACAGGTGCATTTATAATTGAATTAGATACACTCCCGCTACTTGATGCCGACAATAAGTTAACTTAAAAGCATGCAGATTTAAAAAGCGGCTACTGAGAGTCTTTCCAACCTCTAAATGGAGCTTTACTGACCTTTTTGTTAGTACTCAAGTGTCCGTGTGTTTTTGAAACTTAGTTTGGAATCTAAAATCTATTCTTTCTACTCCAAGATTTCACTAGTACACTTGCAGATAACTAGGCCGCAATAATTTAAATGTTTATAAAATAAAGTGTTTAGGCAAAAATTCTTTAAAGCTTAATTTTATATCCAAAGGAGGTTCCATTCGGGTGGAATTAGCAATACTGTTTACAGTATCATTATGTTTAATCTGGTTGTGACTAGAAATAAGAGAAAATAGCTTATTCTTGGTGAGTAGTGTAATTTAATTAGCTTTATGGGCGCCGAATGTTTCTATGCTAATTCCTAGTAATCCCAGCGAGACGTTAAAGTTCTCTTCGTTCTTTGATAGACTCGGGGTAATGCCCGCGCAGCGCTAGGCCTTTTTCGGCGGGCGACCACACATGCGGAGTGGTTTCGTATTTGTTTTAGAACAATGTTTTTGAAATCCCATTTTTGAAAGATAAACATAACCTCGAATGATTTTCTATCAGAAAATGTAAACATACTCTTCTGTCCCTGTGCGGCCCGATTTAAAGTTTGTTGACAAAACACCTGCAGTTACCATGGAATCGTATAAATTCTGTGATATATCGGCCAACACTTGAACTGCGTGTGTCTCCTAAATTCAATGAAGTGTAAACGTTTACAATTGATTGATCGGTTTTCTTTTCCGGTGTGCACAGGCTTTTAGAAAAAGGGAAACTTAGTTTTTATTTTCGGTAAAGAAAGGAAATATAAAAAGGAAAAATACAATCTAGAGGGAAATGTGGGTATTTCTCTATTTTTTTGTAAATCGGGTTTGTTCCAAACCGCAATTATTTTGAGGCTTTTGTGATAAATGACAGCACCAGAGCTTTTATTATTTTGAAGAAAAATAATTGAGAATTTAAAAATATTCAGCTAATTCTGATGTGTAGTTTTCCCTGTATACTCTGGCAAAATATCAAAAAATTAAATAACAAGGCGTTGCCAGTTGTACTTTTTTTAAAAGAAGAAGAAGAACGAGAAACTATAGCCTTAATTCTAAGGCTACAACAATGCAACTAAAAACTAGCACGCCAAAACCACGATGATACGTTTAAAGTGAATTACAATAGAAAAGCTAGCTAAGCAAAAATATGACATCATTTTATTATAATACAAGCATTTTAAGGGATCGTAACTCTTTCCCCCTTAAGTGGATGACATAGGGGTCACATGTCATGTCAAAAATTTCGGCTTTGTTTTTTGATAGTTTAACAACATTTTCCTACTATTTGTTTTTAACATTATAATTCGAAAAACAATATAAATAGCCGACAAAATTATAAAAATTTAAATTATTATTGCCCAAAAACTAACTCTTTTAAATGTTATGGGTTTTTCAATAGCTTCGGCTTTTTGATATTGCAACTGTAAATTTGTTTGTATTGTTTTTAAATCGTCTAACTCAATGTTGTCCAGATCAGTCGTTGGATGTCTATTCCTGAACTTGCGTCTTGTGGTAAAATAAAGTTTAAGGTGGGTATCCCCAAACTTTTATAATGCATCCTTGAGGTTTCTTGGCCAATCACTAATTCATTACTAATATTGACTTGACATAATGGTTTTAAATTATGGACGTAAGCACCAAATAATGACATAGCTTCTGTTTCTTTCTTACAGTACATTTTTTCTATTATACTGATAGGTATGATAATTTGATAAAATTTATTATTGCGGATTGATATCCAAAATCTATAATGATTTGTAAGATTTTGTTCATATCGCAAAATTTGAACTACGCAAGGTGTTTGTGTAGTAGTCTTGATTTGGATATTTCTTCGACACAAATATTCTTCATCATTCGTTTCTTGGCATGGCAATTCAATCTATTGATGATTCATATCATTAATAATTTAATTTTATTTTATATAACTTTTATTAGTTGCTATTTTTTCAAAATAAAGTTTTCAACTTTAGGCTCATAAGGCAATTTTAATTTTGAATTTTGATTATTTTTAATCTAGTTAATTTGGAAGAATAAGTCATTTGGTTCCACTATTGAGTTATGGAAAACAGTTAGTTTTGCGAAAAATATAGCCGTTTCCAAATTTTCTAAAATTTGAATTATAGTATAGTTTGTATAAATAAATAAAATTGAATCAGTATCGCACACATCATTTTTTTATATGCTGTTCAATTATAAAAATTCTGCTATTAATCAGTTTTCCATTATGTTTTAACGTGTTGGATATTTCAATGAATTTCTTTATTGTCATCTAAAGTAAAGAAATTTGATTTTTGATCTAAGATTTGATTTTGTTTTGATTTTTCGATAACTGTTGAACTCACCGATCATAACGCTAATCAAGACCATTTATAATACCACGTTTTTGTCTTCGATTATTTTGAACAAGAAAGGGTAAATTTGCAGAAATTTTAATTTTATGATGTTCTTTTTTATAGCCAATACTATTATTGTGTTTTTCAAAGGCTATATTTAGATTTTTAAAACACAATATGCAATATTCATGGTATATATGCGTAAGGTCAAACGCTTGTACAAATTCCCACTGACTTATTTCTACTTGTGCACATTATCTAGTTTAAAGGGAAATAGGCCAGAGTTGTTCTCGATTTTGTGGAAGGTCGAATACACTAAGCATCCTGCATAGGATTTGTAATGAAACAGGAGGTTTTAGTTCTTTTACATGAATTTCTAAAAATTCATTATTTTTATTTTTTACTTTAATTTATTATTTTCCAATATTTATGTAATTTCGTAAGGACCTTTAAGTTAGCTTTCGTTTTTATTTCGTTTTGCATTTTTCGCCTTTTTATATACTTTTTGACCCACTTTAAATTGGGTTTGTGTGGGACCTACCTTGCGTATGCCTTTTATTTTGTTTTTGTGGTTAGCTATATAATCTGAATAAAACTGGATTTTACAATTTCTTGGGGATCAATAGACAATAGACAATATACTTTATTGCTTCTAAAGTAATACAAAGTACACTTATAGCAATTGAGTAAAGGTATTACAAGCATAATTTTTTTATAATCTCCACGGGCCCCTCCTATACTACTACTACTAAACACGAACAAATATAAACTCAATTTCTTTTTTCTTCACGTGCACAGTTAACCACCACGGAGAAATATCCAGCACTTTAAATAGTAAGTCATTTTTGATAAATAAGGCAAGGACTTTTCTTTAATGGCATATGAGTAGATAGGAGAGTAGTTTTTATAAAGAAAAGTAGCTTCAACTTCTGGAGGCTCAGAGAGCCAAATCTCTGCCAAAAAACAATGTCTAGATTCCAAAAAACTAGTGTTTTTAAAACTTGCTAGTTTTCACATGAATAAAGTGAATGGCTGCCATGCCTTATAGTTTGACTTTTTTTATTTATTTTGATGCGGCGATAGTGATGTATCCGACAAATGTATTTTATTTGTTCAATTTGACGAGACGTAGTTATAGTTGGCTTATTATTTATATATTTAATCGTCAGGCCGTTTTCATCGTTTTTAGTACGCACATCAAGTTCACTTCGTAGATTATTTGAATATTTAGTATCTAGTGGTGTTTGATCCTGCTTATATTTATAATCTTTTTTTGCTTCAACAAATCTCGAACGATTTTATTTTTTTTCGAAAATTTTTAATGTATCTTTTAAAACTTTTTTTAAATATAAGGACTTTTCTTCAAACAAATAAAATGCTGCTGATTTGCTAATATTAGATTTGTTTTTTAACATGGAAATCACATCATTTCTGTTGTTAAATGTTAGACGTAGCAATTTTGGACCAATTTGTTACGGCCAATTTTGATTCCAGAACTTGCGGAGTGTTATATGGCAGGACGCTGGCTGCAAAGTCGCACGCCACTGTTTTGTAAAAGATAGGATCGTTGCATTCAGGTTTTCTTCATACGATTACATTGCTATCGCGCCTAGCTGTATCGGCCGCTTCACTGATTATGTCATTGACTCAACTTTATCCACCCTTAAATTTAAGCTGAAAACTTTATTTTCAAGCCTATTAATAGCGTCTTCGCATCGGTCTACGGACTTTTTGTTTTCAGCAGCAGATGTCTATATGGTATTGAATTGATTATTGCTAAATAGCGATTGATTAGTGTCCTTATACAGCGCCAGCGGCTCGGGTCCAATCTGCGAAGTATTTTGCTCGGAACAGGAATTACAAGTAAATTTCTGATATAGTTCCCCAGTCGAAATGTTTAGCAGTGCTGCTTTACCACATGCGCACACTGATCATTTATCCGAAGCCGCACGAGCGTTGATCTCCCGAGAACACGAACGACACTCCGACATATTAGCAACAAAAAGAAATAATTTAAATGTTCTGTTACGAAAAATATTAAATATATTAGGCAATTAACAGTAATCAAGACACGCAGTTTTTTTGAACTAAAACCGTTACAATTCTACTCAAAGACAAAACAAAACTTATGGTTAATAATAACAGTCGAAAGGATGTCTTTACACGACAACTGCAACACCTGAACTCCAGATTTTTTTTTATCGCGAATAGACGTATGACCCAATACTAGTCTATACGATGTAAATTTGATGGTCGAGTGTATTGAACTATTAATCGTAAATGTTCGAATGGAATCGAGTGAAAACGCTCATCGTCTGAATTACCTTCGTGATGTTTCGCTGTTGTAGATTGAGCGTAAATTTTATGAATTTTTAAAAGTTCCTTTACTGTTTTGTTATTAAATTCCGTGCCTTTTTCCATTACTATTTTTTCGAGAATGCCGCAAAAAGTGAAATATCGCATTAAAGATCTACAAATTTCGATGGCAGTCCTCGAATTTATAAGAATCGCTTGTCCCAATTTTGAAAGTATATCAAAAATTGTTAATGATGCTTTTTCGTCGAATTCAAAAACATCGATTTGTATAATTTGAAAAGGCGTCGTATGGTTTTTGTCGTGAATACTTGGAAATCTGACAAATATGACATGAATTTATTAAATTAGTTACACCTTTTTTCTTACACGGCTAAAAATAATTTTGCTTTAAATATTCTATCGTCTCTGTAATTCCTCTATGAAGAAATTTAATAAGCATAATGTGCTCGTCTTTTCCGCGCACATTATTAACCATTTTTGTACATTTTATAAGCTTCAAACCGTGACCATGAAAATTTGTTCTATAGACATCATTAAATAAAAGATATTGTGAGTTAAATAAAGATAAAATGTTATTCCTGCTGTTTATTAATTGTTCATTATTTTTGGCTAAAATTTTAAGTTTTTGAATATCATTTTGTTTTACTTCTAACCAGTTATAGACATTAGGAAAAATAATAATTTGATGGGATTTATTATTTATATTTTCGTCAAGGATTGGTATGTCATCATTAACCGTATTTAAATTAGAACTTGAATGCACAGTGTTTTTAGGGTTTTGACTTTGATTTGAACTATTTCGATTCCAGCTTGTTGTTGCTATAGGTTCAGGTTGTGATTCTGGTAACAGACGTAACAAATCTACAAGTGTTTCATTTACGTCACCCGGTTGATTAAGTACACTCTCGTTTTCAAGAGCTTTGATCTGAATCCTCGATAAAGCATCTGCGTTGGTGTTTTGTTTATCCTGTTTATAGATTATGTCGTAATCAAATTCAAAAAGTTTTAATTTCCACCGTACCAATTTACTTTTGGTTGGTTTCAATTTTGAAGCCAAACGAGTGGTCTATGATCAATATACATTTTGAAATTTCTGCCGAAAAGATATGGTCGAAAATGCTTACAAGCCCGAACAATAGCAAGCAACTCTTTTTCTATGGTAGAGTACCCAGTTTCGCTGTCTTTTAAGGTCCTCGAAGCATATGCTATTGGCCTATCTTGTGGAATATTGGGACATTCGTAAGAATATTTTTGCAAGTTTCGAATGAATTTAATAATTCTGGTAATGAATTACTTTTGAACGTTTTTTTTTAGACAAATTGTTAATGGTTTTGTTAATTTTGCAAAAGACGGTATAAAGCCACGGTAATATCCTAACAATCTTAAAATGACTTTATTTCTTTTTGAGTAGTAAGAACCAGAAAATTTTTGACTGCTTTAATTTTATCAGGATTCGGAAACACCTTGTGGCGTAATTACGACTCCTAGATAACATACCTCTTTTTTTTTAAATTCAGATTTGTCTAACTGCACGGCATATCAAGACACACACAAAAGATAGAGATTTTGTGTTTTTAAAATTTCTGATAAATCCTATGGTTCGATATGACCTTTTAAGAAACCTACAGGGTATTGTTGACGTTCATAATTTAGTCTTAAGATTACCATAGGCTGAAATTCCTTTCTTAGGTCAGCAAAATTTCTTAAAAAATAAAAATATGAAAAATAAATACTCCATAATAATACCAGAAAGAACACAACAGGTTATTAGAGTAAATGGAGAAGATGGTTATGGTACTTTGGAATATCAAATACTGAATGGCCCAAAGAGAAAAACATATAATTCAAGAAATATGTTTTTTTTTTTCTTGGAATCGACCAAAAAGTTAAGTGTGTTTTAAAGTTCTACTTTAAAATTTTACTTATAGCGGTTTCCATGTACTCTAACACTGGCTTGGAACAGTATGAGTGGAGTTTGAATCGGATAAGAAAAAAACTGCGCCCAAATCAACACTTCAATTAATGAATAAGAAAAACTTAAGACCATTTGAAAACTTTCTTTAAGGATGGATAGTATATTTTAATTAAAAAAAAGGCGGAATTTTAAGGCCCAGTGCGTTTTAAAATAAATACAAACAAAAACTAGAAGAGATTTTATAAAAGCATACTTATTGTGGCAAAACGTTTTATAAATATATTTTCTATTTGGGACATCTATATTAGTCAAAATATAGAAAATTTAGAAACTGCTTTTTAGCACATTATTGTTAAAATTTAGAAACCGTTCACATTATTCGCATAATTCAAAGGAAAAACCACCCAAAATAACTATATTTCTAGAGTCAAAGATTTCAGTATTGGCCACCTTAGAGGAGTGTATCATGCGCATTAATGAGGCCTGCGCCGCACTGTGGAACGATCCCATGTAAAGCCCAGACATTTCGGAATAAACAAAATATTGTAATCTTAAAACAAAAATCATTGAATAGTATTCAAGTTAAAGTCTACTCTATTTATCGACTTTTATTTTATTTTTTTTTATAGTTAAAATGGGTAACAAATGTGATTATGTAGACATTGCAAATTTTTTACCGAAATAAACCACTTATTTTAAAAATATATATTTCTCTGAGTAGTGTTCATTTTTTTTTCCGAATATTGATACTGATTCTTGGTAAATAAGCTTCTTTGAATTTTAGTCAATTTTTTTTATAACAGTCTTTACAAATCGCATAAATTTAGTGACCTTATTCTTTTTAATAGTCATTTTATTTCAAATAAGCATAAAGTAGGTTGGGTATTCGAAGGGAAAAAAAGTCATGTATTAACCTATTGCTTAGTTCATAGTTATCATGTCTAATGCAAAGACCTTCCCCCTACCCCCCCGCCTCGAGAGATAAAACATCATATATATATATGTACTTCTTTTGTGTAGCGTGCAACCAACGGATAGATGTGCAGATTATGCGACGTAGACTTCTTACTTATAGTAAAACAATAAAACTAGGCACGTTTTATATCTTGTAACGCAATTTAGAAACGTATTAAGTGTTGTCCCTGAGTAGCGTATAATGTTATGTGGGTAACCAACTTTTTTAGAAATGAAGTGTTTATTGATTTTCTTAGAACTTTTTCGATCTTGGTTAACCCTGCGCATGTAACGAAACCTCAGATCCCCCTCAAAAATTACGTACGTACACAATATTTTTTTAAAAAATACTTTTTAATGAACTTTTGTAAAAATCAACAATTTGTCAGGAATACTCCAAAATTTTATAAAAAAAAGTCAAACACACGACCACGGACCAGTTTAACTCAAGAGTTAAGTTACTATTTGTACGGTTTTACACATTAAATCTTTCTATCATAACGTTTTAACCGATGGACCATTTCTTAAGAAACAAACTTTATTAGGTTTAAAATCAACCAAGCTTATTATTTTATTTTATGCAGCCATATTGTGAGGAGTATTTTATTGTATGTAAAAATTACTAAATTTAAAAAAATCGTTGTTTATTAAAATCGGTTTATCTTAAAAATTACTAAACCCATCTTGGTGATTAATAACTTTTTTATCAGAAAAGAACAAGGTTTTTTTTCGGTAATTATTTGATTGTGAAATTTTGTAAAACTAAAGCAGCAAGCATCAAATCTGGTTAGTTTTTGATTTTGTCCATACATAAAGATAAAAGCCTCATCGATTACCTACACAACTCAGTTTGTTTTACTACAATAAGTTTAAAATTTCAAAACTTATTTAAAGAATTATTTTGTACGGTTTTTATTGACCACCCGGTATACCGATTGTCGTCATCTTAATTTTGTTTTTTAATTAAGAAAAGCATATATAAGTACATTCCAATCAAAATACCGAGTTAAAAAATTGTAGTAAGGTTTTATAAATATATCTGTAGTTTAATTAATTGTGGCCGGTAAGACATATTATTTAGCAAGGATTCGCCAACTTATGATCCAAAATATTAAATATTTCAATAAAATACAGTAAAGGCTCTTGCTTAAGCTTTCCAAAAAGTATAAAACATTAAAATTAGATCAAAAATTTTCATTACGGAATTTTATTTTGAAATGTCCGGGTTTCTCTATACCTCGTTCCACTGTGCGCCGGCGCTGCCAAATAAACGTTGCAAGTTTATAACTATTTGTTGAAATTGTGCGTTACACTAGAAGTTCAAAAATTTTCATATGTAATTCATTTTTACTTTCCCCGCTAAGGGAAGTAATGTAATCATCTAAAAATTGCACTTCGAGAGTTTCATGATCTTCCACGAATTTTGATGTTCCGATTACGGTGCCCCCTATCCGCCTGCTCACTTCTCGGTGTGTAGTTCTAACGTCATTATTGCACTTCTGACGTCACAAACGGGAAATTTTTCAGTTGTTACGTGCCCCTGTCCTCCTGCTCACTCCGCAGTTCTCACTTTCCATTTCTGATGTCACAATCGCACTTCTGACGTCACAAACTAGAAATTTCTTAGTTCACTGGTTCTTACGTGCCTCTAACCGTATGCTCACTTCACAGATATTTTCGTTACTTTTTCATGTTTTGAGGTTAAAGACTTAAAATCGTTTGAAAAAAAAAGTGTCTGGAATTAATTAATTTTATGGTGCGCTCTCAGCTGGTTACAAAACCGCCGCACTTCGGGGTTTATTCCATTTCTAATTCACAATTGGGGGTTTTAACCCACCATTGAAATGAAAGGCTTTAAATAATGGGCTTTAAACTGCGCAAACAGGATCAATAAGGAGGGCAGCCATTTGTAACTATGAGAGAAAAACCATTGATTGGGTGTATAATAAAATTAAGAATATACAAATAATTCAATAAACACAGTTTTTAGGGTGTCGTTTTATTACATAAAAATGGTAAACTTTTATAATTTGTTCTTTAAAAATCAGTGAACTGAGAAATTTTCTGTTTGCGACATCAGAAATGCGATTGTGACGTCAGAAATGGGAAGTAAGAACTGTGAAGTGAGCAGGCGGTTAAGGACACGTGACAACTGAGAAATTTCCCATTTTTGACGTCAGAAGTGCGATTCTGACGTCAGAACTGCAAACCAAGAAGTGAGCAGGAGGATAGGGTCCACCATACCGAATAGTGATAAGCACGAATAACGACGTCATTGCTCTGTCTGTCAGTCTGTCTGTCACCTAACTAGTAGATACCCTTTCTTTCCTGTACTAATCGTAACAAAATTTTACACAGTCATTACTTGTGTTGACGCGCAGACACCTATTAATTTTTGAGCATTCTCCTATGACACCCTTCGGAGCTACCCCAAAAATACTTAATCCCTAAAATATTTTTTTTTTCTTACCGTGTGATGCCTCTCTGGAAAGCTTACAAAAATCGTAGTTTGATGTATATATCGATACCTCCGAGCAAAAAGAAAGTTATTTTTTCCACATTTTCTTTTATTTGAAGAAAATATTTTTTGATGCAAGATGAGATAAAATTTGGAGCTGTTTCAGATTTTATCAACAGATCTATTCAAAATTCTTTATTTTCATTTTTGGTGTCAGTTACACCCATCCAAGTTGGATACTTCTACGGTAAAAAAGAAGTAAGGATGCTTACGATTTTTTTACCCGGACATTTTTGAAACTATGGAACGGTAAGTAGCTTTACGCTTTTAGTTTGCCAAGTCACTCTCCGATTTAAAAAGTTGTAAATTACTTTACAATTGAAATCCCGTGGGAGTGTAAAGGTTAATTGTACTTCGCCAATAGGCTAGGGATGTTTCAGATCTTTAATGGATCCAATAATTTTTTTGTCAGAGATAAGTAGATAAACTTTACGTAACGTTGACAATCCGGCAGTAGAATATCTTGGCGGGACGATTTATTTCAGCTTAGGACCAAAATGAAAATACTTATTGGAATAACTAATTTAATTTCAATAAAAACGTTACTGGTTTAAGTCAAAGACACAAACGTACTACAGCTAAGATCGTAACTCATAAAGCTATGAAGTCTAAACTGAATAAACGAATAAACTGGCGAAGTAGTAAAATCCCTATTCCTACTTCGAAAAGAAAAACATTAAGTGATATTAGAAAAACATTAACATTTGTAGGTATTCTTAGTTATGGTAGTATACTTTTTTGCAAGAACCAATTTCATTTACTCCGAATCGATTTGTTAGTTATCACGTGCTGAACCGGTAAATGTCAAAGTATCATCACAATTCTGAGGTAGTTTTTCTTTTAAATACGTGTTGGTACGTCTTTTTTGATAACGGAATTTTGTCCTTTCAGCATTGGTCAAAACCTATCGGACCTGATCCGGATTCCGTTTTTTTTTTCGGTTGAGGACAATACTTCTGGGTCATAATTCTTTAATTACAAGAAAAGAAACGATCCCCCAAGAGAAAAAACATGCTTTTTCTTGAAAACTCTTCCAAATTTTAGATCAAAAAAGATCTGATCTACGCGCATGCCTATCTAAGAAATGGAATCGATCCACAGCTTTGGACTCGGGGAGCGTGAACATTTAATTTTTGATAGAATGGGATGGGCGATCACCGCTTAAGAATACGAAATGCCTTCGCTGCAAATATATGTCATTGCCTGCTTAAAAATTAGGACGCTGGAGGGTTCATTTTAAAAATGGTATCTAACTTCAAGAATTTTTGGATCCTTAGATTGTACTTTTACTTTACGAAATTTAGTAATACTTTTTGGTTTTCAGTGTCTCGAGTAAACGGTTTAAACTGTTTTGAATACTTTTTGAAGTCTAACATTAAATCTTGTTTAACTTCCGTGACGTCATATTTCTTTCCTTTAATTTTTGCTGTTTTTGCTCATAATAAACTATTCAGAACTGTAGAGATCTACAGTCATTTTCAGTTTCTGTATGTCCGGACTCTAGCAAGCGGTACGCGATATTAATTTTGTATGACATTAACTCTGTGTTTCGGACTTCCATTTTCTATATTTTATTTATATATGACGTTTTGATCAGTACAAACTCTGATCGTCTTCAGCTGCAAACTACAATCAATTCCTAAGGCTACGTACTTATATACTCTGAGAAATTACTCAACCTTGAAATTTAAGAAGTTGGCTCCGCCCAAGGAGAGGCTTCCAAATATTTGGGGTTTCAACACTTGGTTTACTGAAAATACACTGATTCTGCCCAACAAAGGCAGCTTCAAGGAATTTTCGGTTCTTCCAGTGTGACTCCTTGTGCAAAACCTTTGCTTCTGCTCACTTCATTCGGTGTTGCTTTGACC
This sequence comes from Oxystoma pomonae, assembly GCA_963921995.1. Lineage (NCBI taxonomy): Eukaryota > Metazoa > Arthropoda > Insecta > Coleoptera > Brentidae > Oxystoma > Oxystoma pomonae. The sequence continues at coordinate 73,025,728 of OY998167.1, read as the reverse complement.
ATGCATTTTCGGCGATTCCTGATTTCGTTGTTTCACCTTTTTGGGTATTCGTCTGATGGTCCTTAAGTCTAACAGATAATGGTCTTTTAGTATCGCCTACGTATAATTCACCACGCTCACAAGAAACTTGGTAAATGCATTCCTTATTTTGTTTGTTCTCCGGTTTTGTTTTACTAAGAAGGCTTCGAATTGTATTTCTAGATTTAAACGCTGTTTTAATATTAAAATTTTTCGCTACTCTTCAAATTTTCTCTGATACTCCTTTAACATATGGAATTATAAGAAATGCTTTTGCCTGGTTTTGGTCTTGTAATCTCTGTCCTGCTTGTTGCAATTTAGAAATAGTATTAGTATTGTGTTGTTCTTATTTCGATTTGTTGATTGATTGTTAAAAGTTTGAACGGCTCTGTTATACAACGTCTTGATTGTGCCTCCTTTGGTTGTAGCATTATTATTTGAACCTTGATTTAAATATTGTCCTGTGTGAGTGGGTTTACGATAGACTGTTGTTCTGATGTCGCTTTCTAATCGTGTGTACATCAAGTACATCAAGAAAAGGAACTTGACAATTTTGCTCCAACCCCATTGTGAATTTAAGGGTGGGTCTTATGTTGTTTATGTGGTGAAGAAACTTTGAAAGTTGTTGGTCATTCCCGGTCCAGACAATAAAAGTATCATCAACATATCTCAGTCAGAGCTTAGGTTTATATGTTGCGGTATCAATCGCGTGTGACTCGAACCACTTCATGTAAATATTGGCTACCACTGGCGAAAGCGATGAACCCATTGGCAGACCGTCAGCCTGAGCATAAAACCTATCTTTTACTGGAAGATAAGAGTTATGTAGGCAGCACTCCAACAATTTCATCACTCCCTCCATCGGTAGGCTGCTACGTTCATTAAGGGATTCGTCATCAACCAGTCTCTTCCTAATAATTTCTACATCAAAACTGACATGTCTATCCTCGGGTCCTAAAACAAAAGATTTAATAATATTAACAAAATGGTTGGAATTTTCTATAAATGAAGCGGTCTTGCCTGCAAGAGGTTGGATAATTTTGAAAAGGACAGATTGCTTGTTGGAGAATTTCTGGAACTTGTAATTGAACGTAAGGGCATTGCATCTTTGTGAATTTTGGAAAGTCCGTATAGATGAGGAGGCTTGCTATAATGTGGTGTAAGTTGAGACCTTGTATTGTCCTGAATATATTTGGAATACTTTTTCAAAATACTTTTCATACTTTTTCAGAATACTTTTTTAGAATACTTTTTCAAAATTGTATAATATTGTCTGGACCGGGAATGACCAACAACTTTCAGAATTTCTTCACCACCTAAACAACATAAGACCCACCATTAAATTCACAATTGAGTTGGAGCAAAATTTTCAAATTCCCTTCATCGACATCAAAACAACAGTCTATTGTAAACCCACTCACACAGGACAATATTTAAATCAAGGTTCAAATCATTCTGCTATAATCAAACGAGGCATAATAAAAACTTTGTATAACAAAGCCGTTCAAATTGGTAACAATCCTCATGAGTTGGAAATCGAAATAAGAAACATTAAGAAGGATCTGCAGCAGAATGGTTACAGTCTTAAGAGTATTTTTGCTACGCTGACGTTTACAAAATAGTGGCGTACGCCCTAAAGCTTCTGGAAGCTCAAGATTCTTGTTTAATAACGGACGAACAAGATATATTTTTCATATTATTTTTAGAAAAAATTTAAACCGGCAAAATTTATTTTGAAGAATTTTTCTAGTTTTTTTTTTCTTCGTATTTTTGTGATTAGTTAGTTATTTTATATGGTCGCATCTTTTACATCTAAATAATTCAAAAAGCAAATAAATGAGATTGTTTTCTGGAAAGCCTTAGGTTTAAAGTAGGTGCAATTTTTCAATAAATAATAAATACATTAATGTATAAGGAATTTGATTTTAAATGTTTGCTATGTGGTTGACGAAGGATAAACATGTCTAGATTATGTGCACACAGCGATTTATATCTGCTAAACAAATCCTTACAAGAATATTATGTCTAATAATGTCAAATTAAATAATCACGTAAGAAATATAACGGCTGTTTGCACACGAACTATCGATGTTTACCCTACAAAGGTTGGAAGTAAAATGAGTACGTATTTCTCACTGTGCAGCTAGTTTTTTGTTGTTATAGTAGACAAATGCCATTTTACAAAAAAAAACAGGGTTAGATTAGATTAAATTAGATTAAGTTTCAATAAGATAAAGTTAGTTAAGTTCAGTTAATTTAAAATCCTAATAAATGTTTGTGCTTTATTTGTTGTATGTATGTAAAAAATTGTAGATATATTACACAGGTTACGTTTATGTCAGGTTAACCATCCAGCACAACAACCCAACAAAAACAGTTTTTTATTTTGGTTCAGTATGTAATTTTTTTCAACAGAAATTACATAATCACAAAAAACGTCGGAAAAAGTGATAAATATTAAAACTGTTTTGCGTTGTTGTTGAGTTATTAAGTTTTATTTTATATTGTTGAATAATATTGAGTTTTATGTAGAAAATTACGTTAAGATTAAGTATTACGTGTTTGCTTTTTTTGTTGTATTTTTGCAAGAAATTGTGAATACATTACATAGAGTACGTTTTTGTGAGTTTTGCTAAGTGCTAGTATATCAAAGATAACTTTAAAGCTAAGATAGCTATTAAAAACTTAAAATCAGCAAAAACTTCTCACTTTAGTCCGATAATTTATTGTTTTTTTTTTTAAATCTAGTTTATAAAATCATCCCTTTTTTTAAATCTCAAAAAACTTTTCAAAAAGACAAAAATTTAAAGGTTACCGTGTGGACGGACCGAATTTTAAAAATTCAAAAAAAAACAAAATCATTACAAAAAAACTTTTAAGCTCGTTTGTTTTGAAATAAAATAAGCTTTCCATCGATGTGCCATTTATTGCTTTTGGACCGGCGCTTCTTTATAAATTCTAACCTCAAAATCATTTGTAGCTAATGCATAATTCGCCATTTTGAACTGCCATTTTTAATAGAGTATTGACTGCACTATAAAACAAATTGCATTTTTTAATAAAAAAATGATCATATCTTTCGATTCCAATAAAGTTCTAAAGGGGGGCTCAGGCAGATTTTGCGTTTTTTTGACGATAACCTAAAAACGGTTAGACCTATGCCAAAACTAAGACAAGTTATGAATACACCTCATCAATTGATGTATTTTTTATAATGTATGATTTTTTCCTAAAATCAGCGGTTTTCCTAAAAAGTTCAAAAAACCTCTAAAAAATGGTCAAGTTCAGAAAAGTCGATTTTCTTGACATACATATGCATAGGGGTAAATAGTTCTAACCTTATTGTAAAACTTAACAAAAAAAAACTTTAAACTTTATTTCAAAAAAATAGGCTTGATAATAAAAAAGTTATGATTTTTTCAAAATACCCCTTTCCGCCATGTTTGATCCGCCATATTGATTTTATTACGCATTTTCCAGAAGTCCAATAAGTGGATCCCTGGTCACCGAGCCATACTATAAGTTTTCAGAGTCAAAACAACTTTAACAAAAAATGTAAGCGAACGCCTCCGTGTTAATATACTATAAACTTATAACAGATACTATTTCTAAATATCAAAAAACAGGACAGAGATTACAAGACCAAAACCAGGCATTTCTTACAATTCCATACGTTAAAAGAGTTTCAGAGAAAATTCGAAGAGTAGCGCCAGTAGTAGCTTTTAAATCTAGTAATACAATTCAAAGCCTTCGTAGTAAAACAAAACCGGAGAACAAACAAAATAAGGAATGTGGTGAATCATACATAGGCTTAAGGAATATCAGACGAATATCCAAAAAGGCGAAACAACGAAATCAGCAATCGCCGAACATGCACGGGTAAAAACATCACTGAATGAAGTGGGCAGAAGCAAAGGTTTTGCACAAGGAGTCACACTGGAAGAAACGAAAATTCCTTAAAGCTGCCTTTATTGGGCAGAATCAGGCTATTTTCAGTAAACCAACTGTTGAAATCACAAATATTTGGAAGCCCCTCCTTGGGCGGAGCCAACTTCTTAAACTTCAAGGTTGAGTGATTTCTCACAGTATATAAGTACGTAGCCTTAGGAATTTATTGTAGTTTGCACCTGAAGACGATCAGAGGTTGTACTGATCGAAACGTCGTGTATAAATAAAATATAGATAATGAAAATCCGAAACACAGAGTTAATTTCAAACACATCATTCTCAAACTTTCAAACATTAATTTTGTACTTTTCTGACACATAGGAATAATACATACAGAATACTACTCTGTTTTTATTCTGACCTACAGAATTGTCTGAGTAGCAAATAAACTCTTTTTTTTGTGGCTTCTTATAAACAAAGAAAAATGTTCAGAATTCGTTCGGAATTTCGGGTCTGTTTGTCCAAAAAAATATTCTAGATATCAACTTCAAATAAAGAGCCCTTTTTTAATAAACAGTCATGGTTGGGGAAAAGCCCCAACCAAACTTCTTCCGGCCTTAAAATTTCTCTGCGGGGACCTATCTGAGAGTATTATCTTAGTACTAATAAACATTATGTAAACGAAAACAATCATTCTGATCAGTTTTTGTTTACATAACATTGTTATCATTGTTACTTTATTAAACATATGAAGTATTTTTAAAGTTCTTCAACTCATGTTCGTGGTGATTTGTTTAAAATCGGTGTTGCTTCACCGAAATCTGAGACGTAACTGGCTCGTTCGGAAGATTTTTTGCGAGTAAAAAAGGGGTAGGCGTCAAAACGCGGACAATATCCGGCCAAAAAAGAAGTAAATGCCATTAAAAAACGTCGCAACGTATTTTACGATCTTTTTACCGTAAAACAATATTCATCTTAGCATTGTAAGAGACTTTACAATTTCACCCAAAAGGCTTCAGTAATTTTACAATATTTTTATACGGACATTTCAGAAAAACTTTGCACTTACGCTCGATTTGTAAAAAAAACTTATTGTTTTAAAAAAAAATCACATTTTTCCCACGGAATATTGAATTATAGAGTAAAATGTTTCCAAATTATTTTTTAAACGGACATATCGATATATCACATAAAAAAATGCAAAAAACTCTTAAAAAATTTAATTTTCTGTGCCATATAGCTTAAGTTAAGATCAAGGTCGTACCCTATTGTCAAATTGTCAAAAATTTAATAAAAATCGATTTAGCCGTTTTTGCGTGATCTTTGTTAAACGGCACATGTAAAACGAAATGTTTTGAGAAACAATAAAGTCTAAACCTATATATATATATATATATATATATAGCACATATAAAAGTCCGTCACTTGAGAGAATCTCTGGATACACCCTGGCATGTCTGAATACACCCAGGAAAAGCCCGGATATGCCCTAGAAAACTCTGGAAACACCCAGGAAAAGTCAGGATACACTCTGAAAAAGTCTAGAAGTCTGGATACACCCTGGAGAGTCTGGATACACTCTGGAAAAGTCTGGATACACTCTGGGAAAGTCTGGAAAGATCCTGGAAAAGTCTGGAAACACTATGAAAAAGTCTGGAAAGACCTTGGAAATGTCTGGAAAAGTTTGGAAAGACCCTGGAAAAGTCTGGATGAACTCGGGAAAAGCCTGGATACACCCAGGAAAACTCTGGATACACTCTGGAAAAGTCTGGAAAGACCCTGTAAAAGTCTGGATACACTATGGAAAAGTCTAAAGAAACCGTGGAAAAGTCTGGAAAGACCCTGTAAAAGTCTGGAAAGACCCTTGGAAAAGTCTGGAAAGACCCTGAAAAAGTCTGGCTACACTCTGGAAATGTTTGGAAAGACCCTGGAAAAGTCTGGCTACACTCTGGAAAAACTTGGATACACTCTGAAAATGTCCGAGTTCAAGTCTGAATATACCCCTAAACAGTGTGGATACACCCAAGGAAAGTCTGGTTCTACCCTGAAAAATCGGACCGACCCAATCTAATCGCTGTGTATACGAGTAGTTTTTTTTATATATGTTCTTGAGCGAGGCAAGTTTTAGAGTAAACATTTACTCGTTTTATTTTTGAGAAAAAAATGATTTTAAATGTGGGACATAGCGCTAAATGTCCAGACAGGCTTCACCAGCCCTAGTCAATATGACTTTTACGCTGGTGTGAACCATTGTACCACAATTAAGACTTTAACCGTGATTAAATATTTTTCTTATGAACCAAGTGTTTTTTTCTCCCATTCGGTGATTAACTTTAATCGCTCGATGGCTTAGAGTTAAGGACCAGATAATACCGCTAGTTAATTAGTGAGATTTTTAGCCTTTTATGTTTACAAAATATTTGTGAAAAAGAAACTGAAAAAATAGTGCGTGAGAAATAATAATAATATGCAGATAGCACACCTATTATTTGACGATGATTTATACTTTTCCTAATATGCCCACATGCCCTGGATGATCTTAACCGATTTTAGCTAATGCAGGGTTAATACAGTAAATAAAATAAGAATTCAAAATCGTTGTTTGGTCAAATGTGATGATGTCATTACAAATACGGTGTTTTATTGGGTGTTCTTATTTGTTATCTTATATTTTAATTTGCTCTGTAAACCCAGCATAAGTCATTATTGGAAATCAGCTCGGACTTCAGTCAATCATCTTATATATTTATACATATTTGTATTTAAATCTAACTTTAACATGCATTTTATTTAAAATCCACCGATTTCCTTTGATAATGAATTTTACAAGCTAAATACTGATACAGTACCAAATTTTATTTTAGGTTTTCACAATTTTTGTCGTTTGTCAGGAAAAATCCAGTTACTCCTAAAAATCAGTAGTTGGCGTTAAGGTTTTATGACTCTAATGGACACCAAATAATTTATTTAAATAGAAATATCTAAGAAATTTGCGACGTTGCGAGCTTCTTTCTGCTGGCTCTGATTACCTCATCACAACTAGCTAATGTGAGTGCAAAATTCTTTGGTGCATAATACTGACTATTTAGCCGTGATTACATAATCAACTGTGATTAGATAAATACGAGAATACATGAAAATGAGGATGTCCCCTATAGCAAATTGTGTGTTGTATGTATATTTTTGCATATGGATGTAGCGTTTGGTGCCCACGAACATTTTTAGGGTGTCTCTGTGTCGGGCCTCGGTATAAATAAGTAGATATTATTATAACATCAACAAAATAATTAAGTTCTAACACTAAAGAACTTAAAAGGACTTTGCATGTTCCGTATGTATCCCTATGGAAGACGACCGTGATGACATCGTGATGATCAGAACACATAAATTCCAATTATCAAAAGAAACCCAACAATATTTTTATTTTTTTAACCTTACATTACTTACCAAGGAAGGCCGAAGGTAGCTCTTTAGCTACCTTGATGTAAGGATTCCTTCAAGGGTGTCTTTCACCACTACAAATACCAAATTGGCCCGAAAGCCTCCTTGAAGGAACAAGGGTGCCTTGAAAGACGACTATAAATTTGTCCCCAAGAAATGTCTTGGGAAGAATCCGCAGTTAGCGGCGAACAGATGGAGGTCAAATTAAGAAGGGAAAAAACTTTTACGGAAAAACGTTGTGTACTTTCGTCAGTGAAGAGCAGAAAGCGCCAGAAAACAAAGAAAGCCATATTTATGTCATAATGACAGAAACGGGAGGAGAAACAGCTGTAGAAAAAGGGGAAATGGTAGCTAATCTAAAGAGCCCAAGGACCTACTTAGTTACTGGAAATATCAGTGAGGTAAGAGTGAGGAAGATAATAGAATACGCATGCATGCAGGAGGGTTTGCAAGCTCAAATATATATGAATAGAACACCGAAACAAAGCACTCTTGGAGAAGACGATATACCGCAAACGAAAAAGAGTAAACCGAATGAGGAAACGATTGTACTCATTGTAAGGCCCTCCGACGGGAAGTCATATTTAGACATCATAAGGAGCATAAAAAAAGAAGTAGATACTAATGGGGTGCTAGTACAGAATATCGCCAAAACAAGAAAGGGAAAATTACAAGGCAAGATTGAGGGAAATGAGGAGAAGACCCGACAACAGTTTAAAGAGCTTCTTAAAACAAAGATGAAGTCTATATACGAAGTGGCAAGTAAACAGAAAACGCAAACTTTGATGGTACTAGATATCGACGAAACAATGCAGGAGAAAGAAGTCAAGGAAACTGTACAAAAAGAGCTCGAAACAGGAAGTGTCCAAAATCAGGAGCTGCAGATAAAACTCGCTGAAAAGGCAAACTCACGAGGAGTAAAACATTCTTTTTTGACAATTTCGCCAGAAGCGGCTACGTACATAGTCTCCAGAAAACTGATAGGAGAGGGATAGAACAGATGGAAAATTAGAGAGATGGAGATTGTCCCAAAATATTATGGATGCCACAGAGTAGGACATTTTGCAGCTAAGTGTGACAAATTGGAAAACGGTGAGTTCTGCCATAAATTTAGAGAGCAAGATCACTATAGAAACAACTGCAAAAATCAATTGAAATGCTACTTATATAATACCGTGGGACATAAAGCAGAGACGACAAAATGCTTTATGTATAGAAAGTTATTAGAAGAACAAAGGAAGGAGAAAAGGGGGAGGCTCCAAAGCACAGCATGAAGGTCATTCAAGGAAATATAGACAGGGGACGGGAGGCTATGAACTTCATGTATAAAACAGCCGAGCAAGAAAAGGCGGACGTAATGATTATTGCAGAGCCCAATCGTAAAAAAGGACTCAAAGGGAAGCTTCATACAGATAGCAGGTGGGACGTGGCAATGGCCATAATCAACATGCAACTTAGAATAGGTAAAATGGGTACTGGCAACGGATACCTCTGGATTGTACTGGAAGATGTTGCAGTCTTTGGCTGTTATATCTCTCCCAATGTAGGCCTACAAGACTACATAGACTTCCTAATACCACTGCGTGCCGACATTAAGAAACAATCCAAGGAAATAATAGTTGGTGGGGATTTCAACTCCAAATCGTACAGGTACGGATCAAACAAGGAAGATAATAGAAAAGAAATTTGTCTAAATGGCTAACACAGTCAGTAGCTAATGCATAATTCGCCATTTTGAACCGCCATTTTTAATAGAGTATTGACTGCACTATAAAACAAATTGCATTTTTTAATAAAAAATGATCATCTCTTTCGATTCCAATAAAGTTCTAAAGGGGGGCCCAGGCAGATTTTGCGTTTTTTTGACGATAACCTAAAGACGGTTAGACCTATGCCAAAACTAAGACAAGTTATGAATACAACTCATCAATTGATGTATTTTTTATAATGTATGATTTTTTCCTAAAATCAGCGGTTTTCCTAAAAAGTTCAAAAAACCTCTAAAAAATGGTCAAGTTCAGAAAAGTCGATTTTCTTGAGATACATATGCATAGGGGTAAATAGTTCTAACCTTATTGTAAAACTTAACAAAAAAAAAACTTTAAACTTTATTTCAAAAAAATAGGCTTAATAATAAAAAAGTTATGATTTTTTCAAAATACCCCTTTCCGCCATGTTTGATTCGCCATATTGATTTTATTACGCATTTGCCAGAAGTCCAATAAGTGGATCCCTGGTCACCGAGCCATACTCTATAAGTTTTCAGAGTCAAAACAACTTTAACAAAAAATGTAAGCGAACGCCTCCGTGTTAATGTACTATAAACTTATAACTATTTCTAAATATCAAACAACAGGACAGAGATTACAAGACCAAAACCAGGCAAACGCATTTCTTACAATTCCATACGTTAAAGGAGTTTCAGAGAAAATTCGAAGAGTAGCGCCAGTAGTAGCTTTTAAATCTAGTAATACAATTCGAAGCCTTCGTAGTAAAACAAAACCGGAGAACAAACAAAATAACGAATGTGGTGAATCATACATAGGCTTAAGGAATATCAGACGAATACCCAAAAAGGCGAAACAACGAAATCAGCAATCGCCGAACATGCACGGGTAAAAACATCACCAAATGAAGTGGGCAGAAGCAAAGGTTTTGCACAAGGAGTCACACTGGAAGAAACGAAAATTCCTTAAAGCTGCCTTTATTGGGCAGAATCAGGCTATTTTCAGTAAACCAACTGTTGAAATCACAAATATTTGGAAGCCCCTCCTTGGGCGGAGCCAACTTCTTAAACTTCAAGGTTGAGTGATTTCTCACAGTATATAAGTACGTAGCCTTAGGAATTTATTGTAGTTTGCACCTGAAGACGATCAGAGGTTGTACTGATCGAAACGTCGTGTATAAATAAAATATAGATAATGAAAATCCGAAACACAGAGTTAATTTCAAACACATCATTCTCAAACTTTCAAACATTAATTTTGTACTTTTCTGACACATAGGAATAATACATACAGAATACTACTCTGTTTTTATTCTGACCTACAGAATTGTCTGAGTAGCAAATAAACTCTTTTTTTTGTGGCTTCTTATAAACAAAGAAAAATGTTCAGAATTCGTTCGGAATTTCGGGTCTGTTTGTCCAAAAAAATATTCTAGATATCAACTTCAAATAAAGAGCCCTTTTTTAATAAACAGTCATGGTTGGGGAAAAGCCCCAACCAAACTTCTTCCGGCCTTAAAATTTCTCTGCGGGGACCTATCTGAGAGTATTATCTTAGTACTAATAAACATTATGTAAACGAAAACAATCATTCTGATCAGTTTTTGTTTACATAACATTGTTATCATTGTTACTTTATTAAACATATGAAGTATTTTTAAAGTTCTTCAACTCATGTTCGTGGTGATTTGTTTAAAATCGGTGTTGCTTCACCGAAATCTGGGACGTAACTGGCTCGTTCGGAAGATTTTTTGCGAGTAAAAAAGGGGTAGGCGTCAAAACGCGGACAATATCCGGGCAAAAAAGAAGTAAATGCCATTAAAAAACGTCGCAACGTATTTTACGATCTTTTTACCGTAAAACAATATTCATCTTAGCATTGTAAGAGACTTTACAATTTCACCCAAAAGGCTTCAGTAATTTTACAATATTTTTATACGGACATTTCAGAAAAACTTTGCACTTACGCTCGATTTGTAAAAAAAACTTATTGTTTTAAAAAAAAATCACATTTTTTCCACGGAATATCGAATTATAGAGTAAAATGTTTCCAAATTATTTTTTGAACGGACATATCGATATATCACATAAAAAAATGCAAAAAACTTTAAAAAAATTTAATTTTCTGTGCCATATAGCTTAAGTTAAGATCAAGGTCGTACCCTATTGTCAAATTGTCAAAAATTTAATAAAAATCGATTTAGCCGTTTTTGCGTGATCTTTGTTGAACGGCACATGTAAAACGAAATGTTTTGAGAAACAATAAAGTCTAAACCTATATATATATATATATATATATAGCACATATAAAAGTCCGTCACTTGAGAGAATCTCTGGATACACCCTGGCATGTCTGAATACACCCAGGAAAAGCCCGGATATGCCCTAGAAAACTCTGGAAACACCCAGGAAAAGTCAGGATACACTCTGAAAAAGTCTAGAAGTCTGGATACACCCTGGAGAGTCTGGATACACTCTGGAAAAGTCTGGATACACTCTGGGAAAGTCTGGAAAGATCCTGGAAAAGTCTGGAAACACTATGAAAAAGTCTTGAAAGACCTTGGAAAAGTCTGGAAAAGTTTGGAAAGACCCTGGAAAAGTCTGGATGAACTCGGGAAAAGCCTGGATACACCCAGGAAAACTCTGGATACACTCTGGAAAAGTCTGGAAAGACCCTGTAAAAGTCTGGATACACTATGGAAAAGTCTAAAGAAACCGTGGAAAAGTCTGGAAAGACCCTGTAAAAGTCTGGAAAGACCCTTGGAAAAGTCTGGAAAGACCCTGAAAAAGTCTGGCTACACTCTGGAAATGTTTGGAAAGACCCTGGAAAAGTCTGGATACACTCTGGAAAAACTTGGATACACTCTGAAAATGTCCGAGTTCAAGTCTGAATATACCCCTAAACAGTGTGGATACACCCAAGGAAAGTCTGGTTCTACCCTGAAAAATCTGACCGACCCAATCTAATCGCTGTGTATACGAGTAGTTTTTTTTATATATGTTCTTGAGCGAGGCAAGTTTTAGAGTAAACATTTACTCGTTTTATTTTTGAGAAAAAAATGATTTTAAATGTGGGACATAGCGCTAAATGTCCAGACAGGCCTCACCAGCCCTAGTCAATATGACTTTTACGCTGGTGTGAACCATTGTACCACAATTAAGACTTTAACCGTGATTAAATATTTTTCTTATGCACCAAGTGTTTTTTTCTCCCATTCGGTGATTAACTTTAATCGCTCGATGGCTTAGAGTTAAGGGCCAGTTGTTGGCGTTAAGGTTTTATGACTCTAATGGACACCAAATAATTTATTTAAATAGAAATATCTAAGAAATTTGCGACGTTGCGAGCTTCTTTCTGCTGGCTCTGATTACCTCATCACAACTAGCTAATGTGAGTGCAAAATTCTTTGGTGCATAATACTGACTATTTAGCCGTGATTACATAATCAACTGTGATTAGATAATTACGAGAATACATGAAAATGAGGATGTCCCCTATAGCAAATTGTGTGTTGTATGTATATTTTTGCATATGGATGTAGCGTTTGGTGCCCACGAACATTTTTAGGGTGTCTCTGTGTCGGGCCTCGGTATAAATAAGTAGATATTATTATAACATCAACAAAATAATTAAGTTCTAACACTAAAGAACTTAAAAGGACTTTGCATGTTCCGTATGTATCCCTATGGAAGACGACCGTGATGACATCGTGATGATCAGAACACATAAATTCCAATTATCAAAAGAAACCCAACAATATTTTTATTTTTTTAACCTTACATTACTTACCAAGGAAGGCCGAAGGTAGCTCTTTAGCTACCTTGATGTAAGGATTCCTTCAAGGGTGCGTTTCACCACTACAAATACCAAATTGGCCCGAAGGCCTCCTTGAAGGAACAAGGGTGCCTTGAAAGACGACTATAAATTTGTCCCCAAGAAATGTCTTGGGAAGAATCCGCAGTTAGCGGCGAACAGATGGAGGTCAAATTAAGAAGGGAAAAAACTTTTACGGAAAAACGTTGTGTACTTTCGTCAGTGAAGAGCAGAAAGCGCCAGAAAACAAAGAAAGCCATATTTATGTCATAATGACAGAAACGGGAGGAGAAACAGCTGTAGAAAAAGGGGAAATGGTAGCTAATCTAAAGAGCCCAAGGACCTACTTAGTTACTGGAAATATCAGTGAGGTAAGAGTGAGGAAGATAATAGAATACGCATGCATGCAGGAGGGTTTGCAAGCTCAAATATATATGAATAGAACACCGAAACAAAGCACTATCGGAGAAGACGATATACCGCAAACGAAAAAGAGTAAACCGAATGAGGAAACGATTGTACTCATTGTAAGGCCCTCCGACGGGAAGTCATATTTAGACATCATAAGGAGCATAAAAAAAGAAGTAGATACTAATGGGGTGCTAGTACAGAATATCGCCAAAACAAGAAAGGGAAAATTACAAGGCAAGATTGAGGGAAATGAGGAGAAGACCCGACAACAGTTTAAAGAGCTTCTTAAAACAAAGATGAAGTCTATATACGAAGTGGCAAGTAAACAGAAAACGCAAACTTTGATGGTACTAGATATCGACGAAACAATGCCGGAGAAAGAAGTCAAGGAAACTGTACAAAAAGAGCTCGAAACAGGAAGTGTCCAAAATCAGGAGCTGCAGATAAAACTCGCTGAGAAGGCAAACTCACGAGGAGTAAAACATTCTTTTTTGACAATTTCGCCAGAAGCGGCTACGTACATAGTCTCCAGAAAACTGATAGGAGAGGGATAGAACAGATGGAAAATTAGAGAGATGGAGATTGTCCCAAAATATTATGGATGCCACAGAGTAGGACATTTTGCAGCTAAGTGTGACAAATTGGAAAACGGTGAGTTCTGCCATAAATTTAGAGAGCAAGATCACTATAGAAACACCTGCAAAAATCAATTGAAATGCTACTTATATAATACCGTGGGACATAAAGCAGAGACGACAAAATGCTTTATGTATAGAAAGTTATTAGAAAAACAAAGGAAGGAGAAAAGGGGGAGGCTCCAAAGCACAGCATGAAGGTCATTCAAGGAAATATAGACAGGGGACGGGAGGCTATGAACCTCATGTATAAAACAGCCGAGCAAGAAAAGGCGGACGTAATGATTATTGCAGAGCCCAATCGTAAAAAAGGACTCAAAGGGAAGCTTCATACAGATAGCAGGTGGGACGTGGCAATGGCCATAATCAACATGCAACTTAGAATAGGTAAAATGGGTACTGGCAACGGATACCTCTGGATTGTACTGGAAGATGTTGCAGTCTTTGGCTGCTATATCTCTCCCAATGTAGGCCTACAAGACTACATAGACTTCCTAATACCACTGCGTGCCGACATTAAGAAACAATCCAAGGAAATAATAGTTGGTGGGGATTTCAACTCCAAATCGTACAGGTACGGATCAAACAAGGAAGATAATAGAAAAGAAATTTGTCTAAATGGCTAACACAGGACGATTTCGTAATCCTGAACCACGGCGGATCACCCACCTTTATAAGAGGAGAGAGTCAATTCCATATGGATGTAACCTTTTGCACAAAGTACCTGAGCAAAAGGATAATGAATTCGCAGGTACTAGACGTAGAAACACTCAGCTAACATCAGCATATTACATATGAGATAAGGAATGAAGACCAGGTACAGCAATGTAGAAAGGTGCGTAACAGAGGATGAGTTATCCAAAAGGATCAGATCAGCAGAGTAGTACGAGAAGTAGGGCTACAGTTGGAGAAGGCCGAGGGAGATACACGCAGGGCTACTCGAGGAAGTGGTCACAATCGCATTCAATAAGATAATGAGGAGGAACTTCTAGTAATAAAAAACCGGCGTACTGGTGGGCGCAAGAGATTGCAGAAAAGCGAAGCAGATGTTTAAAAGCCAAAAGAAACGCTATTACCCTCTATAGTGAAAATCGGGCTATACTGAAAAAAGCCATCGACGAAAAGAAGAAGGCATGGACACAAATAATAAAGGAAGTGGAGCATGACCTATGGGGAAAAGGGTACAAAATCGTAATGGACAAGCTGAGGTCTCCGCGAGCTAGCCTTAGGGATGAGCAACAAATGGAAGTAACGGAAGAACTATTTCCTATGCAAAGTAGATAACTGGGATAGTTGAAATATAAAAAAGCCCTAGGACCGGACGGCTTTCAGCTCGCTACCCTGAAAAAATACTGGAGATCTACAACAAGGAACTGAGAAAAGGTACATTCCCTAAGAAATGGAAGGTAGCACAGCTCGCTCTTATCGAGAATAACAAGCCGGGACAGAGAAGTAAGACATACAGGCCAATCTGCCTTCTCAAAGTACGGGGGAAGCTGATGAAATAACTTTTAGTTAAAGAGAGAAATAGAAAGAACCGGAGGCATGGCCGAAGAACAGTATGGTTTTTGGGAGGAATCGCCAAAGAACAGTATGGTTTTTGGAAGGGAAGAACAACTGAGCATGCCATGCAGAGAGTACAAGAGCTAGCAGATGAAGCCAACGAATGAAGCGGCAGGAGAAGGTGCATCCTGATAACAGTTGATGTTCGAAATACCTTCAACTCTGCTCCCTGGCAGGAAATACTTGAGGTACTAAGAGAGAGACAGATTGCTCCCTATTTATTCAACATGTTTGCTAGCTACCTTGAAGATAGATGGCTTAATGTTGACGAGGGTGGGGGAATGAGGATGTCGTGTAGTGTTCCGCAAGGCTCGGTTTTGGGCCCAATCTTGTGGAACATATACTACGACGGCATCCTCAGACTCCCAGTTCCGAGGTAGGTTACGCTGGTGGGGTACGCCGATGACTTGGGGATCGTCCTAAGCGAGAAAAGCGGCTGAAGAATAATCAGCTTACCTTGCGCCTGAAAAAACTGAAGTTTTGATTCTCACGGGAGGCCGCACCGTGACTAGTGTTGAAGTAAAGGTCGCTCGTGTGACAGTTATAAGTGGAGAGCATTTGAAGTATCTACCTCAGCCCCAAGGGAAAGATTCATTCCATAATACATTTGGTGAGTTCGGGTTCCAAATTTTAAAACTGTCCTAGAACATTTTAGAACTGCGCACAATCGACGGGAGTGTTCTTAATAGTTTACAATTTTTGGACGAACCCGAACGCATTTTTATAAAATTGCCGCATGTACATTGATAGCAGGCCATAATAATAGAGTGAAGCAGAAGCGCGTGATGTGATCCAGAGAGTCTTATATAAAAATTATAAAATATTCCATGAATTGGTTCTCATCATATAGGTCCACAGTTTCTTCTGTAAAATTACTAGCTTTTGTATTTCTACAAATTTCATAGCTTCATATTTTTTTTACAATGCATTTAAAAATCTGCCAATGACTTCATCATCACTACTACTTGATGACGAGCTAGAATCTTGTCTTAATTCTTCCAAAGTGAAAATCTGCAGTTTTTGAAAGAACAGAAATTTAACACTGATAAAGCGGAATTTTTGGGTTACGCAGGGATTCCTATTCTTTAGGTCACACCATACAAAACCCTCGACAAAACCTTTATAAAAATACACGCGGATAATAAAATAATACAAGATTACACTGTGGCTTTTTATTATTTTTCATAAAAACCCATTTATTTGGGTATATATTCAAGGAACAAATTACTTTTTCGCACAAACTTTACATGCGTAAATTAATTTGCGCATACGTCAGAAAATAGTCCTAAACAGTTCCATGTAATTCCACCCGGCTTCACGGGACTGTACAAAACAGTATTGATCCGGTCCTGGACAAATTTTCGGTAGTAACCCCAATACAAACTTTTCAGTTCAGAACAGTTGTGGTCGAACCAGAACGCGTTTTTTTAAGCGCGCATGCTCCGGATTGTTTAGAACAGGAAATTTCGACGAACCCGAAATAACCATTTATGTTGCAAAGATCTGGGGAAAAGTCATAGAGAAGAATGTTTATAAAAATATGCTTCTAAGTGTCCCAAGGAAAGCGGCGATACGTATTGCGTATGCGTATAGGACAATATTGACCAAAGCGCTACTGGTCATTGCAGGAACTCCACCAATACACGTGCTCGCAGTGGAGAGGTGTGAAGAGAAAGAAGGAG
Organism: Oxystoma pomonae; assembly: GCA_963921995.1. Classification (NCBI taxonomy): domain Eukaryota; kingdom Metazoa; phylum Arthropoda; class Insecta; order Coleoptera; family Brentidae; genus Oxystoma; species Oxystoma pomonae. The sequence goes on along the minus strand of OY998167.1, from coordinate 73,008,550 downwards.
CTAAAAAAGAAGTGGCAAAGGCAACAACGTTACGCAGATGGCACCAAGAGTGGCAGGACGACAACAACAAAGGACGGTGAACGCAGAGGCTTATACCACAAATAGAGTCATGGATTAGACGTGGGCACGGAAAGGTGACGTATCACCTCAGGCAAATTTTATTAGAGCATGGATGCTTCCAGGCATACAGACACCATTCAGGCTAGTGGATATGAAAGGGTGGACGTTAGACGGAGAGAAGGAACAATCAACTACTACTAACTACTACTCTAATAATAAAATAAAAGAATAGATTGCTAACGGAAAATAACTGTAAAAATCTAGTTATATATTTATATAAAAAATAATTTCCAGTACTGGTTTCATAGATTTTTCATTATGATGTATTTTAAGTTTTCAAAATAAGACAATATTTAAATACTAAATAATAAATATAAAATTATGTTAAATAACAAGTAAATAATATTAAAAACCAAAACAAACCATATATATATACAAGGTGGATTCTTTAAACGGAGCGGTGCTTCTAGCGGTTTAGAATTTGGTTGAATAAAATAAATCCAAAAACACTTCAACTGAGATTTTAAATTTCCTAATTGTCTCTTCAGCAATACCACACAATAGGTTCTATCTTTTACTGTAAATCTGTATGGAAAACTTGGGTATTCATTCAAATATTCCCCATAAAATAGGACATAGACAACAATTCCATGCAAGTTTAAATGCCTCTATCTTGGAAACCATAAGAGTTAGAGTATTAATATGTGGTATTATCAAAAAGATAATTTTTTTTAGAAATCAAAAATGTCAAACTATACAGGGTGTCCTATTTAAAAAAATGCCATACCTTGTAAACAAAACGACATAAAAAAATCTAAGATAGCACGATTAAAGAAAATTAAAAATCTCAGTTGATGTGTTTTTGGATTTTTTCATAAAACCAAATTATAACCCGCTAGAAGCACCGTTCCGTTTAAACAATCCACCCTGTATAACCAAAACCATGGTTAAATATAGATTTTTGTTTTATAGTTAATTTAATTTAAAATATTAATTGCAATATTTTATGTCCGCCTTATTTTTCCCTTAGAACTGTATTTTCATAGTTTAAAAAAAAACTCATGTTTTTTGCTTCACTAATTTGGCATATACATTAAATATAAATTTTTTAATTTACCTTAGATTGAAAAAAAAGATATAAACAACGTTCATTTTGTGACATCATCTAAATTTTCATTTACAGATCTGACGAAAAAAAAGTAGGACATGTAATATATAAATTTGCTTTTTTTAGTATGTCACCCTATACGTTCAGATATTTATTGGTTTGGCTACCATTCGTCAACATTTTGAAATATCTGACAATTATCTGACGCTTTCTTGTGTTATACTTTAAACTAAATAAAAAATGCCTCCAGTTTCAGAATTTACCAAAATTCAAATTATAGTTAGATAAGTGGTCTACAAGAATAGCGGCGAACCATTTTGGAGTTATAAAAAATACAGTACTACGCTGGACCAAGCGCTGGACCGAAAACAAACCACAAAGAGAAAGGAAGGATCAGGACGAAACAAAATTAGTTCAATGGAGCAAGACTCCTTGATCATTTAAGGCAGATTCTTTTACCACAAGATCCCATGCTGCCGCTGCAAGCATGTTTCCAAGATCCTGGCGAACTGCTTGTATAGGATACAAAATTCAAATCTATCGTGCAAAGTTCAGGCTCGAGTAATTTTTTCGTCCAATCATCTTTTAGAAGGGAATGATTTTTGGGAGAAAGTAGTCTTTACGGACGAAAAAATTTTCCAGTCATCGACAGAAAGTCGGAAAATTTTAGTTTATCATCCACTAAATTCAAGGTATAATCCAGAATACACACACAACATCAAGAGAGCAGGACATTTTTCCGTCAGCATGTGGGGATGGTTTAGTGCGAGAGGTGTTTGCTAGAGAATAGAATGTAGATTTACCAGTGAACGATACATATAAATTCTTTATAATATCCCCCATCCCCCGGCCTTGCATGAAAATAATGAGTTCATCTACCAAAAAGATAACTGCCCTGTGCACACGACGAATGTAGTGAACACTTGGTTTCGAGAGAACAATATTGAAACTCTACCTTGGTTATCCAACAGCTCGGATTTAAATCCCACGAAAATTCAGACGAGTTGAATGAAGCCATTGAAAGAGCCATAGATATCATCTCAGTAGTCAATGCCGACTGGTCTGCAGCTTGTTTTAGACAAGAATGGCGAGCCCATTAAGTATTAAAATTATTGTTTTTATTTATTTGCAAAAAGTTCAGTTATTTTTATCGCTGTTTATTGTATTCTTGTTTTTGTTACAGCGCTTTGCCCAGCGTGGTAATATATTTTTATTAACTCCAAAATGGTTCGCCGCCCTTTTTATAGACCAGTTATTTTTCGTAACTCATGTTATAAGTTGAATTTTGCACATCTATGAGATCCTAGCATAGGATTTTGAGAAATTTTTAATGAATTACTCTAAAAAAATCTCCTTTGATTTATTTACTATTATAACAAACACAAGTATCAAATATAAATAACGCGAGGATAATAATAATAATAATAATAATAATAATAATAATAATAATAATAATAATAATAATAATAATAATAATAATAATAATAATAATAATAATAATAATAATAATAATAATAATAATAATAATAATAATAATAATAATAATAATAATAATAATAATAATAACTAACAAATGTAAATTTTCAATAATATAGAGTGTTATATTTACCCATATTTCAATTCCGTGTCCTATTTTTTTTCGCCAGCAGTGTACTTGCGGTTTATTTTCTGGCGCTCAATTTAACTCTTCGATCGAGACTTCTGTTTCTTCTTTGTCGTTTGAGCGGGAGTCTTTCGACAAGTATAGAAAGAGAGGTATGAACTTCTGGCGTGTCAGCTGATTTAATCAAAATAAGCACGAGTCAATGTTATTTACAACCAAAACACTTTCATTTTACAACAATTGATAAATACTATTTGTCATGTGTATTCTCGAACTGATAAAAATTCTGCTCCCAGGGTTGATACCTTGTAGCGAGAGAGAATTTCTGTCAGCGGTGTGCTAGCTTGCTGCCTTTTATATATCTCTTTCCTTGTTTTATGATGTGAAAGATAGACAGGGCTATAGCGAGCGGGGGAGACAAAATCGCATAATTTGAATTATCTTTAGAGATATCACAAATCAGGAATGGTATTTGCTTTTAATTTTTTATACAAATCCGAGTTTATAAAAAAGACTTTTTACTGGAAATGGACTCTTTCTCTAATTCGTCGACTGATGTGGAAGCTAGTCAAGGAAGATCTTCAGACGAATTAATAAATTAATTCCAAATGTATGATAAAAATAAATGGCTAATAACTTATAGCATTTATTGGCGACTGTAATGCCTATGACTGATTTTTAATTGTTTTTCGGTAGATTTGGCCCTAAATATCCAGGTAAGCCACATGGTAGCATTTTTTGGTACAACCTTTTTTTCTTAAAACGCTTTTATTTATCTATTTTATGTTTCATCTTTTGTATATTCTTTCCAACAACTTAAATATTTGATAAAAACTTATTTTTACTTTATAGGCCTATTACCGGTTCTCTGAGAAAACAAACACCAGAGCTCATGCAGCCACGATTTCCCAACCAACCAAAGGTCTTTGACCCACCCACTACTAGCGGGTAGTGCTGAGGGAATCCGCAGAGATCTTGTTGTATTCTAGGATTCGGAAAAAGCAACAAGTAAGACGGTTCTAATTTTTTTGAACATGCCTTCTCATGTTTTTGCTTTTTAGTTGTAAAGAAATAGTTTATTATAAGTTATTAAGAAATAGTTGTGATATAATAATATTTAATTTAGTATTGTAGTGTAACGATACATATAAGCGCATATGAATTAGGTAGATTTTAAAGTACAGGAAATGTGATATTTTCTTAACGTTAAATACTTCATTGATATTTTTGATTAGTTCACATTCTTTTTAAAACGTAGATTATATCAAAATGATTTTATTTTTAACTTTTCCTTTCTGTAAATATAGAAATTGTAACTTAAAAGCTTGCTTTCTTTGCCCCCTGAAGGCCTCACACAGATATTAATTGTCCAAGTGGCAATTATATATTAATTAGACAGAGTTGGTGGCGTAAAAGGCCGTTACGTTATAGTGATTTTGCCTGCATATGGTCTATCTGGCATTGACCTGATCTCTTTGTCTAATGCTGCTAGTCCCGAAGGTCTTATTATTTATTCAAAAAATAATATGGTGGCTGTTAGGCGTCATATTGTCAATTTCGCTGTGCTTTTGTAGTCCGAAGTTTTTCTACTTTATTCACAGTAAACTCCCGATTTTTTCACTGTTTCTGTTCCTGCCTTTCCGACTGGCCCTTTCCAACCCCAAGGGACACGTGCTGAAATCAAAGCTGTCGATCATGTAAAATATCCAAAAAAAATGTAAATTAAAAATTAGCAACCGCCAGTTCTAAATAGGGTTTATTCTAATAAACCCTGAATCTGGTCGCATGTCTAGCTATAGTCACAGTAACGAACTCAATTAGAGACACTACTACTTCTATATGCAACTCTAACTCCGACCAGACCTGCGAAGTTTTTTTTTATTATATTGTTTTTTCACTTGATCTACAAAATTAACATTTTTTTATTGACATCAGATTTTTTTAATAATAATATTAATAATAATAATAATAATAATAATAATAATAATAATAATAATAATAATAATAATAATATTAATAATAATAATAATAATAATAATAATAATAATAATAATAATAATAATAATAATAATAATAATAATAATAATAATAATAATAATAATAATAATAATAATAATAATAATAATAATAATAATAATAATAATAATAATAATAATAATAATAATAATAATAATAATAATAATAATAATAATAATAATAATAATAATAATAATAATAATAATAACTAACAAGTGTAAATTTTCAATAATATAGAGTGTTATATTTACCCATATTTCAATTCCGTGTCCTATTTTTTTTCGCCAGGAGTGTACTTGCGGTTTATTTTCTGGCGCTCAATTTAACTCTTCGATCGAGACTTCTCTTTCTTCTTTGTCGTTTGAGCGGGACTCTTTCGACAAGTATAGAAAGAGAGGTATGAACTTCTGGCGTGTCAGCTGATTTAATCAAAATAAGCACGAGTCAATGTTATTTACAACCAAAACACTTTCATTTTACAACAATTGATAAATACTATTTGTCATGTGTATTCTCGAACTGATAAAAATTCTGCTCCCAGGGTTGATACCTTGTAGCGAGAGAGAATTTCTGTCAGCGGTGTGCTAGCTTGCTGCCTTTTATATATCTCTTTCCTTGTTTTATGATGTGAAAGATAGACAGGGCTATAGCGAGCGGGGGAGACAAAATCGCATAATTTGAATTATCTTTAGAGATATCACAAATCAGGAATGGTATTTGCTTTTAATTTTTTATACAAATCCTTTTTACTGGAAATGGACTCTTTCTCTAATTCGTCGACTGATGTGGAAGCTAGTCAAGGAAGATCTTCAGACGAATTAATAAATTAATTCCAAATGTATGATAAAAATAAATGGCTAATAACTTATAGCATTTATTGGCGACTGTAATGCCTATGACTGATTTTTAATTGTTTTTCGGTAGATTTGGCCCTAAATATCCAGGTAAGCCACATGGTAGCATTTTTTGGTACAACCTTTTTTTCTTAAAACGCTTTTATTTATCTATTTTATGTTTCATCTTTTGTATATTCTTTCCAACAACTTAAATATTTGATAAAAACTTATTTTTACTTTATAGGCCTATTACCGGTTCTCTGAGAAAACAAACACCAGAGCTCATGCAGCCACGATTTCCCAACCAACCAAAGGTCTTTGACCCACCCACTACTAGCGGGTAGTGCTGAGGGAATCCGCAGAGATCTTGTTGTATTCTAGGATTCGGAAAAAGCAACAAGTAAGACGGTTCTAATTTTTTTGAACATGCCTTCTCATGTTTTTGCTTTTTAGTTATAAAGAAATAGTTTATTATAAGTTATTAAGAAATAGTTGTGATATAATAATATTTAATTTAGTATTGTAGTGTAACGATACATATAAGCGCATATGAATTAGGTAGATTTTAAAGTACAGGAAATGTGATATTTTCTTAACGTTAAATATCATTGATATTTTTGATTAGTTCATATTCTTTTTAAAACGTAGATTATATCAAAATGATTTTATTTTTAACTTTTCCTTTCTGTAAATATAGAAATTGTAACTTAAAAGCTTGCTTTCTTTGCCCCCTGAAGGCCTCACACAGATATTAATTGTCCAAGTGGCAATTATATATTAATTAGACAGAGTTGGTGGCGTAAAAGGCCGCTACGTTATAGTGATTTTGCCTGCATATGGTCTATCTGGCATTGACCTGATCTCTTTGTCTAATGCTGCTAGTCCCGAAGGTCTTATTATTTATTCAAAAAATAATATGGTGGCTGTTAGGCGTCATATTGTCAATTTCGCTGTGCTTTTGTAGTCCGAAGTTTTTCTACTTTATTCACAGTAAACTACCGATTTTTTCACTGTTTCTGTTCCTGCCTTTCCGACTGGCTCTTTCCAACCCCAAGGGACACGTGCTGAAATCAAAGCTGTCGATCATGTAAAATATCCAAAAAAAATGTAAATTAAAAATTAGCAACCGCCAGTTCTAAATAAGGTTTATTCTAATAAACCCTGAATCTGGTCGTATGTCTAGCTATAGTCACAGTAACGAACTCAATTAGAGACACTACTACTTCTATTTGCAACTCTAACTCCGACCAGACCTGCGAAGTTTTTTTTTTATTATATTGTTTTTTCACTTGATCTACAAAATTAACATTTTTTTATTGACATCAGATTTTTTTAAATTGTCTTTTAGGAAACGATATCGTCTGCGTGGTATTTTTGGAAGCTGACAACACTTCGTTCTCACCGGCGTGCATTAAGAGCCATTTCTTGCATACTTTTATTCTTGGTGAGTCAATAAAGTTAGAAATAGGCTTTACCGCAAATTAAAAAAGGAACAAAAAAAGACAAACAACCACGTTTTTTACAAGAATATTAAATTTTGTCCATGAACCTTCCTTATTATAAAAAAGCGAATTTCAACACTTAGCTTAAAGAGCAATCTAAAAAATTAGGCATTGGGAATAATTTTATTTTTAAAACCGCAACCTGAGAATGATCTAATATAAATTGTATATATAATATTGAATATTTAAAAAAAAATACACAAACAAACCAAAAATTCAGTAAAAAAAAAGTTTTAAAAAGGAATTAACTTTAGGAGCTATTTTTTGGCCAATGTTCAGACGACTTTCTGTTTTAAGAAACAAGTGCTTCTTCATGAAATATGAGGAAGTGATAGGAAATTCAATACTTTTGCAGATATTTCAAAAACTAAGGATTTTAGTGAAAGCGTGAAAGAAAGCCATTTTAAATCTATGAGGAATCGCGCCAAAACTTTTTTTTTGACATAGCCTAAAAAACAAAATAAAAAAGAGCGGCTAAAATGTTTGTTTTTTCTACTTGTGTGCGGAAAGTAGAGCTTTCCTTACGCCTTGCATAATTTAATATTTGCGTGCATAAAACGAATTTGCGTAAGAAAAGTTAAACTTATCGCATGCTGGGCATCATTTTTTTTATCAGTTTCATAGTAAAACACCTCTAACCAGGGTCCCTTATTTAGAATCCGTAATTAGAGGCCAAGCTGTGATCGTCTATAATATTATTGTTATAATTTTTATTGAAATTAACCCACAATAAAAATAATAGCGATAATTATTTTGGTGGACCCTGTACGTTATGGCGTTTTAACCCAAGATTATTTAAAGCTGATAAAAGAAATTGCTCATACTTAACTGATACGATTTTCTTGCTATCTGTCAAACTGGAACCACTACCATTTAGACCTGTCTACTTATTTTTATTCAGAAATAATTAATTTGCTTTAGTTTTGGCACATGATACCGTATCTAAGTCTGTTTTCCTACATATTGTTAGAAAATATTTTTGAAAATAACTTAAATATACGAAATCTTCGAGCAAAATAGATTTAAACAATTTCTTGGACCATATTGGTAGTAAGTAACCCACGAATTCCCCTGAAAAGGCTAAAGTTGTATTCCCCGCTCTAACAGGTCATGTCATGATATGCCTGGACAGTCCTTAACCTGGAGGTTGAAGAGAGCACATGCTGTCTACACTACTTGTGCTATAGGGAGCCAATTCTTGTTTCTGACGCGTTATTTAATTTCTGGGAACGTGGATTTTTTATTAAAAAAAAAAAATGTCTCAGAAAAATTGAAAAAAAAGCTAAAGAAATAATGAAGTAGTTCCCAGTCTAAGATATTTTCTATTACGCTCGAAGAACAGTTTGAAAATCTACTTAAAGAGTCGTGCTGTTACGTTAATACTTATGTAACGTTCTTAAACCACAATAGGTTTCACGTCTTAGAAATATGATTTATTTGCAAGTTTGACAGATAACATCTCGTATCATAGGTTAACGAGTTTAAAAAGAGATAGAACAGAATAGAAGTTGATAAAGACTTTGATTCCCTTTTTTTATAAAATAATTCCCTCCCCCAATTTCTTTTACACACCTGGCAAAAATTGGCGTGGGTTTTGTAGATTCAGCTTCATGCTGGATTGATGTTGAAACGTTTAAAATACTGGATTTTTTTTCTTTGTAGCCTTAAAGTTTGTGTCAATATATTTTGGTGCAGAATAATAATCTTCTGAAACTTTATTTGTTGATTAACTATATGACTGGCAGCGCATCGTTCTTGGATGAAATTTGATTTTTAAGTGCTCCTCGCTTTGCCATACCTTTGCTTTTTATAGTCACTGTCACTGTATCCAATGCATTTCTTTCTCAAAATAACTTTATCAACACCCTTAATACGAGATGAGTTTTCTGTGTAACTTGCTCGATTCAAACCACTTTCTGGTTTCAATATTTTACGTGAATTACTGACGTATTTTAATATTCTTAAAAATTTAGAGAAAATTTACAAAAACTAGGGGACCCCAGTGTGGGAACATTTCAACAATAACCTACTTCGTGGAAATCAACTTATAAATGTCAAAATCACAATTGTTTTTCTACGCAAAAAGAAAATTATTTTATCTCTCATGTAAAGTGCTTTGTAATATGCATATTTTGGGAATTTTGAAGTCTCAAACGTAAAAATCTCGTGTATAAAATATGCATAAAGTATCCTCAACGCCCTTGGCGGCTTAAACAAACTCGTACCGTTTCAATAGTGCAGGTGCCGTCGACTGCGGTAAAGTATGACTCAGCGCAATAGTTAGGTAAATAACTATTCTTATAAAAATTAATAATTATATAAAAGATAGATTATGAAACAAGACATATAAAAAACCTGACAGCTTTGACATTTAAAGCTAACACACAGATCATTGTAGCAATCAAAACAACAAATATGATTCTCAGTTATCATAAAAGATATATACCAAACACTATTAAAATTGGTAATGCATTGCTTTAAAACAGGTAAATTAGTGTTTTATTTTACATAGAAAACAATATATATAAATACAGATAAAAGTAAAAATGAAACATTAAATATAAAAAACCTCTTCCCGGTACATTTAGGTGTTTAGTTTTTAAACTAATTTGGTTTATAAGAAAACAAAAAGGAACAAACTTAAAACGATCTTTTAACTTTCTGTACTTATTTTACTTTTGATGCCCTCCCACTCTCGCTGTTTGTCCAGATTTGTGAGATGTTTTATTGAAGGATGCAGAAAGCGTATCTCTGCATGATGCGTCCCACATTAATGCTTCTTTATGAAACCAAATTCATCCCGTCCGCCCGTTTCGACAAATACCAGGCGGTTCTAAAATAGCAGTAAGATCAGCTGATTTGCACCGCATGATAATGGGCAATTCTACGGTAACTCATGAAACATTTAACAGACAAATTTAAGACTTGATTGTTTGTGGATAGTAGATGACAAATTAAAAAAGCTAAGAGACGTCTCCAAACAATTTCTTTTTCATCAAAATCATATTTTGCCACTAAGCAACTGTTAGAAATATAAAAAAAGCCTACTTTGAAAAAAAATTAATTTGTTACCTTTGTTACTCTAAATATTGCCACGTTTTGGAAATTGTACTTAACAAATTGTTTGCCACATTTTGTTTTTGTTTTTTTTTCCGATTATGTGATAAGTCATGTTACAGAACTATTTTTATTAAGAGAGTATTTTAAACAATTTACTCTTAATCAAAACTGTAATAAATTTTCGAACCTTATATGAGAGAGAAGTGTTTTCAGCGCGTTTAAAATAACGACTAAATAACAATTGCAACTTTCCATCCAAAACGTTTTTTTTCCATTTTCAATCAAAGATTTTGCACAATTGTGAAATTCTAAGGCATTTTTTACACGAATTTTCCTGCTTTTTGTTTCTCACCAGACCTATAAAGCAAAAAAAGAAAAGGAACTTATTTTTAAAAAGGGTTTTGACAAATTAACCGAAATAACAAAGATGTACCAAAAATTATCTGACAATTACAACGAAAAATAATTTATATTTGCCAAAATTCAAATATTGAAATCTAATGGAATAGCTTGGGATTCTCATATTTTTCTAAAAATCTTTCCCCATAGAAATGGTTTATAAGAAAACAAAAAGGAACAAAATTAAAACGATCTTTTAACTCTCTGTACTGAGACGTCCCACACTGGGGTCTCCTAGTTTTTGTAAATTTTCTTAAAATTTTAAAAATATTAAAATTCATCAGTAATTTGTGTAAAATATTGAAACCAAAAAGTGGTTTAAATCGATCAAGTTACACAGAAAAGTCATCTCGTATTAAGTGTGTTGACAGAGTCATTTTGGGAAAGAAATGCATTGAATACAGGCGTCGTTCATAAGGGTTATATTTTCACACGCCTCTGATGACTATAAAAAGCAAAGGCACGGCAAATTTCATCCAAGAACGAAGCACTGCCAGTCATCTAGTTAATTAACAAATAAAGTTTCATAAGATTATTATTCTGCACCAGAATATATTGACACAAAAAGTTTAAGGCTACAGGGAATAAAAATCCAGCCGAATCTACAAAAACGAGGCCAATTTTTACCAGGTGTGTAAAAGAAATTGGGGGAGGGAATTATTTTCTGAAAATTCAACGTTTTTATCAACTTCTATTCTGTTCTATCTCTTTTTAAACCTGTTAACCTATGATACGAGATGTTATCTGTCGAAGTTGCAAAAAAATCATAAGGCCATATCAGCACGACTCTTTAAATAGATTTTTAAACCCTTCTTCGAGCCTAATAGACTTGTATTAATATCATATAAATGTAGTTTATACATATATTATTTTCTTTTTTTTTTTCTGAGATACAGTCGGGTACAAAAACAAAAAAATGTAATACTGTAATTCTACCAAAATAATTAAATTTATAAAAAATGTATGAGTTAAATTTATGTTCTGTGGTAACTCATGGGACAAAAAGTGTACAACTTAATACAATCAAATATTTGTGCTTTTACTTACTTTTCCTTACGAAAAAACTGCCCAAAGAACTCAAAAACAAGTGAACACAATTGGTTCACTTGTTTTTGATGTGGCGATTCCATACTTCTTGCTTATCATCCGTTACATTGCAAGGGCAAACTAATGGTAGCAAAAACAATTGTGCCAGTACCAATTCAGGTACGTTAAACCACCTCCTACTAAAACGAATTTTAAACAAATATTTCTCATTATGCGTGGAATTGCCCTAATGTCGTTAATCAGCATATGAATAGCAAAATATGAATTGGAAGTAGAGAGTGACGACAATGTGGAAGATGAGGAATTAAACAAGTTACAATAATTGTAATTGAGGAGACCTAATAACACGACCCTGATTTTGAAGAAAAAGATGATCAGTTACACAGATTGAGCCAGTCTGAGTTAAATGATCTCATTCGAGGTCTTGACTTGTCAGAGGAAAAGTCAGAACTTCTAGGATCAAGGCTACAGCAATGGAATCTTCTTCAACCAAATGTCAGGGTCTCTAAGTAAGCGTCAGCGGAATCTGTTACATTTTTTATGAAGGAGAATAATCTTGTTTTTTGCTGTGATATTAATGGTCTGATGAATGGTTTGAAAATGGAGCACAATCCAACTGAAGGGAGGCTATTTATAGACTCTTCCAAGCTTAGTTTAAAAGCTGTTTTGCTTCATAATGGCAACCGTCTTCCTTCTGGTCCTGTTGGTCACACAGTTCATCTGAAGGAGACTTATGCAAATATGGCAACCCTCCTCAACTCAAATATGCTGAACATAAGTGGAAAATCTCTGGCGACCTAAAAGTCATTGCTACACTATTAGGAATGGAATTAGGGTACACTAAATACTGTTGTTTTTTTATGTACATGGGATAGTACAGATAGGAAATCACACTATATCCAAGTAGATTGGCCTGCAAGGAATCTTAAACCTAGTGAAAAAAATGTCATTGCCGAGCCTCTCGTGAATCCAAAAGACCCCTACCCCACCCCTACATATCAAGCTCGGTTTAATGAAGATTTTTTTAAAATTTGCTGGTCCATTATTCCCTTAGAAGATTGTAAAGTTGAGTTAGAGAGAGAAAAGTTACTGTCGTGCACAAAACAATTACCTTGTGCTTACATAATAAAACATTATCATTTGCGTTTTTTTTATAGCGAGAATCTTGAAATGTCATGTTCCTCTTATTATCATTTATGCCCTTTATATTTTGCTGTTTGGCACAAATCGCATTCCCAGTCTTCATCCGTTGAAAATGCTGTATTCCTAGTCACATTCAAGATGATCAGTCACACAGATTGAGACAGTCTGAGTTAAATGATCTCATTCGAGGTCTTGACTTGTCAGAGGAAAAGTCAGAACTTCTAGGATCAAGGTTACAGCAATGGAATCTTCTTCAACCAAATGTCAGGGTCTCTAAGTAAGCGTCAGCGGAATCTGTTACATTTTTTATGAAGGAGAATAATCTTGTTTTTTGCTGTGATATTAATGGTCTGATGAATGGTTTGAAAATGGAGCCCAATCCAACTGAATGGAGGCTATTTATAGACTCTTCCAAGCTTAGTTTAAAAGCTGTTTTGCTTCATAATGGCAACCGTCTTCCTTCTGGTCCTGTTGGTCACACAGTTCATCTGAAGGAGACTTATGCAAATATGGCAACCCTCCTCAACTCAAATATGCTGAACGTAAGTGGAAAATCTCTGGCGACCTAAAAGTCATTGCTACACTATTAGGAATGGAATTAGGGTACACTAAATACTGTTGTTTTTTATGTACATGGGATAGTACAGATAGGAAATCACACTATATCCAAGTAGATTGGCCTGCAAGGAATCTTAAACCTAGTGAAAAAAATGTCATTGCCGAGCCTCTCGTGAATCCAAAAGACGTTCATGTTCCACCCCTACATATCAAGCTCGGTTTAATGAAGAATTTTTTAAAATTTGCTGGTCCATTATTCCCTTAGAAGATTGTAAAGTTGAGTTAGAGAGAGAAAAGTTACTGTCGTGCACAAAACAATTACTTTGTGCTTACATAATAAAACATTATCATTTGCGTTTGTTTTATAGCGAGAATCTTGAAATGTCATGTTCCTCTTATTATCATTTATGCCCTTTATATTTTGCTGTTTGGCACAAATCGCATTCCCAGTCTTCATCCGTTGAAAATGCTGTATTCCTAGTCACATTCATTGCTTCAAAATCTGGCATCGGCAGCAATTGGCAAATAAAAACATTATTTTCACGATCATATAGCCCCTTTCAGATATAGATGTAGGAAGTTTTATATTTGTATTTGAAAAGGCCTATAGTAATGTTTCTAACAACCGTAAGGTTATTTTAAATAATTTTGGTTTTGATTTTCCAAAACTTTTTCAGTACAACCAGCGGATTTTTCTTCTGTTTTCATTATGATTAAAGTTATATGTTGGTTTGGCTTTCATTTTTACAAGTTTTACAAGAAACTTTATAAATTAAACAACGTACCTACTAAAAATTGTCAGCAAAAAAAATTTGTTCCCATTAGCAAAGTCACTGCCTTCTTTAATAACTAAAGTGTAATCCATCTGTTTTGTGCTTTTGCGGGATAAAAAAGTTACACCTTGGTCCGTTGCTTTACAATATGTGATCTAGCTAAAACCTTATTATTTTTGTAGAAAAGTTTTTTAATTATTTTTTCTAAAGAAACTAAAAAAATCGATAGGTTATTGTATAAGTTAAATATGTTGTGTGTACTTAAATTACTTAAAAAATATATTATGTATAGAGTTTAGTAATTTTTATGTCTTAACCTGTATTAATTCTAAAAGTGGGAAAAATTTCAAAAAAGGATCAGGAAATATTTTAACATATCTTGTTTAAGGATCCTGGGAGGGGTCCTTAATCATAATCTGAAATCAGATTTTGTACAATTTTTTTGCAATCTATAGCTTGTTTAGGACCCCCGTGAAATATAACATTTTTTAGGTATTTCTCAAAAACATTTTTTAGTCTAGTATTCAAACACTTTTCCAAAAATGTATGTTTCAAAAATGGTATTTGTTTTAAAGATTATGCATTTCTTTTCTTCTTATAAGCACTCTCTAGACCAACTCTCAGCAATACAAGAACGAGCGCTTTTGTAATTCTTTTAACCACCCCTGCTGATGATTTAAGCACTTAAGGGCTCCAAGAGGTATTGTATTGTATTGTATTTGTTTTTATCTTTTTGCTACAGACATGTCAAAAATAAACTATTACAAAAGTAAAAATGAGTAAATAAAGTAAGGTGAATAAAATTACTTCCTAAAAATTTATACATATAGGCTTTAACCTAAGTTAAATTTGTTAATAAATATGCATATATAAATTAGATAGACAATATGACAACAAAATTAATTATTTACATAAGTACAAACAGACATTACTGGAATATTTTAAAATACAGGGCAAGTATATGTTATATAGACAGAGTAGAATATGTACAACAGAAAATAAAGTTAACATACGTAATCACAATATTTTAAAGAAATTTAATTAAGTTTTTTAGTCTGAATTATTAGAGTAATTTACGAATTCTTTTATACCATAAAAACCATGATATATTAGGTAAGCTTTTAAAGTTTTTTTAAATTTTTGATTGGATTGGATATTCTTAAAGGATTCAGGTGAAGGTATAACTGTGTTTCTGCAGATAAAGATCATGTTTTTTTCGGGTATTGTACCTTTTGTAGATTCTTTGTATTTTTGTGAATATACGTTAACAGCTTTAAGAGACAAATTGTCTTGCTGGAATTAATGAAAAGGTTGTTCGTTTCGCACCATCTATCGAAGTCCAACAAAACACGATTTGCGTTTGCCTAGGCCTCATGCGGATTTTCTGCATAAGTGACAATACAAGTATCGTTAGCAAAAATAATATTTGTTTCCCAATATGTTCTGGTAGATCATTAATGTATAACAGAAATATTAAGAGACCCAACACACTTCCCTGCGAAGTTCCTATGTCAACATCATAAATTTCGAAAAAGTATTTATAGAATTTAATTTTGAACTGTCTTCCTGTCAGAAATAACATGGTTAGATTGTTTGGGATACCTCTTCAATCTTTTTTGAGATAAAGTTAATGAGTGAGGTCAAAAAATATTGATATAACACAGTTATTCTAATCCATTTTCTCATTTAGAAACTGAATATAATTAATGAAGGTGTAAAAATATGATTCAATTCCAAAAAGTTGTTAAATTTTGAAACAATTATTTTTTAAATAATTTTTGAAAACGTACTCAAAACCGAAATTGGCCTGTAATTTTCCATGCGTCTGGCGTCCTCTTCTTTAAATATTGGTACAACAGTGGCCAACTTGAGGTCGTCAGGAAATAGTCCTGTTTCAAGACACTCATTTATTATTGAAGTTAACGGGTCTATAAAAACATCTACACATTGCTTCACCAGTATTATTGATATGTTATCAAATTCGCATGATTTTTTATTTTTTATTTTCAATATCACATTTCTTACATCATCGGTATTGGCGCAGTACTTAATAGCAGAATGCGATGCATATGCCAGATCAAGGCAGCTAAAGTGGGGATTTCCCACGATAGAGGAAGAACTGCACGCGCTCAAATGGGCCGACATACTGAACTTTGTAAAGAAAACAGGGAAGGATTTAGAATACCCATGGACCTTCAGGCATATTTCTGAGTAAGTCTAACCTTCAAATCAGCAAGGCAGCAATATTTTTGATTGAAACGGATGATCCTAGTAAATTAAAAACGAAAACCGTTTTTTCTGAAGCGCAGCCATCGACAAAAACTAATGTGCTAAAGAAGGGGAAAACCTTACGAACCTTAATGAAGACTAAACTACAAATACTCCCACCAGAGAAAAAAGTCTCAGTAAAAGTAAAGTCATCGATCTATGTTACTCTTACCCTTACCCCCTAAGTAATCCATTACATCAAGATTTTTACAAGGAACTAGTGGACATTACAAAGGGCTAAGCAGCGAATCTTTGTGTTTTTTTTTTAAACGAGCAAACTTGCATTACGATTCTCGTCTCGTTATTATGAAAAATTTATTTTCGTCATTTTATTTTCAATTTTAGTATTAATTTGTTTTAATTTGACCTTAAACTGTTTTTTATTATTGACGTTGACATAATTTTAAATATTAATAAACAAAAAGCATAACGTTTCAAGGATTTAATTAATTTTCTCGAAACCCTTTTTGGCACTTTCCATCTTTGTTATTTCCACTTTTCATTTCTCATTCCCTTTTATCGGAAAAACTTGGAAACTGTCTGTAGAACGGGAAATTTTGAATGACAAATCTAATGACAAATTGGACCTCTCAGAGTATTTTTCGATTTTTCGTAAAGTTGTAAACTTGGTTTTCTTATACTTCCGGAAAAAATCCATTAAAATCGGAAGTAAAATTCATTAAAATCGGATATTTTAAAGCAATGAATGATAAAGTTCCGTTTTTGTCTTCCTCTAGTCCTGACATGTTCTATGGATGTCTTTAAAGATACGTAGCCAGCATATGCTGAAGATGTATACGGACATCCTCTAAAAAATGTTAGGCGCATATTCCACAGCACCTCTTCTAAAATCTAACATTACTTACAGTAAGGACATCGCCAAGAATAAAAAGAAAACCAACCAGATATGAAGTTTCGGTAGTCACAAGAGATGAAGTGGGAGCATACAAGCCGTATTTGTGGGAGCAGTGTCTTTTTGATAAAGGTAAGGTTATTTAAGTAATTATAGGTAGATGTATGAAACTACCCAATTAGAATAAGTTACTAGAAAATGTGTTGCAGGCGAAATACTGTAGCCATATGGTTTTGGCTTTTTTCTATGGCAACCTATTCAAATTAAGAATATTTTTTCAGTGAATTCCGTCCTACATTTTTGGACTCAGAATATTTTTCCTAATAAATAAAATAGGCGCGTATAGTACGCCAATGTTCATAAATAATTTGCTGCTGAGCTTAATCGATAAATTATATTAATTTAATTTTGTTAAATATACAATAAATGTTCTTTCTAACTTATCTTACCTTTTTGTAAATAACACTATATCGTTAGCCATAACTGGTTAAAAAAATATTTTGTGACACACACAATATAGGCCATTTAAAAAAAGAGGTAAGTTGCGAATCATTATGCTGAAATCATAGTAAACATGTTAAATATATAAGTATTGATTTTATATATTATATATATATATATTACCTACACAACAAATAAACTATCATATTCTTAGAGAACAAAGAATGTTATAGGAATGATATGCTTTACCATGACTGACACAATGAGGAAACCATCTTGGGTCTTCCCTCGCTTCCAACTTGGATCCAGAAGGAGGCGATGCCAACGGACAAGCGATTAAGGGATCAGGGACTTTAGAAGAGCAGGGAGGAAAGAGTGAGCTATCTGGCGGTTGAGGGACTGGCGGCGAAAGAGTTGCCCCTCCTAAAACTGCCAGTGAAAGAACCGCTTAAACCAAAGACTGTCAGTCAGGCAAACAACAGGCGCAGGAGTGTACACGGAAAGCCTAGAAGTTCAGAAAAGTTATCCACTTGGAGAACACGCTTCGGTGATTCAAGCAAAGGTATATGACATTATCATTGCAGCAACCCTACCGGAGCTCAAACATGGCAAGAGTGATATAAATATGCTCTAGGCTCTAAGTGTACCCAAAATATTCAGTAGTCTCGTGGAGGAGTACGCTGAAGCATTGCAATTACTGGCACACACTCACGACAAGAGGGTAACATTGATGCGGATCCCAGGCAGGGAAGAAAGAACATATAGGGAATGGCTATCCCAACGAACCAATCTAAAAAATTAGGGGTAAAGATGCGATTGACAGTTTCATAGCAAAAAAGGCATAATGGTTGGGGATACGTCACTTTTTTTATACTTTGTCACAAGATGTTTAAAACGGCTTTACGCTAGCCAGTTAGTTTAGGATAAAAAATAAAGAAAATACATTACAATTAGTTTATTCTAACGCACGGCAGGAATTTAAGCTACAAATTAAATTAAATTCTTTACAGAAAATACTTACACTTTGTATAATTTTTATACAAATCTCCAGAATACTCCACAAGTTGAAATGGAGCTATTTATTAGATATTTTAAATTAAAACTCAAAAAAACGGCCAAGAAATTCCAACTTTAAAAAGTAAATAACACAAAAGAAAAAGTAAACAAAAATGATGGAGTATAGTTTGACCAGGGATCAAATTTACTCAGAGAATATAAATTTACCTAATCGTTAAGCTTTTTAGATTGCTCCATCCGCTCGTTCAAAATTTGCCACCTTTTCTTTGGTAATATCCATTCCCTATATGTTCTATTTTCCCTGGTCCCAATTTATGAGGGAATACCAATAAACGAGAAAGCGGTCGAACTTGCCAGACTAGGGGCCGAAACCCAAGACATTGGATTAACACCTATACAGAATGAGCTCAACCAATGGGCAAATAATGAACTGAAGGGATCCTGGAGGCAATAGTCAAAGTTCAGATAGTCCAAGCTATTCGTGGATAGTCCGAATTTAGCCAGAACTAAATGGCTCTTAGCCAAGACCCGAAAGGACATTCGACTGCTGATAGGGATGCTGTCTGGGCGCAATCGGCTGAACAAAAATCTAACGCAAATGAGAGTAGCAGGGAATCCCGTGTGTCCCGGTTGCAGACTCGAAGAGAAATCAGCGCAGCACTTAACAGCAAAGTACGATGTATATGCCAGATCAATGCAGCTGAAGTGGAGATTTCCCACGATAGAGGAAGACGAGCTACACTCGCTTAAATAGGCGGACATATTGAACTTCATATAGAAGACAGGGAGGCCCGGAGAGAGAGTTGCAGCGGAAGTAGAGGCATAGGAGTAAAAAAGGGGTATAGCACAAAGGGCCCATGAGGAGACCTAATAATTGCCAAGCCCATGGGCCGCTCCTATACTATTACTACCACTACTGAGTTTTACCACTGGGAATAATACCGACACATGCCGGCAATTGTTCCGTTTTTCTTTTAAATAACGAACAATAGACACATCGGTTCAGTAGTTTTTTTTTTAAAGGTTAGTTTCAGCTTTAATTAGTCGTTCCTGATTGAATTTTACTCAAAAAGAAATACAAAATACAATATCTTTATCTCAGGGTTTTAGGGGTAAGTTAGGGGTGAGTCAGATCAATCCTTCGACATTAAAACAAGTGCTTTATAAACCATTTCAATTTATTTCATTTAAAAAGCAGTGTCAAAAAAAAAATAAGTATCATTCCTTATTTAAAAGTTTCAGTCAAAAATATCACATTTGTTGCAGCAATTTACATAATTTACCCTTGTATACGTATACCTGGTTTACAGTTTTAAAGTAGAATTTATGTTTTGTTAAATTATGTCATTAAGAGTAATTTGGAATATTTATTTTTGTTAATTTTGAATCAGTCACCATTTCTTTTTAAAGTGCAGTCCTTTATAAATACAAATGATACATCTTACGTGTCCTTTTAATTGGGCTTTGGAGAGTCTAGTGGGCTGTAAAGAGTCTAGGAGTCTGTGATGAGTCTAGGAGACTGGGGTTTTGACTTGTCGAGGTGTTATCCTTGCATGATTAAAAAAATCTACCAAATCATGTCCTAGTGGTGGTGGTCACCAATGAGTGAAGTAAACAAGTAGGACTAGGGAGAAAAAAAGGCCTGTAATAAAAAGTATGCCTTAGACAAAAGCCCACAGAGAAGACAGATATGACTCCATATATATTAGAATTTATTTCAAGGATTCGACGTTGTCAGGTCCTAGGAAGACACAGAAAAGCCCATTTAATAAAAATTTAATGACTCAGGTCAATATATGACACCCAAGTACCTAATGGTCAGTTTATAATCGACATAACCGGAGGCCCTTGCGCGGCATATAGAAATATGAAGATCAAAATCAAGTAGCTCAATAATATGGGAATGTAAAGAGGCTTACCTGATGGATGGCGAAAATGCCGAGGTCACAAAACACATCCATACCAAAAATTCTTGCACATCAAATCCGGAAAGTTTGCTCGAAACTTATTCCGCTAGGCCTCAGCCATAAAATAGTGCAAAATTTGTGGATGTTTAAGGATCCGCAGAAGCGACAAGAAAAATTTAACTCCGCATTCCTTAAAGGACCATGCCAAAAAGAAGGAATCGGAAAGTGACAACCCAAATGTCAGAATTATGCCAAAATTAGGTCAGCAGACCACCTCGAACAATAACGAAAAATTTAAAGTAGGTCAGTAAATTCAGGAGTATGATAGGTCAGGATTCACTAGAGGGTGTAAACCAAGACCACACACCGTGGTTGGGATACGATTGTTTACTGATTAGAAATGCTATCTAGTTTTGGAGATATTTATACATAATTAATAATAGAAAGGATGATATTTAATTTTGTTATGTATTTATTTTATATATTTTATAGTTTTCGATGCATTTGCCAATTGTAAACAACTATCAGAAAGTAAACCTTACCCACAACTTTATTCAATACCTTAAATCCCCACAATACGAACGTAACCATCATTGCAACAGAACACAAATATTACGATAAACATGGGTAAACCAGGATTAAGTAATCCCAAACTTCTCAATCTGGCCGACTGTACTCAGACCGGTGTAATTCAGCAAACCGTGACAACAGGTCCTATATTCCGTGTTATTCGTTTCGCATACCAATTAATCAGCTGTGCCAATTATTGGGGTTCTAACCTCACTGATTATTTATATTTTATTGGTTTATTTAAATGAATTTGTTCTTAAAATACTTATTAAAACAGATATTACATATTTCTGAGTGGTCACAGTTACGCGAGCCTCTTTTTTTCTGAAAGAACTATGAGTCACAGTGCCGTTATTAAGGTTGGAGAACCGGCATTTAAAGTCTGATTTATAGAAGAATTGACCTATTTTGCGCCAAGTTATTGACAGTGGCTAATTAGAATAGGCATAAATTGAGGTTAGTAATATTAATGAGGGTATTTTCTACTATTTTTAAAATTGTGAAGGTTTTCAGAAAAAAAAAACCGTAACAACACCACCCCACCCAGAAGAAAAGTTTCGAAGAAACCTGTAACTAGATATCTACCATCAAGGAGAAAACAAAAATCCCAATGAGAAAAGCAATGTCATCATGAAAAGAACCGATCAACGACTGTTTAGTTTTTATCAGGAGGATCAACCTTGATGTCTTTAGCATTCCAAATACCAACACTACGACCTGTGCTGTTAACTAATTCATATGTCCATGGAGATACAATCTTCGAAACAGTAAAAGGACCAATATACTTTGGAGCAAATTTGGCTGTAAACTTCTTAGCCGCATCTGAGATAGCATAATTCTTCCTCCAAACTTTTTGTCCCACCATACATTTATCTGGACGTCTACGGAGATTATATGGAACTTTAGACTTCTCATATGCCTTAGCCAACCGAACACGGACGTCTAAAAAGATTCTCTTCACAAGGTCACTTTTCGCCATAGGACTAAATGGTGCCCTGTCATCTTTAACAAGATTTAAATCAGGAGCTTTCCCAAATATAGGCACTTCTCTACCAAACATTACGAAATTCGGCGTGTAACCATGCGCTTCATGAATGGCCGATCTAGCAGCGTATGAAATTTTACCAAGGAATAAATCCCACTTGGTATGCAATTCTGAAATATAACTAGTTAACATTGTTTTTAACCCACGATGAGTTCTTTCAACTGGATTCGATTGAGGATGATAATAAGCCGTGTACCGGTGTTTAATTTTATACTGATTTATAAGGGTTTGAAATTCTTTACTCTTAAATTGTCCATTATCGGCAATAATTATATCAGGTGCGCCATAAACGAGAATTACGTGGTCTTCAAGCCACTTAAGAATACTTCGAGTGGTAGCGTTCCTAAGAGGAAAGAACAAAACGAATTTACTGAAAAGATCGACAACCGAAAGGATGAAAGTATAACCATTGGAAGACCTTGGCAATGGACCGACTAAATCACAACTTATTATCTCCCATGGTCTTGTGGCAACAGGAATCATGCTAAGCATATGTCCAGCTGGAACTTTATTGTCAGGTTTCACCATGAGACAGGTTCTACATTTAGCAATGTACCTAGCAACATCACACTTCATGTTTGGCCAATAGTAATGCTAAGCTACGCGAGCTGTTGTTTTAAGGATACCTTGATGTCCGCAAGTAGGTGGATCATGATTTTGACGGATAGTTTCAACTCTTTTAGCCTTGGGCAGAACTTTAAGCCAGACATTTTCAGGTTCTAGTAACTCCTGAAATGGATGTTTACACCTTTTGTATAACCTGTCATTCTCGATTCGCCAAGATGGAAATTTAGATGGATTTTCTTGAACTCTTTTACGCATAGAAACATACCAACGATCTTGGTCGTAATGATCATTATCCTGAGATGAATCAGTACCATGTGTAACAGAGACATCCACAACATCAACAACTGGAACAGAACGAGACAAGGCGTCAGGAACAACGTGATCCTTACCCTTTCGATGTACGATGTCAAAGTCATATTGTTGGTGGCGCACTGCCCAACGAGCAATCCTACCAACCGGGTCTTTAATACTGTTCAGCCATTTTAAGCTATAGTGGTCTGTTACAACGGTAAATTTGGTACCTTCGAGGTATGGACGGAGTTTTTCTATACCAAATAAAACTGCCAAAGTCTCCTTCTGTCACAGAATAACGCCTCTCGTTTTTGTTCAGTGATCTACTCAAGTATGAAATGACCTTTTCCTCACTATCTTGAATTTGAGTCAACACGACACCTAGACCAAAATCTGAAGCATCACACTGCACAACGAACGGAGATTCGAAGTCTGGACAGGAAAGTACAGGAGCTTTCACCAACTGCTCTTTCACAGACTGGAAAGCGTTTTCGCAACTATCATTCCAAATGAACTTGGCGTTCTTCCGGGTTAAAGCTGTAAGGGGAGCGACAATGGATGAAAATTCTGGGAGAAAACGTCTGTACCAACTAGCCATACCGACCAACCTTCGAACTACCTTCTCTGGATCAACTAGAAGACCTGACGAGTTGACAATATAACCTAAGTATTTAAGTTCCGATTTACAGAAAATACATTTATCCCGATTTAAGGTAAGACCAGCCTTCGTTATTCTCTCTAAAACCTCTTGCAAAACCTCCAAATGTTTTGTAAAATCAGGGCTTATAATTATGACGTCATCTAAATATTGGAAAACGTAAGGTTCTAGATCTAACCCAATGACTCTGTCAATAAATCGTTGCCATACCGCCGGGGCATTTTTGAGGCCAAAAGGCATACGCTTAAATTGAAACAAACCTCTCCTTGGAACTGTAAATGCTGTCAATGGTCGTGATTCCTCAGCGACCGGAATTTGCCAATAGGCGGACTTAATGTCTAACGTACTTATAAATCTTGCGTTTCTAAGTTTATCCAGAGTGGAACCAACGTATGGAATTGGGTATGCATTAGACGTAGTTATTTTGTTCAACGATCTATAATCTACACAGAATCTTCATTGCCCCGACTTCTTCTTTACCATGACTATAGGTGATGACCATGGGGAGTCAGATGGTTCGACTATATCGTTTTCAATCATCTCATCTAGCTCAAGATTTACTTGTTTTTGAAGTGCCGGTGACAACGGGTAATAACGCTGTTTTACAGGAGCAGATTCGGTTTTGATAACTAATTCGACCATATTGGTACATCCAATTCCAGGTCCTATCTTCGAAAAACAATTATCCAAAAATGTGTCCAACTGTGATTGCTGGTCTTTACTCAGCATGTCTTTAGACTCAATAGCAGCAATTTCGACGTTATTTGTACCTACAGAACGAAAAGACCACTCGTTTGCCCGAAGATCTGGAATTATTCCCATCCGAGTCCAAAAATCAACACCTAAAATTAAAGCATGAGGAATACTTGGTATAACCAAGACCTCTAAAACAACTACTTTTTCTTGGACCGTAAGAGGTAACACAATAGACCCCAAACATTTGCAAGTTTCTCCATTAGCAACAATACAATCGGTACGAACAGACGTATTTAGACAACAGACTTCTTTTAACAATTTCCAACCGGAAGAACCTAAAATTGTTCTGGAGGAACCACTGTCCAACAGACCTAAAATACTTCTACCAAAAATCTGAACATCCAAATATGGTCGCTCGTCACCTTTTGCATGAGCCAATATGAAGTTCAACACAGCATGCTGAGCTGGATTAATAGTGGCCGTTGAGTGGGATGGAAGGGTAGACTGGCCTATCTCCCCTCCGAGCCTACGTTTTTTGAACAACATGCCGAAGAGATGATATTTTCTTTACCACATCTAAAACAGAAACGTCGTCGAGGTTTTGAACACTGACGGAATTTATGACCAATCTCCCGACAATTCCAACAATTAGCTTGACTGGGGTTAGAAGAGTTAACTTGTACAGCAGCAACTGCATTGTTAGAAGATGTAACTGAACCGTTTGATTCCTGAATAGCCGCAGAATTACCTCTATTTGGTCTATGATATGCCAGCTCTGGATCAACTAGATGTTTATAGTTAGTAGGAGGAGGAGCAAAGCGCTGTAGCCTCAACTCTGTGTCCTCAACCTGTCTACTCAACGTAAGCAATTGTTCCACGTTAGTTAACTGATGAGTTGCAAGATGGGATTGAATGTACGGAAGAAGATTTCGACGAATAATTGGAAGCCTTGTTTCCTCAGAAGGCATAGTGGACAATTTTCTAAACATGCTTTCAATAGCAAGAAC
Source organism: Oxystoma pomonae (assembly GCA_963921995.1). Taxonomy (NCBI): domain Eukaryota; kingdom Metazoa; phylum Arthropoda; class Insecta; order Coleoptera; family Brentidae; genus Oxystoma; species Oxystoma pomonae. The sequence continues at coordinate 72,983,125 of OY998167.1, read as the reverse complement.
AAAACTTAATACCCTTTCCTCAGAACCTTGAGTCCTACGTCTAATCTCCTCCCAACGATCATCATCTGACTTATGATATACCAATCGAAGTTGGTTACTAAAATCATCCCAATCTGCAAACTTACGAGTTCTGAAAAATCGCAAAGCGTCTTTCGTAACAAGATCCGGAATGGCGCAGAACAACTGATTTTTCGTAGCACCACGAGCAACGCGTAATTCCTCGACACTACCCTCACCACTATACTTAATGTTCCATCTACTCACATCAACGCCACGAGTACAACAACTTTGGTTATTCTGAGGAATAACATAAGGTACCGGAATATAGTTCGGAACACCATTCCCTTGAGGGAGAGAATTTGAATTCAATGATGGCTGTGTTGTCTGGAAACCAGAAAAGCCTTGAGGAAAAGAGGTTGAATTCAACAGTGGTTGTGTGGTCTGAAACCCAGGAAAACCTTGAGGAAGAAAATTTGAATTTAATGATGGCTGTGTTGTCTGGAAACCAGAAAAGTCTATCGGTGGAATTCCTTGCAAAGTTGCTGTACTTACGGACGGAACCGAAACAGTTTGTGTCATGTGAGGAGTCCAAACCGACACTGGTACATCATTCACTGCAGAGTTAAAAGAAGTAGGTGGATAACCATTTCGAATTGACGAGTGATGAAGACTACCTGCGTGATCATCAAAACCAGCTATAGGATGGGATTGGTTCCTCGGGGTTCTAGTTGAGTCAAGATCAGCGAATCCAGTTGGACCATCATCCGAAAAATGCACTCGACTTCCTCTCCTAGAAGCTTGACCTTGACTAACAGCAGGCAGATATCCTTGATTAAGGGAATCTGGTTGATACACAGTTGGCCTCATAGTGTTAGAAGGTGGTATACCATCAGTGGAATTAACCGTTCGTTCTCTTGGAGAATTCTCTCGAGGTTGACATTTACCATCAACTAGAAACTGGTTAAACCTTTCTTGGCTAATCCTTAGGTTAGCGACTGCTTTCTCTAGTTGTTGATATGCTTGAGTGGTTATTTCTCCACTATTACGTATCTGGGAACTGTGAGTAACTGGTTGTTGACCCATATGTGGATTGTCATTTTCCTGATGATAATCTTGACCCTCAGAATCTACCCGTTGACGTCTACTACTCAAATCAGCGTGTTCTTCAGAAGTTCTTTCCGAATTATTTAAAGAAGGAGAAACACTGTTAATGGTTGGTATTACACCATCTTCACCATATTGTGCTGGAGGTGGAATAATATGAACTGAATGAACATTAATGCGACTATTATGTTGTCCACCAGTAGACGAATCTTGCGTAACTAAACTATTACTCGACTGTGTACTAGAAACACCATGCGAAGCAGAGTTGTGCTGAGGTACAGGTTCGTACTCAACATCTAAAACATTGTCCTCCAGAGTAATTTCTCTTCGAGAAAGCGGCAATTCAATTCCTCCAGAACTAACATCCAATAAATCATATGAAACACCTGGCCCATGTGGTGGTGGTGTGATTAATCGAGGTTGAAGAATATTTTCATTTTGATTTGTGTTTTGTTCTGATTCTGACAATACAACCAACGCATCCATAGGTTGTTCTAGATTTTGTTGCTCGCTGGGTTGATGTAATTCAGCTTGATTAAATTCTAATCCTTCAAATTTCAGATTTAGTTCACCAATTAATTGAATTCCTTCTGCTTTTAATTCTGCTTGCAAGTGCTTATCCAGATCAGATCGGCATCGGATTCGAGAGAGTCTACCATTAGTGTGTAAAAGACGTGAATAGATCTTGTCAAAGTCATTACGACGATTTTGGAAATTAAAATGTTGCAAGTCAGTTTTAATTCCATGTAATTTTGCTCGGCACATACAAAGTTCGCTTGTTGAGTCTTCCTCAAGTAAGGCGGTAGGTGCAGGTGCCTCACCTCGTCTTTCCGAAATAAGTGCTCGTCTTAAACGTGGTCTTTTATCTTCTACTCTTCCCGCCGTAGACAACCCTCTAATCCGTAGCTCGTATGTCAGTTCTTCATTAATAAGACGGTTTGGTTCCATTACGTTGTCAAAATTGAACAATACAGAAATTGCACGCAGTGCAACCCGACCTCTTCGTTCACAAAAAAAATAAAAAAAAATGCACTCCCAAAACCACTAAAATTCACGATACCAAGGGTTCTCGGTTTTAACTCTGTAAATACCACCAACCAATGAAATCGCCCACTAATTGATATCACCCAACAATCTGTTTGTAATATCCCTTAGTAGTGTAGCTACTTACAAACTATTGAAATTTATACTTATACAGTCGCTAACCTACTTAAATCCTAATAACGCATATAAGTACCCACCGAGTTAAACCACTTCGCTACCCAAGTGATATCCCTCAGCAGTAAAAAAAAACTATCCCAACAGTAACTGCCTTTAATCCTGTGCAGCTATCTGTAAACACAAAACTTACCAATTGCTCTGTCTGCTATGAAGACCCTAGCACCGACAACACAGATTCCAAAAAACTTCACAAAAATATCCCAAAACAACAAACAATTTTAAGCTTAACTTAAATTACTTCAGGTATGGTTACCTGTACTTAAGAAATAAAATTTTAATTTATGAACACCCTGTATATGACAATGTAAAAAAAACTTTAAAGGGCAGCAAAGTCTAGGTCAGCTTGTAAGTCAAAAGTACTATAAGGGTAGGAACCAAATCAGTTTTAATATTTTTTTATATATATAATATATTTTAAAAATTAGAAAAAAAATTGCATCAAAAATAATATTTACAGGCCAATTCCGGTGCTTTCGTTTTTAAATACAAGTATTCTCAAATTAATATCATTAACTATTGAGACACCCTGTATGTCAATTCAGAAATAAAACAAAATCTGGAACTTTTTTTTTTTAAAGTATGAGTCCCAAAATTAATACTTTGACTTTCGAGACACCCTGTATGACAATGTAAAAACAAATGAAAGTTTGTTGTTTTCTTTGGTTTTTCACTAAGAGTGTGTCAAAATTAATATTTCTACTCTGGAGACACCCTGTATGTTAATCAAGAAATAACCCAAAAAATGGTACTTGTTTTTTCTTTGTCTTTAAGTAAGAGTGCGACAAAATTAATATTTTCACTTTTGAGATACCCTGTACGATAACAAAAAAAAAATAAAACAACTAAAAGTCTGATGTTTTCTTTTGTTTTTAACTAAGAGTGTGTCAAAATTAATATTTTGACTTTTGAGACACTCTGTATGTTGATAAGAAATAAGTCACAATCCGGTGTTTTTTCCTTTTTTTTTTCTTAAATAAAGAGTCCTCAACCTAATATCCCAAACTTTGAGACACTCTGTATATCAAATAACAGTAAGTCAAAATCTGTTGTTTTTCCTTTTGTTTGCAACAAGGAGTGTCCTCAATTAAATATTTCAAATTTTGAGACACCCTGTATATTAAAGAAACAACAAGTCACAATCCGTTGTTTTTTCTTTTGTTTGTTACAAGGAGTGTCCTCAATTTAATATTTCAAATCTTGAGACACCCTGTATATTAAAGAAACAATAAGTCACAATCTGTTGTTTTTTCTTTTCTTTGTAACAAAGAGTGGCCTCAAATTAATATTTCAAATCTTGAGACACCCTGTATATTAAAGAAACAATAAGTCACAATCTGTTGTTTTTTCTTTTGTTTGTTACAAGGAGTGTCCTTAATTTAATATTTCAAATCTTGAGACACCCTGTATATTAAAGAAACAATAAGTCGCAATCTGTTGTTTTTTCTTTTGTTTGTAACAAGGAGTGTTCTCAATTTAATATTTCAAATTTTTGAGACACCCTGTATATTTTTACACTTTTAAGCAAGGGAGAAAAAAAATCCAATGGGGGATGTCAAATTTATGTGTCAAAAGCCTGAAAACAAAAAATCTCGTTCTTAGGACACCCTGTACAGTTTTAACTGTCTGTCGTGTACCAGTAGGTCCACATTAGCAAACAAAACCCAAGAAGTTTATGTACACTTCTAAAAACTGTACCAAAATTCCAGAGCAAAAGTGCAATGCCCTGAAAACTCTACCAAAATAAAAGTGGAAAAAAATAAGTCACCTAGACCATAAAGTTAAAAAAAAACAACTTTAAGCAACTCCTGATGTCAAGGAAAGGATCCCTCAATATCAACTCTAGTCACTTTGACCAATTAATTTTGTCTTCTGCTAGTTGTTAAATATTATTTGACAATCCACCAGTTTTGCATTATAATAAGCCGGTTCCATAACCCAGGTTGAAATGCTTATATAAGTAACAAAACTAAAAAACTGTCTAAGTACTTATAGTAATTGTACCTAAATGTTTTAAAAGAAAATGTCAAAACTAATTAATAATTTCCAAATAATATGTTAGCGTATTTATAGTGTCTTTGGTTTTTTGATGTAGGTAGATATGACTGCTCCTAATTGTATCAGCTTATGACTAACCAAGGAAGCCTTTACCCTGTAATAATGCCGAAGGGAATCTCTGAACCAACCCTAAGCCACGTTGTAAACAAAAGAAGGCGCCAGTTGAGACTTGAGACTCTTAATCTCAGGGTCGTGGGTTCGAGCCCCACGTTGGGCGCCAGTTGTTCCGTTTTTCTTTTAAATAACGAACAATAGACACATCGGTTCAGTAGTTTTTTTTTTAAAGGTTAGTTTCAGCTTTAATTAGTCGTTCCTGATTGAATTTTACTCAAAAAGAAATACAAAATACAATATCTTTATCTCAGGGTTTTAGGGGTAAGTTAGGGGTGAGTCAGATCAATCCTTCGACATTAAAACAAGTGCTTTATAAACCATTTCAATTTATTTCATTTAAAAAGCAGTGTCAAAAAAAAAATAAGTATCATTCCTTATTTAAAAGTTTCAGTCAAAAATATCACATTTGTTGCAGCAATTTACATAATTTACCCTTGTATACGTATACCTGGTTTACAGTTTTAAAGTAGAATTTATGTTTTGTTAAATTATGTCATTAAGAGTAATTTGGTCCAGTCCTTTATAAATACAAATGATACATCTTACGTGTCCTTTTAATTGGGCTTTGGAGAGTCTAGGAGGCTGTAAAGAGTCTAGGAGTCTGTGATGAGTCTAGGAGACTGGGGTTTTGACTTGTCGAGGTGTTATCCTTGCATGATTAAAAAAATCTACCAAATCATGTCCTAGTGGTGGTGGTCACCAATGAGTGAAGTAAACAAGTAGGACTAGGGAGAAAAAAAGGCCTGTAATAAAAAGTATGCCTTAGACAAAAGCCCACAGAGAAGACAGATATGACTCCATATATATTAGAATGTTAAGTTCTTCAAACTATAAACTCACCTTAAGATGGTGGGCGGCCTACAGTGTCTTGAGCATTTATTTCAAGGATTCGACGTTGTCAGGTCCTAGGAAGACACAGAAAAGCCCATTTAATAAAAATTTAATGACTCAGGTCAATATATGACACCCAAGTACCTAATGGTCAGTTTATAATCGACATAACCGGACGCCCTTGCGCGGCATATAGAAATATGAAGATCAAAATCAAGTAGCTCAATAATATGGGAATGTAAAGAGGCTTACCTGATGGATGGCGAAAATGCCGAGGTCACAAAACACATCCATACCAAAAATTCTTGCACATCAAATCCGGAAAGTTTGCTCGAAACTTATTCCGCTAGGCCTCAGCCATAAAATAGTGCAAAATTTGTGGATGTTTAAGGATCCGCAGAAGCGACAAGAAAAATTTAACTCCGCATTCCTTAAAGGACCATGCCAAAAAGAAGGAATCGGAAAGTGACAACCCAAATGTCAGAATTATGCCAAAATTAGGTCAGCAGACCACCTCGAACAATAACGAAAAATTTAAAGTAGGTCAGTAAATTCAGGAGTATGATAGGTCAGGATTCTCTAGAGGGTGTAAACCAAGACCACACACCGTGGTTGGGATACGATTGTTTACTGATTAGAAATGCTATCTAGTTTTGGAGATATTTATACATAATTAATAATAGAAAGGATGATATTTAATTTTGTTATGTATTTATTTTATATATTTTATAGTTTTCGATGCATTCGCCAATTGTAAACAACTATCAGAAAGTAAACCTTACCCACAACTTTATTCAATACCTTAAATCCCCACAATACGAACGTAACCATCATTGCAACAGAACACAAATATTACGATAAACATGGGTAAACCAGGATTAAGTAATCCCAAACTTCTCAATCTGGCCGACTGTACTCGGACCGGTGTAATTCAGCAAACCGTGACAACAGGTCCTATATTCCGTGTTATTCGTTTCGCATACCAATGAATCAGCTGTGCCAATTATTGGGGTTCTAACCTCACTGATTATTTATATTTTATTGGTTTATTTAAATGAATTTGTTCTTAAAATACTTATTAAAACAGATATTACATATTTCTGAGTGGTCACAGTTACGCGAGCCTCTTTTTTTCTGAAAGAACTATGAGTCACAGTGCCGTTATTAAGGTTGGAGAACCGGCATTTAAAGTCTGATTTATAGAAGAATTGACCTATTTTGCGCCAAGTTATTGACAGTGGCTAATTAGAATAGGCATAAATTGAGGTTAGTAAGATTAATGAGGGTATTTTCTACTATTTTTAAAATTGTGAAGGTTTTCAGAAAAAAAAAACTGTAACACAATAAGTTACGTTTTAGGTCAAACGGGTGATATGAATGCGATAGAAACGTGACGTGAAACGGCCAATGTGTTTGTTTAGCAAAAAGATAGTAATGTACATCTAATCCCAGACATCACCAGTACGTTCTATATGCGTATGTGCATTGCTGGAATGGAACGTGTATAGTCCGTACATTAAAATCCATTTTAGATCAAATGTACGAGCATAATACGTCCATAGAATGTTTGATTGTTATCGCACAGAAGTAGGTACCAATTACATGAATTTATTGCTTATTGCATACCATATTTTGATATATTTTACACTAGAAAATTAGTTTTAAATATTAACAAAATAGTGTTAAAATAAATAAATTAATAAAAATAATATAAATATTATATTAACCTATAATAACAAAATATCTACATTTAAATTCACTTATTTTAAATAAATATGGAGAATAAATACACTGCCATCGCTACATTATAAGAAGAAAAACTTTATGGTGTTGTAGATTTTTTTGACCCTTCTCTCCCTCAATTCGAAGACTTATATTTTTCTCCATTTCTGACAAGTGTGTTAATTTTTATCTCCCTGACTTAATTGCTCTTTGGTGTTAAAATATAGGGGTTAATCTGTAAGAAACGCACGGGTGCTCTATTATAACTAACTGAATGTTTTTATTTATTATTTACAGAAAGTAAAAAGTTCTTATCTTCTCGCTCTTGAAAAAAAACTGAATCATTAATCGATACTGTATATAGTACCACATGTTTTATTTACATGCTGTGGTCATTATAAGGTCAAAAGTACATTTTTAATTTTTGTTACTTTTTGCTATATATATGAATATATAAATTCAATTAATATTCCAACTATAAAATAATAACTCTCTTTAAAAAAAAACAGGCTAAATAAATTATATCTCTTATCAAAGGGGTTGGTAAAATTGGTGCGGCACTCGTAGCGCACCAACACTAGCTTGGTGCCGTCAAAAATTGCATCAGTGCAGTCTGAATGAGGATTGAATGAAACATGGAAAAACTGCAGCCAGAACACTGGTTTCATTCAAACATTTATTTCAATGTATACAAAGGTAGCTTAGGACCATTAAAAAACTCTTTTTGAGGTTGATTAATGGGTTTTGACTAAAAAAGTTTTCGGTGCGCCGCGAGCCCTCAAAGCCGGTGAAGAAAAAGTTGCACTTAGTGCAAAACCGAAATTATCACTTTTCCAATGGAACTCGCTATAAAATAGTCAACACAGAAACTACATACTTTTAAAATTAAAGGCTCCCACGCCCAAAAAACAGAAGCGATTAAAACCCACTTTGCGTTCCATGATTTCATTTACCGACTCATGGTTACTTGTTTATGGGGTTAGGGCTTTTCTGTTTAAATCTTTCTCGCCATCACTTTTTGTTTTCAAACGCACCCAAGCAGGATTTATTTGGTTAGATTGCAAAAAGAGTTAGGCTTTGAGTTGTGCCTGGTTGGTTCATTGGGTAAGGTTGGTTTTGATTGGTTTGGGTTGGGTTGGTTATTATTTGTTTTTTTTTTAATTTGTAGGAGAGAGAAAGTTAATAAAACCAATGAAAAAAATGTGAAACGCAAAGTGGGTTTAAGTCTCTCGTAAAAAAAAACCATTACAGCAGAGAAACGGCTAGCACAATGCGCTAATGCATACAAGTGACTGCAATTAGGGCAAACCGTGTCTGGCGTCTAGGCTGAATACAACCGTTCTCAGTTGCGAAAAGAAAAAGTAAAGTAGTCAAAATATGGATTAACTTTTTTGGCGTTTGTGATATTTTTAGATTTAAAAAAAATAGTATATAAAGTAAAACGGAAGATATACCGTTGACTTGAATTTTACGTTTATAAAATGAATCACCCCCTACACAGCTGGCGGTTACAACTAAGATTTTAATGATTTTATAAAAAATATTAACGGTAATTGTTTGTTGCGAAAAGAGGTCAAAATTAAAAACTATGGGTATTTTTGGAATAATGTATTTAATTAAATTAAAAATAAAAATAAATATATTTAATATTTTTGCAAATTTTGATGTTATATAATTACTAGTAAGTATAAAAATAAACAATTTTCCTCCATTTTTCTTCCTCGATAATTACACCAGTAGTATCGCCTTCATCAAGGTACAGGTATTTTTACAGTATAGCGAAAAAAATTAGCCCATGATCCCCACTGCTTGGTAGAGTGTTTTCACTTCGTTTTTTTGTACCCGTCGAGTCGACAGCATTCGCGTTTGCTTCCCGCGACAAATACAAAAAAGTAGTGATTCACCAAAAGGTGAAAAATAAAACGGAAAAAAATTTAAATGACTGCACAGTGAAGTTTACAGCGATAAAGAACTGAATAATAAAAAGAAAAAATATAAAAAACTTTTGGTAACAGCGCGAAAACTGCGAGAGCAAATTGAAAGTTACATTTTTTCGGAAGGATCGGATTTGGAAGAAATGATGAGTGGTATGTTAAAATAATTTTTTAAATTTTTTATAGCAATTTTGGGTTTACAAAACTACGTTTAATAAATGTATACCGGATATCCTCCTAAATGGTACTAAACACGTAGTCTTTATACTACATTATAATTATTAAATAGGTGTTAGGATATTTGGAGTCGTTATTCTGCAATAAATTGTAGTGGTTAAGCCACAACAAGAATTTAGCTAGTCATGCATGTAAGTTTTTACATCATGGTTTATGTTTTTTTCCAGAACCAGACTAACCAACACAAAACTTAAACCTAATTCAAGTGGTTGCGGGTATTCACCAAAACAATGATGACTGTACTTTGAAGGGATCAAACAATGACATTTTGGCAATCGACAGCCCAATAACCGTCGATGATAAATTCGATTTTTTTGGGGTCAACCCGAACAAAAGTACAAAAAAGAGAGAACTTTTATATGAACAACTAGTTTTACGATGGGCTTCCTACTTACAGAATAGGGTCCCAAAAGTACATGAAGGCGACATTATGGAAGAATACCCATTTTTTGAGAACTGCCTCTTGCTAAAAAGCCCCGAAGAATACCTACTTTTTGAGAACTGCCTCGTGCTAAAAAGCCCCATGTTGGGACCTGAAATCGCAACTTGCCTACACAGCACAGCGCTACGTAAGGACAAATTTATAACGGTCCTACAAGATGAAACAGGTCATGCGGTAAGCGCATTGAGGTTAGCTATTAATAAACTTTTACCATCGAATAATCAAAAAGAAATAGCCACAATGATAGCTGACGCAGCACAACTAATATGAAACGTACAACACTCGTTGTCTCTGCATAGGACATATAATATTTTACCCTTTATAGAAATTTCTCACGCAAGCTAGTCCAAAGCAGTGAACCCGACGAATTTTTATTGGGAAAAAACTTTATGCAAGAACTTGAGAAACGGCAAAAAAAATGGGATTGGAGCTTAAAGCAGGGTTAACATACTTTACAAAACCCCTTATCCAATCCATCAAGGTATTCACTTCACACGGCTGGCAGTGTGACTCATCTTAGTAACTATTCGAACCAGGGCCCCTCAAAAAACTATTCAAATAGCAATCGCCAAGTATTCAACACCAAGAAGAAAACAACGAGAACCCAGTTGTTTTACTTGCGCACTGGTGGCGCACTAGTTTTACCAATGGAAACCGCTATAAAATAATCAACACAGAAACTACCTACTTTTAAAATTAAAGGCTCTCACGCCCAAAAAACAGAAGCGATTAAAACCCACTTTGCGTTCCATGATTTCATTTACCTCATGGGTACATGGTTTACATCAATAATCAAAAAGAAATTGCCACAATGATAGCTGACGCAGCACAACTAATATGCAACGTACAACACTCGTTGTCTACGCATAGGAAATATATATTACCCTTTATAAAAATTCCTCACGCAAGCGAGTCGAAAGCAGTAAACCCGACGAATTTTTATTGGGAAAAAACTTTATACAAGAAATAAAAGCTTGTGAAATGGCAAAAAAATTGGGATAGGAGCTTAAAGCAGGGTTAACATACTTTACAAAACCCCCATCCATTCCATCAAGGTATTCCCTTCAAACGGGTGGCAGTATGACTTAACTTAGTAACTATTCAAACCAGGGCCCCTCAAAAAACTATTTAAGCGGCAATTGCCAAGTATTCAACACCAAGAAAAAAGCAACGTCGAATTTTCACTCCAGTCATGTCATGAAAACCAATACAAGAACCGGAATTAGTCAAATCACAAATAACAAAAATATGCAGAGCGTTTAAAACTGTTTTACAGTGCTTGGACTAGCTTTACAGAGGAACCAGTTGTTTTACAATGGGTAAAAGGCATAAAAATATCCTTAATAGTTTTCCATTTTAAAAAAATATAAAATAGCAGATAGTAAATCCCTTTTAAAAATTTATGCAATATCAAAATTTAAATCTAAAGTCGGGCAATTTTTATCATCATATTTTTTGCGAAAAACACCGAATGGTGAATACCGTTTTATTTTAAATTTAAAGGAATTTTATCAATTTATCGATGCTCCACACTTTTAAATTGACGATTATAGGTGTGTCACGAGTTTATTAACAAAGTGATTGATACCTAGTGACATTGACTTGACTTATTCCAATTGAAAAAAAGTATAAAAAATATTTAAGATTGTCAATTTAATTGCCTTCCCTTTGGTTTGAACATTGCACCATATTTGTTTAATGTAGTGGTAAAATTATTAAGAGGTAAAGTACTTTTTTTCGGTTTTTGCCACTAAGTTAAGGAAATTTTTTATTTAGGAATTTACGCAGTGGGTTTTAACATATTTTTGAAAAAACTTAGTGGCGAAACATTCAAAAAAAGTAGTGTTGACATTATGAATCCGCCACAAACATATACAGTGTGTTTTACTAAGATCTAAAATAGTACCCACCACAGGGCTAAATATTTACACCTATGGGGGGTACTAAATTTTAAAACCAATTTTGCCTGCCACTGCCTTTTTTTCTCAAAATGTACCCTATTCTAAGAGAAAATGCCCTAAAACTAATTTTTTTTTTGACAGGTTTCAAAATGGCAAATGGTGAATACGCTTAAAATTTGGCACATTATCTGTGTTTGAGGTTAGAAAGTTGTTGATTATTTAGACAACCTCTGGGGGGTGGTTTAAATTTATAGCCCCCAGAAAGGATTGTTTTGTAGCAATTGGTAATAAGTTCGTTTATAATTTCCCTAAGTAACCGTTTTTACAAGGATCAATTTACCTTATTTAATATCCCAAGTTGTTCATTGACCTATAAAACACCTCCAATTTTGTCTAGAAAAGCGCCATATTTTGAACCCGTTTTCAGCTCAAAGAATACATCTATGAAGGCACTACGAGGCAAAACAAACATAAGTGAAGGTCACTGATTATGCACGAAAAATATACCAAACAAAAAAACCGAAATCAACTCTATTAATTTATTTACAAACTGAAATTAAAACATTGAGGTTATCTAAAAGCGGAATCAAGAAAACTTTCCTTAATCAAAGCCCACACATTTCAAAGCTGTAGAGCTTTCATAAGTAGAGGTTGGTGGAAGCCAAGGTACAAGCAGAGTTAAGAAATCCTAACTCGCTGTTTGTGATTTCAGCGCAGTTAATTTAGAAACTGACATTTCGACAGTGACAGAAATGTAAACAAAACTTGTATTTAAGTTTTTTAATACATTTCACAAAAAAAAACACCTCTTCTAATCTACTCCTTATTTTATTATTACCCATCTAAATCGTGACATCAAATACTATTTGGAAAAATTAATTAACAAGGGTAAGTTTTAATTAGAGTGACATATAACCCCAATTTTAATTTGTTCTACAGAGTGTTTACCATTTAAAACCTGCGTGGGTTTAAATTTTTTAATTTTCTTTTCTTCTAAATTGAAATTTTTTTCTTAAATCCAACAAAATATTTAGTTGAGATGATTATTCAATCAACAAATTTATTTTTCTTATAAATCAAATTATGTCTAAAACTCAAGGAAGGTTGGTTTAAAATGCTTAAAACCAAAAATTTCACTTAAACTTAGGACCGCTCTAAAACAGACTAAACCCTTTTAGTAAATCCCACCGATAGATAGATATATACCGATATATAGATTATTTAAGAAGTCAAGTCCTAACATTTGTCATTTAATTTGATAACATACTTATTATAGACCCGTCAAAAGAGGGTTGTTAAGTTGCCATACAAAAAACAACTAAAACCTGGAATCGTTTTGGTTTTTAGTAAATTTTGAAAAAAGTTCCTTGATTCCTACAAAACAGTTAATTTGTTTTGACTTTACATTTGATACAAGTTCCATGCCTATGTATCTTCCAAATGATAAAAAATGCTCAATTTTAGAATACCTAAATTTGATAAAAACTAATCTTAGATGCACTATTCAAACATTTACCAGTCTTATTGAAAAATTAATAGAAATATCTAATGATCTAAATTGAAGATATATAAAATTGATTGATATATAAAATATCCGAAACGCATTTCATAAGAACAAAATTTCTAAGGAGTACTCTGACACTATTTACACAGACGCCTCTTAATCAGGTTTTTGGACCCAACAGGAAAAAACTGAGCACAAACTTTTTAGAATTACTTGCAGCTTTTTAGCAATAAAATCCTTTGGGAGAAAGTTTTATAATACAACCATTTTGCTTAAAATTGACAACGTGATAGCGATAGCCTGCATTAACAAAAAAGGCAGTGTTCTGTTTCCAAAATTATATGAAATTACAAAAAAGATTTGGGGGTGGTGTAAAAGTCACAAAAATTTTGTTTATGAATGAATGAAATATGAACTAAAGCAAAACAAATTTGACCAAATTTACAGACACTTTGGCCAGCCAGAAATTGACTTGTTTGCCACAATATCAAACAATAAGTGCTCAGTTTACGCATCCTGGCATCCAGACTCTGAATCAAACTATATTGACGCTTTTACCTTTAAGTGGGAAACATATTTTTAAGTGGGAAACATATTTTTATGTTTTCCCCCATTTTCACTCATTTCCAAAGTTTTAAACAAAATCATTGCACATTAGGCAACAGGCATTCTTATAGTTCTAAATTGGCCTTCACAAAATTGGTATCCACTTTTTAAAAATCTCTTAACTTTAGTTTTTAGACCAGAAAAAGACCTATTGCTCTCTCCTTTCAAAACTCCCACCCAATGAACATGGGCCTTACGTTGATGGCAAGCAAGTTATCAGGGGGTCTATGAAAAGAAAAGGAGTGCCGGAGAAAGCCATTGAAATAATTATATCCTCTATAAGCAAAGGAACCTTAAAACAGTATGATATTTGTATCGAAAGTGGTGGGATTATTTGCCTAAAAAGAGAAAACCGTATATAAACACATATACGGTTTTAGCTTTGTAGATTTCAAAACACTACTTTTTTCATCCTCAACCAGCAGCTATTTTTGGTTTGTGTCTATCTTTCTTAGTTATGGAGATTTATTGGTGTCGAAATCGTATATATGCACGTTTTTTTAGACTTTAGATATAAAGTTCTTATGATATTTAGGCTTTGCATAAAATCTCGTTTTTAGTAAGTAAATGCATGGAAATATCAAACAACTATAAACTGACCTTTTTTTATCCTATCACCCAAGAAACAACCACATATGAATTCTTATTTTATTTTACTTATATAATTTTTACAATATTATTTGTTATTGTTTTTTACGTAAAATTCAATACTTAGGTAGCAAAACCTGATATTTTGGTGTTTTTTTTTTCAAAAGCAACAATTTTAAGTCGTTTATTTAAAAGTAATGTGACAAAAATTATAAGAAACCATGTTTGTGTGGTAAAAATATAGGAATTGCTGTTAATATGGAACATATATACGGTTTTTCCATAGCAACATCTAAATACTACTAATATAACATTCTATATTAAAACCATTTATGTCACCTGTTATAGTAAACTTACCTAATTCATCAGTTTCAATGCTGCCGCTCAAATCCTCGATATAAAATTTACCTTGGAACCAAAAATCATGGCGCTAGCATCAAAAATAACAAAATGGCAAAAATAATATTTTTAAATCCATTTTTCTAAAAACAAGGTTTTTGAAGATATACGGGTTTTCCTTTGTAGGCATTGTAAACGAAACAAATTTAACGTTTTTAAATTTGACCTACCAAATTTTTTGAATTTTATCCAGGGTCCAGCTTAAATTCGTATAGATCTGCAATAAATTTAATAAACCCACCATCTCAATGCATCGAAATAATCAAAAAGATATTTTAAAGGCATTTTTAATAATAGACCTCCTTAACCCAAATATAATTCTACTTGGGACCCACAAATTGTTCTAAACTTTTTGAAAAATTTGTATCCACTAGATACTTTAAATTTAGAAAATTTGACTCTAAAATTAACTATTCTCCTTGCTTTAATAACCGGTCACAGATCTCAGACTTTATCTAAAATAAAGACAGGAAACATTAGCCGTAACCGTAACAAATTATCGCCCGTAATGGCACGGGCATTAGTATAAAAATTACCGATAGAATAAAAACGTCGGGCAAAAAGAGATTGCAAACCCTGCTGAATTTTAGGGAATTCAGAGAGGTGGCAGAACTTTGTGATTAAAACCCTTGATTTTTACCTAGAAAAACAAAACCCATAAAAAATCAAACGAAATTTACTTTTTATTAACTTACAAAAAACCCGCCACCATGCAACGTCGCAAAAAAAGTATCGCTTAAGAAAGTTTTAAAACTTGTGGTGTCTCAGGACGTAATACGGAGCTAACCGCCTAGAGGTAAATATTGATACTATTAGAAATTCGGCAGGGTAGACAAGTAAATCCCACGTTTTTAACTGCTTTTATAATTTTCCCGTTTCCACAAACGACAACAATTTCGCAAATGCCATACTTGGCCTACGTAATAATTAACAAGGTAGACAAATTTTATTGACTGTTTACCCAAATTTTTTTGTGTAATTTTCGTGTTTGTTAGTCTTAACTTGTATTCAAATTATATATACTATTTATCTGTTATTATATACTTACATGTTCAATAATTAGAAATTACATAAAATTATTAACAATTCAATCTGTTCTTAATTCAAATCGCATATACTTATACAAGTCTATAAACAGCTACATGGTGCAATTATCGAGGAAGAAAAATGGAGGAAAATTAATAAATTCGATTGACTTACCTGTAGGAAGATCAACTTTAATTTTCCTCGCAGTTTTCTTCCGAAGATACAATAAACGAAGTGATGGGGGCGATAAGACGATACTACATGGTGTAATTAATTATCTTCGGAAGAAAAATGGAGGAAAATTAAAATTGATCTTCCTACAGGTAAGTTAATCAAATTTAATAATTGTAAGTAAAACAAATAATAATAATAAAGTACAGTATCGCAATAAAACCTTTTTGTCAAATATTACCAAATGTATAAAAGCGGGAACAATTATGTACAAACAAAAAATAATAAAACTATTGCTTTGATGTACAGTATGTAGTTACGTCGATTGTCAATATTTACATTCTTCTGGTAATTCTATCTGAGTATCATCATTTAAGTTTATAATAAATTTGTCACTGTCTATATGAATATATTTTTTCTCAACTTTTTTACTTGTCATACGCAATTTTCCCAACTGCTATCTGGAATGTTAAGCATTTCTTTGTGAATAAGAGCAATTACTGATGAATTTAAGGTGGAAGAGATGTTGTTGTGCCTTACTGCTGATTTTAATTGATGCCAAATATATTCATTAGGATTAAAAATACAGTGATAAGGCGGTAATCTAATTTTTTAACCATTTTTTCACAGAAAAACACCTTTTTTATTAAAAAAATGGTCTATCTATATTTGTTATTGAGCTGTCGGCTATGGTACGCTGTTGGATAGAATATTTTTTAATAGTTTGTTTACAAACCAATCCTCAAATAAATCTTATGTGGTATCATCATGATAATCTAAACTGCTCTTATGTCTTTTGAAGATAAACATAAGACATTTGGTATAAAGCCATTTTTTGTTCCGGCATGTATAATGGTTACACGACGACTTCAATGTGACGGTGCGTTGATCTGACATTTTTCGGAAGAATCAACCCAGCCTTTATCAGGGGTATCGTGGGTATTAAACCAGGACTCATCAAGGTAAACTATATTTCTTCGTTCTTTTTTATATTGACCAATTCCAATTAAAAATTCCAGTCGCCATTTTTTTTAGACGTGCCGATTCATCAACATCTTAGTTTCGTTTATGTTGATTTTATCTGGTCGCAAGCGTTGGCATACATCTCGTGTATTTTTCGCCGGATTATATCGACATCTGCGTCATCTAAAATTCAAGAACTACTAGAATGTTTTCTTTTTCTCCTAGATATGATAGGATTACTTATAATATCCTAAATAGTTGAATATGCTTTATTGGTGAGGCAAGCAGTTTTTTGTATGGCCTCGTTCCTTGACATACCACGTTGCAAAACAGTGGTATAGACGTCAAAAATAATTGTTTTGGAAATAACAGGCAGATGCATTCTTTTTTTATCTTTAACTTCTACAGTTTCTACGCTACTGGATATACTTGGTCTTCCCCACGGACTCCTTTTAGCGTGCACTTTAAAAAATATATATAACCTTAAGTCGATAGGAACAATAAGGCAACTAAAATTATAATTTATCCAACCTGACCTAACATCAGCAATAAAGTTTTATATATGCTTTATTTTTCCTAAAATTTGTCTTAATTTTTTTCCAAGCATTTAGCCCAAATTTTCATCCGTAGGAAAGAGTTGGTATATTTTATTAACCTTTCACATACTAAAATAATAATGAGTAATAATAATAAATAATCAATAATAATATATAATGTTTTCTTAAAATTTCTGTTAATGTTTTTTCAATTCGTACCGAAGATCGTATAATTTCCCATATATTCTATTGCGAATATGACAAGAATGTTGCAGACCTATTTTTTGTTGAATATTCTTTAGGAGTTTGTGATAGTTATATTTCTTTGGTAATAAGATAATAATATGGCCATGATAACCTGATAGTCAAGCTACGTTTGTGAATATACCCAAAAAGAATATTTTTGTCAGGATTTTGGCATGTTTGCTGAAAATATTACTATCTCGTGAAAACAACATTTACATGATTTATAATTATAATTTAGTTTAATGTCATAGGTAGATGGCACTGGAATCAATATATTCTCTATGTAGCAAATATTATTATACATATAAGACAGCAAAACGTTTTGATAACTAATCTCAAGTATTACATCAACACAATGGTGGAAGAACAATGCATATTTGGTGCATATTCATGTGAATATACAGGGTGTCCTAAAGTCTTAGTCCCCCCTATATCTCCAAAAGCTTTTGAGACATTAAAACAATACTTTGGGAACTTCAATAAGAGGCGAAATTAAAAAAATCTAGAGGAGCGGTATTGCCGTTTCTTTTTCTGGGGCGGCCTGGGGGCGGCATACTAAAAAAAGTTAAATGGAAGCACATATCGAGTTGCACCATATGTTAATGGCCTCCTTAAATGCTTTATCCTAACCTTAATATTATTGACATCTGTCACTCCTGTCAAAAGTTATTGGGATCAATTTGATGTATCAAAAAGTCTTAGTCTCCCCTATATCTCCAAACGCTCTTGGGATATTGTAATACTACATTAAGAACTTTAATGAGAGGCAAAATGGAAAAAATTTACAGGGGCGGCATTGCCACCCCTATTTCTGAGGCCGCACTGGAGGAGCCATAATGAAAAAAATTAAATGGAAACACATATCGAGTCGCACCTCATTTTAAAATTCTTTAAAAATGCTGCATACCAACATCAATAATATTGACGACTATCACCCCTGTCAAAAGTTATTTGAAACAATTCAACATATGAAGCAGTATCTTCTTGGTTTTTCCGTTTAATGTGTTGCGTTATTGTCAGAAAAAAGTAAGGACCTACATCTAGTAGACTGATTCCATGACATCATAATAAAATCCTGTCAAAAAAATATTCGAATGTTCGAATGAAGACAAAGTAGAAATTGTTCCTTTCTATGGTCCGACACGGACTTGCAAAGGTGCAATGCGTCTATTTAACAATGCTTTTCCAGCCTGTCCAGTTTCAAATAGTTATGTGAAGAGCATGGTGCGAAAATTTATAACACCATTTAATATAAAAAACAAAAGATCAAAAGATCTTGGGTGGAAATAACGAAAATTCAAACTTGGATGAGCATCCCACAAGGAACACACAACAGATCAAAGCGAAAAGAGAATTGATTAAACGATGTTTCTCCCTGGGTAACCAGCGTGGGCTCATCAGTAGTTTCACTGGTCACTCTCCACTATACATCATTAAACACCATCATACACTTTGATTTCCAACCTTGAACCACTCACAAATATTCATCGTTCCGCACGGGTACTTACTTATCCAAGTTACCTGATACGAATTCGTCCTGGCGTGTTAATATTTCCAGTAGGATTATGCTCCTAAGGCAGTTTCTTTTCGGTTGAGGTAACTAATTTGGAGTTTTTTAACTTCTTCTTTGTTTTAATTGCCTTAGGAGCATAATTCTACTGGAAATATTAACACGCCAGGACGAATTCGTATCAGGTAACTTGGATAAATAAATACCAGTGCGGAACGATGCCTATTTGTGAGTGGTTCAAGGTTGGAAATCAAAGTGTATGATGGTGTTTAATGATGTATAGTGGAGGGTGACCAGTGAAACTACTGATGAGCCCACGCTGGTTACCCAGGGCGAAACATCGTTTAATCATTTCTCTTTTCGCTTTGATCTTTTGTGTGTTCCTTGTGGGATGCTCATCCAAGTTTGAATTTTCGTTATTTCCACCCAACATCTTTTGATCTTTTGTTTTTTAGTTTCTTTTCGGTTGAGGTAACTGATTTGGACTTTTTTAACTTCTTCTTTGTTTTAATTGCCTTAGGAGCATAATCCTACTGGAAATATTAACACGCCAGGACGCATTCGTATCAGGTAACTTGGATAAGTAAGTACCAGTGCGGAACGATGCCTATTTGTGAGTGGTTCAAGGTTGGAAATCAAAGTGTATGATGGTGTTTAATGATGCATAGTGGAGGGTGGGATGCTCATCCAAGTTTGAATTTTCGTTATTTCCACCCAAGATCTTTTGATCTTTTGTTTTTTAGTTTCTTTTCGGTTGAGGTAATTGATTTCGAGTTTTTTAACTTCTTCTTTACCATTTAATATATTGGATGCTTCCCGGTCTGGCCGCGCGAAAACGGCCACAGAAGAAATTCAAGAACAAGTCCTTGTGAAAATGTTCGTGGAACCAAAACAATCGGTAAAAACAGTTTCTCATGACTCAATGTCAATCAATAATACATAGGATTTTAAAAGCTCACAACAACAAGAACTAAATGAAGATGATTTCGATCAAAGATTTCAGTTTACGGAAGAAATGACAAGCTTAATTACCGACGAGCCAGATATTTTGACAAAGATATGCTTTAGCGATGAGGCCTCTTTTTTTTTAAAATGGGACCGTAAATAGGCACAATTGTCGCTATTGGGCTAATCAAAACCCACACTGGCTTGATGAGGCGCACACCCAAAATCAAAAAAAAATTAATGTTTGGACTGGAATTATGGGCGGTCGACTAATTGGTCCCTTTTTTATTCAGGGTAACCTCAATGGCGATGGGTAACTTAGGCTCCTGGAGGAGCAGATTATACTATAAGACAAATTGAAAACGAAATTGGTGACGTTGGCAGTTGCATATAAAATTACTTGCCACCCAATTTATTCGCTGGATAGGTCGCCGGTGCTATATTAAGGAGAAGGTCTTCCGGGCAAATCCGAGAGACTTGCAGCAGTTAAGAGAACGAGTAATTCAGATTAGTCGGTTTATTACTCCTGAGAAGCTAAGAAACGTCTGAGGCGAATTCGAAAATAGACTTTATTTTTGCCAAGAAGTTCAAAGGAGGTCACTTTCAGCTCTTTTTGTAATTTAATCAAATGTATTCTACCTAGATTTATAAAATAAACGTTATGGTGTTGCCTTTACAATAACCCATTATTAATGTTAATGGTTTCAATAATTAGTTTACCCTGAATAATTATATCGATGAGAGTGTGTAGCATTTCTAAAGACGTTTTCAGTTAACTTTTTTTTAGTAAGCCGCCCCTAGGTTGCCTCAGAAATAAGGGCGGTAATATCGCCCCTTCTAGATTTTTTCCATTCACCTCTCAATGAAGTTTCCAAAGTATTTTTATAATACCTCAAGAGCTTTTGGAGATTTAAGAGGGGACTTTTTAATATATCAAATTATTCCCAATAACTTTTGACAGCAGCGACAGAGGTCAATAATATTGAAGTTAGGACGGAGCACTTTAGAGGACCAATAAAATGTGGTGCAACTCGATATGTGTTTCCATTTAACTTTTATTAGCATGCCGTCCCCAGGCCGCCCCAGAAAAAGAGTCGGCAATATTATACCGCTCCTCTAGATTATTTCCATTTTGCCTCTTATTGAAGTTCCCAATGTTTGTTACAATATCTCAAAAGATTTTGGAGATATGAGGGGGGACTAAGACTTTTGGGACACCCTGTGTATCCACTCCATATCTTAGGATATCCATCTCGTGGCTATCTGGACATGTTTCCAATCATAAAGTTCTATCCATGCAATTATAATCGGTGTCCAGGTATATTACTATAATTATTTTAACAAAATGTTTTGGTCGTATTAAACTCATGTTTCACTTTACGTTTCTATCACATTTATATCACCTGTATGAGCTAGAACGTAACTCTTTGCCCGCATGTATTAGTAATATTCCCAGTGGTAATATGTAACATTTCTATCACATTCTTTGTTCTCTAAGTATATACCTATCATATTAAAGAAATGTGGGTTAGTAATCACAAAATTAATATTGTATTTTCCCTAAAATTTGTCAGTGTGTTTTACAAATTGTGAACCTATACACGAGGTATTTATAAATATATATAAAAGTAAACCATTACCTAATATAATAATAACCATATGAAATAACAGAATATTTAATCATGAAAAGTAAAAAATATACACACAGAAAAATAATATAAAATATTTTTCCTAAAATTTGCCTATGTTTTACTGAATATTCCCCCCAAATTTTGACTGGGCTTATTATTATTATCTTATTGCTTGTTTAATAAATTAAATTATTACTTTAAGTAAAAAATTTAATTTCATTTATAATTTTTGTAACCTTCTTACTCTGGTGGTAAATAAATAATAAAATCAAATCAGCTTTCCCTCAAAAAAGGTAATGGTAACCGTAGATCCGTATTTCGCACTTGTGGTGCTCATCAGTATGGTGCTAGGATTTAGAAGATAAAATGATCATGAAAAAATCTGATTTTATTATATTATAAATTATATTATTATTAAATGTATATAAAATATATGCTGGAGAACAAAAAAAATGCAACACCATGTATATGGATAATTATTTGAATGAAAATTATTTGTGTGTATGACTCATCTCAAAAGAAATATTTGATAAATTTTTTGTCTTCTTATCTTTCCTTTTTTCCTAGATCTTTTCTATTCATTTTCAAAAACAACCAACACATAAAAGACATTTTCTGAAAAAGCTAAATAATTTTTTCGTAGTTTTTGGTTTTTTTGGATGGTCTACAGTTATACTTATAAAATAAAATAAATAATAAAAATTAAAATGCCAAGTATTCGCAGTCGCCAACAATTTCAACATTTAAACAACTTCGAGAATGGACGCATCGTGGGCATGAAAGAGGCTGGTTTTGGTTTACGGGAAATTGCAAGAAGGGTTAATGACAATTCATTAACAGTATTAAGGGTTTGGAGAAGGTGGTCTAATGATGAGACTTATAGACGTCGTGCGGGTTCTGGATGCCCTAGATTATTACAAGGTCGTGATTTACAGTATCTAAGACTTTTTCTCCCAGAAATCGACGGGACAGTATACGTCAAGTGAGAAATGTTCTAGTTGCAGCTACAGGACGAGTCTTTTCAATGATGAAAGTTAATAGAAGATTGCTTGGTATGGAGCTGAGGGTCTGCTTTCCGCTTTTGGTGCTACCTTTGACCCCACAACTTGCTCGCCGCTTGAAGTGGTGCAGAGCTCGGAAAAACTGGAATGATGAATGCATTACCATACGCTTCAGCGCAGACGCATGATGGTTACGCGATTTCGAGGTGACAGATGAAATATAGGCTTTGCTGTTGAATGAACACAGATGAAGTATAATGGTATGGGGAGCTATATGCTTGGGAAGCAGATCACCTCTAGTCCTCTGACTGCTCGGCGATATAACGATTTAGTGCTGCAGCCAGTTTCACATCCCTTCCTACAAACTATCCCAAATGCGATCTTTCAACAAGATAATGCCAGACCGCATATTGCTTGTTAAATAACGGACTTCTTACATGAACTTGGCATAGAGACTTTGGAAAACTTAGATGAACCTCTGCATGCCGTAAGGAGGATTTAGACCATCTTATTTTGTCAGTGCCCAATAGAATAAACAAGTGCATAAAGAACCATGGGGGAGTCACTCATTATTAATTTTTTGATGATTATCATGGAGGAATTGTCTTGAAAATGTAAACAATTACTAAGAGCATCCTAATGTATTAATATATAAATAAATTACTTTTTACCATTGAGGTGATAGAAACATGACGTGAAACGGCCAATGTGGTGTTTTCGCAAAAAGATGTACATATAACCCAGACAGCACCAGTACGTACTATGTCCGTACGATGTATCTACTGCTGGGATGTAACTCCGTACATAGTGCAGGGATAATGTACATAAATTTTAGAACACCATTGTACGTAAATTTTAGAAATAAAATGTACAAAATTAATTTATAAATTTCACGATCGTTACTGTACTTGAGGTCTAATTTGTGTAAAATATGAAAACGATTCGTCAACTTCCTGGAAAGTTAGAGGAGATTAGCGGAGCTGCATTTTAAAAAGGCATATTTTTGCCAGTTTTTCCCATTTCTAGAGCACTGGCCGTTTTCCAATTTTTCTTCATTTCCCACAAGTACTTAACAATTGTGCCAAATTTCATTGCTCTAGCTTTTTTGTAGATGGCGCTGACATAGTTCACTTAATATTTGCCAAAACGGGCTAGTATCATAAGAAAAAATAAATAAATAAAAAAATTTGAAATATTTTTTCATTATCACGTAACTGTGGGCCACATTCCACACATCCTTAGAGCCTTAAATGGTCTAGTAAACAAATGACAGGGCCATAAAAAGGCAGCGATTTTTAAATCGTGCGCAGAGCGACTGCAGGATCGTTGAAAATTTTGCGCGGTGCGCAACAAAAACAATTCGTTTAAGAAAAAAAAATGGAACATGAAATATAAAGAATTTTCCTGCTCCACAATGCTTGTTGAAAAATTTTTTCAACAACAGGAAATTAGAAATTAGAAAAAAAAACTGATATCATTATAGTCATTTTGTCTAAATAATGGAATTCTGAATTAAAACAAAATAGTACAAAATCTTTTTCCATACAAAATGCTTTTTTAATTTTTTTTAGTACCAAATTAAGTTATGAGCGAAAAACTGATTTAATCCTTTGATTCAGGATGGCGCCAAAGTTGGGGGTGTGAGAGATGTGCAAATCTAAAGATAAGCTTTTCTAGTGGTACCCAACACCTGTACTGGTTGCTAGATGTTTAGTTAGGTTCTTGAACTTAGTAGGAAGTATTTAGTTTAAAGTTATTGAACCTTCTATCTATTTAGACACTTGGTCAGCTATTCCTTTGAATTAAAATATGTTGTAATTCTTATTTATTACTATAAATATTATTATATGACGCAAATTATGGTCTAGTAGGCAATTATGTAGTTCACTGTACTGTCGATATTTCAATATTTATAATAATTTATTATTAATTAATAGACCGACACAGAAGAAACTAGTGTATTTTAATAACAATAAAAGTTTTAACTAAAAAAAAAAAAATAGTGCTAAAGTGTTAAAAGTAGTGATTTTGCCCGGATTAGTTATGAGAAGAAATATGGGGATAAATCAATCTAAAGAAGTTCTAATAAGCCAAACCGGCAATACCGGGAAAACTTCGGGCACTATTAAAGACGTAAACACCCATATCGAATATAGACCGATCGGATTAACTCATTTAGCGAGAAAAAAAATTTTTAACAGCAATTTGATGAGTAAAAATGGTAAAGGGGCTTCTAATAAACGTTTAAAAAAAAATGCGTGAGTGGGGCTCTTGCGAGGTGGATTTGGTGGGGGGAAATTTCCGGCAAAAATGAACGTCATAGAGTAAAAATTTCAGTACAAAAGTTGTAGACGGTGGTACAAATTTTGTACATTTCATTTTTTTAACATAACCTCAAAATTTTAGAGAAAAATGCAAAAAATCGTAATATTTTTATTTTTCATTTCCCAAAAAAATATTGCATTTTCACGAAACTTGGCGAAAATATCCCTGTCTGTGTCCTTGATGCCAAAAATTTTTTTTAGATAAAAAGGTTAAAAAATTTTTGAGATCTGAATTTTTTTCGGTTGAAATCACTTTTTTTTCAATCAAAAATTCTACTCAGGAAAATTCTCACACACATGCTAATTTTTTTTGCTTGAACATATACTTTTTGGTGGGATTATAAAAAAATTATAGTAACAATTAAAAAACATGCTCAGAAATGCAAAAAAAAAAACAAATAATGGCTTTTGCAACAAGGAATTTTTCATTTCATTGTTGATAATTTCTTTCAATTTAAAAAAAAGCAACAACCGATTACACCATCTATTTCTTCCGAAAAAATACAAAGTAGACGTTATTAAAACCGGTTTGATATAAGAACGGTTTTTAATTAAGTCGCTTTCTTCTTCATTAAAATCTTTTTCTAACAGCTGATCGATGTACTGTCAATCCTCTTACCTTACAGGATTTCCGCCGTTTTCACCAAGTATTTACGAAAAAAGTCATTTAAAAAAATCGGCAAAATATTAAACTGTCAAAGATTAAAATGTCGCAACAATGAACGTCACCGAGTAAAAAGGGACATCGCTATAGATACCGTTGTTATTTTATTTACCAGCCGCCTTGATTTATATTGTAAAGATGGTGTGTTGCGAGAAGTGCTCTTCGTTTGAGATTTTTAAAAGCATTTTCCTGTTTTTCTTGGATTTTTTGATAAAAGTATTAAAAAAAATAGTGTTTACAACTCGCCTCTAAACTGTGCTTTTCTTTACTCGCGTTTTTAAATACCTCGCTGCGCTCGTTATTTAAACAACTGCTTGTAAAAAAAACACTATTTTAGCCATTAGTTGTGAAAACTACTATTTCCTGTTTAAAATAAAATTGATTTAGTATTTAAAATTGTTCTACTGATAGTAGCAGCAGAAAAAAGATATGCCTCGGACGAACATTTTCAAACCGTCATTTGTTGAAAGCTTTATTTTTGTGCAGTATTGCTACAAATATCTTATTTTGATTAATAAAGTGTCATACATAAACAAAATGTTGTGTGCACTTATTTTTTTTATTTTATTTTAAAAAGTAAAATATATTTTTTTAATATATTATTTAAAATTATTTTTTTTACCTCCTAAATAAAATTGAAATCCGTGTCTATTATGAATATAATTTAATGTAAAATCGTTATGTAATCTATTAGAGACTTTAAATTGCAAAATAAATTGTCGTTTTCAATATTTATTTATTTTTTAATTTTAACGAGAATTTTCCTGAGTAGAATTTTTTGACATTACTCATTTTTTTGTTTTGACTTTTGACTACTTTTTGGTGAGATAATAAAAAATTGAAGTTACAATTAAAAACCATGCATTACGAACATTTCATTTTTCAGTAATT
This sequence comes from Oxystoma pomonae, assembly GCA_963921995.1. NCBI lineage: Eukaryota > Metazoa > Arthropoda > Insecta > Coleoptera > Brentidae > Oxystoma > Oxystoma pomonae. The sequence goes on along the minus strand of OY998167.1, from coordinate 72,956,559 downwards.
GTTTATAATTTATTTCAATTTAAAAAAAAATCAAGAATCGATAACACCATTCAGTTGTACGGAAAAAATGCAAAACATTTTTTTGATCATTTTAGTAAATATGTATTTTTTTTTATCTAAACTGCTTTTCTTAAAAAAAAAAATTATTACCTTTTTTGTAAACTCTGTTTAAATCAGGAGAATATTAGAGGCGTATTTTTTCTATTTCTATCGAAATATGTGTTGGACGGAAATAGCTCAAAATTTTAGGTTCTTGTTGGAAATTAAAAATAAATTAATTAAAAATTATTTTTTTAAATAAATTAACTAAATAATTATTTAAAAATTCCAGCTTAATAAGCTCTAGATATATCTATCTATCTACTAATAAGATATTTCGTGAGCCAGTAATATAAATATCCATTGTCAAAATTTAGCATAATATACTATTTTTGAAAACCTAAAAATTACAATTTAGATTCAAATTTAACTATAAGGTAAATAATGCACCAATAGATTCTACGACAAATAATTTTTTTATCTATGACTCTTTACTAATCGAAATAAGATATTAATAGCAATACTGCACAAAAATAAAGTTTTAGGTCAAACAATTACTTTGTTTATACGGTACTTTTAAAGCGCTTTTAAACAAAGGACGGTTTATAAATACTTGTCCTAAACATACTATTAGAAAAATTATAAATACTAAATCAATTTTATTTTAAACCGGAAAAAAATTGTTAAGTTAGTTTTTTTATTTGCGTTTAGACAAAAATTTAATATAAGGATTTTTTAATATAACAATATATTTGTTTTAAATTGTGAGAAACTGTAAGGTAAGAGGATTGATCAGCTGTTATAAAACGATTTTAATGAAGTAGAAAACGACTTTATTTAAAATCGTTCTTATATAAAAACCGGTTTTAGGCGCGTATAAACGTAGTAAATTGACGACTCCTTTGTATTTTTTCCGTATAAATAGATGTTGTAATCGGTTGTTGATTTTTTTTTAATTGAAGGAAATTATCAACAATTGCTGTACAATTCATTGTTGCAAAAGCCATTATTTGTTTTTTTGCAATTCTGAGCATGTTTTTTAAGTGTAACTATAATTTTTTATTATCCCACCAAAAAGTATATGTCAAAGCAAAAAAAAATGAGCACCGTGGAAAAATGCTACGAGAATTTTCCTGAGTAGAATTTTTGATTGAAAAAAAAGTGAATTCGACAGAAAAAAATTCATATTTTAAAAAATGTTAAACTTTTTGACCTAAAAAAAATTTTAAGCCTTAAAGACACAGGGGGGTATATTTTGGCAAAGTTTTCTGAAAATACAATTATTTTTGCGGAAATGAAAAATAAGAAATCAAAAAATAAAAATATTACGATTTTTCGCATTTTTCTCGAAGATTTTGAGGTTATGTGAAAAAGTGACATTTACAAAAGTTGTAGAACTTTGCATCGTCTACAATTTTTGGGTTGATGTTTTTACTCTATGAACTTCAGTTTTGCCGGACACTACAATAATACAATTTTTCTCCCCTTTTTCCCCCACCAAATCCACTCCGCAAAAGCCCCTTTATTATTTTAAGTCATCAAACTGCTGTTATATTTTTTTTTGTCTTTTATTTTAATTTGGTTGGACTAATAATGGGGAGTTGCTTTAATTGTTTTTGGATTCGTCATTTTTTGTCTTACTTTATTTTGGTGCTATTTGCGGATGAAAAAAACATTGTATGGAAAAATAAGACGGGAAATTGCCAGAAGTCTAAAACAAATATAAATATTTATATGTACATAAATAACACTAGCGATAAAATTCAAACTATAAGTTAAAGCAGGGCTCCCATTTATCCACATTCACAGCTTTTTTTTCTAACTTTTTTTCAAACTTTTTTGAATTAAATGAAATTTCTTTAAATCCATTGGGTAAATTCGGCTACTTGCTGATAAAAAGGTATAATAAGGAGAATATAAAGCATTTTTCTTTAAAAATGCATTTTATTTTACTTTGTGTAAACCAGATATTTAATAACTAACTTTTTGTTGACAAGTTTACCTTAAACTTTTGTTTTTAACTAATGGTGTAAAACGATTTCTTGGATAATTTAAATATTTTAAGAATGATAAATAAATCTGTAACCTCGTACGATCACACAGTAGTGTCTTTATCCTATTAAAAATGATTATTTGGCTTGCCCCACAGTCATCATTGTCATGGAAAACAATCACTAAATTACAATTATACTTTCTTTTGGTTTAATTAAATTTGTTTTAATTACAATTTTGAATAAAAAGCCACTAGAACGAATTTTGCTAAATACTACATAAAGATGGCCGCCGGCAGCCGCCGATTCGGGATGTTCGGGGTAACTCATTCCACCTTGCATGAAAAAGCGGAGTTGCCGGATTTTCTTTGAGAACATTTCGAGACAAATATAAATACCGATGAAAAATTTTAATCTAGTGGGTATGTTTTGTTTTCGCGCCGTTCGCACTTGTGAAAAACTTTTAAAGTTAAAAGTGATATTGCCAATTGCTCCGTATAATGTTAAACTTGTTTTAAATTTAACTCACGTTTAGAAAGCAACACCTTGATATTTTAAGTTCTATGTGGAAACGCATTCTAAACATTGGTTAAATTTAAATTAGGTTTCACATTGCGGTGCAATTGGCAAATAGTGATTTTTGGAGTTTATTAAAGATTAAACCATACTATAACGATGGATCATTTAGAGGTTATTTGTACCCTTAAACTGATACAGGTGACAGGGTTTTTGGGGCCAACGATTACTAATTTTCGATCAGATTTTCATAAAGTTGACAGTCGCTATAGGGGGGCGGAACCATCTAAATGTAATCTGATAAAAAATTCGTAATACTCGACCCCAGAAACCCCTGTATACCAATTTTGACCGAAATCGGATAGATTTAGATGATACCCCCCCTCTGCGGCGAGCTGTCAATGTTATGAAAATCTGATCGAAAATTCGTAATCCTTGACTCCAAAAATCCCTGTAGACCAGTTTTGACCGAATTTGAACCAAATCGATTTTTTTTATCAGTATTTGTTCGGTCTGCTTTAATATATCTCAGTCTCAATCCCAATAAACCAATCTAACTTCAACGACGTGTGCATGGCTTACTTGACGCAAAAGAGTTACGTGGTACAGCGAAAGTTTTTTTGAGCTAATCAACCAAAAGTCTAAGGTATGGTTTGTTATGACAACACATTTTGATATCTGAACATTTATGTGTTGTAAAACCAAACCATAGCTTAGACTTTTGGTTGGTTGACCCAAAAAAAACTTTCGATGTACCATGTAACCCGATGTTCAATAGGGCAATCTAACAAATAATATGGCCGATCCAATATGGCCGCTATAGGGTAAACCATATAACTATGAGATACTATAAAGGCTCTGCCCCTGTATTTCCCTATGATAAAAAGCGTCGCCGAAACCCCTGCAAAATACCAAGTTGTCCGTTGCCAAAGGATTAATGCGCATGCGTCAACTGGAAGTGCCCTGAACGAGAAATGGGGTGATTCGACGTTACAAACTCGCGCAGGCTCAGATCGAGCCGTCTTTAGCCCATTTTGACCGTTTCCGCGACGATTTTCTGGCATCCTGGTCCTTTATATATCTAATAGTTATATGGGGTAAACAAACCGTTTTTCCATAAGACGTAATGCTAACTTAAATTAAAATTTTGGCAAAGTGGAAAAAGACGTAGATTAAACAAAGTGATTTTTTTGTAGAGTAATCCTTTCTGAATCGGGGAAAAACAACCATTTTGCCGAAATTTTAATAATAAAAATTACAATTCGCAATTAAACGTTGAAATGTTCCTCTACATATTTCTGTCGCACCCGTGTAATTACATATAGCGTCATCTCCCTTAAATCATATAGCGGAACTGTTTCTCCTCAAGCCGATCTGGCCCGATCTTCAGGCTAAACTGAGAAAGACAATGCCAATCCACACTGTGCAAGTGCAAGAGAGAAAATAGTACATGACATTGCCTCTTTTAAGTGCAAATTTTGAGTTTATTTAAAACATTTTGGCAAAATGCTCATTTCTCCCAGATTCAGAAAGGATTACTCTATAAAATATTCACTTTGTTTAATCTGAATCTTTTTCCACATTCCCAAAATTTTCATTTTTATTAGCATTACGTCTTATGGAAAATCGCTTTGTTTACCTTACAGCCACCATTTTTAAAGGGCCATCACGTTTTTAATGGCTGACTTTGACAATTTGTTAGACAGCCCCATTGTTTTGCGTGTAACGTTAGTTGACAGTGGCTTATTCCAGCGGCATTTAGAACGTCTCAAAAATTACATGACTCAAATTTTCAACTGCAGTGCATTTAAAGCATGCCTTTGCCAATAAATTTTTGGTAAACAATAAACATGAAATCAGATCATGTCAGTTGGTTGTCAGAGGTAACTATCTCAAGAAGATATTTAGATTGCGGGGTCGAAAGGTGTACAGACGGGTATTTCCCTGGTATTGGATCTCTCTGAGACGAATGCATTTAGAAAAGGAGAAAAATAGTAACTATGTTCAGCTCGCAGAAATGTACCTTTTGTAACGCCGGACTTCCATAAGCCCTTTTTTCGAGCAAGCTTTAAGGCGGATATTGCATTTTGTGAAAGTCGATTAAATAAATAAATAAATAAATATAAGAATGCACACAATCGCTTACGCAAATATCATATGTCACTTCGCTTGACATATTTCCATACGAAATTTTCTTGCTTGCTTAATTTCGCCTTACCGGCGTTAAATTTGAATCGTTGAAAACCGACTCTAGCAAGGGCAGGCGTGGCGAGAATAGATTCATGCGGCTTGTCACTTTTTTTGAAATTTCTTTAAAACCGATACGTAGTTAACTTCAAAAAAGCTTTAAAACGCAAAGCCTAGATTAAAAAAGTTATAAAAAATCGGACCCCAGTGAAGATACACATATAAAAACTCTAATCGTGAATTTGGTTAAATGGATTGTCAACTAGTCATCCACACCGGGATTAGCAAGGAAAAAACACGCTGCATGAGAGTTTTCTTGCCTTTGGCGTGCAACGTTGTACAAAGCTGTAAGGATGAGTGGAGCAAGTTTGGATAAAGCCGTTATGATGAGTGAATATATTTTGTTTTATATTTTTAATTTTAATTACTTGTAACTGGAGGGAAAAGAAAGGCGCAGAAATTTAGATAGGATTACCAGTCTTCTTTTAGAACTAGATAAACTTAAAAAAAATATTTAAAACTAAAAATAATTATACGAAATTTCTAGAAAAGTATTTCTCAAACTAGTCGTAACATGACGGAAAAATTTGATTTAAAAACGGTATCCTCGCTTCTACCGACCATAGACGGTTCAGAAGACGTAACGAAACAACTTATTGATTCTATTGAATTTTATAGTAGTCTTTTGGATGATACGGGAAAACTTTATTAATAAACGAAATTGTCACAAGCAGCTTTCTTCTTTTTACGCCTTCTTCTTAAATATTTAACGCAAAAATCACCAGCCGCCATTATCTATTCAGCCACGTACTTGCACACAAGAATGGCGTTCTTTTGAACAGTTTGAAAAAACCACTGTGCAGTTATTTTTAGACTTAAAGATACCCGAAGCAGCAGGAAATTATAATTCTATGAATATCTCGCAAACCGTAAATGAAAAATTGCCAATTAATTCTTTTTCAAATTCTGATTTAAAAGTTATTGTTAGAGCTAGAAATTAAAGTAAGCTGAAACATGTCCTAATCGGGGCAAGGGAAGAGGAAAAGTCGAGAATTTCATCTTCCAGCTCTTCTAATAGTAATTTATTTAACAAACGTGCAAAAAGATCTTTTAATCGGAATTTTAGGGCAAATAACAATTTTCGAAGGAGGTTTTCACATAACAGGTATAATAATCCTCAACTACCTAGTTTTATACAAATAAGTAATCAAAACAAAAATTTTAGTTCTTTCAGCCGTCAACAAAATAGCACTAACAATCATTATATAGGTCGAGGTCGCGGAAAGGGTTCCTTAAGATCTCGCTATCCTCGGTCGGCTTTTTCTAAACAATCAGCACAGAGCATATTTTGCGGAGACTGTTGATAAGGAAGTTAACGTAACGGCTTCATCAAGTCAAGAAAATAAAATTAATGTGCAGTTTCTTCGGAGTGAATGATTGCGATAAAAATAAACATTATTTTAATTTTCGAGCTAATGGTATAAATTTTATAAGAAAATTATAAGAAATTGGCAAAAATATTATTTTATTAAATTTGAAAAAACTAATAATAAAATAATTAAAATAAATAGAATTTCAGACTTAATTTAGGGTATTAGATCAGCTGATATTTGCTTAAAAATAGGTGTTAAAATGATTGGTCATGAGTTTTGCATTGTTGACAAACTTGATACCTCTATGCACCTTAATGGAACTTAGGATCGGATTTTCTTTGTTAATATTGTGCAGTTAGTGAAAAATTTATGTTAAATTTTGACACTAAGGAAAGAAAGATCGAAATAGCTTTCGAGTTACGGTTTAATGTTATTACGACTGTACCTTCTCGTTTTGAGATTTTAAGAAAGTTGAAAGTCTAGGAGATTTCGTCAACTTAACTTAGAAAATTTGCGAAGGTGTCTTAGTTTCAGGCACTGTTGTGAAATAAAATATTAATAAAGAGATACCCGTAAGATTTTTAAAATTACCTTGGTTTATCTTTTTATGACAAATCCCTCAAGTAGAGTAACAAAATTTAGGTTAGCTTTCGAAGAGTATGACTGTCTGCAAGTATGTGAGAGGAGTTAATTTATCAGGTATAAAAATCAACTCAAGTGAATTAAAAAAGATGTGTAAATGTAAGAGTGAGAGAGTGAATGTAATGATGAGAGCGCAAGGTAGAATCAGTGAAAAAGATAAGATACGACACGACAAAGGCAGGATTGATCACCCTGTAGTTATCGAGGTGTTAAAAAAACCTAAGGTGTCGGGATTGCGACCCATAAATTATTTATTAGCGAAAAAATAAGTACTCATCAACCGCGTCAAATAAATAAAAATAAGCAATTGTAAATTATTTATATTATCAAGTACACCTAATCGATGTCTGATTGAGGGAACTGGAGGATATCTGCTTAAAAAATAAAATTTGCGAACTATTTATTGTGAAAATTATTTGTAAAATAGGGTTATCCATTTTAAAAAACGTACAAGTTATAAAAAGTAAAGAACTTAGACAACTTGTATTAAATGATTTTTATTTATTACCGTCCGCACATACATTGTAATGTAAAAAATATTACACGTGGCCCATCTTAAAAAATTACGTCAATAAATATGTTAAGAAATGTGACTTTTATCAGCGGAGTAAACATTCGAATATAAACAAGAACCATTGAAAATAACAACAACAGCTTTACAGAAATTTTTTCTTGATATTGTTGAACCGTTACCGAAAGACTTTAATAATTTTATATACAATGAGCTTCAGGCTACTGCAAACATAGGGGGAATCAAGTCCAATTTACTCTCCGTGCCGTATGACCGAGGTGGATTAGAAGCACGCTGCAGGTTGTTTTATTATTGTTTTATACTGTTTTATTACAATCACTCTCTCACTCTTACATTTACACATGTTTTTAAATTCACTTGACTTGATTTTTATACGTGATAATGCGTCTACAGTTACATTATCAACTCCTCTCACATACTCGCCGACAGTCACACTCTTCTAAAGTTAACCTCTTGGAAACTTATTCTGTTTTATTTCTGCCTTGCTCGGGAAACAGATTGGAAAGTTCCTAAGTGAAACAATACATTTTTAAAATCAAAAATGGATGTCTACGCACTTGCCGAAAAAGTGCAGATGGTCAAATGGTACTCAAGGCAGACCATTGAGACTTATTCATGAACTTTTTTTGGAGAATTTTGTAAATCGCACAGAACCTAGCTTATCAACGATTCATAGGTTTGTGGAGAATCTTGAAAACTTTGGTTGTGTAGCGCCAAGAAACCATAAAAAATCCACTGTTTTGAATGACGAGCAGGAAGTACGAGATGTAATGATTTGCGCTGCAGTGGAGGAAAGCAGAGGAAGCAAGAGAAAAAGCAGTTGATACGTCTTCAGCCACTGTCTTACGTGTTCTTAAAAAGAGTGGTTATCATTCTTATAAAGCGTCGTATGGAATTTTGCGATACAATTTGATGGAAAGGGCTAATCGTGATGAAAACTTTCTGAGATCTATTCTTTTCACCGATGAAAGCACTTCTCCATTATTGAATCGTCATACCCCAACACACGTTCGATATTGGTCGAAGGAAATTTGCATTTGTATTTTGACGTAAGAACACAGTATCACCAAAAACTAAATGTTGGGGGGAATTGTAGAGGACCACGTAATTGGGCCATGTTTTATTGACGGCAATTTGAATAGAATAGAATAGATACTTGGATCTACTGCAGCAGCATATTATTAAAACTGCTAGGCAGTTGTAAGGTGTGAGATTTAGTAAAACAAGGTTTCAACAAGATTTTTTTCCCGGACACAATGTTGGCCTTGTTAGGGAATATCTTAATGATGGTCCTAATCGGGTTATAAGTGCACGCGGAAATATAAAGTTTACGGGCATGAAAGAGCTAATAATTTGGAAGGACTTTGGATTAAAATTGAAGAAGCTTTTTAAACTATCACCCCTAACTAGAAGGGGTATTTATAAGAGACTCGAATCCGAGCAAGGACTTTTCGAACATTTGCTTTAATTTTTTTTTGACTGGGAGAATCTTTTTGGTTTTTAGAATGTATTATTTTATTTTGAAGACTTGCTTTTATTTTGTTTCTCCTTATTATTTTCATTGTGACACGTTGTTAGTAATAAATCTGAGCAGTTGAAAATAAAATGTTCTAATTTATCAGTGACAAAACACAAGGAAATTGCCTTATAAAAATTTGCGTATTTATTGGCCAAATTCCGGTTTCATTGACTATGCTCCACATGGCACCGTAGTTAGAGACATACTAAACGCAAGCCGCGAACGGCGCGAACGCAGCGCGAACGGTGATCGCAAGCCTGAGTGTTGGTTGCTTCACTGATAGGTGTGCGGTGTCCCTGCGTGTACGTATACTGGCAAATTGGACTTCTTCCGCCCTATGTTCGCAGTATCCTGAAGCGCTCTGTATGTTATTACGATTCAATTTGAGTTGACAAAATTCGTGGAGGCTTATCGGCTACTAGATAAACAATCCGAAACTTATTCTTAGGTATGGCGTTCCTCAGCTTATTGCTACTAATAAAGCCTCAGAATTTTTATCATATTTGTTCAAGGATGTTTATAAAATTTTAAATGTAACGTAATTAAACTCTATAGCATATCTTCACGAACCCACAGGTTCATTGGAAAACTCACATAAAAATGTGGAATACTATTTACGCATAAGACTTTTAGAAGAACCCAATAACTGGAGTTCGTAAATCCCTTATTGGTGTTTTGCATTTATTACGATAGTTCAGATTGAAACCAAGTATATTCGGAATTAAATAGAGCGAATCTACAATTTTGATGACTATAGGTGCATTGGAAAATTCACATAAAAATTTGGAACATTATTTACACATAAAACTTTTAGAAAAACCCAATAATTGTAGTTCTTAAATCCCTTATTGGTGTTTTGCATTTATTACTATAGTTCACATTGATTTTTGGGAAACAATGCTTTTTATTTAAATATTAAACTAAAATATCGTTTACAAACTGCAGTTTGCGAAGCTAGAAATAATTTGATTTTATTAAAACAAATCAGAAAACAAAACTTTGATATGCAAGGCTGTTCACCTTACTACAATGTTGGAAATAAGGTACTGGTACACAACAGTTGATGGAAAAATAAATTAGAACCTATTTTAAAGAGTCCTTATGTAGTATTGGAGAACAAATATCCAAATGTTATTTTAGATGTAGATGGGAAAACATTCGAGACACATAAAAATAGAGTTAAACATTATTTTACTTAAATTAGGTTTATGTCTTTTATAGTGATATTTTTTATTTTATTTAAAATATTCTGGTGTAAATGTGGTTTAAATATGTATTTAAAAAAATGTCAAATTGCTTAAATTTTTTTCTCGATTTTTCAATTATTTTTTTTAGATTCTTGACCTTAGCAAGAAGTATTTAGTTATTGAACCTTTTATCGATTTAAATTCTTATATATTGTCTAGTCGGCAATTATGTAGTTCACTGTAGTGTAGATACTTTAATATCTGTAATGATTAATTATTAATTAGTAAACCGACATAGAAGGAACCCGTGTATTTTGCTCGTTTTTAGTTCCCAGAAAAATTACAATTTGCCCGGATTACTGGTAATAGGAATAATTTCCCGTCCTGACTAATTTGCAGAAAATTGTGTGTCTCGTAAATAACTATGGATTTGTTCTAGCCATAAGTTTTTTGTAGAACCTATTTATTGAGATCTCTTCTTTTTAGGTCCAATGTGTAGGGAATGGCTTCTAACAAAGATTGTTAATGGAGAACGGGCTAGTTACTCGGCGCCAAAATTTGCAAGAATGCAGGAGAGAACGAGATCGCAAATGCTGGAGGACATTGTAGCTAATCTTCAAAACCACGCCGAGACTGGGCAAATACCTAAGCCATACAGAAGAGGTATAATGCAATAAGATTCTATCAACAATAAAAAAGTATAGTTAATTTTATAACTTACTTAGAAATAAGTTTGCTTCTTTTCCTTTTTTTTTTTGTTTTAAACTGCGAATGAAAACTCCTCTTTTGTGTATTGTGAACACTACTTACTCATCCTTCTACATTTAATTTGGGGCTTACATCCCCAACCTTTAATATTAAAGTAGCAATATGAAATAAATAAATAACGACCTTGTGCGCCCTATTTTATCAATTCTTTTACCAAGAAACTGGCAAACTTCTAAGTGTTTTACATCGCTTCCGGGAAGTATTTGACAGACCGAAACAGTCGCCTACCGCGAGCCAAGTTTTTTCAGGTAAAATGGCATTTAAGAGGTGATGTCCTCTTCACAAGGTTGGAGAATTTTTGTGGGTGTAGTAAGTATAGAAGCAAATCAAGCGAATTTTAATTAGCGAATTAATTAGCAGTTATTTGCTAGTTACTAAGCATTTATATATAATTATCTTACAAAAGTCCCCACCGTTTCGACAAGGAATCAGTTCTAAAGGCCAACGCATAAAAATCGGTTTTCGACTGCGAACTAAATTTCAGTCAGATACTTTACGCCATTTTTATTCTGACAAACGGAGTAACGGACTTTACTAGCTTTAATTTAATTCCTCATATATAGGTATAAATTTATCTAAAAAAAACACCTCTTTGCGCCGTTCTTTCATGGGGATCCGGCCTCGCAGGGGATGATAGAAAAATGACTAGCATCAGCCCCAAGCTACAATTTCATAATCTTTTTGCTATATTCTTCTCTAAGGATTAAAAAAAATTACGGTACCTTCCGGCCAAATGCGGCCCGACAGACCAGGGAACTAATTTTTGAATTTCGTAGGAAAGGTCGTACAGAAAGAAGAAGTACAACGTACAACAAGAAGGCTTAGAAGCTGCCGAGCTTGCATGGTGCATGCGCAAATCTGACCGGATCGTAGCTTTTCAAGAACGCTGGTTCATCTCTGGTCCGGGGGCAGATGTATGAAAGTGTAGGAAAGTTCCTTCACACACTGTAATCGGATGAGGTTCGGTCGTGGTCGGATAGGTTTCGGACAACTCATTATCGCTTCAAAGCCGATTGGTCGATATCAGGGAGAGGACCGTTCCCGAGTGATCTTTCCTACGAAATTCAGGGATCAGCTTCCAGGCGCTACATATTGGTCTTCATATCTTAAACTCAAGATCTATAATTTTAGCAGTTCACCAAATTTTATACAATATAATAAAAATTAACTAAGTTATATGCGTAAATAAATCTAAAAATGAAGAACATGTACTACCAAAGTTCTCAGATATGCTTTAAACAAGTTTTAGGTCTTGCGATACATACATTTCACCCAGTTGATAATAATAGTAAAATTATACGCCATTTTATGGCTATATCAAGCCACTTATCACAGTTATAAATTTAAAAAATAATGAATATTTTTTAAAAGAAAAGCCATTTGCCAATTCCCCTACCATTGAGCGAAGACCCTCTTAAAATGTAAAATATAGCGTGAGTTTCTTTGAGTGTAAGATTTTTCATAAATTCGTGTATGCTTCAGGCCCCACCGAGTTACAGCTGACATGATTTTCTGTCTGATCTGTTTCGTCGTCTATACATGGACTTTATAGATAAATAAAAATATTTGATTTGGTCAACGGAGATGCTGTTCGGAAGATATTGACAAACTCTGGATGGCCTATTAAATGATAATATGAATGCAACTATACGAAACAACAATTGGAAAGGATAGTCTTTTCAGGACAGGTGTTAAAGAGGGCCGTATTATTGTAACCACTTAATTTTATGTATTTATAGGTGCCATACTCATCTTGACTCCTTGTCACCTGGCGGCCTATTTAACCTAAATAACGGACGAGCCAAAGCAAAAGTATCCACGGCAACGGTAGTTGAACTTCAATTAACAAACCACCAGGCATTAGACAAAGTCCAGCGGTTGCGTGTTTGATCATAACATGCGCCATGAGGACGGCACCTACCAGGGCTTTTGAAAGGCTCGCGGAGCTGCCTCCTTTGCACCTTTCCATAGAAAATGTGGCTTTAAGGACAATGTATAGATTTCAAAGTCATTGTGACCTCAGGATCAATTCTGATCTCAAGAGTCACACACAGCACTTTATAGGAATATAACGGAGATCTGTTCAGTACTATGCATGAACAAGGACAGAATACCGATGCAAATCATTTCGAAGCGTCCAATTAGGTTATACACGCCTGATAGGGAAGTCTGGAAGGAATGGATGTCGGGGGCGGGAGTGTAAACTTTTCCCTACAAAGATATGCGACTGTTTTTCAGGCTGATTCAAGATGGCGCCGAAGTTAAGGGGGTGAACATGGTGCAAATCTATAGATACACTTGGTACTTTAGACCTATGCAATTTCAGCTTGCTCGCTTTTAGTTCCCATAAAAAAAGGCATAAAAAGTCATTTTCATAACAAGCAGCTATATATATAGCCAATAATTCTTTGTGTGTTAATGAGGTAATCTTGAACGCATTGCACTATTTTTCTTAATTTTAAGACTGAATAAAATAAAAATTTGTGTTTTACTTTATAACCTTTATCCTGAATTAAAAATTCATTATAGCAATGACCACCAAATACCTTTTGGTCAATTCCAAGAAAATAACCTATATATTTCAAGAATTATGTTTTTTTTATTTCTCGCATTCAGCACTGTTATTTAAGGCAAAAATCAAAATCTTCCATATACATCTTAGAGAGTAACGCGCTATAAACCTGTAAAAAAACCCTAAAATTTCTCAAAGTTAAAAAAAAAGTACATTTAAAAAAATTTTATTAGCCTTTTTTGCACCAACGTTTTATCAAGAATTGCGCGATAAAAAATAAAATACTAAATGTGTTCTTTGTCTACCAGCTACCGATAAAAAATATATAATAATGTTCACTTTGTCAAAGTAAAAGGATTTTTCCATAAAGTTTATCGGATAAGCCATAAAAACTAAGAAAATATTAACTTTAAAAAAGTTTTGAGATTTTCTACCGATTTGAGTTAAACAAACTAAATTTTAAACATAATAGAAAAGAATTTTTGCTTTTTTGGTGGCCATCTTAATATCGAACATGGTGGACGAAAATCAACTTTTCTTTTATGCTCGATAGTTGTTTTCTACCTTGAAATACATAATACTGTTTTAATGCCAGCTTACATACAAAGAACAAAGCTCTCCTTTGCATTTGGTTTTTAATTTTTTTATTGCGAAATTCCTAGTAAAACGTTAGCGTAAAAAAGTTAATAAAATACTAAAGTCAAACTAACTTACATGTGTAGTTTAATTTGAATATAGAAATATATAAAAATAGCTATGTGTAGTACGCGCTGTCACTGTACCAAACACTATTTTAAAGTTAAGAAAAAAACACCACGCCTTTGGCTGTCTAGCTCACTATCGCCATGTATTTTGGTAATACTTTCCGTAGTTTAATTTTGGAAGAAAAGGTTAATTTTTATTAAGTTTTTCAGGGTAATTTTTGAGGCGGGGGGGGGGTGTAAATGACGTCTACGCATACAAGGTGAGAGAGAATTAAAATCGAACTACACAGATAGATCAGTTTTATTTTGGGTCCTATGACGTCACTTATATTTCAATTTAATATTTATGTTGCACAGATAATTATTTTCAATTTAACAGGGAACACATTTGTTTTATATCATATAGTATCAGGAACGAATAAAGCTTAGGTTTATGCATGCATTGGCGTAATCCTAAGTAGAAAGTAAGGCAACAAAACAACAACTTAAACTATTTGGTTAACATAAGAATCAAATACTTTTGCAATGTTGCAGAATCTGTATTGCTTAAAAACAAAAATAATTAATGTTTGATTAACATTAATTATTTTTGTTTTTAAGCAATACAGATTCTGCAACATTGCAAAAGTATTTGATTTTTGAGACCACCCTGCAGTTTTACAAATTACTTCTAGACGCCTTTTCTAAAAGCAGCGGAACTCACCGCATGTCGTGTAGAATGAGGGAGAAACTTAGCATCTATCGTAGCCAGTCCTAGGTTTTTTTATCCAAAGACTTATTGTGGTGTCCAGAAAAAGGGTCACCAATTTTATCCGGGCCATAAGGAAACCACCAAAATTCCTGTGTATAATATTCCGTCTAATTAATGGTAAACGCATCTATAGAAAAAGAGTAAGAGGCAACCAGGAAATATATTATTCGCACTTTTTGTTGCCATATGAGGCTAAAAAATCTATTTCAGCAGTTCCCAATATTTTAGTTTGCTAAATGATCGTGGACGGGGCCAGGGACCACTCAGTTTTGGTTGGTAAACGTTGGTAAAATTTTCTTTAGATGCCGATGTATGCAATAGCGGTATTGTCGAACTTGATTAGGAAATTAGAGTTGTTAGCTTGTTTAAAAAAACATTGTAGTGCTAAATATATCGCTTTTGGCTCCAAAAAATTGATGTGGCATTTTGAATTCATAGAATCCTACTAACCCCGAGTTTTCTGAGATCCTGACCACGCCCCCAATCAGTTTGACTGGCGTCAGAACATTCTTAAAACTTCTAAGAATAATTTCGAATATTGTTACAGTAAGTCATGATATGGTTTTACTACTAAAATAAATTATCGCGGATTTCGCAAGTTAAGGTCACTTGGGCATCATAATTCATCCTATTTAATTTTAAATGGTAAAATTTTTTCTCTTCCAGGCTTTTTTGTATGCACCCAAAAATATTTTAAGGCAAGCTGTCATGAATACCCCTATAAACTGAGTAAAGATGGGAATTGTGCAGTGGTTTTTGTTTAATGATTTAACGCGGCCAGAGACCACTCAGTTTTTGTTGGTAAGCGCCTAGAGTCAATATCTGCCTTCCAGTTTTTTTAGAGGCGATATAAGATGTTTTTAAAAATATATTACTAGTCTCACACCAACCCCAAAATTGTTCGGCCATTTTGTCTAATTCTAAGATTTGAGCCCTCCCTCCCCTTTTGTTAACGTAGGTAATACCTGTATTGTCACACCTGAATAGAATATTACAGTTCTTAGCTGGTTTAAAACAATATTGTAGTGCTAAATATATCGCTTTTAGCTCCAAAAAATTTATGCGGCATTTTGAATCTATAGAATCGCACCAACCCCGAGTTTTCTGAGATCCTGACTACGCCCCCCAATCAGTTAGACTTGGGTCAGTTCAGTCTTGAAATTTATAAGAATCATTTCGGATATTGTTAGTCTAGCGGTGTCTATATCAAAAATAAATAGGTCAAGGTTTATTATTTTTTTCTTGAATATGCACTTTATGCTAACTGTGAACACGTTCGCTGCTAAATACGAAAATAGTGGTTGCAAATTTTAATCACAGAGCCAACTGCCCTGTATTTAAACTACGAGTTTGTACGTAGAAAATACATACAAATAAATTGAGAATAGCATGTCAAAAAGGAATTAAAAATTTGACATGGCATTTAGAAATAGATTTATTTTTCAGACACAACAACAATACAAAGAAAAGGAAATATTGGCAAATCGAAACATTCCGCAACTCAAACGGCTTACAGAAGTATCGCGATTCTCGGGTCGCCAATTTTGTGTACAAATACTGGTTATTGGCTACTTTCTTTCTACTACAAGGCCCTTTTTCTTTATTTTTAAATGCAATTTATTTTTCTGTACCCAAAATTTGCCGTTATATTATGAATCTACATCTCAAAAATCTATGGAGCAATAACATATTTGTTTGTCTTTGGCCCCGCATATTTTGCAGGCGTTCACAAATGAATAGTCGCCTTTTTTGCTTTCTGCGCAATTACGAGTTGTCTGGTAGCATGGATTTCGTAGTGCAGGAGCCAACTACGAGATAATTCGTTCGACTTTTGTTTGCGCAAAAATACTTTGTATTGTAAGAATCTTAAGTATATTTCTTTTCAATATAAATACCCAAAAATGAAGTTAACTCAAAATCCCATGAAAGACTTTAGTTGTAGGTAGAATTTGTTGTTGTGAACAAGAATCAGTAAAATATATTTTGTAAACTCTATCGTTTAAGAGATATTTGCATTCAAAAATTGTTAATATTTTCGGAGAAGCACCCTTTACTACGTTGAAAACAAAACATTGACAACATCAAAATGATGGACAAATAAATCATGCCACACGTAGATTTGCATATGTTTGTAAGGACGAATCACCTCATTATTCGTTTGGCACACTTGCAGCTGACGCATCCACAATGGAACCCGTCATTAATCCGGCCAACTTGATATTTGGCAGGGGTTTCCGCTACGCATTTTATCATAGGGAAATACACTACTAGGGCCTTTAAAGCATCTCATAGTTATATGATATTACCCAATCAAACCTGAACTTTCTAGAAAGATAGTTTCCATGAATCTACCAAAACTTGACAATGTAACAATAATACAACTAGCATAGATATCTAGAAGAGTGCAGAAATTTCTTCATAGTTTCAAAATAAAAACATTGGCCTGGATTTGGAGCAACTTTACGAATAAAGAAAATTAAATATTAACTCGAAAGTACCACCTGCAACATTGAGTACTTACGTTTATGGCCCTTTTTAATAGATACTCAAGCATCTATAAAAATTAGATTCAACTTCCGTATTCGGCTGAACAGAAACACATTGCTTGAGCTGTGAACTCGAGGACTTCGGGGTTGACTCTATAAAAATTAGCTTCAACTTGCAATCTTGACCAAACAGGATAGGCGTGCTATTCTTTCTTTGATAGATTGTTCCTTTCGTCGGATTTTTTCACAGTGATACCTGTAAGTTACAGATCTATCAAGGGTGGCTCCAAGGCATACGGGTTTATCGGTTTATCAAGAATCTCCCCGTTTTAGTTTTCGGTTGGATAGTCGTGTGGAAAGGTGGAATGCGCATACTTGTGTTTTGTAAGGGTTTGGTTTTTTAAAGAGTTTTTGTTCCCAGTACGCAGACATGGTTCGTCGGTTCGTAAGGTATCCTCTAACTTGTCTTTGACCTCTTCAAAGGATTTCCCTTGGAACGTGAGCCCAAGTCCTCTGCATACACAAAGTGCTTTGTATTTCTGGTGTTGGTTGATACTTAAAAAATAAAGAAGTCATAAGCAGAGCTTAGGGCTTTTGAGCCACCCTTAGTTGGATATGCTAATAAGTATTTTTTTTAGATTTTTCTGTTTACCTGCGAATGTACGATTAATATGCAGCAAATTATCAATCAAATAGTGTTGGCCAACATTTTGATTAAATTCGCCTGTGTGAGTCGATTATGGAAAGATTCTAGTATTTGTTTTTGCGATAGTTTACGGTGAAACAATTCAGACCGGGGCTTGTTAAAAAGAAAATTTTTGCTAAAAATTTAAGAATATTTAAGAAAACAAATTTAAAAGTACCCAGTACAGGCAAGAAATTAGGCGACAGCAGTCTGTGTGTATAAGTGGCTACATCCCTTAAAAGTTCGATTATAGTTAAGGGTCGACGAAAAACAGGCAATTGAGTGCACGTCTTGACAATCAAACAAAGAACATGTGTAAGCGTGGCGTGGGTTGCAACGTCTATATAAGACCAAGCACACATGCAGCGGGAGGCAGACTCATTCATAGAAAAAAAATTGGGTTCGGTCTGTCTGGCAGACCAGAATGTTATCTGCTGTACTGTGCTACGGAACTAATTATGACCTTGGCGCCCGACATAGAAATAGTTCAGTGAAACACAAATAGATGGAGCACCACACATGATAACCACCAAAATTAATACTACAAAAGAATATTGATTTTTAAATAAAAAATCAATATTACTATACAAATGTAATGTAATATTGATTTTTCTTGGCATAGCAAAAAGGACCACAATTGCTATGTTTTCATGGGTATTGAGTTCGTTTTTAAAACTCATTGTATCTTTTTCTTTTATATAGCGTGTTCTTTATCAAGACCAAGAACACGCTATATAAAAGAAAAAGATAGAATGAGTTTTGAAAACGAACTCAATACCCATGAAAACATAGCAAATATGCCCAAAAAACAAAAAAAGTTTAAAAGATAAATCAAAAGTTGATGTTTTTGTGAATTTTTTAAACTTTTTTTGTCTTTGGGTGCACTGAACTTAAAAGAAAAATGTGTTATATAAGAGATCATTTGCCATGTGATAAAGACTGCTAGTTAAGCAAACGTAAGGCTCAAGACACTTAGGAAAACCTTACCTCCTATCACAGCTTTATCGTTAGCAAGCTTTCCTAAATTTATTTGTTTAAAAAAGGACACCAACAAAAACATGGCCACGCACATACACAAAATATTCATAATGCGGTTGATTTATGGTCATACCAATACACCCTCTTTTGTCAAAGCCCGTGACCAGCTTTCTTAATTTTGAATAGTAAATATCAATACACCCATTGTAAAGGGTACCCTTCTCGAACAAAAGATTTGTTAACAGAGACAATAAATCTCCTTGAAATCTTTCATCCGAGGAGTCTACTTTTAATATCTGTGAAATGATACTTATAATTCTAAATTGTAACAGAAAATTGTAAAGAAAAAATTATTGAAAAAAATTAAAGTTTAAAATATTTAACCCTCACTCTGCAATACTGAAAAGAAAATGATGCCGTGCCAATTCAATGTCCCCTTGATTCAATGTCCCCCCCTAATTTCCCTTTTCTCCTTTCGATTCTGCCTCTTATTGATAGGTTTGCACGTTTTACGAATTACAAAAAAAAAACTTGTTGTCCAACATAAACGGCCCCAGTACGAGCAAGAGAAAGCTACTATTGCTTTAAACCCGGTATATCATGCACTAACCAAGTTTGAGCGGTCACGGAGAATATAGAAGATAAATAGCACCACTGGGAAGGCAATTTTAGATGACCTGTTGTAGCGGACCTATCCCTGATAGTTTCATAGAGAACTTACTAAAAGAATGCTTATTTACGTCGGGAGGCATTTTGACCTATTTCAAATGTTAAATAATTAAACTTTTTACCTCGTTTTCCTCTTAAAGATAATCTAGAACGACAACATCTTAATGTATTATGTAGAGCGTTTATGATTATCACCTAAAAATAAAAGAATTTTAATTTTTTTCACTTAGCTTGAAGATATAACAGAAAAATTATTAAATATACGAGCTGAAAAAAATTAAAAGTACTAAAAGTAGTGGAAAATTAGGTGCGGTACCAAATATATTATTTGTTCTCTACGTAATTTAATAAAATTTCTTTATTTTGAGTTTCAGTTAAATGTAATTTTGTTGCAACTCAGAGTGCTATATGACTTGGAAACAAAAGTTATTGCGCTACACACACTACTTTGAAAAATTTTGTAGATGGAAAAATCAAAAAATGCCTAAAAATACCTGGTTACGCGTGAAGTTGCCCTTTTGAAAGTATTAAGTAAGATAAACTGTGTCCAACATCATTCTTGAACGCACATTATTAAAAATATTAAAGATACATGGAGAGAGTGATCCTTATGTTGTATTTCCTAAGAATGTGGTTTCTAACATTCTAAAGGCTTCATGCTTCTTTTTCTCTTCCCTCAACGACACCATCAAATCAATACTTACCTAGTAACTAAAAATGACTTAATTCAAATGCACACATAAGAATCACTCTTTCAGTCTAAACCGTGATAATACGCTTACAGGATGGGCCAGAGTAAAAAATTCGTAGACAGATTTAATGCCATATTTTTACTGACATAGCGATATATCTTATGCTGTTATACTAAGCGGAAAAAGACACCGGCCAAACACTGAGTTCCGACTAAATGAAGTCCTCATAAAACCACGGATGAGCGCACGATATCTTGGAATCCACATCGGTGAGAACCAGACATTTGGTAAGCATAGACCACCACTAAAAAGCCAACTAAAATACTTGCTGAACTACAAAGACTTTTGCACATCATAAACGGCCCCAGTGCGCGCAAGAGACTTTAAACCCGGCATATCATACACTAACCAAGTTCTAGCGCTCACGGAGCATATAGAGGATACGGGGATATGACACATAGCAATCACAGGCCTTGTTCTGTTCCACCTAAGCGCTGCATACGATACCGTAAAACACAGGCGAATTTAATTAAAATGTTGGCCATCAATATTTTATTGATACTTTAAATAAGAAAAAACTTGGAACATATAGAAATATAAATTATTTTACCAAAAATAAATAATATTTACATTTTACAATGCTCCGCCTCCCCCCCCCCCCCATCTTTCGCTTACCCCAGCGTACTGGATATTAATCGTACACGCATATTGCCAGATAAACACAATATTTTGCTAAAAAAACTACTTATTAGCATAACAAACTCATAATCTAAATCTGTTTTATGATTGTTTAATATACATGTTGTCCCAAAAGTCCTAAACTCTCCTTATAGCTTCTTTATTCGTTAACATAGAAGACCCAAATTTGGCGACAAATTTTAAAATAAATTTATTATTTTTCCAAATCACCAACCCAAATGTTTCTCTGAAGTTTTGTCTTCAGTCATACAGACTTTGAGCGGTTTTCTAGTAAAATCAAAAAGGTTCCTTTTCTAACACATTAGTTTAATGGTACAGTATTTAGAGCTTTATAAGGCTTCGCCGACAAAGTTTTGGTTTTCATGACAGAGGCTACCTTTCTGCTATTTGACAGCTGGCTTTTAAAAAAAGCAGATTTTGCCGACGATACTGAAACAAAAAACTACCTTAATTAAAATAATCCGACATTTTAAATTTATTATTCACTGATTCAGTGGTGTACCAAGGAACTAACTTCGAGGATTGGGGGGATTTATTTTAAAGTAAAAATGTGACCATAATTGATACAAGGAAACAGTGGCTTACAAGCGCGGAGCTAGGCTCAAAAGCTTAGAGGGGGAGGGATGGTAGTGTTAACCAAATTTAAAATAAAAAAAAACTAAATTTGATGTCAAAATCATGCTTCAGTGCGCCGCAGGTAAAACTTTTTGAGATATTACTTGAAATGCTATTTTTGACTTTAATTTAAACTAAAATCCTTGTGATGAGTTTGAGTTTTTATTTACCCTTATTTTGTTTGTAAAAATTGTAAAAAGATAAAATCTGCCGAAAATTTTTGCGAAGATGACATTTAAATGCTAATTTGGACACCTGCGATTTGGTGTTGTGTTTTAAAAAATTACATTAAAAATACTATTTTGACAGGAAATCGTAAAAATGAACTTTTCTAGCGCCGCAGGTGAATAATTTTGCAACTTATGATTTTTTTAAGATATTTGTGAAAAATTAAATTCCAGGCTCTTGTAGTGATTTAAAAGCTTCATTTATTGTCCATGAAATACTGCTTAGTTCATAAAAATCGGTTTATTACTTTTAAACTTATATTTTAGGTATTTAATCTAAAAAAAAATTCAATATTTATTTTTGGCAAGACCGCAAATTACCGCAGGAAATAAGAATGGATTATTTCAAAGAGATCTTAGATAAAAGTTCTAATGTAATTGGAACGTGGGGTATTGCGGGGTATTGGCTAGAAGAGAACAAAAATTTCTATATTTATTTTTGACGAAACTATAAAGTTTACAAAAATCGAAATTAAAAAAGTTCTCTGGATATTTCAATTCGCTAAAATTTTTAAGATTCTAATTACCACAAGCATTGAAATCCATCAAACACTGCTTAATTCATAAAAATCGGTTTATTACTTTTAAACTTTTACTAAAAAACTACTTTCCATTTTAGGTATTTAATCTAAAAATTCATTAGACTCAATTTTTTTAAATATTTATTTTTGGCAAGACCGCAAGTTAGCGCAGGAAATAGCGAGATCATAGATAAAAGTTCTAATCTAATTGGAACAAAAATTTCTATTTTTATTTTTGACGAGACTGTAAAGCTTTAAAAAATCGAAATTAAAAAAGTTCTTTAGATATTTCAATTCGCTAAAATTTTTAAGTTTCCACTTACCACGAGCAATAGGATCCATGACGTTATTTTGAAATTTTCTCAATAACTTGCGAAAAACGGATAACTCATTTCACGAAATATTTAACACAATTTAATAATACTTAGAAAACTCTCATCAAAAGTCGACCTAAACTGAAATAATTTTAAGGGAGATATTAATAAAAGGGTGGTGGTTTATAATACCTAGGTAAATAGATAATAAAATTATAATTGGTTTTTCCAATAATTTTTAATTCGGAATTTCCAATTTTTGGCCAGCTTTTCCTCAAAATTCACCTATGTGCGAGAGTTCTTCGTCCTTCTAGGAGAAAGAAAAGAAGCCGTTGGCGAAATCAAGAAAACGGCCTGGCTCCGATCCTATTTAATAACTATACCAACTGTCAATCAACACCAGAAATACAAAGCACTTTGTGTATGCAGATGACTTGGCCTCACGGCCCAAGGGAAATACTTTGAGGAAAAGTGTGAAGATACCTTACGAACGGACGAACCATGTCTGCTTACTACGAATAAAACTCTTAAAAGAAAAACCCTTCTTAAATACAAGTTCCACCTTCACACACGATTAGCCAACCGAAAACTAAAGAGACTTTTAAGCTTACTGATAAACCAGTATACCTTGAAGTCACCCTTGATAGATCTCTAACTTACAGGTATCACTATGAAACAACCCGACAAAATGAACAATCTATTATGGAAGCTGATCAGTACCACGCGTATCCTGTTTGGTCAAGATCGGAAGTTGAAGCTAATTTTTATAGAGCCAACCCTGAAGTCCTTGGGTCCACAGCTCAAGCAATGTGTTTCTGTTCAGCCGAATACGCGTGTTCTGTTTGGTCAAGATCAGAAATTGAAGCTAGTTTTTATAGATGCTTGAGTATCTAGTTAACGTAGGTACTCACGGTTGCAGGTGGTACTTTTGAGTTAATATTTAGTGTTCTTTATTTGATACTATCGAGAAATTTCTGCATTCTTTTATAAATATGGTAGTTGCATTATTGTTACATTGTTGAGTTTTAGTAGATTCGTGGAAACTGTCATTCTAGGAATGTCAGGTTTGATTGGGTTGATTATCATATAACTATGAGACACTATAAAGGCTCTAGTGGTGTATTTCTCTATGATAAAATGCGTAGCTAAAACCCCTGCCAAATAACAATTTGGCCGGGGCCAATGGATTATTCTCACCATTGTGCATGCGTCAGCTTCAAGTGCGCTGAACACGTAATGAAGTAATTCGATGTTAAAAACTTGCGCTAACAATGGCATGATTTATTTGTCAAGCATTTGTGCACGACTGCAAAATAGGCGGGGCCAAAGTCAAAAGAGTATGTTATTGCTCCATATATTTTTAGACGTAGATTTATGAATCTGCATACGACCTTTAACGTAAAATTTTGGATACAGACAAATAAATTGAAATTAAAAATGAAAAAAAGGTCTTTGTAGTTCAGAGAAAAGTTTACGGAAACTTTACTGGATTGTTTAAAAGCCACACTACCATCAGAATTTGTACAAAAAACTGGCCGAGAATCGCCATATTTCTGTAACAAACTTATATCTGACGAAAAGCCAGCCTTTTGTGTTGTTGTGTTTTATATTGCCAAACTTCCATTTTCTTTGTACGTTTTATTGAAAAATAATCCTATTTCTGTACGGCATGTCAAATTTTTAATTCCTTTTCCACATACCATTCTCAATTTATGTGTATAGATTTTCGACGTACAAACTCGTAGGTTAAATACAGATCAGTTGACCCTGTGATTAAAATTTGCTTTGTATTTGGCAGCGAACGTCTTCACAGTTAGCATAAAGTGCATATTAAAAAAAAATACATAAACCTTGACCTATTTCTTTTGATATAGACACCGCTAGCTTTAATTTTTTCTTCTTTTCTTTTTATTTTACTGTTTATCATAAGAATTAGTGTAAACTTAAAATGTATCTCTTTCTGCCGCAAATAACATAAGAAATCTCTTTATCCATTTTTACAGTTTCTATTATTTGTAGGTTCTTGGAGACCTATTGGTCATATGCGACCATCATCCCCGCTTTTAGATAGCGTGAGAGACCAGTTCGAAGACTACGATCAAATTGCAAAAGATTTTACGAAATTCTTCCTCCACGGCAACGACAATTCTGTGGAAAATGCGCAATTATTCGATGTGTCATTTATGGTTGGCCAGACAAAACAAAAGGTTAAATTGGTGGGTGTCAGAGCCATTTTGGGGGTGAGAAGTAGAGTTTTCCAGGAGATGTTATACGGAATTCAAACTGGGTATGTCCAAGTTTCGTTTTTAATTAGATTTTAAAGTAGTTAGAAAAAGAAATATCGTGTTGATTGTGTGATTTTTTAAACAGAAACAGTTTTTTTCTTGTGTTCCTTATTTTGCATGTTTTTGTTTTATACTAAAAAAAATTGTTGGTAAATGTTTTTTATTATTAATAATTAAGTAGGTAGGAACTATTAAAAAAAACATCCGGCAGTTCGGAAACTTTCCAGAAAATTTCAGTTATAAACAAAATATTAAATATAAATAAATTTGGCTTAAAATATTTTAGCATAATTAAAGGGTTAATCTTTTTTTTAAGCAATTTTGACTATTATATATTTTTCAGATTTTTATGCCATGATTTTGCTCCCATTGTATAGCCTTCTTTCCGAAATTTTTGATTTTTAGAATAAAACACTCAGTTTTTTCAAGTTTTTGTTTTGTTTGTTTTTGTCTTTAAAATGAAAAATAGTTAAGGTTGTTGAAGAGAGACAGCAAGCTATTACAAAGTATTTCAGACAAAGATGTAAATAATTTAAGGCAATTGTTTAAAAATTTCTGTTTTGTCATCTGTCTGTCATCTTGAGTGGTGTCGTGAATATAATTTTTATTTTGCCATTTTTATACCAAAAAACGTATCCTACTATAAGTGAATTTTAGCACATCTAAAAATAATTGAACAGATGTTTAACCTCGTGTTTAACTAAATTATTTTAAGGTTTTGGAATGTGGCCGTTAAATATTTAAATTTGAAAGGCACTTTCAATACAAATAGCTACTGTAATAGAGAGGAGAATTTATGCTAAATGCATATATGCATAATAAAGATATTATACAAACTTAAGAGTAAAAAAAGAAATATTAATATCCGTAGTTTGCAATACACAAGTGTCGCATTTTCCCAACTTATTGTAAATTAACACTAACTGTTGATATTCACACACATCAATCGAAATGTTTATCACACACGTAAAATCTAATATGTATTTGACAAAAAATGAACCATTATAGTGCGCCACTGGGGCAGTTTTTGGCTTTACCATGATGAACCTTAAGATAATTTTGTTTAGATGTGCTAAAATACACTTTAGGAGGACAGGTTTTTTGGTAAATTAAAAGACTGCAAAGAAATTTGATTGAAGGGAATGAATTCCATCTTATGTTTTACACACTTTACGCTTTGAAAAATTAAAATTTCTGCTTTTTTTTGTATAAAAGTGTCAAAATAAAAATCATATCATCATAGGCAATCACTCGATACCGAGTATGATTTTCCTCTATTCTGTATTGTCGCTGTCTGTTGTGCGTTTTTGATGGCTATGTAAGCCAATTCTTGAGCCGCACACCCTTCCACAGTTCTGGCACATCCAGTGTCCGGCAGCAGCCGGGTGTTGTTGCTCATACCTTCTTCCATTTTGTCGCTCCTTGCTACGTTCTCTCTTTTCCGTCTCTAGTTTGCGCCGTTGCTCTTCAAACGTTTGTGCTTCATCATGGACTGTTCGGCGCCATGAAGCCCTATCATTTGCTGTGGTCTCGAAGTTGTTTATATCGATGTGACCCTTCATCATATTGCCTTTAAGAACGTCCTTGTACCTTTTTTGTTGACCTCCTTGATTTCTCTTTCCCTCCTTCAGTTGTCCATAAAATATCGGCTTTCCAACGAAGTTGGTGCTTAAAGATAAGTGCTTCTATAATAGGTGTTCTGGCTTCTTCTAAATCACTTATGTTTGTTCGTCGGTCTTGCCACTTGATTCTCAGTATTTGTCTTAAGCAAGTTTGGTGATATTTTTTTAGTCGTTTGATATCCGTATGTTAGAGTTGGTATTATAACTGTATTGTAGACACGAAGCTTGGTCTCCGCATTGATGTCGTGATTGTTGAAGACTCTCTCTGAAAGCAGTCCGAACGCTTCGCTAGCACATTTTAGGCGAGGCTTGTGTTTCTGCGTCAATAGTTGCATTTGATGATAGTTGGCTCCCAAGGTTCTGCAGAGGATGGCCATTTATGAAAATGTTTGGAGCTTGGGGATTCGTACCTGGTTCTGGTTGATGAAGGATTTGCGTTTTGGCAAGATTGACCTCTAGGTAGGCTTGGTTAAATGCGTTGATTATCAGCTGTATACCTTCCTCTGTATCGGCCATAACGACGTTGACATCGCCGTACTGAAGTTCGATTACCGAGGTCGTCGAGACCTTAGTTTTTGCTCGCAGTCTGCCTAGATTAAGTGGGCCAACAATGTGAAGTATGGCACCTAAAAATATAGAGAATAGGGTGGGCGCAATAACACACTCTTGTTTAACGCCTGTCGCAATCTGGAATGACTCTCCTGGTCCATCGTTGCTCAGGACTGTTGCATTTATATTGTCGTGTAGTAGTCTAAGAATTTAAGGGCATTCAGCTTTTGCCAGTATTTTCCAAAGAGTTTCTCTGTTGACTGAGTCAAATGCTTTGACAGGTCTATGAAGGCCATGAAGAGAGGGCGAATTTGTTCTCTAGATTTCTCTTGCATTTCTCTGACACTGAAGATTATGTCAGCTGTGCGTCGATTGGGCCTAAATCCACATTGTGTTTCTGGCAGATTTTATTCAGCAATCGGATTTAATCGGTTTGATAATATCCATGCAAGTATCTTTCCAGCAACAGAAAGCAGAGATATACCTCTGTAGTTTCCACATTGGGCCTTATCAACTTTTTTGAAAATGGTAACTATAGAGGCGTTTCTGAATTCGGCAGAAATGATCTCAGTGGTCCATATTTCACTTATTAGAGTGTGCATTTGGGGACTAAGTGCGGGACCCCCTTATTTGTAGAGTTCAGCAGCGATACCATCTGTTCCTGCTGACTTGTTATTCTTTAGCTGTGTGATTGCCTTTTCGACCTCCTCTAATCTCGGAATCTCACTCAGGTGTTGTTGTGTAGTTTTCTCTGGAATTTTGTCGAAGATGTCAATATTCACCTGAGACTCTCTGATAAATAGTTCTTGGAAGTGTTCTTTCTATCTCGAATTGATAGAGGATCTGTCTCTGAGATAATTAGTCTCCAAAAGTTGCTGTCAACGAGCGTTTTATTTTGGTTTCAAAGTACTCACCAAAGTGATCGACAACATTTTTACCAATTTTTATGGTCGGAAAGGATGTTGACCTTTTCTTACCTGTGCCTGATCTCACCATACCCCTTTCTTCGCTGTTTTTTATCATAGTTTTTAGTTATTTTTGTTACAAACTCTTTTTTGTGTCGCGAATATGATTATAAGATCAGAATACAACCTTTTCTTAATTTTATACCTATCCAATAATTTATTAGTATTTAACCTCTTTGCATTTTGAAATGTTTTAAGCTTTTTAGCTTTTTGAATGATCTCAGAATTTAACCAATTGTTATTTTGTTGCGGAGGCTTTTTTCTTCTAGTTAAGCAGTATGCATTTATTACATATTGTGAATGAGCTACGAGTCTTTCGCAAGCCCTGTTCGTGCTTTGACATGACTACGCATCCTCAGAATTTACATTAAATAAATATTGTTTGACCATTTGGAGATTTTCTGAGCCAAAGTTCAAAAAGTAGTCCTGTTTCTGCATTACACTAGGCTTTTGAACTCTGCTAACTATAAATTTATAAAATATTGATAAGTATCAAAACTGAGTACATCCTATCAAAAAACAAAGATAAATTTCCCGCAGGAGATTATAATATATTTTACTTTGGCTATTATTATCCTTGTTGCACAACATTCAAAGTCTAGTTCGTCGCAGAATTCTTTAAAGTTTATTGCAGACGAATCAAATTTTGTTTGTACATATATCAAAGTACCCCCTTGTTTCCTATATACTCTAGAATAATTTGAAAAAATGTCAAAGTCTTTAATTTGCAAAGTATCAATTTGAGGTATTTTGCACCAATGCTCTTAAACACAAATTATGTCTAGTTTTTCTGACTTTATAAGTAATTCTATTCTATCTAACTTGTTAGCTAAATTTTGAATATTAACGCTCATTAAAGATAAGTGATTTTTCTTATTATCCAATTCTAAATTAACATTTTTATGTGTATTTGGCATTAAATTACAACAATTTAATTTGTCAATACTTGTACTAAAAAAATGTTTTGGCCCTTAATATTATTTTGCTCTGGTATTTCCTGCCCATAATTCGAAATTAGTCCGCCATCACCTTCGTCACTTAAAGTAGTGTTTAATGTGTCTTAATTGTAGACGAGCATCCCAGTTTCGAAGATATTAGTTTTATCCTGTTCGATGGAGATCGTTGAAGAATTTAAAAGTTCAATTGCATTAATTTTATTTGCACTGGTTTTAGATGTGATTCCCTTGTTAGCTAGACTTTTGTATTCTTTATGTAAACTTACTGGTTTCATGAATATAAGCGTTGGCGAATTACTTCCGATTGGGTGGTATTTTATATAGTCAAGGATAATTCTTCCCAAGTTAATACTACTTAATCTAAAATAATTATTTTTTAACTTACAATTATCAATAACGTTATTGTTTAGAAAGTTTAAGGTTAAATGTAAAGTAGCAAACTAGATTTGTAAATTTTCCTTAACCTAAAATTTGTTTTAAGTAAGAGTAGTCAATTTGTTCAGATTCACAAAGATCTTTAGCACAAATCACTGTATGATTTTTTGAAAGCTGCATAGTGTTATTAAATATCTGTTTTTGTAATTCACTAAATGGTACCTGCGATTTAAGAAAGCTCCTGATTTCGAAATTATCTTCAGGTTTCTGTAGTTTTCTTAAAATTGATACTAGATATTTACCAGAGTGGTCACCATATATTAAAATATTTTCTTTTTGTGTTGCCAAGGGTTGAGGTTGTAGGTTCGGCTTTGCTCTTCGTTTTTTTCAAATGTTTCTATTAGGGGAATCGTTACAACGGTCATCCTCTTTGTGAATTAGTACTTCGACACTGTGTATTTCTGAAGAGGCTTGTTCACTTATTAATGATTGTTCAGCATTTGCCTGGCTTACCGATGAATTAATTGCCTGTTTACAATCTTTGTTAACTCTTCTGGTATCTTTTTATTTTGTAATAAATACTCGAAGGTTAATAGATCGTCTTTGTATTTTTTAAGTTTGTTTTGCATTAATTCTTGTTCTATTGACAGACTTTTAATTAGAAAAGTTAATTCTTTATTCATTTTTATGTATTCACTTTCTCTTTTTCCGAAGTCTTTGCTACTTTTTTGAAGTTTTGTTTTTTCAACTCCAGTTTCTTCATCAGTTTTTCCTCTTTTTTATTGGGCTCAATGTCGTATTGAGTTTGATAACCAACGGTTGCATTAATTTGTCAAGTTTAATATATTTATCTAATTGGCCTGCACATACTAATTTGTTAAAGTTTTAAAGTTAGTTTTGTAGTTGCTAGCTTGTATGTCTCTATTATGCTACCTTTGTATTTAATTTTATCTTTCAGCTTGTCAAAGGCCTTGGCCAGCTGTTGATTCTTCAAATTTGCATCCTTTATTCTACTCTCGGTATCTGCAAGCTTGTTTCTTAAATCTGTTTCTATATATGTTGTTGATTTTAGAGATTCATTCGTCTCGTGTTGTTTCATTATATGTATGTAGCTATTATTCAAACTAGGACTGCACACTTCTTCTATGTCTTTAAAGTACTGCTTTTTTATGCGAAATTTGTTCCAGAGCCTTTATTTTTGCTTGTCGTTCTGTTATTATTAGATTTATAAAATATGCACAAAAAAGTTTATTATTTATTCAGGACAAGAAGTTTTCTTTTTAAACCCATAAAAGAACACATACGTTACGTAACAGCACGGTATACACAAAGAGTAAATAGACAATACAATTAGAAAGAACAGCAGGTTGACAAAACAATGTTTATTAGATTTAGTCCTTGCGGTTACCCCGGTTTCGTGTATGAAGGTCAATTCGTATTGCACAAATTTAGGGTGTTATATGTGTATACGATCGCATCGCCACGTTATGTAACTGAATGTTTATATCATACCAATTCACCTTCGACGAAAAGACCTTCCCTTGACTAGGGAAACTTTTTAAAATTGTTATACACGGCGATCGGAGGCGAATCCCTCATTTTCGGACGCGAGTGAATTCAGACCGTTTCTATTTTGAATATGAGTATGAAATAATATCGCATCATCATATCCTCGCATTTTTTCTCTTTATTCGGAAAATCACCGTGAAGCGGAAGTGGCTATTTCTGATAGTGGTCAAAAGTTTTAGATAACTTATGGATTAAAGTCTAGTAAGCAAATGTACAAAACAACTACAGTATTTGGTGTAAAACATGAAAAGGACGGATAGCGGTTGTAGGTAGCCTCGTTTGAAAATCTTTGCATAATTGCAAATGGAATAAGTTCGCGTTTTCTTAAGGATTTCCTGCTATTTATGAAGACTTCCGCACTTGCATGGTAAAAGGTTAAAATTTAAGAGCAATCAAAAAATATTTTTTCTTACTGCGCAAAAGCCTGTGGTGACTATATATGTTGTTGATTTTAGAGATTCATCCGTCTCTTTTTTTTTATTTACTATAAATATACTCTGCCTTGAAGTAGCAATATACCCCATTATGTACATCAGTCTTGTGATGGCACTCTGGATAATAATCAGATGTTTAAATTTGCCATATCGTAAAAAGTAAGTCAGTAAATTAAAAAGACAGATTTAATATTAACTTATTTTTGAAAAACAGGGAGGGTAAAACCAACCTCCAAACCGATATGTAATTAAGTCCGTCAAATGTATCATACCAAAAGATATAGAGTCTGGAATCTGGAAGGTGTCCCCATATTTATTTTTTTAAGTAATTACTTAGGGTGGTATGGGAGGTATGCCCGTCAAAATATAGTGGAGAAACAACCCAAAGAATATAGAATATGAAATACTAAACCAATGTTTTTTTTGTAATTTAAATTGGGACCGGGGAAGGGGTTTCAAGATAGCGTCAAAACGTGAAAATATATGTTCAGAGTTTTTAAATAGGTGGCGAATTGGTAATTGGATGGATAGTTTGTGTCAATATATAAGCACTTATTCTATACACACTTCACCAACGTTACTTGACTTGTATTGTCTTGTCTGTTGGCCATATTTAGTGTGCGGATATGCTTGAAATCTCACCAGTAAAGTACTTCCGAAAAATCCATGAAAGTATGCGTGCCCATGCGTTCTTACCCGTTTTATCGAATTTTTTTTTGGTTGAGTCGTGGTGAATATTTCTTTTCACTGGTTTCAAGAATACCCGCCCAGATCTTATTTTATTCAAAACTAGGCGAATATACGCAGTTTCGCATGCGTCATAAATTTTGTATTTAACAGTGAACCTTTTTTGATGGCCTTCCAGGAATTTAAAGAATACAGTATTAAAACTCGCATCAAAATAAATTTAGTAGTTGGACAAAAATTTTAGTTTGTTAATGAAAAATAGTTAAAAAGAGAGGTTTTTCTTCAAAGCAATTTTGAAATGAATACAAAAAAACACTTTGAACTTTTTATCATAGGTAGAAGTAGATTGCTTACACAGAGGGTAGAACCTAGGACAACGCCGTTTCGTCCTTATTATAGACTCTTGTTTTTTCGTTAGATTTACAGAGCCACAGCCATCTTCCGTTAGTTTACTAAAATTTTATATGTCTTTATATCAAAATTCGGAAGTCATATTCAAAAAAAAATTAAGGTAAATTGTCATGTCACCTAAAAACAATCGACATATCGATTGTTTACTTTAAATACCTCCTGTTTACCAATTTGATCAAAAAACAGTATTTGACATTAACAGATAGCTGGTATGATGGTTATCTATGGAATGGAAATACCTTTTACTGTAATAACAACATTATTTCTTGCCAATTCTATAAACCAAAATATCATCAATCTGCGCAGCCTGGGGAGTATGGGAGAAATACCTACTATCAGGCATTTTGTTACCGGAAAAATAGCACGTGTGCTGCTGCTTGGAGTTATTTTTCAAAATAGTGGTGATTTGGAAAAGTTATTAACTTTCTTAACGGTAAGTAATGTTAACTACCTTATTGTTTATATTTAAATATTTAGGTTATCTAAATAACCAATTTAAACTTAATAAACAATCAAATGTTAGCAAGTAGGTGGAAATACGTAAATATTCAGAATTATCTAATGTAGATAGGATGCTGGTTTATAGACATAATAATTTTTTTTTTTATTATTGTTCTTTTTCAGTTATTAATTTGTACTTTTAAAAAAACTAAAAACATTCAAAACAAATATAAAATGAAATAAAAAATAAACCTTGTTTAAAAATGTTTGTTTTTGCATTTTTTAATTAGCAAACAATACTTAAAACAGTGGCACGGAGTGGACTTGGAAAGGCTTAATTTACTGTTTTTTTTATATTCTACAAATCCCAATCCTCTTCTAGCTCCGACCATAAACTGAATTTTTTCAAAAATATTTATTTTTTTTTGCAATACTAATAAGTACGGTAAAAGCCAACACTAAAAAAATACATACTTCTTTTTTATAGGTATCTATAAAATATTTAGAAAATCAGTTCAGCTATTTTCTCTAGAAATCGCGACTATTTTTCGACTAGAATCAATCAAGCCTTAAGTAACACACCCTCACTATAGTAGATTATTTTTTTTCACATGCACTTATTATCATAACCTTTTTTACCACACCTTTCTTTTCAGAGCTACAACATGGAGGCTAGAACAAAAAGAATAATGCAAAACTTGGAAAACAAACATTTTGATCCAAGAGAATGCACCTCAAGCACTTCTACAATGTCTTGCTGAAACTGCTACAGGACCAACTTCTTTATGTACTTCATCGTTTTCTTGTTCTAAAAAAAAAATACCGAGAACATAGCATCTTAAGAGATCAAAGACAGTTGCGATAATTTTACCAATGCTGATTCGTTTTCACGAAACATTCATGATATTGACAACATTCAGATATTTGACGACAACTTTTGTTTTTCAATTGTGAAACAGACCTTTTACCAAAGATTAACAATAACCATTTTAACGAATCAGAGAAATAATCCACTAGCATTGCTGAATTCAGTGAGAGCGAAGCTGCTAGAAGTGGGCAAAGCAACGGTAGCAGTTCAGAAGCTTCCGGATTTGCAAAAAAATCTCATCCAGCCAGAAAACGTGGAGAATGAAGCGATAAATAATGTTTAATACAGAGATATGAAAGAAGGGAGAACAAAGGAACACGTAAGTGATAAAAATAAATGGAAAAAAATAAAAACAACAAATTACGAATGGGAGGAAAAGAGTACTTGGGGTATACAAAACCAAAAAATCAGGTGATGAAACATAATTAAATTAGAGAGGTTAGATCATTAAAACCAGTGCCCAACTCTTCTGTTTGCAGAAAATCAAAAAGAAGGATGTTCGAAAAATTCTCAGAAGAAGACAGGTTGTCCATTTTTAAAAAATTTTGGTCAGAACTTAATTGTTCGCACCTGAAGACGATCAGAGATTGTACTGATCGAAACGTCGTGTATAAATAAAATATAGACAATGGAAGTCCGAAACACAGAGTTAATTTCAAACACATCATTGTCTCAAACTTTCAAACATTTTACAATCACTTCAACGAAAGTAACTAGACATTATACCAACCAATGAAACACCAGTGTAAAATTTACTTGGGACACAAAGTTGGCAATATTGATGAAGACACCTATACAGAACATGTTAGTAAGAAAGACAGAGCAAGATCAGAAAAACAAAAAGACAAGATATTGGCTGGAGAGAAAAAGTGCATCGTTATGACAATGGATCTAGACGCAGTGAAAGTAATGCCTAATATACAGGCAAGCAGCGTTTTTTTCCATTGTTCCACTTTGCAGAAATTAGCAATTATAATATGGTTACGTATAAAAACAGAAACAATGTTCTGGCTAACGCAGTTAAACACAGATCGAAACCATTTTCGTTTGAAGTTATCAGAAATTTGAATATTTTAAAGACTTCACTCAAGGTACTTACTTAAGGTATTCAAGTATTCGTTCGGTCGAAAAGCAAATGAACCATTAAGATCTTCGTGCATTACGTTATAATTTAAACGGCTCCAATAATTTTAAACTTAAACTTGATGACGATTGGCAAGAATTACCTTTGAGATCAAAAAAGATTCCTACTGAAGGTCCCGTTTATCCTCCACTAAATAATTAATAAAAATAAATCTGAGATCCTATACTTTCTAGGACACATAAGACCATGAAGTCCAAGCACACCAAAGTTTTTCGGAATTTTTCTGGAAAGGAAAAGAAGAAGATGAACCACGTATTCACGGAGTGGGTTTGGCTATAAAAAATGAGATTGTGGACCACCTAACCGAATTTTCATCCGGAATAAGCGAAATATTGATGACATTGCGCCTAAACCTTAGCAAGCACCAACACGCTACTATAAGCAGCGCCTACACTCCAACTCTTGCAGCTGATGAAAACCAAAAAGATGAATTTTATTAGTGAAGCCGTAACATCTGTACCTAAATCCGATAAACTTATCATCCTAGGTGATTTCAATGCTCGAGTTGGTATGAATTCAAACCTATGGAAGGGCGTCATTGGCAAGAAAGGTGTTGGAAACATGAACTCAAACGGACTGCGCCTATTAACCTTATGTTCGGAATATTACCTCAGAATCTCAAATACAATTTTCCGACAAAAAGACAAATTCAAGACCTCCTGGCAACATCCGAGGTCAAATCAGTGGCATCTGATTGATTACATTATTGTACGTTCCAGAGATCAAAGAGGAATAACGAATGCGGACGAGTGCTGGACAGACCATCGCCTGATACGAGCCAAAATGAACTTGCACATTCCACCAAGAAGTAGCCGTCAAAAAAAGCAAATCAGAAGAAGATTCAATGTAGAACGCCTTAAAGATGATCAAACCAGAATAAAATTCCAAGTTTCTCAGAATCAAAAGTTGGGTACTTTAGAATACCCGGAGAATATTGACGATCACTGGAGAATGTCGAAGACAAAAATAACATCTGCCTCCGAAGAAACGGTCGCTTACACACAAAGAAAACGTCAGGACTGGTTTGATGAGCACGACAAAGAAATTCAAGACCTTATTGAGAGGAAGAGAAAAACCCATAATGCTTGGAAAAGCCACCCTAATTGTAACGAAAAAAAAAGGAAATATCAAGAAGCCAAAGCAAAAGTACAAAGGCATACACGTAGATTAAAAAACCAATGGTGGACAACAAAATCATATGAAATGCAACATCTAGCTGAGCCCAACAACACCAGAGCCTTCTTTCAAGCTACTAAGATGATATATGGTCCCACTACACAAGGTATCAATCCCCTACGATCGAAAGATGGAACAAGGCTACTTAAAGACAGATCCTCTATCAATTCACGATGGAAAGAACACTTCCAAGAATTACTCAACAGAGAGTCTCAGATCGATAATGACATCTTCGACATAAATCCGAAGAAAACTATACAACAACACCTAAGTGAGATTCCGAGATTAGAGGAGGTGGAAGAAGCAATCACACAGCTAAAGAATAATAAGTCAGCAGGCACAGATGGTATCGCTGCTGAAGTCTACAAACAAGGGGGTCCCGCACTTAATTCCCAAATGCACATTCTAATAAGTAAAATATGGACCACTGAGACCATTCCTGCCGAACTCAGAGACGCCTCTATAGTTACCATTTTCAAAAAAGGCGATAAGGCCCAATGTGGAAACTACAGAGGTATATCTCTGCTTTCTGTTGCTGGAAAGATACTTGCACGGATACTATCAAACTGATTAATTCCGATTGTTGAACAAAATCTGCCAGAGACACAGTGTGGATTTAGGCCCAATCAAGGCATAGCTGACATGATCTTCAGTACATACAAACAAGGGGGTCCCGCACTTAATTCCCAAATGCACATTCTAATAAGTAAAATATGGACCACTGAGACCATTCCTGCCGAACTCAGAGACGCCTCTATAGTTACCATTTTCAAAAAGGCGATAAGGCCCAATGTGGAAACTACAGAAGTATAACTCTGCTTTCTGTTGCTGGAAAGATACTTGCACGGATACTATCAAACCGATTAATTCCGATTGTTGAACAAAATCTGCCAGAGACACAGTGTGGATTCAGTACCAGAAAAATGCAAGAGAAATCTAGAGAACAAAATCGCCCTCTCTTCATGGCCTTCATAGACCTAGTCAAAGCATTTGACTCCGTCAACAGAGAAGCTCGTTGGAAAATACTGGCAAAAGCAGGATGCCCTCAAAAATATGTTCAAATTATTAGACTACTACACGACAATATGAATGGAACAGTCCTGAGCAACGATGGACCAGGGGAGTCATTCCAGATTACGAAAGGCGTTAAACAAGGGTTTGTTATTGCGCCTATATTTTGAGGTGCCATGCTTCAACTTGTTCAGAAACATCTACCGCCGGGAGTGGAAATGTTATATAGATTCGACGGTGGCCTACTTAACCTAGGCAGACTGTGAGCAAAAACTAAGGTCTCGACAACCTCGGTAATCGAACTTCAATACGCCGATGACAACGTCGTAATGACCGATACAGAGGAAGGTCTACAGCTGGTAATCAACGCATTTAACCAAGCCTACAAAATCATTGGCCTGGAGGTCAATCTTGCCAAAACACAAATTCTTCACCAACCAGAACCAGGTACGAATCCTCAAGCTCCAAACATTTCCATAAATGGCCATCCTCTGCAGAACGTGGAACATTACCCATACCTTGGGAGCCACCTATCATCAAATGCAACTATTGACGCAGAAACACTGCATCGCCTAAAATGTGCTAGCGCAGCGTTCGGACGGATTTCGGAGAGAGTCTTCAACAATCACGACATCAATGCGGAGACCAAGCTTCGTGTCTACAACACAGTTATAATACCAACCCTAACATACGGATGCGAAACGTGGATCACCTACAGAAGGCATATCAAACGACTAGAAAAATATTTAAGTTGTTTAAGACGAATACTGAGAATCAAATGGCAAGACCGACGAACAAACATAAGTGTTTTAGAAGAAGCCAGAACAACTAGTATAGAAGCTCTTATATTAAAGCACCAGCTTCGTTGGACTGGTCACATTATCCGCATGCCCGAAACACGTCTCCCAAAGCAGATATTTTATGGACAACTAAAGGAGGAAAAGAGAAATCAAGGAGGTCAACAAAAAAGGTACAAGGACGTTCTCAAAGGCAATATGATGAAGGGTCACATCGATATAAATAACTTCGAGACCACGGCAAACGATATGACTTCATGGCGCCGAACAGTCCATGAGGAAGCACAAGCTTTTGAAGAGCAACGATGTAGACTAGAGACGGAAAGGAGAGAACGTAGAAAGGAGCGACAAAATTGAACAATGGATGACCAACTAAACCCGGCTGCTGCCGGAGACTGAGTGTGCCAGGACTGTGGAAGGGTGTGCGGCTCGAGAATTGGCTTAAATAGCCATAAAAAAACGCACAACAGATAGCGACGATACAGAATAGAGGAAAATCATACTCGGTATCGAGTGATTCCTTATGATGAATTCAAAACTACCAAAAATTGATTCAAGATGAATGCCACAATTTTTATGATACTCTACAATATAAAAATGAATAATGTAATAATTACTTAATCTTTAATACTTTAACTTACATTATTAAAACTAATTCTTTAGTAAATAATGTGTTTTATTTTATTTATGATTTTTCCTCCTATCTATAAAAAAAATGCAGGCCAATATCTCCTATTTTAAAAAACAATAGATTTAAAACATTTAGTACAAAAATGTGTAAAGAATAATTTAAAAGATAATTCTTTTTATCATTTTGCATATTAAAAACTATTAATGTTATACAATATTGCGTTTTTAATTAGTAAGACAGTTTTTTGTGTCCCCTGTAAAAATTTGTATTTTTTAGATGGGAGGGAAACAACTAGTCTGTTTATTTC
Source organism: Oxystoma pomonae (assembly GCA_963921995.1). Lineage (NCBI taxonomy): Eukaryota > Metazoa > Arthropoda > Insecta > Coleoptera > Brentidae > Oxystoma > Oxystoma pomonae. The sequence continues at coordinate 72,917,724 of OY998167.1, read as the reverse complement.
TTTTAAATTTTCCAAAAATATGTAAGATTGTTTAATCTTTTATGACATGATACCATGATTATATTACAATAAAAAGTCAAATACCTTCAGCCTACGTCCCTTGGGGGGGGGGGGCAGTAACCGAACATCTAATAGAAATGGAAAAAATCTAAGCATTGCTCAATTCAACTACATAAACCGTTCGGTTTTTATTTCCAGAAAGCTAAATAATTGGTTTATTTAACAAGGCCTCCATTTTTTTTTGTAGATAGGAGGAAAGATCATAAATAAAATAAAACACATTATTTACTAAAGAATTAGTTTTAATAATGTAAGTTAAAGTATTAAAGATTAAGTAATTATTACATTATTCATTTTTTATGGTAGAGTATCATTAAAATCGTGAATTATTCAGTGGAGAATAAACAGGACCTTCAGTAGGAATCTTTTTTATCTCAAAAGTAATTCTTGCCAATCGTCATCAAGTTTAAGTTTAAAATCAATGGAGCCGTTTAAATTATAACGTAATGCACGGAGATCTGTCACTGTTGGTTCATTTGTTTTTCGACCGGACGAATACTTGAATAGCTTAAGTAAGTACCTTGAGTGAAATCTTTAAAGAAATCAAATTTAAGTCTGATAACTTCATACGGAAATGGTTTCGATCTGGTTTGTTTACTTGCTGAAATCTAATCAGTGGGCAAATAAATTTGAGTGTGACCCCGCTAAAGAATTTTTTGTGTGATAGAAATTTGGTGTTTAACTGCGTTAGCCAGTAAAGGAACTCAAGGAAAGAGTATTTAAAAACATTCTTCTGCACACTAGATATTTCATATTAGTTAGTGCTAGGCTATGATTTAAAGTTTCACCTCTTCGAGAGTTCTCTACTGTTAATTAAGTTCTGACCAAAATTTTTTAAAATTGGACAACCTGTCTTCCTCTGAGAATTTTTTGAACATCCTTCTTTTTGATTTTCTGCAAACAGAAGAGTTGCGCACTGGTTTTAATGATCTAGCCTCTCTAATTTAATTATGTTTTATTACCTGATTTTTTGTTTTTGTATACCACAAGTATTCTTTTCCTTCCATTCGTAATTTCTTGTTTTTCTTTTTTTTCCATTCATTTTTATCACTTACGTGTTCCTTTGTTCTCTATTCTTTCATATCTCCGTAATAAATATTATTTATTGCTTCATTCTCCATGTTTTCTGGCTGGACGAGATTTTTTTGCAAATTGTCGCTGGAATCTGGATCACTTACGACTGCTTCATCTTCATCAGGTGCGTAAAGAGAACCGGAAGCTTCTGAACTGCTACCGTTGCTTTGCTCACTTCTAGCAGCTTCGGTCTCACTGAATTCAGCAATGCTAGTGGATTATTTCTCTGATTCATTAAAATGGTTATGTTAATTTTTGGTAAAAGGTCTGTTTCACAATTGACAGACGAAAGTTGTCGTCAAATATCTGAAGGTTGTCAATGTCATGAATATTACGTGAAAACGAATCAGCAATGGTAAAATTATCGCAACTGTCTTTGATCTCTTAAGATGCTATGTTCCCGGTATTTTATCCTTTAGAACAAGAAAACGATGAAGTATATAAAGAAGTTGGTCCTGTAGCAGTTTCAGCAAGACATTGTAGAAGTGCTTGAGGTGCATTCTCCTGGATCAAAATAATTGTTTTCCAAGTTCTGCATTATTCTTTTTGTTCTAGCCTTCATGTTGTAGCTCTGAAAAGAAAGGTGTGGTAAAAAGGGTTATCATAATAAGTGCATTTGAATTTAGTTCATGGTCGGAGCTAGAAAAGGCTTGGGATCTGTAGAATATAAAAAAAAAACAGTAAATTAAGTCTTTCCAAGCCCACTCCGTGCCACTATTTTAAGTGCTGTTTGCCAATTAAAAAATGCAAAAACAAACATTTTTAAAAAAGGTTTATTTTTTATTTCATTTTATATTTGTTTTGAATATTTTTAGTTTCATTAAAAGTACAAATTAATAACTGAAAAAGAATAATAATTTAAAAAAAATTATAATGTGTATAAACAAGCATCCTATCTACACTAGATAATTCTGAATATTTACATGGAAATACCTCCTATCCACCTACTTGCTAACATTTGATTGTTTATTAAGTTTAAATTGGTTATTTAGATAACTGAAATATTTAAATATAAACAATAAGGTAGTTAAAATTACTTACCGTTAAGAAAGTTAATAACTTTTCCAAATCACCACTATTTTGAGAAATAACTGCAAGCAGCGGCACACGTGCTATTTTTCCGGTAACAAAATGCATGATAGGAGGTATTTCTTCCATACTCCACAGTCTGCGCAGATTGATGATATTTTGGTTTATAAAATTGGCGGGAAATAATGTTGTTATTACAGTAAAAGGTATATCCATTCCATAGATACCCATCATACCAGCTATCTGTTAATGTCAAAAACTGTTTTTTGATCAAATTGGTAGATAGGAGGTATTTAAAATAAACAATCGATATGTCGAAAAAGCAAGATTCCATAATAAGGACGAAACGGCGTTGTCCTAGGTTCTACCCTCTGTGGGAGCAATCGAAATTCAGGATGCTGTTGCACTGAGGTACCAAAAAGTACAGTGTTGCCATATTCCCATTCTCCACGTTATAATAATATATAATTATTTATTTTTGTAATTCCTAAATCAACTTCTACCTATAATAAAAAGTTCAAAGTTTTTTTTGTATTCACCACAAAATTGCTTTGCAGAAAAATCTTTCTTTTTAACTATTTCTCATTAAAAAACTAAAATTTTTGTCCAACTACTAAATTTATTTTGATGCGAGTTTAAATACTGTATTCTTTAAATGCCTGGAAGGACATCAAAATAGGTTCACTGTTAAAAACAAAATTTATGACGCATGCGAAACTGCGTATAATCCCCTTGTTTTGAATAAAATAAGACCTGTGCGGGTATTCTTGAAACCCGTGAAAAGGAATATTCACCACGACCCAACAAAACAAAATCGATAAAACGGGTAAGAACGCATGGACACGCATACTTTCATGGATTTTTCGGAAGTACTTTACTGGTGAGATTTTAAGCATACCCGCACACTAAATATGGCATTCTAAACAAACAAGAAAGTACAAGTAAAGTAACGTTGGTCAAGTGTGTATAGAATAAGTGTCTATATATTGTCACAAACTATCTATACAATTACCAATTCGCCACCTATTTAAAAACTCTAAACATATATTTTCACGTTTTAATGCTATATCTTGAAACCCCTTCCACAGCCCCAAATTAAATTACAAAAAAAAACATTGGTTTATTATTTCATATTCTATATTCATTGGCTTGCATCTCCACTCCTTATATTTTGACGGGCATACCTCCCACACCACCCTAAGCAATTACTTAAAAAAAATAAATATGGGGACACCTTTCAGATTCCAGACTCTATATCTTTTGGTATGTTACATTTGACGGACTTAAATACTTATCGGTTTGGAGGTTGGGTTCCCTGTTTTTCAAAAATAAGTTAATATTAAATCTGTTATGATAAACATCTGATTATTATCCAGAGGGCCATCACAAGACCAATGTACATAATGGGGTATATTGCTACTACAAGGCAGAGTATATTTATAGTAATATAAAATTATATTTACCGAGAAGGAGGCGTTTCACCACAGGCTTTTTCGCCGTAATCAAAAATGTTTTTTGATTGCTCTTAAATGTTAACTTATTACCCTGCAAGTGCGGAAGTCTTCATAAATAGCAGGAAATCCGTAAGAAAACGCCAAGTTATTCCATTTGCAATTATGCAAAGATTTTCAAACGACGCTACCTACGACCGCTAGCCGTCCTTTTCATGTTTTACACCAAATCCTGTAGTTGTTTTGTACATTTACTTACTAGACTTTAATCCTTGACACTTTTTCCCATTTCTTCTGCACTTGCCGTTTTCAGATTTTTTTGAAATCAATAGGCTTCATTTTCCACTAGTCCTTAACAATTTTAGCAGAATGAGAAATAAATTCCTAATGTCCATATTGGAGTTAAATATAAATAAAAAGTTAGTCTTACCAACAGAAAACTGTTGGATTTATGGTCTTCTCCATCAGTTCTACCACTGACTGGTCCATCCACCATTTCATCTACTATTTCATTATGGTGGAGAAGGCGAAAAATCCAACAGTTTTCTGTTGGTAAAACTCTCTTTTTATTTTTTTATTTTTTTCAAGGGTATCAAGCGGAAATCTTGCATAAGACGCCCGAACTTCTTTGATGCCAGATTCGTTTCTCCTCTACCAGGAAAGTCCAGGTAGTGTCGGATTTCTACCGACTAAAACTCCCCAATTGTGGCTCCGACCACCTTGATGGCTGGCCAGATTTACTGCGCAGCCATGACTGGCTTACTGTGCACACATTGATCCCAATTTAACCACTCCTCTCCCCTGTACGAGTTTGTACTTCTTATGGAGTGCAGGCAATTCAGAACGTTGATTGATTTTCTCGTTCAGAAAAAGAGAAGGTTCCAATCACAAGACCACACGCTGTATTGCCAAAAAGTGCATAATTTCTGGTCTGCTGAGAAATAATCTGCAATAATTCATCAGTAAAAACAGTTCAAATAGTTCGCAATAGGTCATATTTTTGTACATATCGTACTTCTCTTGTGGGAAATAATGGTTGGTGAATAATAGGTCCCCGTCACAGAATTTGGGATTGATTGGTACCTTCTCAGCATCAATACCTTTGTAGGTTTTCTCCGAGGTTTTTTCGCCATTATTTCTCTGCCTCATGTCATCATTGCTACTTACACGTGCCATATTTTGAAGGTGTAAATCACTGTCTAAGTCATCTGCGATTCCGCCATGTCTCCTAGAATTCGTAAACCGAATTTCAGTTCCAGCAGTAAGCTGACAAGAACTCAAATTATCAGCAAAGCCTCCCACGTCTTCATTAGCCGAGTCCTCATCTGTCAGCACGTGGCTCTCTCGAGGCTATAGAAAATGAATTTTATGAGCAAATTTCAATTTAGCCGCAAAGTGCCTAGCCGTTCCATATGGGAACATAACAGTTTCAGTCCATCGAAAACAAAAACCAAGGACGTTTTCGTAACAACTATATTGTTCCTACTTAGAATCATGTTTTAGTTGTACTGAAAAGCACCTTCAATAGAATAGTTCAAAAACGCAAAAATTGCTATACTTACACAAACATCGGGTACGACATTTTCGAGCTACTATATTACGCTGCGGAATCAATAATCTTTAACGTCGCTCAAAATAAAGAAAGACAGTTGACCGGCTAACAAACCGACTAATATAAGTGTCGAGAGCCAACTGGGCCTCGATTCTGGGCGTAATAGAATGACCATACCTTGAAAAGTGATCCATCGCACAAAAGTCATGCGAACAACGCACGTTGGTCGATTTTCAGAAAAACGCGGACATAACTTGAAAACTTAAAAAATTCAAAATGGTCTAAATTTGCCCTTATATGGTTGTCAAGATACTAAGCGAATAGTTCGCAAAAGAATAAACTATGCTTTTTACGAGTTTGATATTACGCATCAGTAGTCAACATCAAATTTCAAATAGAAGACCCAGAGTATGACAGTATTCATCTGTTGATATCTCGAAAACAGGTGAAGATCAACATAGGGTATGTTATATAAAAATGCTGAGAATTTCAAAACACTATATACATACAAAATATACTAGTATACTGTAACACTTGTATATTGTGTCAATTACTTTAAAGTAAATTTGATTGTTCTAAACTACCATTTTTAGTTTAATTTAGCCAATTAATAAATGTATGTTTTACCTTCTTAAAAATGTCTTAAGGTAAATGTGAAAATTCACACGATCATCCTGTGTATCAGCTAAAAAGAATAAATGCTTACTGATTTAAATATTGTAAACTAGTTATTTTTTTATTAAAACTAAATAATATTTTGTACGATTAAATTACAATGTGGAAGTTCTTTTTTTAATATCCGCGTTTTTACAAAAATCGACCACTGTGCGACGTCGTACTTTACGAGACGGTCAAGTTGGCCGTAGCATGTGCATTAGCGAGATCTGTCACGCAATAGCGTGCTCTGAAATAATGAGTGGCGTTTTTCAGACGAGCTTTCCTACAAGTCCATACTACTGGGTCTAGTCAAGAGAACGGCTTCCCTCAAAATTTGTTGTTCAAGGCAGCTCTGCGCGTGCCCATAATAATTGGTGATTTTTCGATCGTCTCGTCACTGCTTTTAAGCGCGTTTATTGGTTGACACTGCTTCCCTTCTCTCAGGCGAACGATCACTTCCAGAATCGGTACCCTGGCGTGAAGAGAGGATTAAACATTGTGCACCGTTATCCCCACCACGCAACTTTAAAATATGGTGCGTCGTGAGCCCATATGGTGACGCTAGGCGTTAATGGGTTAAGTACAAAAAGATGTCAACAAGTACAAGCCCAAAACGACATCTAAGAAAATATAAAATGTAGCACACAGATCAATAAAAACTAAAATTACAAAAATTAGTCACTTTTTTTTAGGTGGGAGTACTTATTATTATAATTTTTTATCATTCGATATTTGGGTGCATTAATGCCAAAATTTGTTCTTTGAAATGGTTCATAAAATTTAACTCCACTTCTTAGTAGCATTGGTTGAAATTATAAAAATATTTTACTTAAAATCTGGTCTCTTCTTTGTTCAAGCAAAAAAAAATTGAATTTAAGTCGTAATCTGGTTGCACTAGCATATATATCGTAAACATTACTTTGTATTCCAAATATCTTAAAAATTATCTTAAATTACTTTCAACCTAATTTTGCTCATTTTAGTACGCGAAAACCAGACCACAGCCGCGAAATTAATCTTAATATATATGTATGCACAGTATAAATTTTTAAAGACTGAATTTCTTGAAAGTTCCTACTTTGCCTAAAAATATATCCTAACATTTCGTTACATTTGACACAAAGATAATCTAGATAATCATTAAATGTCATATTTTTGTCAACAATTATTCCCGAATCTTTTATTTCGCTTACCTGCCTTAATATGCCATCAATAATGTAATCAAAAGATAATAAATTGTAATTTCTTGAGAACGTTTTTCGACATTAAACTTTAGCTTATTAATTTTGCAATACTCATTAAATCTATCTAGGTCGCTTTGGCCAAGAGAGCACTCAGTAGAGCGAAAAATAGTTTTAAATCGTCAACATAAAGAAGAGATTTGCAAAATTTAAAACATGTCGCAATGGCAAACAAATATACTGCAAACAAAAGAGGTCCCAAATGGGAACCCTGAGGACACCAGAGGTGGCAATGTAAGGCGCAGATTTGAATCTATTTGCATCAACCGATTGTAGTCTATTGTAAACATATCAAATATACTGCAAACAAAAGAGGTCCCAAATGGGAACCCTGAGATACACCGGAGGTGGCAATGTAAGGCACAGATTTCAATCCATTTGCATCAACCGATTGTAGTCTATTGCAAACAAATGAAGAAAGAAGTCTTAGCATATCTCTACAAACGCCGACCCCAGCAAGTTTTTTTATAGCAATATTAAAATTAATGTTATCAAACGCCTTGCTGAAGTAAGTGAACACAGAGTGGACATGCACATATATGTATAAAAGGGACCTTCAAATTCGTTAAACCTAGTACTAGGTAATCTCATACATTACGTTGTGACCTGCGAATTCACAAATCATAGTATTTTGCCTTAAAACTTTGGCCATCCATAGAGAAGTGCGGTAGTAACTATATATCAAAATTTGTGTTGGAGCTCACTTGTACCATTAGTCCATGCAAATTGTAATTTTCACAATGCTAACTAAAAGCGAGTAAGCTGAAATTTTGCATGAAGGAAGGGTACCACTGGAAAAGCTTAACTATAGAGTTGCATCATTCTACCCCTTTAACTTCGGCGCCATCTGGAATCAAAGGGTTAAATTATTAAAATTTTGCACTACAAAAAAATCTAAAAATTATTTTGTAGGGAAATACAATCCTTACAAAACATCGCCTTTTAAAATTATAGTAACTTTTTTTTGTTCATCTCAGAATTACATTATCTAAACAAAATTAACATAATGATATCAGTTTTTCCGCTATTTCTGTTACTCCGATTAAAAAAAATTTTCAACAAACATTATAGAGCAGCAAAAATTCTAGAAACTAAACGCAAACACATGTTTCACTCTTGTTAGATATCATCAGTGCGACACAAGTTTTTATAGTCGAATAATATGAACGATCAAATCAACAAGTAATGGACAAATGTTCGGCAAAATATTTTATGTTCGGACATATTTTTTCCTTAAACTAATTCTTTTTGTTGTACAACGCGCCAAATGTTCAACAAATTTCAATGATCCTGCAGCGACTCTGCGTACAATTTAAAAATCGCTAGAGGACGAGGATTGATTAGTTGGTAGGTCCATTAGTGATCATCTACCTTTTCCTGGCCGTCTTTCGTCATTTGTTTACATCAGCCTCATTCAAACCTTTTAATGTTTGGAATGTTGCCTGCATTCAGGTGATAATTATTTAAAAAAATATTTCAAAATTTCTTTATTTTTCTTTATGATTCTAGTCCGTTTTGTTAAATATTAAGTGAACTACGTCATCGCCATCTGCAGAAACGCTAGAGCGATGAATTTTGGTAAAATTGTTAAGTAAAAAGAGAGTTCTACCAACAGAAAATAATGAAATAGTAGATAAAATGGTGGATGGACCGTGTCTGAAACCAGTCAGGGGTATAACTGATGGAGAAGACCATAAATCCAACAGTTTTCTGTTGGTAAGACTAACGTTTTATTTATATTTAACTCCAATATGGACATTATGAATTTATTTCTCTCAGACCCAACAGTTTTCTGTTGGTAAGAGTAACTTTTTATTTATATTTAACTTCAATATGGACATTAGGAATTTATTTCTCATTCTATTAAAATTGTTAAGGACTAGTGGAAAATGAAGCCTATTGATTTCAAAAAAATCTGAAAACGGCAAGTGCAGAAGAAATGGGAAAAAGTGTCAAAAATATGCCTTTTTAAGATAATAGTTCGTATGAACGAAAACGTTACTATAATTTTAAAGGGCGTTGTTTTGTAGGTGTGTTTCCCTACAAAACGATTTTTTGATTTTGATTCTAGTGCAAAATTAGCAGAACTTATAGGCGAAAAACCGATTTATCTATTTGAGTCAAGATGGCGCCAAAGTTAAAGGGTGAGAATGGTGCAAATGCTTTCCCAGTGGTACCCTACAGTCATTCAGAATTTCAGCTTGCTCGCTTGGGAAAAAGTGTGAAAAATATGCCTTTTTAAGATGTGCCTTCGGAACTATCTGTTAGTCCCAGGCGATATAAAAAGGTTGCAGCTCAGAAAAAATTGATCTTTTGCGAAAGTGGCAGGCTTCCAGGGCTAAAACATCGATAGTGAAAGTGCAACGGTCCCGGTAAGGTGGTCTACGTACATGGGAATTTTCTCGCCCGCACTTCTAAATTCATTCAAGATGTACCATCGTCGTTCCGCTCTAACTGTCCAGGAAGTTGACTAATCGATTTCAAATGTTGCACGAATTATTCCTTAAGTACAGTTACGAAGCCTATTGAAAATGAGCTAAATCGGTAAAAGACAAGTAACTCATGTTGAGACTTTTCTAAACGCCCACAGTGCCCGACTTTACGACATGTGGTAAACTAGATGCAAGTTTGCCAGAATTTTTGCCGTTTTTTAAAAGAACTTAAACTATTACTCGAGAAGTACCCAACTGATTTAAACAAATTTAAATTTTACAATCAAAAATACTCGATCAAGAGATTTTTTTGCCCCTTCTCTTTTTCTCTTTTTAACGGTTCCTGAACTGCTATTTTTCTTTGAAAAGGTCCAAAATAATTTCTAAAAAAGTTTTGAGTAATCTAGGACATACCGCTTTTGACCTTTAGGGCAAAACATCCAAAAACACGCAAATTTTTTTTTTTTTTTAAATGCATATTTACGGCGAACTCTAATTGAATGTTCGACCATAAAATGTGGAGAATTTGCTGCTGTAAAATATTGGTTAAAAAAAATTCAGCGTAACAGGGAATTAGAAATAGCCAAAAAACTGCTTATTTATGTATAAATAATGAAATAGTGCGTATGAACGAAAAAGTTACTATAATTTTAGAGGGCGTTATTTGGGGTGTCTTTCCCTACAAAACGGTTTTTTGATTTCGATTCTAGTGCAAAATTAGCAGAACTTAGAGGCGAAAAACCGATTTAACCATTTGAGTCAAGATGGCGCCGAAGTTAAAGGGTGAGAATGGTGCAAATCTATAGTTAAGCTTTCCCAGTGGTACCCTACAGTCATACAGAATTTCAGCTTGCTCGCTTTTAGTTTCCCGAAATATTAAAATTAGCTTTTATTACATATACCTACTATTTTTGCGATTTATTTCCGCATTTTGCCATTGGCGCTGATTACGCTATTTCTATCTTTGAAGTCACCTCAGTATATATCACCTAGTTGTGACCTCATTAAAAGTAAGATATAATCTTACACAGACCTAACCAATAAATCTTTATTTGCATGGTCTTTAAAAAACTAATTGAACGGTGCTTTTAGCGGCTTTAGGGAAGATGTTTTTAAAAAAAGCTGAAAGCGACTCTTTAATGATTTTTTATCCTCAACAGGAGGCCCAGGAACTACCAAGTAGTGTAAGTCAAATTTGTTAAAAGTTGTAGTACTAGCAGAAAATGTGGCTTCCGTAGTCCTTTTGATGAAGATTTTACGAAATTTCTTTTAGTCGATTACTAATGGGCCCTCCAACACCTATTAACAGCCCCGAAAATGTTGCAGCCAAATGTGGCGTTAAAGTGTCAATTTTTTTTAAATCCAAACCGTTTGAGCTAGAGCAATGAAATGTGGCAAATATATTGGCCTTTCGGCAAAGTATCCTCGTCATGTGTCATAAAAACATATATATGTGGCCCCTAGGGGGCAAAAAGAGCCAAAATGTGTTTTTAAACTATCCTTTATACCTTCTATACAGATGCACCTGCACATCTGAATCTCAGTCAGTTGGTAGCTCATACTATTACATACAAGTCTACTACACCGCAAAAAATTTTATAGCTGTTAACAAGGGGCTAAAAATTTTGTCGATATCAATTGAAAAATTTTATTTCACTTATCTTTCACCCTACGTCAACCAAAATGCACCACTAGGGGCGCAGTGGACTATTTCTCAATTTTAGGTACCTCAACTTTTTCCTATAATATTTGTTACACATATAGTGGGGTAAATTCGTAAAGATTTTCTAGAAGATATATTTTTTTATATTTGGTATAGTGATACCTAATCCAAAAAGCTAAAATTCCAGTCGTGGATTCCTCATTTTCCGGCTTCAGAAACCAAGATGGCAAATGTCAAAGTTAGGAAAAAAATGTGTTTTCTACGTTTTTGGAAAAATTAAATCGAAAACCATAGAGTAACTGTGAGTAGCTCCCAGTTAATCCAAAAATATAAAAAAAAGTTGTCATATGTCATTTCAAAACAAAATAGCGGGCAGATTTAAAAAATTTTGTTTTGCTTACATTTTTTTTACTTTTTAAGTGATGATCTTTTTTGATGTCTCATATTAAAGCTACTGGCCGGCTTCTTAATCTCACCTTCCAAAGTTTCGATTTCTGTAATGAAGCACTCAAATTTTTTAAGTTTTCACTGTTTTTTCGTCGTTCAAATAAAGTACTCCAAAAACATTTTTTCTCTGTTAAAATAAAAAATGTTTAGAGAAAGCAGATTTAACAGGTAGATGGAGAGATAATGAAAAATACATAGAGGAGAGGACAGAATTTTAGAGGTTGTTGGAAAGATTATTTAGTGATGTGCAAAAATATTTAAGGTTGTTGAGGAGAGACAGCAGGCTATAAAAAAGTATTTTGGAAAAAGGTGTACTTAATTTATAAAAAATAAAATCATATTCACGACAGCACTCAAGATGGCAAACAGATGACATAACAGAAATTTGTTATAAAAAATTGCCTGAAATTATGTCCATCTTTCTCCAAAATACTCTTTTCTAGCCTGCTGTCTCTCCTGAACAACCTTAAATATTTTTGCAATCACTAAATTATCTTTCCAACTACCTCTAAAATTCTGTCCTCTCCTCTATGTATTTTTCATTTTAACAGAGAAAAAATGTTTTTTGGGAGTACTTTTTTTGAACGCTAAAAGAAAACAGTAAAAACCTGAAAAATTTGAGTGCTTTATTCTGGCATAAAAATGTAAAAAACATGGTAAAAATTGCTTAATCAAAAACGGTCCCCTTAAATTATGCTAAAATATTTTAAGCCTTAAATTACCATCATAGCCATAATAGCTTAAAAATATGCATAAAATAAATTTGCTATATTTATTTGCGCGGCTGTAATTCGATTAAACCTGACATCACTGAGCTGGTTTCAAAGGTCCTAGGACTCATTTACTCAAGTCTTAAGGCATAATGGCTAATGCTTAATTTTTTATTTCTGTCTATTTCCTTTCAAAAAGTGGAGACAGAAGACAAAATTATGCATTGACCATTAGCCAATAAAACTTGAGTAAGTAAATAGGCCTGTATTCACTCTGAATTCAAGTTATGAATTCGGTCGAAGTCGGAGTTGTTTCTATTGATTGTGAGAGAACTTGAAAGACACCCTGACAAAAAAAGTAGACTTACTAAATATAAAAACAAATCTTACTTACCAATACTTTTCTAAATCTGATGCTTCAGCTCCAAAAAGTCCAGTTTGTGATGGCCTTATCGAAAGGCTAAAGACCTTTACAAACTGTCTTTCTTCGGCTGAGAGGGATTCGACGCTGATTAAATTGGAATGTATAATTTCCTTGGCTGCTGCTTCCACTAACTCGCAGACTAGATATTTTATTTGTAACTACATGAGCTTAAGGTTCATTATTATTTTAACAAATTGAAAAAACGCAAACATTCAAATAGCAAAATAAAAATGGCGGATTACATCATAAAATATATGCCAAAGCCTACTGGATTTTAATAATTTTCAACAAATTTTATAAAGAACTTAGATTTGAATCTGACAACGTCAATCTCCGTCTCTTTATAGCGGTGCGTGGATATCTAGGAAGCCCATTTTCTGTACACGGAGAAGTGAAATCAACTTAAGTTTTTCGTTTTAAACCGATTTTGTAATTTTAAATGAATAATACTTTGTTTAAAGGTATCTTTTTAAAGATAATTTGGATGAAATTGATTATTTGTAGCTAACTACGCTAACAAATCATCAATTTTATCCATAAAAAAAAACAAAGATGCAAAATTGTGTGATTTTTTAGAGAAACTTTTGGTCTTAGATTCACCTGAATCTAAAAGTATATAATTGAGTCCCTGGAGTTGATAAAAGGGATTTAGAGAGGGTGTATAAATGACAAAATCAATGAATAGCGAGCTTTTCCCCAAAGAGGTCAAAAATATGTGGTTTATTATTATGAAGATAAAAAAACTGACAAAAAATAGATTTTTTAAAAATTATGAAACATGGGTTTGAAAATTTATTTAATCGAATTTTTTTTTAAGAAGCTTTCCAAAAAGTGCCACAAGTGGTACCTGCTGATGAAAAAATATTGGTAGTCCCTGGGCCTTCAGTGAAGGATACCAAATGGGCCGCCAATATTGTCCTTATTTAACCCCCCTAGAAGACTCCATCAAATGTGTGCTATTTTCTTTATTGTATGTAGTTTATTTTGAATATAAAAAAATTGAAATAAAATAACTTTCTTTAAATTTTTGGCAAATTGGTTGACTGATGTCAAAAAGAACTGGTGCGATAGGTTTCTTTTTTAAAAAGCTTTTCAAGAAGATGCCACAAGTGGTACCTTCTCATTAAAAAAAAATATTGGTAGTCCCTGGGCCTCCAGTGGGGGCACCAAAATTTTTCTTATGGACAGAGTTTTCCGTAGCTAGAAGAACCGTTCCATTTAAAGAATCCACCCTAATATTTATTTATTTAGTATAAAAAAGATGTCAACAGGCACAAGCCCAAAAAGATATCTAGAAAAATACAAAGGTGTAGTACACAGATCAATTAAAACTAAAAGTCAAAATAAGTCAATATAGATGTTTAATTTGCGCTCTAAATGTTCCTAGACAAATATTAAAAATATTCAGGTGGGACTACTTATTATTATAATTTTTTATCATTCGAGATATGGGTGCATTAATGCCAAAATTTGTTCTTTGAAATGGTTCATAAAATATCACTCAATTCTTAGTTGCATTGGTTGAACTAATCAAAATATTTTACTTAAAAATCTAAAAAAATTTTAAATAGAAAAGGCACGCTTGCCTAGTCTCTCCTTTGTTCAAGAAAAAAAAATGGATTTTAAGTCGTAATCTGGTTGTACTAGCATATATCTCATAAACATTAGTCACTTAAAAATATCTTAAAAACTTATTTTGAATTACTTCTAAACTAATTTTGTTTATTTTAGTACGCGGAGACCAGACCACAGCCACAAAATTAATCTTACTCTATATGTATGCAAAGTATACATTTTAAGAGACTGAATTTCTTGAAAGTTCCTACTTTGCTTCAAAATAAATCCTAACATTCTGTTACATTTGACACAAAGATGATCTAGATAATCATTAAATGTTATATTTTTATCCACAATTATTCCTGAATCTTTTATTTTGCTTACCTGCTTCATAATATGCCACCAGGAATGTAATCAAGAGAAAATAAATTCTAATATCTTGAGAACATTTCACGACTTTTAACTTTAGTTTATTAATTTTGCAATACTCATTAAATCTATCTAAGTCACTTTGGAGAAGAAAGCACTCAGTAGAGCGAGAAATAGTTATAAATCGTCAACATAAAGAAGAGATTTGCAAAATTGAAAACATGACGCAATGTGAAACATATACTGCAAACACAAGAGGTCCCAAATGGGAACCCTGAAGTACACCGGAGGTGGCAATGTAAGGCTTAGATTTGAATCCATTTGCATATCTCCACAAACGCCGACCTCCAGCAAGTTTTTTTATAGCAATATTAAAATTAATTTTATCAAACGCCTTGCTGAAATCAGTATCAAACCTAGTACAACTTAGGTAATATTATACATTACGTTGTGATCTCCGAATTCACAAATCATGGTATTTTGCCTTGAAACTTTGGCCATCCATAGAGAAGTGCGGTAGTATTTGTGGTGGAGCTCACTTGTATAGTCCGGTAACCGTATTTCTCGCCGACGCTGACTTTTTCTGACATTCGAAATGTCAAAATCTAGAACCTTTTATTTACTTACTAAACGTTGTTGGCAATCAAAAAAGCAGAGGCAGCTCTTAAAAATTTTTGTTTTTTTTTTCTATTTAGGATGATATTGTGATGCATTTGTCTTAAGTATGACAAAAAGTCTTTTAAGGGTACCAAAATTTTTATGAGGATATGAAACTTTCTAGGTAGTTAAGGATACTTATGGATGCAACATTTTTTGATGATGTCTGTATCTCCCAAAGAAATATAAGGATTTAAAAAAAGGAGTTAAGCCTGCCCAACAGGACCAACAACAAGCTATTTGCAACTACACTAGAAAAAACAGTTGGTTGGCTTATTTCCGAATTACACTGTTTACATTGGAACGTAAATAAAATTAAGAATAATTTAAAAGGTGAATTCTATTTAAACTTCGTTTGTAAACAAGGGCCTGCTTATTTACCTATTTACTTCAAACATAAACGGTATTTTTTACTGGTGAAATAGCATATTATATTTCTATTTTCTTTTCCAAAAAAAATTTAATAAAACAATATTTCCCTAAAATTATACCTTATAATTTGAAAATAATTAGTCTTTCGAAGCCATTTTTAAAACATCTCTTTTTATTATATTTGTAGTTACCAAGAGCCTGTTGTTCACTGTGTACTTCTTTTCTATGGATCATGGTGAATGTGCTGGTAAAAACCTACATAACAAGCCTTGGATATTGTATATTACAAAGCTATTTAAATGTAGGATATACGTTTTGTAGTTACATGTATATTTTATATATTCCCCTCTGAATTTAAAATGCTACATATTTTTTACATAAAATTTATTGCAAGAAATTATATAAAAAAAATATGAATATTTTCCAAATATTCATTATGTATCGGTTTGAGTATATTTTGTTTATCTGTTTTTTGAATTTAACTTTAACATATCCCAGCCCAATATCATTTGAATATTTGCACAATAAATATGCCCAAATATTTGTTTTGTGGAATGGAATACTTTATTAAATATATTATTGTTATAATATATAATTATATAATTATATATTTTTAGCTTTAGAGATCACAACATTTTTCTGCTTTTTTTAATGCTTTTTTTTAAATGTACTTAACCCAGATCCTCCTTGTTTTATATATCTTTAAAAAATCGTAGGGTTATTGCCATAGTTAACATATTTTTTACGCGGGTTAGATTTTGACTTACCATCTTGGCAAAATTTGGCGAATCACATTCTCTCCGAGTGGCCACTAAACTTGCCGGTGCACATGGTCCCTGGTCTTACATATATTTTCTTATCTCAGTGAATCACAAACCACTAAATTGATGAAATGTATTAACGGATTCCTTTAGTGAGGGAGCTTTAAATAATAACCACTTAGCGGTGTATACGACACTACGAGTTCCGTGTTCCTCTACGCATTTTCATTCATTAGCGCGTGTACCACGTGGTTTCAATTCAACCAATCAGATACGAGATTAATAAATCCTTCCTCTTGCAAATACGGAACTAAGCTTGTTTGTATGTGTGCAGTGAATTTGTGCCATTTTCTAAAGTTTTGTAGCAAAAAACAATATTTTTTATTATCGGTTGGATTAAACTACAATGGAGTATCCCCCTGGGAATTGCTATCTTACATCCAGTTGTTGCAGGTAAGTAGATAAACGCGATTGAAATGTTCTTGGAAACTGCAGAGTGAGTAGATAAAGCCGATTAAAGTTTTGTTAATTCATAAATGGTGGAGTTAGAAAACAATGCACCTTGGCCATTTTTTTCATACCAAAAATCAGGCCATTTTATAAACATAAATAATTTAGTTAAGCATTTCTGTCTTATCCAAATCTGGACGAGGTTTCAGGAAATGAAATACCTACCTAAAAGGAGACCCACAAACAATATTTATTATTAATTGATTATTATTTGAAAGTTGTAGTTTTTATTTGGTCTCTATTTTTGATTCAAATAATTAAATGAGTTTAGCAGTAAATAATTCATTTTCTTGAATTATCTGTGAAAATTTCCTGTATGAAATATTAAAGTTTTAACTATGTTGGGAATTTGGAACCTTTGGTTGCACTAAAACAAAATTATGATTGTTTTCCACAAACCAAAACTACACTTTTATGCACTCGACGCGCGTTTCGCTAACAACGTTAGCATCATCAGGAGACGATAAACAATGAACTAAATTAATCTACGCTCTATCTTATATACAATCCTTTAGTGGGCGGAGATAAGACTAATAAATTGTGATTGATCACGATTTTTAATCCTACCTCCCCTCAACCAAAGAATAAAGTGTACTAAACGGGATAGGTCCTCTATCTTTATTTAAACTATTTCTGGATTTAATGATTTCCATACTTTCATATGCATTCAAAAGTCTTTTGTTTGGTACACTTTTTAGAAGTTTTAGGTTATCTAATGTGAATCTATGATTGTTTTCAAAAGCATGCTCGGCCACACTTGACTTTTCTGTTCTTCCGTATTTTAAGTGTGCTAAGTGTTCTTTAAAACGTGTTTGAATAGAGCGTCTCGTTTGGCCAACATATTTTTTATCACAATCCATGCAACTAATTTCGTAAATTCCACTTTTTTCTAGAACTGTAGTTTTATCCTTGGGATTTCCTAGTAAGCTTCTTATTGTGTTACCGGATTGATATACTAATTTAAGACCGGTGTTATTAAATACTTTCTGTAATCCTTTCGTATAATTAGGATTATACGGAATTGATACAAATTTTGAGTCGCAGGTATCTTTTTGTCTGAAAAAGGTAGAATTCCGAAAGGTCTTTTGAAAAGAATGTCTATTTATCAGCTTATTTATTAAGCCTTCGTCGTAACCGTTTTCGCCAGCTATATTCCTAATCCTATTCTTTTCTGCTTCAAATCTTTCTTTGTTTAAGGGGAAATTTACTAATCTATATGTTAAAAAGTGCAAACTTGCAAGCTTATGTTGTAAGCAATGAAAAGAGTCATTTGGAATATACCTGTTGGTGGCTGTGCCTTTTCTATATAGGTCAAAGTCCAATTTATTTTTATTTCTTATAACTAAAGTGTCTAGAAATGGCAGTGTACCGTTGTTCTCTGTTTCATAAGTAAATTTAATAGTGGGAAATTTGTTATTTATTTTTTCCATAAAATTTTCAACACTAGTTACTTTAGTGTTGAATACTGCAAACACATCGTCTACATACCTAAACCATACTCTGGGGAAATACTCAAATTCTTTACTTATATCTGATTCAAATTTGCTCATAAATAGGTTTGCGATAAAAGGTGATAAACTATTACCCATTGTGGTTCCTTCTAATTGCTGGTAGTAGTTATTTTTATATTGAAAGTAATTTTGATTCATGCAGAGTTTTGTTAAAGATAGGTATTCTAAAGTCTGTTTGTCTTCTAGATTGTTTTTTCTTAGTAGTTCCTCCAGGTATTGTAAGGTATTGGGGATCGGCACACTAGGGAACAACGAACTAACATCAAACGAGATTAAAATTTCACCTTCTTGGAGTGAAATATCTTTAACTTTGTTGATAAATTCAAGGGAATTTTGAACAGAAAAACCTTTTTCCTTTATCGGTAAATTTTCAAACTCGTTTGCTAGCCATTTCGAAATGTTGTAAGTAGGTGATCCTACAGCAGAAACTATAGGTCTAACCGATTTTCCAGGCTTGTGGATTTTCGGAAGACAATACAGTTTGGGCATAGTGGGATTGCTTACTTGTAGTTTATATTTAATATTATCAGTAATAATATTGTTACATTTTTTAATTGTGTTTTTTACTTCGTTAATCATTTTTGGTAAGGGGTTCTTTGGGACTTGTTTGTAGGGTCCATTTTTTATTAGGTTATCTACCCTTTCGAAATAATCTGTTTTATCTAATATAACAACTTTATTACCCTTGTCAGCCTTTAGATAGAAAACATCTTTTTCTCTCAAACTTTTA
The DNA here is from genome assembly GCA_963921995.1 of Oxystoma pomonae. Classification (NCBI taxonomy): domain Eukaryota; kingdom Metazoa; phylum Arthropoda; class Insecta; order Coleoptera; family Brentidae; genus Oxystoma; species Oxystoma pomonae. The sequence continues at coordinate 72,898,517 of OY998167.1, read as the reverse complement.
ATTGTTTTATTGTGATTTAATGTACTATTTTTATTGTTTTGAATGATGTTTTGAGAGATCTGATATCGGCAAGCATCTCGCACATAGCCCTTTGTACCTTCTGAAAGATAAGAGATTGAACTTTCAATATTTGCAATAATATCACTTAAATTATCTTTTTGTGGGGGCAGAGCAAAATTAAGGCCTTTGTTTAAAAGTGATATTTCTTTGTTATTAAAAGTTTGAGAGGATAGGTTTTCTACAATGTTTGCTGTTTCCTTCGACTTTTTTGGTTTTGGTTCAGAACGTTTTAACTTTTGTAGCTTTTTATTAAGTGAAGACATCTTCTTCGTAAAGTTTTTCTCAATTACTACAAACATATGTCTTTGGAAATCGCACCATTCTTCAAAGTTCTTATCACTAAGTCTAAATGTCAACTTTTTAAACAGTCGGTATGCTTCAAGCTCAAACATACTTCGTTTTGCGTACAAATTTTTGATTTCTAAATCTAACCATTTCTGTTTTGCAAACAGGGCTACTTTTGAAGAAACTGTAGATTTCGACAACTTTATAACAGTCGGTATGCTTCAAGCTCAAACATACTTCGTTTTGCGTACAAATTTTTGATTTCTAAATCTAACCATTTCTGTTTTCATTCATTCAAAATCATTCAAAACAATAAAAATAGTACATTAAATCACAATAAAACAATTAAAAGTTTGAGAGAAAAAGATGTTTTCTATCTAAAGGCTGACAAGGGTAATAAAGTTGTTATATTAGATAAAACAGATTATTTCGAAAGGGTAGATAACCTAATAAAAAATGGACCCTACAAACAAGTCCCAAAGAACCCCTTACCAAAAATGATTAACGAAGTAAAAAACACAATTAAAAAATGTAACAATATTATTACTGATAATATTAAATATAAACTACAAGTAAGCAATCCCACTATGCCCAAACTGTATTGTCTTCCGAAAATCCACAAGCCTGGAAAATCGGTTAGACCTATAGTTTCTGCTGTAGGATCACCTACTTACAACATTTCGAAATGGCTAGCAAACGAGTTTGAAAATTTACCGATAAAGGAAAAAGGTTTTTCTGTTCAAAATTCCCTTGAATTTATCAACAAAGTTAAAGATATTTCACTCCAAGAAGGTGAAATTTTAATCTCGTTTGATGTTAGTTCGTTGTTCCCTAGTGTGCCGATCCCCAATACCTTACAATACCTGGAGGAACTACTAAGAAAAAACAATCTAGAAGACAAACAGACTTTAGAATACCTATCTTTAACAAAACTCTGCATGAATCAAAATTACTTTCAATATAAAAATAACTACTACCAGCAATTAGAAGGAACCACAATGGGTAATAGTTTATCACCTTTTATCGCAAACCTATTTATGAGCAAATTTGAATCAGATATAAGTAAAGAATTTGAGTATTTCCCCAGAGTATGGTTTAGGTATGTAGACGATGTGTTTGCAGTATTCAACACTAAAGTAACTAGTGTTAAAAATTTTATGGAAAAAATAAATAACAAATTTCCCACTATTAAATTTACTTATGAAACAGAGAACAACGGTACACTGCCATTTCTAGACACTTTAGTTATAAGAAATAAAAATAAATTGGACTTTGACCTATATAGAAAAGGCACAGCCACCAACAGGTATATTCCAAATGACTCTTTTCATTGCTTGCAACATAAGCTTGCAAGTTTGCACTTTTTAACATATAGATTAGTAAATTTCCCCTTAAACAAAGAAAGATTTGAAGCAGAAAAGAATAGGATTAGGAATATAGCTGGCGAAAACGGTTACGACGAAGGCTTAATAAATAAGCTGATAAATAGACATTCTTTTCAAAAGACCTTTCGGAATTCTACCTTTTTCAGACAAAAAGATACCTGCGACTCAAAATTTGTATCAATTCCGTATAATCCTAATTATACGAAAGGATTACAGAAAGTATTTAATAACACCGGTCTTAAATTAGTATATCAATCCGGTAACACAATAAGAAGCTTACTAGGAAATCCCAAGGATAAAACTACAGTTCTAGAAAAAAGTGGAATTTACGAAATTAGTTGCATGGATTGTGATAAAAAATATGTTGGCCAAACGAGACGCTCTATTCAACCACGTTTTAAAGAACACTTAGCACACTTAAAATACGGAAGAACAGAAAAGTCAAGTGTGGCCGAGCATGCTTTTGAAAACAATCATAGATTCACATTAGATAACCTAAAACTTCTAAAAAGTGTACCAAACAAAAGACTTTTGAATGCATATGAAAGTATGGAAATCATTAAATCCAGAAATAGTTTAAATAAAGATAGAGGACCTATCCCGTTTAGTACACTTTATTCTTTGGTTGAGGGGAGGTAGGATTAAAAATCGTGATCAATCACAATTTATTAGTCTTATCTCCGCCCACTAAAGGATTGTATATAAGATAGAGCGTAGATTAATTTAGTTCATTGTTTATCGTCTCCTGATGATGCTAACGTTGTTAGCGAAACGCGCGTCGAGTGCATAAAAGTGTAGTTTTGGTTTGTGGAAAACAATCATAATTTTGTTTTATTAAAGTTTTGTTTTACTATTAGCAACAATTTAAGGATTTTGTGAAATTAAGACTACTCAAAAATAAGTTTTGCCCTGATAAATCCCGTATGAATGGTAACGGTTAATCACCAAATTTCTATTTCAGGTGGACTTTTGATGGAAATATGGGTAGTTTTTACCATGCCTCTCAATTTTTAAACAACAAAAATTATATTTTTGGTTCCTTTACATGGAAAAAGGCAATAATCCTAGCGGCCATCTGAACATCTAGATTTTGCAGGGTAAGTAGTATAGACTGTCGAGAACTTTTTTCTAAATTCAGTTTAAAGCAAAATTGACAAGCTACAAAATATTTTTTTTGTGTGTGTCTTTTTATAGACTGTTCTTTTTAGTTTTTTATATATTACTTTTGTTAAAAGCTAAAACGATGATGTCGAAAGGTTCCATATAAAAGTGCTCAGGATATTCACGCATGAATTTGCCAAAAATTGGTATAATCATTTTTTGTTGAGTCTAGAGAACTTGTATAATTTTTTTCTTTACTTATATTTGTTACTAAAGTTAAACATTACTTTTTAGTATTTATATTTTTTTACAAACCTAATTTTTTCTAAAATTTTTGTTTTACAGCATTGTATTTAAAATATTAAACACATTTTTTAGAAAATTTTTGCCCATGGAATTTTTACAGTTTTTTTATTATAAAATGTTGCTTTGTACCACCAGCAAACTGAACAAAAACTCATAAAAACTGATTACAAAATGAATATGCCACGTATTATCTGTTTATACAAGTATTTTATTTCCAGATGTAGCTGCAGCAAGAAGAAATTCCCTTTCTTTACGCACTACTACGAATACAAAGCTTCATATTGTCATAGAAAACTGGTTAAGGATGCTGCAGATAGAGACAGATATCAACTAATAAAAACGATATTTTCTACCATTTTAAAGTACATGTAAAAAATGCTTATTATGTGAGAGCATGTGTTTCTGATGTTAAATATGAGGATGAGGAGGTAATAATGCGATATAGTGCATGCGAGTCTTAATATACTGCTTTGCTCTCTTTGACTTAAACTAAATTTTTTAATGAAAAGCTTAATTCTGTATTTTCTAAATCAAATAAAAAAAATGTAATTCAATTAACTGCTTAAATTAAAAAATGAGGAAGAAGTGTTTGTTTATTATTAAAAATCCTTTAAAAATTTGAAACTATTGTTGTTAAAAATTTTTAGCTGTCCAAGGCGTTTTTATTTTTTAAAAAATCAAATTTAGGCATTTTAGGTGTCTTTACTAACAAACAGCACTTTCTTACGTTATTTCGTACTTTTTGTATATATAAATAACATAAAAAACGATATTTTCTACCATTTTAAAGTACATGTAAAAAATGCTTATTTATGTGAGAGAATGTGATTCTGATGTTAATTTTACTCACGTTAATTTTTCTAAATTTAGGATGCGACCTGTTATTGTGCTAAGTGGGTATATTGTTGTAATATAAATGACAATATATTCAGGGTATATACAAAAGGTTATATATATGATCATAGATTTGTAATGGACATTCTTCATTGAATACATCAGTGTTATAAGGATTAGTATATTGCCGTTTTATATAAATCTTATATATACCCTCAATAAAATATTATGGATACGAAACGAATATACTTTTATGGATATACCACTGTTATATATAAACTAAAATTTGGACAAATATACATTTTTATTTCGTGACGGATATCGACACTATATAATATATAAATATATACCATAATGGATATACCATAGAACATCAAATTTGGTGCAATAGAATATAACTCGAATATTTTTGTGGAGTAATTAATACATGTTCAGAATATACTTATAACGTATATTCAGCGGATGTTACCTAATAGGTACCTCTGGATCTAAATTGGATCTTTTTTGGAGCTCCTATGCACGTCAGGTGAATATCTGGGTGATATCCAGGGCAATATCCTTCTCCATTTTCGTATATATGCTGGATATACATGCAATATTTTTTTGCTATGTGGGAATATTTTTATTTAGGTTGGACTATAATAAAATTATCATTAATTTAAATGGATGCATTTTGTTCTGGTGGGTTTTTAAATAAATTTTAACTAAGTTTAATTACTATATTAAATTAAATGTTCCTTTTACAAATATAATCATAAAAAGTCTTGTAACTTGTTGTCTACATCGTGTGAAAATTTATCCAATTGTAACCTTGTTCACAGTCCACAAAAAGGTTGCTCTGGCCTTTGCAGTAACCTGAAACAAATAAAAACAACTTAACCAGGACCCAGTCGGTCATCCTCCTATAGCACAAATTTCAAATGTGTAACATTTATTAAGTTAAAACATTAAAGTCTTTTTTATTTACACTTCTTCCTGTCTACTACTTAAAACAGAAAAATAAAGTAGACTATATGTCTCAGAAAATATCTCGGAAAATATTTACCAATAAACTCGATGGAGCTGGCAGATTTGGACCAATAGCAAACGAATTAGAGCGATAATATGCAATAAACAGACCATTTTAACACATAATTTGCTACTTACTGTATTGTTTATCAGGACTGAACAAAACAGCTCAGTGAAATGCAAGTTGTAAAAATTAGGAATTTCAGGAAATAGTCTGCAGAATATGCCTCGTGCAGCAAATTATCATAATTTTTACCTCAGCACTCGAGCGCATTCGCGTGTATCTTCAACTTGCTATACACTCGGGATATTATCTATGATAATATTAATAATACATAGTGAATTTTAAAATATGTGTTAAAAAAGGACCAGGAGATTTTCTTGTCTACTTACAAGAAACTAGTTGTAAGTTGTTGAAGTTTTTAAGTTTCTGCCACCGTTAACATACAATGATTGTTCTCAAATCTGCACATGTAGGGCTTGAGGATTCCTTATATTTCCTAAAAATAACAAAAGCAAGTTTATCACAAACCAAATAATATTGATTGCTCTACCTTTGTCATCAGTTGACAAATACAAGAACAGGTTGCGGAGTGGGGGTGATTTCCCCTCCCCCGTACTTGCATTTTTTACAAAAACATTTAGAAATCAAGACTTCTGCCAAAATTGCATAAATTTTCCTCTATGCTATTCTTAGTGTATTATTCTCAAAAATTTGTGCCTTCGCCAAAAATCTGATTTCCCCCTAAATTTGGGGCCAGATCCGCACTTGACAAATACTCACCCTTTAGTTTGGTTTGAGAGTCTCGCCTGTCTTTGTGTGCTTCTTTTTACAAGCTTTTATTTAACTTGCAATGTATCCATGTAAATATGTTTGTTCCGGTGAAATCTTGTTGGTTTTAAGTTGATATTTCCTGCGATTTATACAGGGATTGCGCCCACGTCATCAAGATACATTTTGAATGTTCTTTGTGTTATTTATCTGGATGAGACAACCATCCGCCTTCCTACGACTCAGGCCTGACCTAAAAGTAAAAGTACAAGAAATATTAAATAAAGGAGATTTAATAAGAAGTAAACAAACATCAATCTTAAGAGATATATTTTTCAAGGATCCACACATTAGTTACACGGGAGTAATCTGTAGCTTATATAAATATCTGTCATTACTTTGAAGGCATTTGGGCCGGAAATGGTCTTTGTTGGCGAAAACTAGGGATTTGTTTTAGCACTTGGTTGTTTTTAAAAATAACATAACAACATTTCATGTAGAAAGTTGCCATTTTCCAAAAAAAAGTGAAATTAAAGTATAGCCAACTCCTACAGCACGTATTTTAAGAACAGTTTATTCTTTTTTTAGTTCGAAAAAGTTGCTGGCAGGTTAATTCAAAAAAAATATATAGATAGAGAAACCATTGTTTTTGTTTTCCCCTTATTATATTCTTCTTCTTTTTGCGTCTGTTCAACTTGCATATTTATAAATAACAAAATTAACCAGACATACAATTCAATGTTTTGAGTTTTACATGAACTTTGTATTGGTTTTTGTATAGGCTTGGCAATGGGGGAAAAAAAATTAATACTCTCTTGACAAAACTAAAACTTTTTGTATCATATGTAAAATTCTTAATGTTCGATATTTGCTCAAATGTGCACATTTTTTAATTGCGTTAATGATAAATTTTTAATTGTTTTACTTACAAGATGGTTTCGTCAATGCGAAGTCCAGTGCCAATGGTTTTACTCTGAGTTGACTCTTTACTAAAATAGGTTTCGTAAAAATCGTAAGTCGTTTGTAGGATTTGTACCTTGAAAAAATAATTATCATGATAAAAAAATCTTGTGATATTATACGTTAATTCTATACTATAGATTGCAAATTACAATTATATAAATATGAGCTTTTTTACATTGGTATCAGGGTTTTTAGAAATTGAGTTTTTTGCGGCACTAGTATGTTTTATTTAGAAATTTATAAAATACATACCGAATAAAAAAAGCTGATATCTTTTTTCACAAAACCTCTCTTAACAGCAATTTTGAGAAATCAGTTTTCAGATCACTTAGATTAGGTAACTGGGAATAAATTTGAAATTGCAATAAAATAAGTTTTTATCTGTTTTTTTCTGGGGATATTGGCTTAAAAGGCTTGGTATAACTTAGTCTTTTAAGTTGGTTGTGTTAGGTTGAGTTCATTTTCTACTTGATACTAAACTAAAAATCAAAAACTGTTTAAGAGAAGGTTGGTATAGACTTTGCCAATTAAATAATTACAAGTGCATACTGATCATTTGGATAAAAATTCCTGACAAACATTTTTAAGAAGACCATAGAACAAAATGTTTGTAATAAATTGTAATAAGTCAAATATACTCTACCACAGGCAATTAAAAATAACTTATGTGTAAAAATTAAATCGAAACTAACCCAGGATATCAAAAATATATTTTTTTTTTATTTAAGAAACCAGGGAAGTAATTTTTTGATGAGGCCTACGAAAAATCCTATATACATTTGAATTTTTCTGACATTGATCACGTTAGAAAATTGGCTTCCCTGTGAAAGATCAAGGGGCTCAAGGTATACATGGTTTAAAACTCGGTTACATAAGCTACAATAAGTCCAATTAAAAAACAAATATATTTATATCTATATTCTATGTATTTTAAAACCCAGATTAAAACAATTATTCATCAAATTGTTAATGGTCAAGTTATGCCTTAAAAATATGTTTATGCATTATAAAGTCGGGAATAAGCCTCATTTTAAAACGAAATAAAATAGTAAGTATTTACCTACCTCTTTAACTGAAATAAATAATAAACTGTGAAAACTCCAAAACACAACGCGTAGATCAATCTACAAAATAAATATGGCTGCCAAGTAGACGGAAGCCTGACGTTCGCTGCAACAATTAAACGGGTATGTTTAATAATACAATTTTTGGTTACATGCCTGTTAAAATCGCAGTACCGTTTAGTTTTGAAGTTGCTCCCCCCTGAGCATTTGTTTTGGCACTCGTCTTTTGCGATAGAATTAGTGTGACCAGTCTATACCATTAGTTCAGGGAAATTGTACTTTTCACAATGCTTTTCTGGGAAGTAACAGCGAGTAAGCTGAAATTTTGCATGAAGGAAGGGTACCACTGGGAACGTTTAAATATAGATTTTCATCATTCTGACCCCTTTAACTTCGGCGCCATCTTAAATCAAAGGGTTAAATTATTAAAATTTTGTACTACAAAGAAATAAAAAAAGCATTTTGTAGGGAAATACAAACCTTACAAAACATCCCCTTTCAAAATTAAGTAACTTTTTTGTGTTCATCTTAGAATTACATTATTTAAACAAAATGAACATAATGATATCATTTTTTCGCTATTTCTGTTAATCTGATTGAAAAAATTTTTCAACAAACATTGTAGAGCAGCAAAAATTCTCTAGATTTTATGTTCGAACATATTTTTTTCTTAAACTAATTGTTTTTGTTGTACGACGCGCCAAATGTTTAGCAAACTTCAACGATCCTGCAGTGGCTCTGAGTACAATTTAAAAATCGCTGGGGAACGAGGAATAGTTAGTTTGTAGGTTCATTATTAGTCATCTACCTTTTCATGGCCGTTTTTCGTCATGCGTTTACATCACCCTCATTTAAACCTTTAATGTTTGGAATGTTGCCTGCTTTCACGTGATAAGGATATGTATTTTTTTTTATTTCAAAATTTCTTCATTTTTTTTATGATTCTAGCCCGTTTTGATAAATATTAAGTGAACTAACGTCAACGCCATCTACTGAAAAGCTAGAGAGATGAAATTTGGCAAAACTGTTAAGTAAAAAGAGAATTTTACCAACAGAAAACTGTTGGATATTTCGCCTTCTCCACCTGTTCTACCACTGACTGGTTTCAGACACGGTCCATACACCTTTATTCTTCTTTCTTCTATGACGAATCGATAGTAAAAAAAACGATATTTATAAAATACACCGGAGTACCAGAAGAATACATACCGGGTGCGACTTGGAGACTAGATGCAGACACGTGTTTCACTCTTGTTAGATATCATCAGTGCGACATAAGTTTTTATAGTCGAATAATATGAACTATCAAATCAACAAGTCATGGACAAATTTTCGGCAAAACATTAGTTAACATAATGGGAAATAAATTCCCAATGTCCATAGTGGAGTTAAATATAAATAAAAAGAGAGTTTTACCAACAGTTGGATGTTTCGTTTTCTCCACCATATTGAAATGGTGGATGGACCGTGTCTGAAACCAATCAGTGGTAGAACTGGTGGAGAAGACCAAAAATCCAACAGTTGTCTGTTGGTAAAACTCTCTTTTTATTTATATTTAACTCCACTATGGACATAGGGAATTTATTTCTCATTCTGTTAAAATTGTTTAGGACTAGTGGAAAATGAAGACTATTGAATTCAAGTGCAGTAGAAATTGGAAAATATGTCAAAAATATGCCTTTTTAAGATGTACCTTCGGAATTATCTGTTGGTCCCAGGCGATATAAGAAGGTTGCAGCCCTGAGAAATGTGTTCATATGCGAAAGCGGCTGGCTTCCAGGGCTAATCCATCGATAGTGAAAGTGCAACGGTCCCAGCAAGGTGGTCTACGTACATGGGAATTTTCCCGCCCGCACTTCTAAATTTATTCAAGATGTACTATCGTCGTTCCGCTCTAACTGTCCAGGAAGTTGACTAATCGTTTTCATTCCTATTGAAAATGAGCCAAATCGGCAAAAAACAAGTAACTCATTTTGAGACTTTTCTAAACGCCCGCAGAGCCCGACTTTACGACATGTAGTAAAAGAGATGCAAATTTGCCGGAATTTTTGCCTTTTTTTAAAAGAACTTAAACTATTACTCGAGAAGTAGCCAACCGATTTAATCAAATTTAAATTTTTACAGTCAAAAATACTCGATCGAGAGATTTTGTTGCCCCTTCTCTTTTTGACGATTCCTGAACTGCTATTTTTCTTTAAAAAGGTCCGAAATAATTTCTAGATAAGTTTTGAGTAATCTTGGACATACCGTTTTTGACCTTTAAGGAAAAACATCCAAAAACACGCAAAAAAATTTTTGAAAAAAAATGCATATTGACAAAAACAGCAAACTCTAATGTGATGAGTGCTGCATGGTTCAATTTGTTGAAGTTTTTTAAATAAGAATCAATCAAAATTTTTACCTGTTTTGTGGATGGCGCTGACGTAGTTCCCTTAATATTTGTCAAACGGGATAGAATCATAAGAAAAAAAAATATTAAAAACATTTTGGAATATATTATATATTTTTTAAAATACATATGTCAACATTATCACGGGACTGCAGGCCACATATCACACATCATTAGAGCTTTAAATAAGGCTTATGTAAACAAATGACGAAAAACGGCCATAAAAAAGTAGAGTTTCCATAACGAATCCTCGTCCTCCAGCGATTTTTAAATCGTGCGCAGAGCGATCGCACGATCGTTGAAGTTTATAAACATTTGGCGAGGTGTACAACAAAAAGAATTGGGAAAACTAGATATCTTGTTCGTGAAAAATAAATAAAAAGAAACGTTCCTAGGTTTCTGGACTATCCATTAGATCTTGAACCCGTGGTCGTAATGAATGGAAAAGCAAAATGTGCGTCCGATGCCACGAACTTTTCTTTTTAAAAAGAATTAGTTAAAGAAAAAAAATGTTTGATTTTGTATAAATAATGAAATTCTGCGTACGAACAAAAAAGTTACTATAATTTTAAAAGGCGTTGTTTTGCATTTGTCTTTCCCTACAACACGGTTTTTTGATTTAGATTCTAGTGCAAAATTAGCAGAACTTATAAGCGAAAAACCGATTTAATCATTTGAGTCAAGATGGCGCCGAAGTTAAGGGGTAATAATGATGTAAATCTATAGCTTAGCTTTTTCAGTATTACCCTACAGTTATGCAGAATTTCAGCTTGCTCGCTTTTAGTTCCCAGATATATTAAAATTAGCGATAACATATATACCTACTATTTTTGTGATTTATTTCGACATTTTGCCGTTGGCGCTGATGACGCTTCGAAGTCACCTCAGTATATATCACTTAGTTGTGACCTCATTAAAAGTAAGATATAATCTTACACAGACCTAACCAATAAATCTTTATTTGGAAGGTCTCTAAAAAACTGATGGAATGGTGCTTTTGGCGGCCTTAGTGAAGATGTTTTAAAAAAAGCTGAAAGCATCTATTTAATGATTTTTGACCCCCAACTGGAGACCTAAGGCCTACCAAGTAGTGTAAATCAAATTTGTGAAAAGTTGTAGTACTAAAGGGGCATATGCAGAAAATTTGGCTTCCTTTGATGAAGATTTTACGAAACTTCTTTTAGTCGATTCCAACACTGCCTAACCTGTTAACAGCCCCGAAGATGTTGCAGTCAAAAAGTAGAATGACAATTTTTTTAAAAATCTAAACCGTTTGAGCTAGAGCAATGAAATGTGGCAAATATCTTGGCCTTTCGGCAAAGTATCCTCGTCGTGTGTCATAAAAACATACATATAAGGCCCCTAAGGGGCAACAAGAGCCAAAATGTGTTTTTAAACTATCCCTCATACCTTCTATGCTATTGCAACTGGACATCTGAATCTCGGTCAGTTGTAGCTCATACTATTACCTACAAGTCTACTACACCCCAAAAATTTTCATAGCTGTTAACAGGGGGCTAAAAATTTTGTCGATATCAATTAAAAAATTATATTTCACTTATCTTTCACCCTATGTCAAACAAAATGCACCACTAGGGGCGCAGTGGACCATTTCTTAATTTTAGGTGCCCCCAACTGTTTCCTATAATATTTGTGACACATATAGTGGATTAAATTCGTAAAGATTTTCTAGAGGTTAATTTTTTTTATATTTGGCATAGTGATCCAAAAAGCTAAAATTCCAGTCGAGGATTCCCCATTTTCCGGCCCCAGAAATGAAGATGGCGGATGTCAAAGTTAGGAAAAAAATATGTTTTCTACGTTTTCAGAAAAATCAAATCGAAAACCATAGAGTAACTGTGAGTAGGTCCAAGTTAATTCAAAAATATAAAAAAAGTTTTCACATGTCATTTCAAAACAAAATGGCGGGCAGATTCCAAAAATTTTGTTTTTGTTAATTTTTTTTTTTACTTTTTAAGTGATCTTTTTTGTTGTCTCATATTAAAGTTTCTTAATCGCACCTTCCAGTTTCGATTTCTAGTAGAAAGCACTCAAATTTTTCAAGTTTTCACTGTTTTTTAGTCTTTCAAAAAAAGTACTGCCAAAAACATTTTTTCCCTGTTAAAATAAAAAATATTTAGAGAGAGAAGGCAGAATTTTAGAGGAAGATGGAGAGATAATTTATTGACGTGCAAAATTATTTAAGGTTTTAGAAGAGAGACAGCAGGCTATAAAAAGTATTCTAGAGAAAGATAAAAATAATTAAGGCAATTGTTTACTAAAAATTTCTGTTTTGTTATCTGTCTGTCATTTTGAGTGGCGACGTGCATATAATTTTTATGTTGCCATTTTTATACAAAAATTACAGCAAAAATTGTAATTTTTCAAAGCATAAAATGTGTGAGACATAAAATGGTATTAATTTATTTTAATCAAAGTTCTTTACAGTCTCTAAATTTACCAAAAAACGTGTCCTAATAGAAGTGTATTTAAGTACATCTAAAAATCATTTAACAGATTATTTTATGGGTCATCATGGCTTCACCCGTAAATTATTTTTAGGTGTGCTAAAATACACTTTGTAGGAGACGTTTTTTGGTAAACTTAAAGACTGTGAAGAACTTTAATTGAAAGAAATTAATACCACCTTATGTTTTACTCACTTTACTCACTTTAAATGTTTACTGTTTTTTGATAAAAATTGCAAAATGAAACGACACCACTCAAGATGACAGACAGATGACATAACAGAATTTTGTTGTAAACAATTGCCTAAAATTATGTCCATCTTTCTCTAAAATACTTTTTTATTGCCTGCTGTCTCTTCTCAACAACCTTAAATATTTTTGGACATTACTAAATTATCTATCCACCTACCTCTAAAATTCTGCCCTCTCTCTCTCTCTCTCTAAGTATTTTTCATTTTAACAGAGAAAAAAATGTTTTTTGGGAGTACTTTTTTTGAACGCTAAAAAAAACAGCGAAAACTTGAAAAATTTGAGTGCTTTATTCTAGAAATCAAAAGTTTGGAAAGATATCTTTAAAATATGAACAAAGTCATGGCATAAAAATGTAAAAAACATGGTAAAAATTCCTTAATCACAAACGGTTATCTTAAATTATGCTAAAATATTTTAAGTTTTAAATTACCATCATGGCCATAATAACTTTTTTTTAAAGTTCTGGTGGTATATGTTCGGCTGTAATTCGATCACTGAGCTGGTTCCAAAGTTCCTAGGACCCATTTGCTTAAGCCTTAAGGCATAATGCCTAATTCTTATTTTTTTTTTATTTCTGTCTATTTCCCTTCAAAAAGTGCATTGAGCATTTGTAAAGAACACGCGTTTCCCATTAAAAAATTAAAAGATATGTACCATTTTATCTTCATGAAATGATTCCAGTTCATTGCAAATTGTTAAAAATCGCGAACGCCTCGAATAAAAAAAAATCACGGTAAAATTTAAACCTATACTTTATTACGAAAAATAGTTCATGGGCTAAATTTATTTAAATAAATTTTAAAAAACAAAAACCAGAGCGCGAGATTTTAAAACTACAATAAAATAAAATGATAAAAGTAACTAAGTACTTACAACCCTGGCTACTAAACTTCACTTAATAACCAGCACTAATAAACCAAGATAAGTATAATCACCGGCATACTTTAAGCCACCACTATTGATGCACCGAACTGACGACCTGTTCATCTCGCGATTTGTAACTAAATAAACGCTCACAAAAATTATTCTGTACAAATGAGTCCCCACGTTAGAAAAAAATCTGCGTCATCTCGCATTCCAATGTCTTCAAATTAGGGCAAAAATTATATTTCGCTGAATTAAAATCAAAGCAGGTCACCAGCTCAAAGTAGGTCACGAGATTCTTGCCTTTTCTTATTAAAACGTCTGATACACCAACATTCCTTCTAAAGAAAGGGGCCCGTGTTCCAAATTGGGGACCGTTTGACCCAGAAAAACAAAACCCCGTGATTTTAAAGAAATTCCAAAATGCTTACGAAAAATCAAGCCTGACGTCAGTAAAAATTTGATATAAAACAGCAAATTGGAACCAGAGAAAGGCAGTCTAAAAACAACCAGCAAATTAGTTAAAAGCTTCAGCCTAGTGTTTCAAAAGTAATTGTTACAAGAACTAAGTCGTGTTAATAGTGCCAAAATGACTCAAAAAGTAAGTGTCTCGTTTTAAGGATAAAAATTGTACTTTTAGTGAATAAGTTAGTTAGTAGCGAAAAATGTTGGTGGCTCTCGGACTAGTGAAATCCCAAACTGTCTAGCATGTAAGTGTTTAAAAACTGAAAGCTCTTAGAAACTCTGATATACAGTTGAACGATGACCAGGTATTTTGTTTTTAAACGAATTATCGTATGATTTCGAGGTATTGACACTGTAGGACAGGTATTATGATTTTCTGTAGTGCTAAACCGTAAATATTAGATACTGTACTGTGTTTAACCATTGATTGTTTAAATATAATGGAACATTAATATGAGATCAAGTTGCTTAATTCCAAGTTACCACCCGCCCGAAACCTTAGATTAGGCACACTAGAACACTCATGCCCAACCTATTTAAAAGTTGAGGCGTCTCCTCCAGACCTCAGAGTTTTCCGCTCGAACTCTGGATAAGGCCCTAGGAGTCGTTCGTCACACATTAGCCAATAAAAATTGAGTAAGTTAATAGGCCTTTATTCACTCTGAATTCAAGTTATGAATTCGGTCGAAGTCGCAGTTGTTTCTATTAATTGTGAGAGAACTTAAAAGACACCCTGACAAAAATAAGCAGACTTACTAAATATAAAAACAAATATTACTTAACAATAATTTTCTAAATCCGATTCTTCAGCTCCAAAAAGCCCAGTTTGTGATGGCTATATCGAAAGGCTAAAGTCCTTTACAAACTGTCTTTCTTTAGTTGTGAAGGATTCGACGCTGATTGAATTGGAATGTATCATTTCCCTGATTCCACCTCGCGGACTAGATATTTTATTTGTAAATACATGAGATTAAGGTTCATTATTATTTTAAACAAATTGAAAAAACGTAAACATTCAAATAGCAAAATAAAAATGGCGAATTACATCATAAAATATATGCCAAAGCCGACTGGATTTTAAGAATCTACAACAAATTTTATAAAGAACTTAGATTTGAATCTGACAACGTCGATCTCGGTCTCTTTATAGCGGAGCGTGGATATTTAAGAAGGCCATTTTCTGTACACGGAGAAGGGAAATCAACTTAAGTTTTTCGTTTTAAACCGATTTTGTAATTTTAAAGGAATAATACTGTGTTGAAAGGTATATTTTTAAAAATAATTTGGATAAAATTGATGTTTGTAGCATAATAACTGAGTTAAAACAAAGTATAACAAAGATTCCAAAGTATGTCCTAAACATTTTAAATGCAGCGTACACACTGTGTGATTTCTTAGACAAACTTTTAGTTTTAGATTCACCTGAATGTAAAAGTTCAAAATTGAGTCCCTGGAGTTGATAAATTTAGAAAAGGATTTGGTGAAGGTGAATAAATAACAAAATCAATCCAAAAAGGTAAAAAATATGTAGTTTACTATCCTGAAGATAAAACAACTGACACAAAATAGGTTTTTTAAAATTTTTGAAACATGGGTTTGTCAGATGTCAAAAAATTTTATTTAATCGATTTTTTTTAAGAAGGTTTCCAAAAAGGTGCCACAAGTGGTACTTCCTGATGAGAAAATATTGGTAGCCCCTGGGCCTTTAGTAAAGGCTACCAAAATGGGCCGCCAATATTCTCCTTGTGTGCTACTCTCTTTATTCCGCTTATTTGATTATTTTGAATATAAAACAATTGAAATAAAATAAGTTTTTTTAAATTTTTGGCACATTGGTTGACTTATGCCAAAAAGAACTAGTGCGATAGGTTTTTTTTTTCAAGCTTTTCAAAAAGATGCCACAAGTGGTACCTTCTCATTAAAAAAAATATTGGTAGTTCCTGGGCCTCCAGTGGGGGCATCAAAAAATTTTTTATGGGCAGAGTTTTCCGTAGCTAGAAGGACCGTTCCGTTTAAAGAATCCACCCTAATATTTATTTAGTTATTTATTTATTTATTAATTACAAAAAAGGGTCAACAGGCACAAGCCCAAAACGATATCTAGAAAAATACATACATACAGATCAATCAAAACTAAAATTACAAAAATGAGTCAATATAGACGTTTAATTTGCGCTCTAAATGTTCCTAGACAAACATTAAAAATATTCAGGTGGGACTATTTATTATTATAATTTTTTATCATTCGAGATATGGGTGCATTATTGCCAAAATTTGTTCTTTGAAATGGTTCATAAAATATCACTCGACTTCTTAGTTGCATTGGTTGAACTAATAAAAATATTTGACTTAAAATCTAAAAAAAATTTAAATCGAAAAGGCACGCTTGCCTGGTCTGTCTTTTGTTCAAGCAAAAAAAAATGGAATTAAAATCGTAATCTGGTTTCACTAGCATATATCCCGTATACATTTGTTACTTTGTATTCCAAATATATCAAAAACTTATTTTAAATTATTTTAACCTAATTTAGTTTATTTTAGTACGCGGAGACCAGACTACAGCCGCGAAATTAATCTTATTATATATGTATGCAAAGTATACATTTTTAAAGACTGAATTTCTTGAAAGTTCCTACTTTGCCTAAAAATAAACCCCAACATTCTTTTACATTTGAAAGATGATCTAGATAATCATTAAATGTCATATTTTTGTCAACAATTATTTCTGAATCTTTTATTTTGCTTACCAACCTAATAATATGCCATCAATAATGTAATAAAAAAAAATTGTAATTTCTTGAAAACATTTTTTGACATTTACCTTTTATTAATTTTGCAATACTCATTAAATCTATCTGAGTCACTTTGGACAAGAGAGCACTCAGTAGAGCAAAAAATAGTTTTAACTCGTCAACATAAAGAAGAGATTTGCAAAATTTAAAACATGACGCAATGGCAAACAAATATACTGAGGTACACCGGAGGTAGCAATGTAAGGCTCAGATTTGAATCCATTTGCATCAACCGAATGTAGTCTATTGCAAATATATGAGGAAAGAAGTCTTAGCATATCTCCACAAACGCCGACCCCAGCAAGTTTTTTTTATAGCACTGTTAAAATTAATTTTATCAAACGCCTTGCTGAAGTCAGTGAACACAGAGTGCACATGCACATATTATATGTTAATTCGTTAAACCCAGTACTAGTACTCCGAATTCACAAATCATAGTATTTTGCCTTGGAACTGTGGCCATCTATACAGAAGTGCGGTAGTAACTATGTATCAAAATTTGTGCTGGAGCTCACTTGTACCATTAGTCCAGGCAAATTGTACTTTTTACAATGCTTTTCTGAGAACTAAAAGCGAGTAAGCTGAAATTATGCATGAAGGAAGGGTACCACTGGGAAAGCTTAACTATAGATTTGCATCATTCTTACCCCTTTAACTTCGGCGCCATCTTAAATCAAAGGAATAAATTATTAAAATTTTGCACTACAACAAAATCAAAAAAGCATTTTATAGGGAAATACAATACTTAAAAAACATCGCCTTTCAAAATTATAGTAACTTTTTTTTGTTCATCTCAGAATTAAACAAAACTAATTTAATTTAAAAAAAAAATTCAAAAAACATTGTAGACCAGCAAAAATTCTCTACATTTTATGTTCGAACATATTTTTTTATTAATCTAATTATTTTTGTTGTACAACGCGCCAAATGACCAACAAACTTCAACGATTCTGCAGTGCCGCTGCGTACAATTTAAAAATCGCTGGAGGACGAGGATTGGTTAGTTGCTAGGTCCATTAATATAGTCTTAGTCATCTACCTTTTTATGGCCGTTTTTCGTCATTTGTTTACATGAGCCTCATTTGAACCTTTTTGGAATGTTTCCCGTATTAACGTGACCTTCGGAAGTATCTGTTGGTCCCAGGTGATATAAGAAGGTTGCAGCCCAGAAAAATCTGTTCTTTTGCGAAAGTAGATTAAAATTTGCCGGAATTTTTGCCGTTTTTTAAAAGAACTTAAACTATTACTCGAGAAGTACCCAACCGATTTAGACAAATTTAAATATTTACTGTCAAAAATACTCGATCGAGAGATTTTTTGCACTTTCTCTTTTTGACGGTTCTTGAACCGTTATTTTTCTTTAAAAAGGTCCAAAATAATTTCTTAATAAGTTTTGAGTATTGTAGGACCTACCGTTTTTGACCTTTAGGGCAAAACATCCAAAAACACGCAAAAATTTTTGAAAAAAATTGCATATTTACAAAAATCGCCATATCTCAAAAACGGCGAACTCTAATGTGATGAATACTGCATGGTTTATTTTCTTGAAATTTTTTACATAAGAATCAATCAAAAGGTTGTTTGTTAGTTTCCTCAATTTTTGTCAAACGGGATAGAATCATAAGAAAAAAAATAAAAACATTTTGAAATACATTATATACTTTTTAAAATACATATGTCAACATTATCACGTGACTGCAGGCCTTCCACATATTATTAGAGCTTTAAATAAGCCTTATGTAAACAAATTACGAAAAACGGCCATAAAAAAGGTAGAGTTACCATAAGGAATCCTCGTCCTCCAGCGATTTTTAAATCGTGCGCAGAGCGATCGCAGGATCGTTGAAGTTTATAAATATTTGCCGGGGTGTACAACAAAAAGAATTGGGAAAAGTAGATATCTTGTCCGTGAAAAATAAATAAAAAAAACGTTCGTGGCATAGGACGCACATTTTGCTTTTTAATTTATTACGACCAAGCCTCTAAGATCTAATAAATAGTTCAGAGACCTACAGACAGTTTTACGACGAAAGTTTTTTAAATTCGCTGTGTGTGGTTGCTTATGTTTGCCTGGGGTAGCCTAGGCGACACTACTCAGATAGAAATATACCAGATAGAGTCCTTTGTTACCCTGATGATTCCTAACAAGATAGGTTTCTGGACTATCCATTAGATCTTGAAGGCCTGGTCGTAATGAATTGGAAAGCAAAATGTGCGTCCGATGCCACGAACTTTTCTTTTTTAAAAGAATTAGTTTAAGAAAAAAACATGTTCGACCATAAATTGTAGAGAATTTAGTGCTGTACAATATTGGTTCAAAAATTTTTTCAATCACCTTATTAGGAATTTAGAAATAGCGAATAAACTACTCATTTTGTATAAATAATGAAATTCTGCGTATGAAAAAAAAGTTGCTATAATTTTAAAAGGCGTTGTTTTGTAGGTGTCTTTCCCTTTTTTTGATTTTGATTCTAGTTCAAAATTAATAGAACTTCGAAGCGAAAAACCGATTTAACCCTTTGATTCAAGATGGTGCCCAAGTTAAGGGCTGAGGATGGTGCAAATTTATAGCTAAGCTTTCATTCAAGTCATGCAAAATTTCAGCTTGCTCGCTTTTAGTTCCCAGAAATATTAAAATTATCCTGGATTACATACATACCTACTATATGTTTGATTTATTTCGGCATTTGGCCGTTGGCGCTGTTGACGCTATTTCTATCTTTGGAGTCACCTCAGTATATATCACCTAGTTGTGACCTTATCAAAAGTAAGATATACATTTGCACCAAAATATTTAGGGGTAACCTAGCATTAGGTGGCACCTAAATCTAGTTTCGTTTTAGGTTAGGGGAGCGCTAGGTGATCAAAAACGGGCCCCTGGACTTAGGGATCACCTAAGATGGTTTAGGGGAGTACTAAATACAAACGAGGCTCTTCTCTAACCTAGGCAACCTTATTCTAGGTGACCCCTAAATAATTAAATATGTTGGTGCAAATGCCTGATAGTCTTACACAGACCTAATCAATAAATCTTTATTTGGAAGGTCTTCTAAAAACTAATGGAACTGTGCTTGTTTTTACTCCCAACTGGAGGCCCAGGGCCTACCAAGTAGTGTAAGTCAAATTTGTTAAAAGTTGTATTACTAAAGGGGCATATGCAGAAAATTTCACTTCCGTAGGCATTTTAATGAAGATTTTACGAAACTTCTTTTTCTTGATTACTAATGGGCCCACCAACACTGCCTAACCTGTTAACAGCCCCGAATATGTTGCAGCCAAAAAGTAGCGTAGGGTGTCAATTTAAAAAAAAAGCCAAACCGTTTGAGCTAGAGCAATGAAATGTGGCAAATAACTTGGCCTTTCGGCAAAGGATCCTCGTAGTGTGTCATGAAAACATAAATATGTGGTCCCTAGGAGGCAAAGAAACAAAATGTATCCCTCATACCTTCTATACTAATGCACCTGGACATCTGAATCTCAGTCAGTTGGTAACTCATACTATTACCTACAAGTCTACTACACCGCAAAAATTTTCGTAGCTGTTAACAAGGGGCTAAAAATTTTGTCGATTACAATTGAAAAATTATGTTTCACTTATCTTTCACCCTATGTCAACCAAAATGCACCACTAGAGGCGCAGTGGACCATTTCTCAATTTTAGATACCCCCAAGTTTTTCCTATAATATTTGTTACACAATTTTTTTTTTACTTTTTAAGTGATGACCTTTTTTGGTGTCTCATATTAAAGCTACTGGGCTTCTTAATCTCACAAAAAATAATTAGTTTGTAAGCCGGTAAGCCTTATTAACCTATAGACAAAATAAAAAATAAAAAATTTGGTACCTGCTATTAGCGATCACTTCGTCTTTGCTTCAATTTAAAAAACATTTGCTTTGTAAAAGTAATTACCATAAGAACTACAAAGTGTCAAATACGCCTTCCCAAATTTTCCTATTGTATATTTTATTTTTGTGCTTTAAGTAGTTGACGGGGTTAGAATTTGATACAAGGTAAAACAAAACCTAAAATATTATTTATTTTTTAATTTAAAACAATATGTAAGCACATATGAAACTTAATAATAACCTAAAAAGTACGTTAAGAAAACCATATAAAAATCTAACTGAAAATCTACAAAAACAGCAATAATTTTGGCATGGTTAAGTCCCGAGAACTGATGATGACGTTGCCCCTCAGAACTGCTAAATTTATGTTTTGCGTAATGAATGATTTAACTTTGGAATCGCCTCCCAATACTGCCGTCTTAATTAAAAACCCAGTAAGTTTCATACAGTTAGTATTGAACTTACTGTGATTTTAATTAGGACGATTTTTTTAAATTAGGATTTTAATTAGGCAGAATACACCCTTATAAGTTGACCGATTTTGTTTTTGCAGTTGCAGTCGTGAGACTCGTAAATAAAAACCGTGTAGGGAAAATTAGCAACCAAAAATTTAATCGCATAGCATAGAAGTCAGTTACAGCAGGTTGGTCAGGTTGGCTTGGATCGAATTGGGTTGAGTTAGGTCAGTCAGGATGGATCAAGACAATAGGTTGGGTGGGGTAGGGTCAGTTGAGTGTCTGGTGGCGGTTTTTGAGATAACGCGGTAATTGACCCGCGCGGAATATGTCATGCGCGGATTTTGTTTGGCGCTAATAAGTTTCAGGCGGAAATACACACCTGCATGCAAAAAAACCGGCGCTGAAGTGGTTTCGGCCCGGTGCGGTTTTGGCGGCGCTGAAATCGCCGTGAATCGATCCAGACCCCATTGCAATGTTTTCTTCAATTGATTCTAAAAATTTAACTCTTCTTGGATGTCCATTTTCTGAAAAACAAATAGAATTGGGTTTGCCTTTTAAGTCAGAAAAGTTTGAAAAATTAACTGACAGCATATTATTTTCGAATGAAAATTTTTGCTATACCTAGAATTACATACCTACTCCGCTGCGTACCTTGTTCGAAAGTTACTCGTTGTATGAACTAGTTTCATCTTATGCATCGACAATGTCCACAAAGTATCACAAAATGTAAGCTTGAAGCAAATGGATGGATTCAGTGAATTTTGCCTATAAAATTAAGTGGTTTGGGAATAAGAAATTCTTCTAGTCTTTGTTTTTCTGCTTTTCTTATTCTGTGTTGTGTGGCTAGGCATAAGCTAATTAAGGACTTTGGTTCCGTGGAGAAAAGGCAAAGCATTAATGTGGGATGCATCATGTAGCAAATACGCTTGCTGCATCTTACATTATTAAAACTTCTTAGTATAGAGTTAAACGATCATTTTAATTTTGTTCTTTTTGTGTTGAGATTTTGGGTCCGTGGGGAGATGAGGCTAAATCTCTTATAAACCAAATTAGTCCAAAAATTAAACACCGAAGAGTTAGTGCGGCTTCCATTCTTGATACCAATAAGCTCGAGCTTGGTCTTGAAGCGGTTTTTTATATTTGAGGTTTTCATTTTTACTTTTATTGAGTATATTTATATTTATTTTTAAAAAATAAAGCAAAATTTTCAAAACAAAAAAACACATTTTCAAAATTCCAAAAAAAATCAAAAAAAAAATTAAAAATTGAAATCTAAAAAATTTATGAATTTTTCAAAAACTTGCATGCCACAATTTTGTTTTAATTCTCTTAAAAACAGTAATGTTGCATAAATAATTGAAAGTATGTACTTTGTATACTAATGTGTGGTGTTTTTAATAATTTTTGATATTTATAATGTTATAGTGAGACATTACACGCTCAGTTGAATAAAGACACTCACTTTCGGCTCGCGTCTTAAAATTCATCTTCTCCAGTAGTGCCCATCATAACATGCTTGTTATTTAAAGTACTATTATTAAATATGTGTGAAAGAATGTTTTGTCTGTTTCCAACAAAAAATATATTATTTTTGCTGTAATCAACAATAATAATCATCTTTAAATCGCGATATCTCAGAAACTAATCCTACTGTCAATCTGGTATATTTTTTTCATTTTTATGGTCAACTGGTCGTCTCTTACTTTTGGCGCCAGGAGCCACACTAAATACTACCCTGAACTGCCGGCCAAAAATAAGTAAAAGTTGACATAGAATATAATGTTGAGTAGCAGCAGCAGCAAAAAATGTAATTGTTCGGAGTATTTCTCGATAAAGAAACAAACACTGCAAGGATTGTCTTAGCTGTTTTAATACTGCTACGCGTAAAAAAGTCACAGAGGTTTAGGAAAACAATATGGCTTTGCCAAACGTTTAGCAATGAGCAGTGTTATTGTATTTGTTTTAGATTTGGTTCTCCCCAAGTTCCTGTAGCTGAGCTATTGGCGAGACCGGTACCGACATTGCTCAGTCCACAGCAGTCCAGACCAAAATCTAGTAACTTTTTGCAAGTGCCAGACATAGGTGAGTTGCAGTTGTATTTTACCGCATCTTAATAATATTAGTAATAATAATATTACTGCTAAAAAAAAATACATAATCATTTTTCTTATCATAAGACATTCTAACAGTTTTTTTTTAATTTAAAATTAAAAAAATAACTATTGTATACAGGCTTTGATGATTAACTATGATTGACAATAAAATTTCGTGGGATTCTGAAAAATTTCATTATTTTTTTTTGAAAAAATACAAGCAAAATGCAAAAAGTTCTTGTAAACTTACTTTTTGGATAATTTTCACTTTCCCAAAGATTAAATACAAAGGATGAAATTAAAAAAAATAACATCAAATTTTTAAACAATATAATTAATTCGATTTAAAATCTTAAATATGAGACATGTAAAAATACATCCCTTTTTTAAGAGTATAAATTTTTTTAACAGTAAAAATAATGTATTCTTAAAAAAGGTAAGTATTTTTTATAGTAATAGACCAGCGGTACCTGACTAGTTTTTTGCAACTTATTTCTAATGCATGCCAATCATATATGTGATATATACCAGAGATGTTTAATTTTTGCGGTTGTCGCGTGGGTGCGCAACTCGATTTTAAAAATGCAAAAAAATCGAAGTCTTTGAACTACTTTAAAATGCATGCCAATGTTGGCAAATAAAAATTTAGGAAAACAATATAGGGCGAAAAATGTATGGCATGCAGTTTCCGTGTGCATAACCATTTTGGTGAGCACATGAAATCGTTAAAATTTTTGATATCTTCGAACGATTTTAAAATGCAAGCCAATGTGTTTTATCGTAAATTTAAATTGCCAAACGGCGATTTACTGATTGGCATGCAGTTTTGATGTGCACAAACTCATCAAAAATTACTGGAAAAAGGCAAAAAAATTTAGGTATCTCCGAACGATCTTAAAATGCATGCCATTAAAGTAATTTATCGATAATGAAGAAAATGGCATGCAGTTCTGCGATGTATAGCATATTTGCGGGAGCTAAATTCCGAACAGATAATTCCAGATATCTCCGAACGATTTCAAAATGCATGCCAGTTTGCTGGTGCAGAAGGCTTGTAAAAATTATTGCGGAAAACGCGAAAAAACACAATATCTTAGAACGATTTTAAATTGCATAAGAATATACTCTATCAAAATGTTGCAATACCACCAAAAAACGATATACCGATTGGCATGCAGTTTGGTAGTACAGAAGACTATAAAAATTTTGCCGAAAATGCAAAAAAAAACACAATATTTTTGAGCGAATCGAATCGAATCGAATCGAATCGAATCGAATCGAATCGAATCGAATCGAATCGAATCGAATCGAACTGAATCGAATCGAATCGAATCGAATTGAATTGAATTGAATTATGCGTTAAAGAATGTTTTGTCTGTTTCCGACAAGAAAATATCATATTCCATCAATCCTACTTTCAATCTGGTATGTTTTTTTTTTCATTTTTATGGTCAAGTGGACATCTCTTACTTAAGCCGCCATACTAGTGATACACTGAGTAGCAGCAGCAAAAAACACCAAACTATAAAAAAAACTGGATATATTATCATAAGATAACATTTCATTCATTACCCACGTGACGTCCAAACTCCATATTGTAAATGTTGGACTATCCTGTTTTTTTATTCACTTATTCACAAATCTTCATAATTTTAATTCAATAAAAAATTCATAATGTACCACAGTTGCGATGAGTCGTAAGTACTTATTTGTACACATTTGTTCTGTTTTTTTTTTAAATACAAGTTTATGTTATGGTCCTTCTAGCCACCTGCTTGGTCTCGAGGTTAATGCCGCGACTTTCCAGCGGAAGATGCGGGGTTCAAGCCCCGGGTCTTGCAGATAGTCTACTTGGACTTTTTCTTATAAAATTGCAGAATTTTGTAAGATTAAGGTAAAACGCAGTATGAAGCGGAGTAGACCGAGTTAGCTAGAAGGCATTCGATTCCATACTGTCCCTCGGAGAGGACGTTAAGAGGACGGTTCCGTGTGAACCATATATTGATAGTGGAGCACGTTAAAGATTCCTAGCACCGACAAAGGGCATTAGGTCTAAATCCCTCGAGGAAAAAAAACTACCTTCCTAGGAGGTGCTCATCAGACTGGTCTGGTGAGTGGGGTAGAGGGGAAATGAGCCACAATAGATCTCTCAGATCTCAGTGGAAGGAGCTGTAAATTGCACACTCATAACAAACCTAACCTAACCTATGGTTCTTCTACAGTGTGATTCAAAAATCCCTAGATAGACATAACTGTAGGTAGAATTTGCTGTTCTGAACAAGAAGTAGTCAAATATATTTTTGTAACCTCTTTAATGTTTTCTGAGAAGCACCCTTCAAAATGCTTGACAAAAACCCTAAAAATAAAAAATAAATTATTCGAAAGGTGATTCCCAAAACAATACGAATATTTAACTCGAATTGTAAAGTCCGATTCAGCTGCCGAAACTAATTTCTCGCGAAACTGGGTTATGATTCTCATCAGTTTGAGGCCGCCGCTAACACCAAGGTTAGAATGAAACGCCGCTAACACCAAGGTTAGAACAAAACAGCCATAGTTATAATAAAAAACGCTTTAGAACTGAGATGTGGAGATGCACATCTATCGCAAATTTAACAAAGCCGTTTCAAGAATAGAAGGCAAGATTAGAGCAACTGACAGACTAACCTGTAACCTGTTGAAAAAAAATGTTAACATTCCCAACATCCCAAAGGCGATTCCGAATGGCTGCAACAAATACATCATAGAGGATGATGCAGTCACAGTCATATTGCAGACAGAAGTGGCAAAAATATCAGTACCAGAAAAAATGAGATTGAAGGAGTGAAGGTAGATGACAAAGATAGTATTAATTTCATCGGCCTAGATAAGTCTAGTGTAGGGAGCACGTTTTAGGTAATCATAATTTTTTCGGAATAGACATGTAAAAATGTTAAGATCTGTAAGTAGTTATAAGAAATTAGAGTAAATAAATACGTAGTGATTCCCACCCTCTTTTTCGTGCTCTGATGAACATGACAAGCTATGACATACCAAAAAAGAAATATCAGTAATGATTGATCGATTAATTGATTCATTTGTGCGTGTGCTCTCTGGAACTTTCTACTGCGACTACCAGTTCGAAAGTTAGAAATTAAAGTGTATGATAGTGTTTAATGATGTTTGGGGACGGTGAGCAGTGAAACCACTGATGAGGTCACGCTGGTTGCCCAGAGCGAAACATCGTTTGATTATTTCCTTTTTTCGCTTTGGTCCTTTGTGTGTTCCTTGTTTGATGCTCATCCAAGTAAGAATTTTCGTTTTTTTCACCCAAGATCTTTTGATCTTTTGGTTTTTACATTCTTTTCGATTAAAGTAACTGATTTGGAGGTTTTCTAAGTTTTTTTTAGTGTTAACCATGTTGTATGCTATTCCAAGAAATGGTTTGGGGAAAAGAAATGGTAGATGCCGCTTTATTTAAAACTAAAGGAAAAGTGCGCACGTGCAATATTATGTCAAATAAGTCTTTTTGTACTTTGGGCCTTGTTTTCAGAACCTGATTTAAGTTCAAAAGTGGTAAGCCTGCTGTAGTTTAAAACAACTCAAGCCATTGTCGTTTCACTAAATTCTTTATTAAAGACAGAATGATGTTGCAAATATTGTGGATTTTTTCGGGGTTGTGACATATTTACTCGCATATATACCATTTTGTTCGTACTCCCTAGAAAATCATAATATTTTTTATATATATATTTTTTGCTAAGCGTTTCTCAGTGGAAAATAGTCAATTTTTTGCAATTTAAAAAGATTTACCTAAATGTTGTTAATTATCCTTGAAGGATAACTTCACTAGGTTGCGCCCACTGCTGCCTTGCCTTCCATTTTGAGTAAAATGAAACTCACATTCGAGTTCCTCAATGGTTAATTAATTTTGTTCGTGTTATACATTCTTAAAACACCACAATTTCTGCACCGTGTAATTATTACTGAATAAACGATTGAAAAATTATTCTGCGAATAGAGCATCAATTCTTCCAACAGACCATTTAAAACTTTGAGTATGGATTGCTTTGACAGAGAAACATACAAAAAAAGCTATGTAGGCCTTGCTAGTTATAGTTTTTTAGGCGAGATTTTTTTACTAAAAAGGACCACAGAAGTATTTTGGCAAACTCGTGCAGGACAAACTCTTTTAACAGAACTAACATTCCTTGTTTCAATTTTGGATTTTCTTGTTGCCATTTAGGACGACTTTGAAGTTGTGTTAAATAATTATTTTTTCTCTTCACAGTTTTAATTTATTTTGGAGAGTCTCTGTCAAATCTGATTCCGGGTAACTGGTTATAGGAGAACCAATCAAAAAATGGCCCGGAGTGAGATATTCCAAATCAGTAGGATCATTTAATAACTGGATAAGCGGTCTTGAGTTTAAAATACCAACCATAATTATTAAAGTATTAAATTCTTCATAGTTCAGAAGAGTATCTCCCATGACTCGTTTGATATTACATTTTGCACTCTTTACCCCAGCTTCCCATAACTCACCAAATACCGAAGAGTAGCTTGGAATAAAATTAAATTCAATTTTTTCTTCAGTGCAAAAATTAATAATTTTTTCTTGTTTTTTGTAAATTTCAATTAATTGGTTTTTTGCTCCTTTAAACGTTAATGCATTATCGCAAAACACCTTGGAGGGTTTACCCCTACGTGATATAAAGCGTCTAAGACAAGCTAAAAAATTTTCTGTTGTTAAATCTGACAAAAGTCCCATATGGATAGCTTTGACAGAAAAACACAAAAAAGCTATGTAGGCCTTGCTTGTTATTGGGAAATCAATTTAACCGTGGCGACCTGATTTTTTGCAAAATTTTACGTCATTGCATTTGTTTTCTATGGCAACGCGGAGAGTTTATTTATTTTTGTCCACAGTGGGACACCAGAGCTTTTTTTGCACCGGGTCAAAAATTTGGGGATAGTTTACTTATTTTCATTTCGCATTCCGCGCCGCTAAAGCACATAAGTTTTTTTTACTTTCGCTTCCGTGTAACTCATGATGCGTTGCTGTAGCCCGAACTTGCCTTATCATTACCGCCGCTGTACGGTACCACCGCGCAAATAACCTTTAGGTCCTTGTGACTGCGTGTTTATTTTTCAGACAAAAACAATACGTTTTTTTATTTGTGGCGTGGTTTTTGCTAATGTAATACATTATTTGCCTCTTGGTGTGCTTAAAGGCTCCGAAAATATGCAATGGATCAAGAAAAAATAAAAGAAAGCAAATTCTTAAGATAAGACCTCCGGTTGACTATACATTTTTTGAATAAGTATTGTTGTCTTTATAAGGGCTTTTCCCTTGGTTTTTCCTTGAAAGGTAATTATGCACTATACGGTTTTCTGGCATTTTTTATTTTTTATGAAAAATTCTTTATGGGGGCACCTAATAGGGTCCCTCGGGCCCCAAATCCGGCTGCGTCCGATTTTTTTTTAAGAGAAAAAAGGGTGCCTGGAGGGGGGTTGTAATGTGTTTTTTTCATTGTTTTGGGTTGGGTTGGATTAGTTTGGGTTGGACTGTGTTGGATTGGGTTATTTTGGTGAAAAAAAATTAAAAAAAAAACAAAAAAAAAACAACGGGCGCAGGCGGATTTGGGGTCCTAGGGACCCTAGTAGGTGCCCCCATAAAGAATTTTTCCTAAAAAATCAAAAATGGCAGAAAATTGTATACTGCATAATTACCCCTTGAAATAACTACAAGTGAATAGGCAACGTTGTTAATTTAAGGAAATTTCTTCCTTTTAGATTCTTTTAAGATGTATTCAGAGTTCCATAACTATAGCATGCATATGCTGCTGTCCTAAGTTACTACGTTTATACGCACCTAAAAGCGCTTTTATATATGGATGGTTTTAAATAAAATCGCTTTTTTCGAGGGTTATGTCCTTCATTAATTTAAGTTTTAAGAAAAAACAAATAAAACAACATATTAAATTAATTAATTAATTAACAACAGATTTTTTGAAAGACTAGGGTTTAGTATTTTCTTTAGGTTAGAAGAAATGCACTAAAGTGTTTATAACAACCCTAAAATAGGCCAACACTGTTCTTAACTAAAACAACGAGTTAACTCATTTTCATTTTAGTATTCTTTGGCCTATGATCAATGACACCAAACTGACAGAAAATCTATGTTTTACTTGTCAATTTGGTTATAAAAATGGCAGCCACAGTAGGCTAAAGGGCACTGAGTCAGTAGGATTTAACTGACCTTTTAGTTGAGAATGGTGTTGAATGGGCTCTTGAGTGATAAACCGCTTCCAAATAAAATCGATTTAGTGCTTAAATCGGTTTTAGTTTTAACATTTTCAAACCATCCTTACATAAAAGCGCTTTGCCTATGTAAACAAAGTAAGTGTTCCGTAAGCCACAAGCGGTATGCAGTAAGAGCAGCATGCATTTGTTATTGTTTATTTTCCTTGCATCTTACCTCATACCACTTGCCTTACAGAACTCTAAATACGCCTTTATTCCTCTGCAAAACAAGTTATTTTATGTAGGTACTTATATATAATAAGTATGTTTTTCCTTTTTGAAGTGTGGACTACTCAGTTGACTACCACTAACATATGTGGAATTAGGTACCATACAAATTAATAGTCCCACAGCCCATAACTTAAACTGTTAAGACCTTGCCGGACTTTGCATAATATTTATTCTTTATGTCCACTCAGATGACATTTTAAACAAATATTTTCTTAACAAGAAATGCACAAACATTTTGTCAAAAAAATATATTTTGTCATTAAGCCCCTCTTGATAGCATCGAAAAGTTAAATTAAGCTCCTCACAGCTGATTTTTCAAGGATTGTTTTATAAGTATTTAAAACACATGGTTAAACATTTCCTAGAAATTCTGTTGAAAGGACCTTAACTTAAGGGCTCAGTTAAGGGTTAAGTTTGGAGGGGTCTCTAAACATACCCCTTACAACATCTTAAAGAACACATACAAAGTCTCAACGGTGAGGTAGTCATAAATTTTAATAGGCCTGGGCTCACGGACTATAATGAAAATATTAGGTGAAGAATAAAAACATTATACAAAAAAATATTGAGGCACATTTTGCTCACTTTGGCTCATTTACTTATTTCTAAGTTTTCTCTACAGTAAAGCTAGAGAAAGTCCAGTTTTTAATACCTACCTCTATGCACTTTTTAAGAGTTGAAAATAAAATTAGGACCTGAATATTTTTGTAAATTTAAGGTGTCCAAGATAAAGGACCGTGGGGTGAGGTGGAAGAAATTTCCCTCACGTTTGGTCAAGAATAAGCATTCTGGCCTGAGGAAACTGTCTAGGAGAGAGGGTTCCTGAAAATACTAATAAGAAGGCTGCTCCACCTGGCAAAAACCTATACTATGTGAACAGTAGAAAAGAATATGCAATGAGGAATACAATAAGCCTTGCAATAAGCAAACTAGCTGCAGTATCAGGGATTTCCTAAATCATGCCTTATTGTAGGAAAGAAATCTATCAAGATGGAATTACACTGCTTTTCTTGTCTTCAAGGTATATATATAAGACTCAAAATTAAAATTCTTATTGTAACAATTTTAATAAAATTTGAAAAGATCAGGAAATTTGACAAAAAAATATACAAAAATAAATAATTCAAATAAAATCCAAAAACATAATATTTAATATGCTTGCACACACAGAAATAATACCTATTTATTTTTGTTGCCATATAGGTAGGTACGAAGTGTAATGTTACATCTCTTGCTATCTTTTATGTAAACTTGTTTTCTGTTAGTGAATCATTTATTGTGTACAAATTTGAAATGTGTAGCTTCTGATAAAGATCTACAGGTCCAAAAATCTCTAATTTCCTAATTGGGGATAGTTTACTAAATATTTTTGAGCTAGGTTGCCTTCTTTCCAGATATCTCTGGACATATAGATTTAACGCTATCTGTCGATTTTCGCTACTTTCATTATAACATTTTATCATGTCGTGCTTTTTAAAGTTTCCAAACATTTTTATATCTTGACGAAGACGCCACTTTTGACCCTTGAGCTCGTTTATCATGGCAATTGATTTTATTGGATTATAGCTACCTAGATAAATACCATAAAACTGCATAGGTCAGGGTTAAGCACAGTTTACTATGGTAATTATTAAAAATTGTAGATATCTGTTTAAATACTTAATAAAAATAGGTGTATGACACATTGTTTAACAGGAAATTTTATTACAAAACTAATTTTTAAAAAAAAATTGCGATATTCCATTTAAAAAAATGTTAATTTGTGTTATATCTCGTGAACTAAAGGCTTTAAGACAGAATCGGTGAAACAGGTAGATTTGTCCTTAAGAAATCTTCAAAAAATGTTTTTAATAAAAATGTCTATCTTTACAAATTGTAGAAGGCCTTTAAAATCGCACATTTTTGAGAATCACCCTGTAGCTCAGAAACGCTTTGACATATCGCAATGCGGTTTTTAGTTTTCGACTTCTCTTGAAAATCGAGCTCGTAACATGTATATTAGTTTTGGGCTAACTATGCTGCAAAAGTCAAAAGCTATAAAGGCTCCTCGAATTTGGTCCACCCTGTTTAATATTAATTTTTTGTTCTGGCAAAGGACTAGGATAATTCAAATAAGCTTCATTATGAATAAAATTGGTTTTAGATAACATGGATGGTTCACGAAACCATAATTCATTTGTATGAATTTCTTGAGGAACTAGGCATCGTGACACGCAGTCAGCAGGATTTTCTTTAGTATTTATGTTTTTAAATTTAAACTCAGAGGTTAATGTTTAAATTTTAATAATTCGGTTTGCAACATAGGGATTTAAATTTAATTGCTCTGACTTTACCCAATGCTATATTTGAGTCTGAATACAAGAAAGTTTTATCAATTTTTTCTTTTGAAATGCTATAAAAATTGAAATTTACAAAAAACAAGAAAAAAATTAATAATTTTTCCAATGAAGAAAATATTGAATTCAATTTTATTCCAAGCTACTCTCCGATATTTGGGAAGCTGGGGTAAAAAGTGCAAAATTTAATATCAAACGAGTCATTTAATACTTTAATCATTATGGTTGAGGGCATTTTAAACTCATCCAGTTATCAAATGATCCTACTGATTTGGAATATCTCACTCCGGGCCATTTTTTGATTGGTTCTCCTATAACCAGCTACCCGGAACCAGATTTGACAGAGATTCCCCAAAATAAAATAAAACTTTGGAGAGTTGTGGTCAAAATGCACCTGCATTTCTGGAAAAAATGATTATTTAATACAACTTCGAATTGTTAGAGTGATTTCCGGCAAATACCGCAAAGTGTAAGACAGACAGAAAAACAAAAAAAAACAGTTGGAAAAATTTGCAGAGGGACGTAAGACGAGAGCGTCAGCCGACCTCGGGTACATATATAGGTGAAGACTCGCCAGACAGTTGGAAAAATTGACAGAGGGACGTGAGACGAGAGCGTGAGCTGACCTCGGGTACATATCGGCGAAGACTCGCCAGAAACTTAGGAAAAATTTGGACAATATGAGCGTTCCGAAGGAAGACGGGATATGGCAGGACAAAAAGGGTCCGCAAACGGGGAACGAGTTTTTAGAAAGAAGTAACTCGTCAGATGAAGACAGTAAACTCGCAACCTACACGCAATGATGCAGCGCAGCATATACAATTAAAAAACTTGTTAGCTATAAAGTATTCTCTCCTGCGCATCTAATGTTTTTCGCGCAAGCATATTAATGGCAGATTAGGGTGGAGCTTGACGCTAGTTGAAGTTAGAAGTTAGGAAAGCTGTGATTTTAATCTAGGAAAGTTTTAGAACCTACAATTTGTGAATATTCGATTAATAATTTTCACCGCATTTAGTGTTCTCCGCGCAAGCAAAATATCGTCAGGGTAGGACGGGCTTGACGCTAGTTAAAATTAGTTGGAGGGAAGTGATAATTTGAAGTTTACATTTTTACACAGTTCGCTTTGTTAGTCCTATTTTTCAAAATGAGTTCAAGCAGGAGCCCACTGAATACGAAAATAAAAAAGTAATCGCGAGTAGCGTTCAGTGACCGATCCGAAAGGGCGCGGTTATGCAGGCTCCAAACAGGAAAAATGTTTTTAAATTCGAGTGTATCTTCATGGTAAGTAGTAGGTTGCGTGCCATTCATAGTCAACAGTTGACTATGCCACGTCAGCAGGGATACGGGAATCCCAAAGGACTTGATCATTGGAACAAAGAGAGGTCACTCCCCAGGAAAGAAATGGAAAAAAATTAAATTTTGAGTTAGGAGCCGCAAGGGAATATATATTGGAGGCCGAAAGTTTTAATGTTATTTAGTTGGTAATTTGCGGAGAGGACCCTATAGAGGGAAAAAGTATTAATTACCTGGAATATTCCTACTCATTGGAAATTCAGAGAGACCTCCCAGAAGGCATTTCTGTGGTGGGTCAACCCTTTGTAAAAGGGAAAGGGATGTACTTAAGGGTACGCTACACGAAGGCTTGTCCAGAAAGACTGCAGCAAGGAGTCCGCTTAGGGATACTGAGCAGGAGCAACGCATCTGAAAACAAGAAATATATAGAGGATGGAATTACTAGGAAGTCCCATTTCTGAACAAAAAATGGCAGTTTGACTCTGAAAAGGACGACAGGGTTAAAGTACTAAGAGTTTATTTCGAAAGAAAATAAAATTACACACAAATTAAGGTAACTTATTTAGCTACCTTAATTTGCGTTTTAGGAACAAAATAAATGAAAAATAGTTCGAGGTAAGCGAACAAGCAATGCTGGAAAAAAAAGTCATATAATGTAAGTTTTTGAATCAGTAGTAGAAAACAGAGAGAAGTCTCTTTATCTAAAAATTGGGTATCAAGTCAAAGTCTTGTTTTCGTCAATACGCCTATTATAAAATAAAAAAATAATCAGAAATTAAAGATTTCCGTTTTTTTTTGTGGGGAATGCTGAGGCTAATTGAGAAATACTAAGAAATTATATAAATAAAGAAGAAAGAGTGATAAAATTTTTAAGGCTAGGAAAAAATAACATAAGGAAATTCTTTTGTAAATAAAAAATAATAATTTAAAATTAACATTAGGAGAATCCTTGACTTTTCTAAGTTGTAAACCACAATGGTACTTGGTGAAATCAATATTTGGTGGAAAATAGGATTTATACAAATAAAAGAAAATAATTATAAAATTTTAAAGATACCATAGAAAACTTTCATTGTAAATAAAAAACAATAATTTTAAAATTTAAAATAATAGGAAAATCTTAGGTTAACTTTCCTAAGGGCTAAGCCGCAATGGCACATAGAAAATCCAATATTTGGGTTGCAATAGGAATTATGTAAATAAAAACTTAATGCTTAAAGCAAATAACATAATGGAATTTCTTTGTAAACGAAAGGAATAATTTTAAAATTTAAAAATTAATAACGTTAGGGATATCTTACTAAGTCACAATGGCACGTAGAAATATGTAAATAAAAAAAAATTAATTTAAAACTTCAAAAATAAGTGACGTAATAATTTCTTTGATTAATAGAGTAGATTAGGATAGTTAAGGTCAGTTAGGCGAAAATAAAGATAATAAAAGGCACAATAATTTGCCGCATTATTAGTAATGAATTCAACAGTATAAAAAAAGAACTACTCGTCCCGGGAACTCGAGTTAGGAATGTAAATAAATAAAGTTAAATTCGGGCAAAGCATCAAGCGTTAAAACATAAACAAAGAACACGTGGTGGTTAATAACAATATCGCAACGTAACGGCGTACCAAGTGATAACCACGAGGTGACATTGCTCGGACAATGACCGCGCACGCATCGATTTACCAGGTCAAGATCAAAAGTAAACTCACGTGACTCACAAGGATTTTTTTGGGATAATTGTTGTTATGTAAACTGGGCATTTAGATAAGAACATTTCGCCTCACGCAGGAAAAATAAAGAA
Organism: Oxystoma pomonae; assembly: GCA_963921995.1. NCBI lineage: Eukaryota > Metazoa > Arthropoda > Insecta > Coleoptera > Brentidae > Oxystoma > Oxystoma pomonae. The sequence goes on along the minus strand of OY998167.1, from coordinate 72,863,164 downwards.
CAAATATACGATATCATCATCATTAGACGGCTTAGGAACTTATCATATTTTATGTTAGGAGCTAGCAATAAGGTTAGTGAACGAAAATTATGGATTGCGATAATAAATTAGGGCACATTTCAAAGCTTTAAGTGCCGGTAATTAGGAACTCAGAATAGATACGGATGGAACAAGCGGGAGTTAGGACACAAGCTAGGGGAGCTGTGGGTAGTTCTGGCCTGGCATTTCATAGGTTAAAACTTACCTGTTGTAAACACACATCGACAACTTCCGGAAAAACAAGCGGGAAACAGGTAATCCAGACGTCAGAGGACGTTACACACACATTAAAAATACTCAATAAGCCACAATATTATAGAAGCACAAAGATAAACCTTAAAACCAATAACTCACTACTGCACACGCGAGTAATTAGGGACCGTTTGTGCCACTTAATTCAGAATTTAACAAACAAAGTTTAGGGTGATTTTGTTTTAACCTCATTAGTGACCTAAAGTTGACAAAAAAGCAAAATACCTAATTTCAATACAAAAATTAGAATACATGTTTTGTGTATGTTTTTTTTTCAAAAAAAATATAAGTAGAATAAAAAGACACTTTAGATACAAAAGAAAACTTTAGATACAAAGACATAGGCGAGACGAACCGGAGGTTCTGGACAACATGGTTGCCACGTTAGTGAACTTAGTAGTAGTAGTAGCTCAAAATTTAAAAGCAAATATAATGGGGCTAGAAGATTTGATTAAAAATTAATACAAGAAGGCGGGGTACGAAAACTCTTTTCATTGAAGATTTAATTAGAAAATATTTTTTTTGCAAAAAATAAAGGGATAGCATCGTTACGAATATTAGAATTGTTCAGTGATTTGATATTGGCAGAATAGTTTTATGAAATAAAATATGACTCGTATTATAAAGTGCCTTAAAGTAAACTTTTATACAGTAGACGTTGTTGCTAAGATGTAGCCACTTGGCCGCGAAGTTTTGAATTACACGGGCATATAGTTTCGACAGTTCAGCAAAAACCGCGAAGAAAAACGAAGAATGCTATCTAGAAATAAACCTATAGGATGATTCGTACTTCAGATTTGGCTTTCTGTAGTTTTTAAATATAGAAATGAAAAGATTTGATGTACAGATATTATGCAATTTAAGAGCATATTCTAACACTAGTTTCTTTTGTTGCATGATTCTACGGGTGAAAAGGAACCCGAAAAGAAGAGAACCTAACAAGATGGCAGACGTTCTTCCACATTGTGCTAATAATGCTACAACCTTTAAGAAGAATAGGCGAAGTTAAGCCGACACATGGAAATTCCAGTAATGAAACCTCCGCTCCCCAAACACACGAGTGACCACAGCAACTAAGTTCACTCGCAGAAGCGACATTCAGCGGTTCCTTCAGCAGGAACAAGATAGACAATGGTCTAGCCCCAGTTCGTGGTGGGCAAACACACGAGTGACCACAGCAACTAAGGTCACTTGCAGAAGCGACATTCAGCGGTTCCTTCAACAAAGAATAAGAAAGACAATGTCTAGCCTTGGTACATGATGGGCAAACACACGAGTGGCCAAAGCAAATAAGGTCACTCGCAGAAGCAACATTCAGCAGTTCTTTCAACAAGGCACAAGATGGACAATGGTCGAGCCCTAGTTTACGGTAGGCAATGAGTGCTGAAAATAATTGGTGGGACAGTTACATAAATTGAGGTTCAGAATGGAAGGACATGGACGCGTATGGGAAAAGGTGATAGACAATAATCAAGTTACAGTGTGGGGGTGCCACAAAAGAAGGTTGAGTACGGGGCATTCTTTCTTTTCGGTGTAACGAACATTTCCATGAAAGCGCCATTTTGTAAGAATCATGCAACAATAAGTTTTATAAGGGTTTAGTTTTAGGAACTTGAAATGTAAAGCAAGATAATTTAGTTTTATTTTTAAGGTTTCAATGTAAATTTTATTAAGCATAGGTAATCAATCGTAGTATACGTGCAATCTGATTTTTTCGACTCTGGACGGCCCAACTTCACGGTATCGCTCCCTTCTTCATATAACGAATGGTCAAAAAGGCCAAATTTATATACACCAAGTTGATAATAATTGCATATTTATTAATTATAATAATTAATTATTACAAATCTATAATTCGTTCGATCGAAGCGCACCGAAAAAGCAGGTCAGCTAAGTCAGCGATTTGGACTGCGGTCATCGAACGAATTATGACGCGATGGATTTATTGAGAGCAAGAGGTTTACTTGGGGAAAATTAGAAAGTGGTTAGGACAGATAGTTTTTGGCACCGAGACAGAGGTTCATCGAGTAGCCTACAAGGGTACCGTGTCTACAATACCGGAAGGGGTAGACAGCGTGGCAAGCGGTACCGTCCAAAGTTGTGACAGAGCAAGCCGTATACAAAACCGTAAGTGTCGCATGCTAATTAAATTATTTGTTTCTCTCTATTGTAATTCCAGCCCTTTTGGCAGCTTGTAATCTTGTGTTTGTGTAAATTAAACCTTCTACTTGTTTTTACATTTTGTGGTATAATTTCGGTCGTAGCCAACTTTAGAGGTTCACCCGTCTCTCGAGGGAAATCCCGTATCTCAACCTTCTAGGCAAATAGTCCGGTTTGGGCCAACTCTGTTGAATCAACCCAACCGTTAAAAGTGAAAACTTATAATGAAATAAACAGGATAGAGTTAAGGGTAGGAAGTAGACACCCCGTAGCCGTATTGTACTGTGACAATATGTTATTTTTGTGTCGAGTGCCCAGATAGCCAAATCTCGGTAACGTCAGCAGCTACAAATTATTCTCTTACCTAGCAAATTAGTACCAACCAAGTTTATTCCGATGAGGTATAAAAGGTTGTGACCCTCTAGTTAGTTCATATAATATTTCAGTTTTTGGGTCACGTGACTTACTTAAAGAGTTAGAGAGAAGCAGCTAGGAATTACTTTCTTACGTAACAAATTAGCTTCTTCTAAAGCGGTATAAAGAGTTATGACTTTTCCAGTTTGTTCAAGGTAACGACAGCTGCTAGAAATTATTTTCTTGCCCAACAAGTAAACACTAACAAAGCTTATTTAAAAAAGTTAGCAAAATACATTTTTTTCATAGTATTCCTTTAGATTTGGCAGATTGGTACTCACCCACAAATTATAAAATTGTTTAACTGTATTTGTTGAACAGACGTAATTTATAGGGTGGAGTCCTCAATTTAATTTTCCGTTAAAAAAATATCTTTTCTTCTTATAAAAACAATAAATTTTATACTTTTAAATTGACGGTAAAAAATTCAAGTAAATAGGTGCTATGAACTGTGTTTCTTTGTTTTCATGTTTGGCATAATTTTTATTGTGTTTAAAATTGAAAATGCTATTAATCATATACAAACTTTTTAATAAATTTCATTTGTATAAAATTATACTACAAAGGAAGCTTCCAAAGATCAAATTGGCAGAAATATTTTTTGCATGTTTTTTAAATTATTTTGCAGATTTCATATTATAGTAAATTTTAATAACATAACCTCGTACAAAACTACATGATTTTTTCTTATTTATTTTAATTTTATAATAGTATATCAAAATACGAACGTATGTATTCATACAGAAATCTAGAAGGCCACAGTGCTATAAAAACCTTTCTATTTAGTTTACCGTAAATAAAATTGAAACCACTCAGATGAAACCGATATAATTCTGATCTATCATATAGAAACCCAGTTTTACATTTCTATAAGGGCTTATTGATTGCTAACAGCGCATAGAACCATACATAGTAAAACCATTTGATAGAACCGATATTATTTATAAGGTCAACACAAACCCAAAATTTTCCTAAAGGCTTATTAATTAATGTTTAATTATCGTGTTTCAAACAATCGATATAATCCTATTGCTTTCTGTTCCATGTTGTACACACAAGTAATTAACGATTTTTTTTCTACGCGCGGTTGGAGACCCAGGGGTCGTTGACCACGAAAATACGATTTTACAGCTAGTAGAAAAGCAAGGGGCGTATTTCATCTCCATTGGAAAATTTAACAAAGTTTTGAGTCACAAGTCAAGAGCAAATATCAATCAATTAAATTACGATTAGTAATTTGAACAGTTTAAAAAAATTCAGCAGCAGCCGCTGGTTGCACCAAAACCTAAGCAGCAAAGTGAGGGTTAAACATTATACTGCCGTCAGAAGGAAAACCTCGTGAGCGACCTAAGCTCTTTGAGTTGTAATAAAGTTTCTAAAATGTTCTAGGTGTATAAAGACAAATGATTTTTTGGCTATAGATAAAGATTCAAAATATGAATTAAAATACCAAAAAATAAAACACAATAATTAGTAATTGTGCGTTTTGCAGATGAAATAAGGCATGTACGGTAAAATAACATATCCTAGTCGGGTAGTCCTGCTAGGCAAAAGCGATAAATTATGACAAATACCAAGAAAAATCCACGTAAATCCGCAGACTTTACGTGTTTTTTTCTTAGCACTGGTATATGGTTATAGCTTAGTAGAGATCATAAAAGAGTTGTAAATACGTGGTTTCATTTTTTTTTTATTCAAATACATTTTTTTATTTTGACCTGTTCTAAACCAACCAGTAAATTCCACAAACCAAAAAAGTAATTTTTGAAAAATTTGTGGGTTGCGGGTTTTTCTTTCTGACGGCAGTATAAATCTGCATGATTTTAAATGGGCCAAAACATTACAAAAATTGACGCCATAACCATCTAGTCCACCAACATCCACGCAAAATCAATTTAAAATGCCCCTACTCTTTTCTATGCAATTTACAAATCAATCAATCACGAGTATCCCAATATACCAAAAATACAAAAATTTTTTCAAATGAAATTACCAAGAACTTAAAAAAATATAATAAAGAGAACTGAATACTAAATTTAATAGTTGAAAACGGATCTTGCCTTTTTTACGTATATATCGAGTTGTGCTTCTTATGTCCAGCCCTGTTTCTTGGCAAATTTTTGGTCGGATTTCATTTTTTCAGTTTTTGTCCAAATTTATACACCTTTAGTGCGCAAACCACAGCTATAGGGGGCGCCAGAAGTGATATATATTAGTGTGATAAATGTAACCATGTCGAGGTCCGGTGAGTTGGCAACGTTGCGGAACTCGCCCGGCTCTTTTTTTTATGTATTTAAATTACGATTTTTTCGGCGAATTGCGATTGCTTATAGAAAAAGGTATATTTTTTTGACAATTTTAATAAGAAATACCGTAATATGTCCGGCCCTTTTAATAAGGCTCCCTATTTTATATAAAAAAAGATTAAATCATGTTTAAGTCAAAAGAATATATTTTACGATGATTGATAACTGAACAAGAAAAGAGCATTAGCCAAAAATTTATCTTTGCTGTGATTAACCCTATTCACTGAGTTGCTAGAAGAGAAAAGAAAAATATTTTACGAAAAGCAGTTCAAATTACACGCTTTTTAAACAGCGGTAACATTTTACATTTGTCTAATTTTTCTAAATTAAGTTTACTTGTAAAGACATAACTCCGGCCTCCACCTTTGCACATTCTTCTCGGGCAGTTTTATTGGGTAAATGGAAAATAAAAAAAAAATAATAAAAATTTTTTTTTTTTTTTTTTAAATTAGCTCATGGTAATTTTGAGAGCAAATAACATTAAAAACGGCTTAATCGATTTTAGGAGAAACAAAATGTTTGTAAAGAGAATTAAAATACCTTTAAAACAAGGTGCCTTTCGAACTATTTTTCCTTATTAAATTGTTGGGGGTAACTCGCACTCCACTACAAAAAATTTAAAGTTGGTGTTTGAGGAAAAACATGAAAACTTTATGAAAAATTGTAAGAAACTGTTTTTAAACCGGAGATATCTATTGCGAGGCACTATTCAAAAGGACTGACGATTCTGCTATTTACAAGTGACAGACAGACGAGAATTTTTCCTTAAAAAATTTTTTTTATAAAAATTAGGTACCTATTAAGTTAAAATTAAAAAAAAAAATTTTCCAGGCAATTTTCTTTTTAAAAGAGCTTTTAAAAGAGCTTTTCAGCAAGGTGCTACAAGTACTTTCATGCCGTTTAAAAAAAATTAATGAAGTTGGGTTTCGCCCTCTAAAAAAGGCAAAAAAAAGATTTTTTTAGTATGACACAAAAAAAAATGTAATCGACGTACTGACTGAAGCTGTAGCGAATTTGCTCCAGTTAAAGTCCTGTATACTGAATACATACTACAATGATTTTGTGTATTTAGCCTATAAAAATGTTATCACTGTCATGACGATCATTTTATGATGACACAGAAAAAATGATTATCCTGGGTTTCAATTGGGCAGTTTCTACAAACATTTTTATTAAACAAGAAAAAAATAATAATTTTGAAGCCATTATCGCAATTTTTTCTCCGGCGGTGTTATTTCTGGCTCACGTTTACATTAGGATTTTTTTTTAAATGTCGATATTTTTAAAATTTACTTTACTTAATTACATTTTTTTCAGAAAAAAACTTGAGGTGCCTCTCCCTCTGACCTAACCTCAAGTCTTAAACCCCCTCTCCTCTAGACAAAAAGGGAAGGTGGATTTATCCCCTTAAATATTCAAACAACCGTGATAAACAATGCCCCCTGCAATCCCCTGTAAAATATACTCGCCTGTCAGTCACTTGTGACCAGCAGAATCGCCAGTCCTTTTGTATGGTGCCTTGCAATAGATGCATAAAAATCTCCTATAAATTGTAGCTTTGTTACAGCAACATAAAAAATTCAGAAAATATTGTGAATATATGCCCGCATGTCATAGAGTTGCAACCGTCGAAATCGCCTGTCCATTGTTTTTTGATACCAGACACTTTAAAACATATTTGTTAAAGAAAAATTATTTTTAGTTTTTTTTGCGACTATAAAAAAATTAATTTTTTAAGGACGCAACCCGGTATGGTTTGGAATATCACTACCATTTTTATTAACGACTATTTAAACATATGTTTACAAAATTCTAGCCTTTTAAAAAACACCTTCGTCGATTCGGCCGCTGGCTCTTATACTATAACATTTATTGCGCGTATTCAAACTCACAGTTCAAAAATTATTTCAGCTATTAATAAACAACTTCTAACAAGGGATCAAAAATTAGCACAATATTCTTTAACCGAAACTATGCTTTTAAATACTCTTTTAACTGAACTAGATTCAAAAGTGTATATTGTTAGAGAAAGTAATCCTCGCACTATATTAGAAGCAGCAGCAAGGGTAAAAAGAGAACTACAGCTCTCTTAATTTGAGAATCAAAAATTTCAAAAACAAAATTTTAATGTTTTAAAACCTATAAAACCAAATAAAATTCGTAACTTCAGTAAAAACCAAGAACATCTTAATAATAAATGTCGCATGAGGCAAGTAACTCAAAAAAGACCTCAAAACTTTTATAATAATTCTAGACCATCAACTTTTCAATCGTCAACTTCAAATTTTCAAAATACTCAAATACAAAATACCAGACACTTTAAAACATATTTGTTAAAGAAAAATTATTTTTAGTTTTTTTTGCGACTATAAAAAAATTAATTTTTTAAGGACGCAACCCGGTATGGTTTGGAATATCTCTACCATTTTTATTAACGACTATTTAAACATATGTTTACAAAATTCTAGCCTTTTAAAAAACACCTTCGTCGATTCGGCCGCTGGCTCTTATACTATAACATTTATTGCGCGTATTCAAACTCACAGTTCAAAAATTATTTCAGCTATTAATAAACAACTTCTAACAAGGGATCAAAAATTAGCACAATATTCTTTACTATGTTGGGAATTTTTTTTTTTGACAATATTCTTTAACCGAAACTATGCTTTTAAATACTCTTTTAACTGAACTAGATTCAAAAGTGTATATTGTTAGAGAAAGTAATCCTCGCACTATATTAGAAGCAGCAGCAAGGGTAAAAAGAGAACTACAGCTCTCTTAATTTGAGAATCAAAAATTTCAAAAACAAAATTTTAATGTTTTAAAACCTATAAAACCAAATAAAATTCGTAACTTCAGTAAAAACCAAGAACATCTTAATAATAAATGTCGCATGAGGCAAGTAACTCAAAAAAGACCTCAAAACTTTTATAATAATTCTAGACCATCAACTTTTCAATCGTCAACTTCAAATTTTCAAAATACTCAAATACAAAATGAACAGAGACCAAGTGTAATCCAATCAAATAATCGTCCATTCCAACCCCAAAATGGTCCTTTTCAACAACGAAATAATTCTATTCAAAATCGACCTTAATAGAGTAATACAACAAAATACAAATCCATTTAATCAAGCGAATCAAAATTCTTCAAACAGATCAGTCTTCATATCTCAAGCATTTGAGTAAAAATTAAATGATAATTCTCAAATTGAAAATCCATACTCAAAATATAAATATTGGCGAAAATGTGAATTTTGAAAATGATTTTGTAAATTTTACTGAACCAGCCTCGGAGACAGATACGGACCCGATACACAACTATTCGGATCTATTAACTCTAACTCTCCAAGACAATTTCAACTCTTATTGTCAAACGGAAATATTTATGAAGTAAATAAAATTAATTTATATTATATTTTTAATTGAACAAATACTTATAAACTTTTAATTGTTTCACGTGCTAGTATTTCTATTTTTAAACCCCATGTTTTTAAGAAATTTGTAACCCGACAAAAAGAAAATACAGGGTATAACATCTCAAAGTAAATTAATTACTGAATCTGTTTTAATTTCTTTTAAAATAAATGATATAAAGTTTATATTTGTAATTTAGAATTAGATTTTTTGACAGACTTTTGGACTCTGACTTTTTAAATCACTATAATTGTTTACTGGATTATAAAAACAACTAATTACCAACTTCAAAACTTTACCACTTCTTGAAAGAACTGACTCACGTAAACAACTGGAAAATTTAAAATTATTCACTAACTTTGATCAGTCCCCTCTTTCAAATAAATTTAAAAAAAAGCCTCATCGAATTAAAATTGGACCACGATATGAGCAAATTTGTTTATTGAAAACAAATCAGTTTAGAAATAGAGAAGAAATTTCATCTTCACAGGAAATAGACAAAGTTTTCCTTTCGAACTGTCCTGAAAAAATAAATGATAATGGAGAATTTTTAGTCACTATTTTAAATGTTAAAACCAAACAATCTTGAACTAGAAGAATTTTCTGAAAGTAATATTGAATGTCGAAATAAGCCTTGTTTAACAGTTATACCTAAAAATACAAGTAGGAAAAAGCAAGTTAAAAACCATTTGCGATTTGATCATTTAAATGAGGAAAATAATAATCAAATAATAAATTCATGCATGAATTTCACTGACATTTTTAAGGAGATTGCTTAACTTTTACGAATCAAATAAAACATCCCATAAGCACAAAAGAAACCAAACTAATTTATACAAAATCCTATAGATATCCTCAAATTCATAAGGAACAGGTTAACACCCAAATTAATAAAGTGTTTAATCAAGGAATAATTGAACCATCTACTTCACAGTGGTCTTCATCAGTTTGGGTGGTACCAAAGAAATTAGATGCTTCAAATAAACTGAAATAGCGGGTTGTAATAGATAATAGATAATAGATTACCGGAAATTAAATTAAATTACCATTGATGACAAATATCCATTACCGTTAATGTCAGATTTATTGAGGACAAATTAAATTAATGCCACAAGATATTCCTAAAACAGCTTTTTCGGTAGAGAACGGTCATTATGTAATTATCTGTTTGCTATTTGGTTTAAAAAATATACCAGCAACTTTTCAGCGACTTATAGACATATTTTAACCAGAATACAAAATGAAAGATGCTTAGTCTATGTGGAAGACATAATTTGCTAGTTAGCTACAATGTTCAAAGATTAAAAGAAATTTTTACCTGATTAGGAAAAGCAAATCTGAAAATTTAACCTGATAAGTGTGAGTTGTTACGAACTGAAGTTAATTATCTTGGTCATATTGTAACTAGTAAAGGTTTTAAACCAAATCCAGATAAAATTTCAGCTTTAACTAAGTATCCAGAACCTAGTAATCCAAAAGAAGTTAAACAGTTTCTGGGACTGACCGGGTATTATAGTAGATTTATTCCAAATTTTGCTAAACTCGCTAAACCATTAACCCGTTTATTGCATAAAGATATTTAATTTCATCTTCCAATATTAATTTATCCAAATTTTGAAGAGCCATTCATATTAACCACTGACGCCAGCGCATTTGGCATTGGATCAGTATTTTATCGGGAACCAATTGTAAAAGATTTGCCAATTCACGAACTTTATGTAAAGTCGAACCAAATTATTCTGTAATTGAAAGAGAGTTGTTAGAAATATTTTGGTCCCTCAAACATTTCAAAACTTACCTGTATGGAACGAAATTTACATTAGTTACTGATCATAGACCCTTGACATGGCTTATGTCAGTTAAAGATCCAGGAAGTCGTTTAGCACGATGGCGTTTAAAGTTGAAGGGGTATGACTTTAACGTTATCTATAAACCAGGTAAAATAAACAACAATGCTGATGCATTATCTAGAATTCAAATTTTAACTAATAGTACTCATGAAAATATTCAAATTTTACAGGAAATAAAAGATTTTGTTTTTAAATACACACATAGAAATTTATATATTTGAGCTACCTAAACAAATTCAATGCATTAATGCGTTAACACCCCAACCAGGAAGTGGCTCACCCTCTTTTTTTTCTACAAATTTTTAGATAAAAGAAACAAACTTAATAATAACATATATTGTCTAATTTGACGTTTCTTGACACTTCACGTGACTTTTGGACCTTAACTTTTGAATTTTAAATGAAATACCCTGTATATTTTTAAATTTTTGGATTCCTGGGAACATTCTGCGTCCAACGGTACCCCATATGTCATATTTTTACAGCTTTCAAAAAATAAATAATATTTTTTTTTATCTAGGTGGCCGTAATGAATCAAAAATTAATATTTCGATTTCAATTAATAGAACAAAAATAAGAAACACCCTTTAAATGCTTTACACTTAGTTTGATCGCGTTTTGAAATTTTAAAATGAAAATACTCTATTTTTTCAAATAAAGATAAAGAAATAAAGATCGTGGGTGGAAATAACGAAACTTCAAACTTGGATGAGCATCCCACAAGGAACACACAAAAGATCAAGGAATGATATGAGTTCACTGTATCAGAAAAAATGCTTAGTTTATAAGGTATAATGCACAACAAAAAAATCAGTAATAAAACAAATATTTATTTTTTTATAACTTATTTTTTTTTTATTTCATAATAATTTGTAAGCTTTTGATAGTTCAGAAGATGACATGGTAACATAATTCCATGGCTTCCTGAGACCAACATTTAACTGAGTTTAACTGAGTTTTTAAATCCCAAAGACTGGCATTCTCATGGCCACCTTGGTCAAAATAAGTAAGCGAGTTTTTAAGTGGATTTTTTTTTAAAAGTTCAAAGGAAATCCACCACCTTCTCAACTATCAAAGCTTACAAATTACAAAATTTAAAAAAAAAAAAAATTTAAAAATGAAATATTTGTTTAATTACTGATTTTTTTATTGAAAATGATACCTTATAAACTAAGCATTTTTTCTGATAGAGTGAACTCATATCGTTCTATTTGAAAAAATACAGTATTTTTATTTTGAAATTTCAAAACGCAATGAAAATAAGCGTAAAGCATTTAGAGGGTGTTTTTTATTTTTGATAAATTAATTGAAAAGAAAATTTTACTTTTTGGTCAATCACGTCCACCTAGATCGAAAAAAAATATTTATTTTTTATTTTTTGAAAGCTTTCAAAATATGACACATGGGGTACCGTTGGACGCAGAGGGTTCCCAAAAATCCAAAAATGTAAAAATATACAGGATTTTTTATTTAAAATTCAAAAGCTAAGGTCATTTAAGGCGAAACCGGAAGTTACCGAAAGTCACGTGACGGGTCAGAAAACGTAAAATTAGACATTATATGTCATTGTTAGGTTTGGTTTATTTATCTAAAAATTTGTAGACAAAAAGGGGGTACTCTCGTGGATCACCCGGTATAATGTCATTTCAATCTGTTGCAAATGAATTTCAGATATTTGAACAACTTTGTCATGAGCAATTGTTACATAAGGATCATAAAAATATTATCACAATATTTCAACAAGATAAATTAAGTGAATTACATGATAGAATATAATTGAGGACATTCTTGAGGAACATCCCGAGTTTGATATCCAGAAGATAAATATTGTCAATTCAAAATCTGTTGCAAAAACAAGGTATTATATAATTCCATTGCTATATGTTTACAAGGAAGCAACTGCTATTTTGTTTAGTATACTTTACAGATATCAATGTTTACAAATGTTTAGTTATATCTTTGCTAAAAAAGAAATAACTTTGGTTGTTTGTCAAAATATAATAACTGAGACTGATAATGATAAAACACCAATAATAATTCTGGAAAAAGAAATTTTCGTAGAGGAATTAATGAAACGATCAGAAGAATAAGAGATGTTAAGAAATTTATTACATAATGTAAAACAGAAAAACAAAGATCTTTGTAAAAATCTTGATAACCCATTTGTTATAACAGAAACTCCCAAAACTCACTTTCAAAGAATCAATTTGTATATTTTAGAAATTCCGGTACAAAATTTGATTTATTTTTTTACTCCATATGCTCGAATAAAACATTATTATATTATAGCACGAACCAGAACTAATCTTTCAAAACAGAAGGCTAAACAAAGGTTTGATAAACATGTTACCCCAAATTTTGAATATAAAGTTGGAGATAAAGTTTATATTAAAGAAACTCAAATTAAAAGTAAATTAGCTCCAAAATTTAATGGTCCTTTTGAAAGAACTTTTAAAAACAAATTTCTATAATCCAGTCTCAGTTTATAATCTCATAACCAGACAAACCTTAAAATTTAATTTTAATCTAATGAAACCTTGTTTCCAAGTAGAAGAAGAAGATCAGGCTTCTACTGATCAAACTTTTTGATTTTCAGATTGGTTTACACGGGTTTAACTTTTCGCCGAGAATAGTTTTCCATTGAAGAAATTAACACTACGTTTACTATCACCGGAAATATGATCTTAAAATTTCCAATGACAAATGGACTCTGTTGATTTACAAAGATATTGAAGCTTTGGAAAATGCTTATAATAACAAAAATATGTTAACTCGAAAAATAAATAATGTTCATAATGTTTTCGTTACCCTTAGGCCACATTTTGCATTGTTAACTCAAATATCAATTGATATTGATATTTTCTGATACACCAACTAGGTATAAACCAGCTCTAGTTAATGCTGCTGGTACTTTTTGTAAATTTTTAGCTGGAGATCTTGACGCTTCAGATGAGAAATATTAAAATAATTGTATAAGTAAACTTGAAAAACATAACAGAGAAATCAAAGATTTCATGAAAAAAAAAATAGTGTTACAACAACAGTTATAAAGCGATTCAATACAACTCTGCAAAATTTGCAAATTCATGAAAAAACATTTAATTAAAACATTAAGTTATTGGCAGTTAAAAGATTTAATTTAATCAATATTTGTGAGAATCTTTTGGAATCATATATTTATATTCAAGATCAAGTAAATGATATTTTGAATGCTAAAACTTTCGCTAAATTCATACTTCAATAATTTTGTCACAAGATCTTAAAAGTGGTCTACAAAATGTTGCTCAAAACTGACATAAAAACAATCTGCCACTTGAAGTTTATGATGCAAAGATTTGTCAATATCTAGATATTCTAACTTTAAAAATCAAACGATTGGTTTTTGCTTTAGACATACCTTTTGTAGAACCTAAATTGTATAACTTTTATAAATTATATTCTATACCAATTTATGAAAATCGCACAATGCTTTATCATATTCTACCAATAACAAAACGATATATTGCTATAGAAGACAGTAATGACTTTTGTTTCTATATCTATAATAGAACAATGTAAAAATATTGGTTCCAATATCAAACTTTGTAAGGATCTGTATTCATCGCCTATTAATAGCCAATCAATTTGTGACGCATAACTTCTAATCAAAAAGTGTTAACTCTTCCACAAACATGAGAAATTATTTCAATATTAGCTGAAGAATATAGTATTCAATCTTTAGCAATCAATCTGTGGTTAATGACTGCAACAACCTCTTTACCAATGACTGTAAAATGTGAAAACTCACAACCTGTATCAAAAATTGTGACAAGATATACGTTGTTAGCTTTAAAACCAACTTGTGTAGCTTTACAGGCAACTCAAATGCAAAATTCTATGTTAACTTATGATTATTCAAAACTTATACAAATACCATTTAATTTTTTTAGTCAGTTTCTTGATAATGGCAAATTATCCAAAACTGAAACCTTTTAAGTTAACAAAACTTAATCTTCAGGATTTATAAATTGCAAAACATAAATTAGATCAATACAATAGAAGAACCTGAAATTCATAAAAATACTAATTGGCTAACATATTTAATAATAGCTTTATTTGTCATTATAATAATAATTTATATTTATTTTAAATGTTGTAGAAAAAGGAGACTTTTACAAATAGATATAGCTCTTACAAGTAATAATGGTAATTATCATCGTTTTCCTCCTTCTTCAGGAATTATAAGATTCCATAAAAGAAATTCGGATATTATAACAAAACCAAGACAAAGACGATCAATACATCTAGAAGAACCTCTCGAGGAGGAGATTGAGTTAAATGACAACTTCCCTAAACTTCTTGCATAAGGTCCGAACTTCTTATAAACTTATTTTTAAAAAGTTATTGCTTCGTAAAACCACAGAGGAAATACCTACCGAACAGAGGAGTAAACCTTATGGAGCCCAGGGAAACCAAAAGGGATCGCAGGCTTTTGCTGTGGCGCGAAAGTCTGCTATCCACTGCTGATTTATTCGGAGATGTTGCCCTTGCTGCACAAACATTTTAGTTTGCTGTGAAAATAATTCGGTTGTGGCTCCGATAGCCGATCACGTGCGACCTTGCTTAAATGACCGGCTCTCCGCTTCGCGGAAGAGAAGGGGGAATCGAATAAACCTGAATTCATTTTTATATAGATTGCATTCATGTCTTTTAGTGCAGTGAATTGCTCACAATAAAGCCGCGTGCACTTTTTTTATGATTACAAGATTAAAAAAACGCTGATAATTAGGCAGCGAACAGTGAGATATTATAGTTTTTTTTATTGACGAGTCGGCGGTTGAGATTCATTCTTTTACTTGTTAAGATGTTTTCTAATAAATATTATAGAGGATTATAATTTTGCTTTGCCTATTAATAAATAGTTATATTTGCGAAAGTTGTTTACATTTAATTGAAGGAAATTATTAACAATATTATTGCTGAAAAATTAATTGTTACAAAAGCCATTATTTATTTTTTTGCATTTCTGGAGATGTTTTTTAACTGTAACTATAATTGTTTATTATCCCACCAATAAGTATATTTTCACCAAGTCCCTTCTACCCTCTTGCCAACTCCCCACCCCCATCAAAAACTAATCAGTTCTGTGTGTGGTGGCAAAGAATTTTTGTGACGAATTTGATAAAAATCGGTTTAGCGGTTTTTGAGTTATTGTGTTACAGACAGACCGACGATCCTAATAGCCTACATACTTCGTATGTACGTAGGATTTTTATTGTTTTACTTTGGCATTCGATAGCACAAATATTAGTGTTGTCCTATTCTTAGCCATCCATACAGTATAGAGACTATTGGGATCGTCAAAAAACAATTTTTTTTTATTTCCACTAAAAATAATATACAAAATTTTGTCATGGTATCTGTCTGTAACATGATTACTCAAAAATCGCTTGATCGATTTTTATTCAATTTGGCACAAACATTCTTTGTCACCAGACGCAGAGCTGATTAGTTTTTTATGGGGGTGGGGGGTTGGGTTGGGTTGGGTTGGGGGCATTTGTGGAGATGGTTTTTAACTGTAACTATAATTGGTTATTATCCCACCAACAATTTTTTGAGGTTGAAGGGGAGATTAAACTATAAAAAAAATTGTAACTCACGAACCGTAGTAGCTAGCGACACGCGATTTTCACATTAAGATAAATAATTGCATTTTCAACCAGGTATTTGTTAAATCTCGTCCAATTCTTTACATTTTGAGCTCTGCGGGAAGCTAAGGTCCTGGCCTATATACACTACCTGTCAAATTTGATATTTTCGTAAAATCCGTAATGGCGCATGCTTTTGAATCTAGATATTTTTCACACCTTCCTGCCAAAATTTTTGTAAGCGAATGTACCACATCTAATTAGTGAATAAAGAGCATTGCTTAACGAAAGAGTTGCTGTTTTTAACCCTGTAAACAGTGCACCTAAAAAATTAAATTAAAAAAAAATAAATTTTAGTTTTTTGGACATTGTACAAAATAACAAATTCAGATAAGTTAAAAAAAAATCAGCAAAATAAAAACTTTCTGCATTTTATCTATTTTAAACATGTTTAAAAACAGCACCTCTTTCGTTAAGCAAAGCTTTTTTAGTTCTTGTCCGATATTTACCTCTCCTTTGTACCCTGAAAAGACGTGGATAATAAGCTATATTGGTTTACAAAAAAGTTTGGTAGGAAGGAGTGAAAAATATCTAAGTTTCAAAAGCATGCGACATTACGGTTTTTCAGACAATGTCAAATTTGTCAGATAGAGTATATAGGCCAGAGCCTCAGCTCCCCGTAGAGGTCAAAAATCTAAAGATTGGGAAGAGATTTAACAAATCCCTAGTAGAACAAAAACTAGACGTTTCTAGACCTATATTTTACAAAGGGTTAGTAGTAGTAGTAGTAGTAGTAGTAGTAAGAGGCGGCCCGCAGGCCTTGCAATTAGACCTCTTCATGGGCCCTTTCTACCATACCCCGTCTCGCACCCTTATCCTCCCTTCCCCTCTACATATCCTGCCTCTCTCTCTCCGGGCCTTCCTGCCTTCCTTACGATGGTCAGCACGTCAGCCCATCTTCGAGAGTGTAGCCCCACTCTTCTATTGTGTAGGCATCCCACGTCTGCTGCCTGAATCTGGCGTATCCGTCACACTCTTCTATCAGGTACATCGCTGATTCCACTGTCCACCCACATGCTGGGCAGGCGGAGTCATCCAACACTCCAATGCATGTAAGTGCTTACGCAGCCGATTATGCCCTGTCAGCATTCCTACTAACAGTCCAATATCCTTGCAAGTTTTTCCCAGGAGCCATTTAGTTCTAGCTGTCTGGTCTACTCCCAAACAGTTTGGACTGTCTGCACTCTTGCTCTTCCTCCAGAACGAATTGGGTTGATCGCTCACCAGTAAATGGGTGAGCGATCAACTCAATTCGTTCTGCACCTGTTTTCTTGTGATTCCCAATAGCGGCTCCGTTCCAATATATTGGGTTTCGGCCCCAGCTCTGGCAAGTTCGTCCGCCTTCTCGTTCCATGGTTTTTCCTCGTGACCTGGGACCCACATCAATGTCACCTTCTTGTCTTCAGCCAATGTCTGTAAAACGTTAACGCACTCCTCCACTGACAATTTTTGGTAAAATAAGAGTCTCGAGGGCAACAAGGCTGTCGGAACATGTGCAAATGTCCCTTCTGCCATTTCTGACCTCTGATAGGGTTGCCGTCATGACAATAGCGTGCTCGCCAAGCGGGTAGCTTTCTTGAACTTTTGGGTCTTCCACATATACTCCTGCACCTGTTGTCTTCCTCCTGGCTGACAGTTTTGATCCGTCAGTGTAGCAAAGTGTCACATCTCTGCTTAATTCTTTTTGGAATTCTTCTCTCTGCCACCCATCCCGTTGAGATATTGTGACTTTGTACTTTTTGTCAAAACTCCATGGTTTCGAAGGCATCCCTACTGACATCTTTAGAAGAGGCAACTCTTTTGTTACCAGTTCCTCGATTGCCAGATGACCAACTTTTTCCTCTCTGCCCATCCATAGGCCCTTGTCCCTCAGTCGTGCGTCGCCATCGCTTCCTTCTTGATCCAAGTTGGAAACGAGGGGAGATCTAAGATGCTTTGTAGGGCTCTAATGAGGATAGTCGTCATTGCGCCTGTTATTCTCCGGCAGAAGAATCCCTACAGGCTCATGAGCTTTCCGGAAGTGGTTAGTTTTTCTACTTCAGGCCACCAGATCACTTACCTTATTCCTCTGAAGGCTCATGAGCTTTCTGAAAGTTGTCCGCTACTACAGGCCACCACACCACTGACCCATATTGGATTCTCGGTCTTATGATGGCCATGTATAACCAGTATATGCCCCTGGGCTGATCTCCCAGGTTCGACCGACCACTCGGCGCAATTGCCACATTGTTTCCTGAACTTTTGGGTTCATTTTGGGAACATGCTGCCTCCACGTGAGTCCCTTGTCCAGTATGACCCCAAGATACTTAAGCTCTGATACTAAAGTTATAGGTCTGCCGTACATTATGGGAGCTCTGAAATCTACTAGTTTGCTTTTTCTGGTAAACAGAATCATTTCAGTTTTTGCAGCATTAACTTATAGGCCGTTCTGTCTGCACCAGTCTTCCATGATTCTGATCGCCTTTTGCATTCTTTCGCAGACGGTGGCGAGGGAGCGTACAGCCACCTTCGCCATGCCGTCGTCTGCGTATGCTTGCGCGTCAAATCCCTCCTGTCATGCATTATAAGACACTACAGATGAGGAGAAAGGCTTGAGGGAAGCCCCCCGTCACATCCACCTTGGCCTTCGACTCTCTCTCTGTTAACTCAAAATTTATCCATTCGGTCAGACGTGCTTCAGCTCCTCTTTCCTGAAGGGCACATGTTATTATCTACGTTTTTGCCTTGTCGAAGGCTCCTTCCACGTCAAAGATTACCATGAGTGCGTACTTTTTGTGCCTAAAGGCCTTTTCTGCCCTAAGCACTACTGCATGAAGAGCCAATTCCGTTGATCTACCCTCTCTGTATGCGTGCTGGTCCTTGAGGAATGATCTTTTGGTCAAGATTCCCTCTAGAAGGTACCTGCCCACCATCTTCTCCAGTGCTTTCTTTCATCATAAATGACGTGAGACTTGTCGAAGGCTCCTTCCACGTCAAAGATTACCATGAGTGCGTACTTTTTGTGCCTAAAGGCCTTTTCTGCCCTAAGCACTACTGCATGAAGAGCCAATTCCGTTGATCTACCCTCTCTGTATGCGTGCTGGTCCTTGAGGAATGATCTGTTGGTCAAGATTCCCTCTAGAAGGTACCTGCCCACCATCTTCTCCAGTGCTTTCTTTCAAATGACGTGAGACTTATAGGTCTGAAGGATTTAGACGTGGTGTAGTCTTTCTTTCCCGGTTGGGGATAAAGACCACATTGGCTCTCCTTCATGCAGTTGGAACGTATCCCAGAGCTACACTGGCCCCAAACACTCTCTTCATGTGAGGAAGTTGTGCCCCAGGCCCCGCTGCAGCAACTCGTTTATTGTCCTGTCACTTTACTACAAAGCCTTTATTATTTATCGAAACAAACATCTACCCTTTTATCTAACTTGATTAGGACCATTATTGGATTAACACGAATACTCCAATATTAAAATTGGTTAAGTTTTTTGTATTAATTTTTTATAAAAAAAATGACCGCCAGTGGAGTTCATCTTTGGGGACATCAATCTATCCTTTTCTCCACTTCTTTCAAAAGTAGGGATTCTGAGGTACTAGCGTTGTACAACCATTTGAAAGTGTCACAATACGACTTATTTTTTTAGGTATGAAATTAATACTGTTTAATATTCAATATATTTGTAAACCGTTATTACCAAGTGATATTAAAAAAATTATTAAATTTATTAATAAATATTAAATTTCAGAGAGTCCAAGACCAAAGAGTGTACCAAGTTCGCCGATGGTAAAAAGGGCCTTTACAAGACTGGGTACGATCACGTCCAACTGGGGTAGGAGTATACGAAAGCACAACGCCCAGACGCTGACGGTGGATGACAAAAAGAAGTGGGCGAGTAGTCAAGACTGTTCCAGTAAGTTTTAAGTCAATGCATGTTACATTGATTGAGCAGTTGTCAGTGCTTGTATCCAAATCAAACCATCTACTTTTTTAATAATTGAAATAGGCACTGTATGTAAATCTCACATTCGCACTTAAAATAATCTTAAAAGTATAATAATGTAAAGTAAATTGTGTAACATGTCTCTTAAAAAGAGGTAACGTAATAATCTTAAATGTCTGGTAGGCACGTCTAAGGCGGTTTTTTCCTTTTTCGTCATTTTTTTTATTTCCTTACCAGAAATAGGTTATAGGGTATATTTGGTCAAATAATTCAAAATGGCTCCGCTCTCTTAGCGTTTTTTTCTTTAGGCTTCAAAATAAAATATTTAAAATCAAACTAACAAAATGTTTTTGTTTGTTTTTCTTAGTAAAAATTAGTGTCATACACAAAAAACATCATTACCTTATTGGTCTAAAATTTGTTTAGAGAAGCTGTCGGTTAACACTCATTTGCAGCGAATTTTTTAAGAAACAATCGGCGAATTATCTTTTAATGTGTCAAGAAACCTTCAAAAATCATTTAGTACTAGAGTAAGAATTCATGGTATAAAATATGATGGATAGGTAACCCTCGCCATTCTTTGATAATATGTGCATTTTCTCGTCCTGAATATGAAATGGAGAATCTTGTACCTCAAAATTGTGGATAAGCCTCACCATTTTCACATATATGATGTAGTAGTACCAACAGACCAAAAATCAACTAGTGTGCTGGACCTCATTCATGGATAAGGGATCGGCACCCCACTCTAAAAGTGCAAAGTTTTAGCAATGTTTCCTTCCTTTAGTTTAACTCAATTATTATGTCAATAGATTACTTTCCCCAAAGATTTAATCAAAATATACTTTGTAACATAATATTATTCATTTTTAAATCACAACATCATTTTAAAATGAAAAAATTAAGTAGATTTCGTTCTCCGTGTAAATAAAAGCAATTTATTTCTTATTTACAACCGGCAACGCCGCATATCGTAGACGACAAAATTTGAAGTTGTCAAAATGGCCACTGGTCAGTGACTTGACTGGTTTGTGTTTATTAACTAAAATCGTCCAAAAATACAAATTTTTGCCAAATTTTTGCAGCGGATGGTGCCAATATAATTGAAAATATACATCACGGATTTCTTCTGAGACTGTAATAAACTTTCCCTGAGAGATGTGCTGCGCAGTGCAAAATTAGTGTTTCCCATTTTAAACTGCCTTGTTTTTGAATTTTTCATTGCATAAATGAATGATAGTAGACGAACCCTAGGAAAAACTGACTCACAGACATCGAAGAATGAAGCTCACTGCATTAAAGTAAGTAAAAAAGTAGCTATTGTCATGCAAAAATATTAGTCAATTACATTTCCTAACAGGCTAAGCTGGGTTTGTACCCATGATGTTAAGCAGATTTCGGTAATGCCATTTTTGATTTTTTATGAAAAATTCTTTATGGGGGCACCTACTAGGGTTCCTAGGACCCCAAATCTGCCGGCGTCAGTTGTTTTTGTTTTTAATTTTTTTTTCACTAACATAAATCAATCCAACACAGCCCAACCCAACCTTACCCAACTCAAGCCAAAACAATCAAAAAAACACATTACAACACACCCCTGGCACCCTTTTTGTCTCTTAAAAAAACCGGTGCCGGCGCGCGTCGGATTTGGGGTCCTAGAGACCCTAGTAGGTGGCTTTATACAGAATTTTTAATAAAAATAAAAAATGGCAGAAAAGCGTATACTGCATAATTACCCTGGATTCATATAGTTCCGTAAAGTAATCAGTATCAACTAAGTGCCAAGAAATAATCATTTCTTACTTTTATAATATCTACAAAAATCATGTAGATTCTTACCATAGGGTCCACAAGTATTACAAACTTACTCATGCATAAACCATCCATAAATATTACTTCTTACCGTCAGTATAAAGAACAGCAGGTTATACAGTTCATTTTTCATCAATTTAAAAAAAATATATAATTTTTTAAGTGATGCGTTTTTGTGGTATCTCTGAAAATAAGTAATGACAAGAATCAAAATCTTTCATATAGTGCCTACCAAGCAAATAATCTTTTCACCAAGTTTAAAAAAACTACACAACTTACCACCAGAATTTAAATAACGAAAGTGGGTCAAATCGTAATACCTTATTTTGAACGTATGTTAAATGCCTTTACACAGATGTGAATAACTTGTTGATATTTGCATTTAAATTTTTCAAAAAGCAAAGAGAAAACCTTTTTTTGTTTTAATTATTGGTTCTCTTTTGTTATTAAAACCCTGGATTTTGTCCAAAAAGGTACGAAAAACAATATTTTCCCTTTTTGAAAATTTTTAAATGAAAATTTCTCCAAAACGAATTGCCACATTTTTAAAATATTAAATTAAATTGAAAAAAAAATTGACAGATATCAGAATTTTTCTTACCTTGATGGTAAAAATAAAAGCCTCTAAAGAAAGATATAAATAACTTGACCTCTCTATAGAGGTGATCTTACGAAAATTATAAAAGAATATAAAAAGTTCATTCAAAGTATATTAAATTAACTTTATTAATTAATTTTTAAAATTTAACTTTTAAAATTAATTAACATCTTAACAATTTTGTTCTTTTTTATTTTGTTCATTTAAATTAGGTTACTCACATAAGCCTATTTCATAAGTAAGCATATTTTTTTCACTCAGTGCCTTATGTTTAAAATCTATATCTTATGTCAGTGTTTTTGACAATTTATAAAACTGTAAGTTCTTTTTTTGAAATATATATTCAACTTCAACTTGAACACGTCTTGTATTGTATTTCCATAATGCCATCTGTGTATTTTCCCCTTGTCTATACCCCTTTCCCACATTTTTTTCAGCTCTCCCTCCCCTCTTAACCTGTTTCACCTGCAATTTTCTACATCAATCTTACAAAATTTAGTTAAGGTTTATTTATTTTATGGCTTAGTGCGTAATTCAAAATATTGAACAACATGATTGGACTGTTAATAAGCAAATAATAATATTGTATTATATTGTCATCTGTCAACTAAAAAACAAATAATTTCTATGTGTAAACAATAGATTCCAAATCCAATCACACCACTTTTTGACAATGACATTGACAATTCCTTATTTCTGTAGTTACTTAATTGTTACACTGCCATCTTGAATGTGTTTCAGAAAACTTGGAATGTCATCATCATCATAGGCAATCACTCGATACCGAGTATGATTTTCCTCTATTCCGTATCATCGCTATCTGTTGTGATTTTTTTGATGGCTATGTGAGCGAGAATTGGCTCACATAGCCATCAAAAAATTAAGCCTCACACCGTTCCACAGTCCTGGCACACCCAGCCTCCGGCAGCAGCCGGGTGTTGTTGGTCATCCATTCTTCCATTTTGTCGCTCCTTTCTACGTTCTCTCTTTTCCGTCTCTAGTCTTCGATGTTGCTCTTCAAAAGTTTGTGCTCCCTCATGGACTGTTCGGCGCCATGAAGCCCTTATATCGATGTGACCCTTCATCATATTGCCTTTGAGAACGTCCTTGTTCCTTTTTTGTTGACTTCCTTGATTTCTCTCTCCCTCCTTTACATGGAGACGTGTTTCGGGCATGCGGATAACGTGACCAGTCCAACGAAGTTGGTGCTTGAAGATAAGCGCTTCTATGCTAGTTGTTCTGGCTTCTTCTAAAACACATTTGATTCTCAGGATTCGTCTTAAACAACTTTGGTGATATTTTTCTAGTCGCTCTAGTTTCTAGTCGCCTTCTGTAGGTGGTCCACGTTTCGCATCCTTATGTTAGAGTTGGTATTATAACTGTGTTTAGACAAGAAGCTTGGTTGTCGCATTGACTTCGTGATTGTTGGAGACTCTCTCCGAAAGCCGTCCGAACGCTGCGATAGCACATTTTAGGCGATGCTGTATTTCTGCGTCAATATTTGCATTTGATGATAGGTGGCTCCCAAGTTATGCAGAGGATGGCCGTTTATGGAAGTGTTTGGAGCTTGGGGATTCGTACCTGGTCCTGGTTGGTGAAGAATGTTCGTTTTGGCCAGATTGACCTCTAGGCCAATACTTTTGTAGGATTGTTGATTACCAGCTGTAGAGCTTCCTGTACTTACTGTACTGTATCGACCATAACGATGTTGTCATCGGGGTACTGCAGTTTGATTACCGAGGTCGTCAAAACTTTTGTTTTTGCTCGCAGTCTACCTAGGTTAAGTAGGCCACCGTCAAATCTATATACAATTTCTACTCCCGGCGGTAGATGTTCCTCAACAAGGTAAAGCATGACACATATATATATAGAGAATAACGTGGGCGCAATAATACACCCTTATTTAACGCCTGTCGTAATCTGGAATGACTCTCCTGGTCAGCACTGTTGCATACATATCGTCGTGTAATAGTTTAATAATTCAAATATATTTTTGAGGTCATCCAGCTTTTGCCAGTATTTGCCAAAGAGCTTCTCGTCTCATTCGTCTATGAAGGCCACGAAGAGGGGGCGATTTCTCTTGCATTTGTCTGGTACTGAAGATCATGTCAACTGTTGCCTTGATTGGGCCTAAATCCACACTGTGTCTCTGGCAGATTTTGTTCAGCAATCGGAATTAATCGGTTTGGTAGTATCCGTGCAAGTACCTTTCCAGCAACACAAAGCAGTGATATACGTCTGTAGTTTCCATATATTCTTTCTTTAAAAATGGTAACTATAGAGGCGTCCATATTTTACTTATTAAAGTGTGCATTTGGGAATTAAGTGCGGGACCCCCTTGTGTGTAGAGTTCAGCAGCGATACCATCTGTGCCTGCTGACTTGTTATTCTTTAGCTGTGTGATTGCCTTTTCGACCTCCTCTAATTTCGAAATCTCACTTAAGTGTTGTTGTGTAGTTTTCTCGAGAATTTTGTCGAAGATGTTGTTATCGACCTGAGACTCTCTGTTGAGTAGTTCTTGGGAGTGTTCTTTTCATCGTAAATTGATAGAGGATCTGTCTTTAAGCAGCCTTGTTCCATCCTTGGATCGTAGGGGATTGATACCCTGTGCAGTGGGACCATATATCATCTTAGTAGCTTGAAAGAAGGCTCTGATGTTGTTGGACTCAGTTAGATGAAGCATTTCATGTGATTTTGTTTTCCACCATTGGTTTTTTAATCTACGTGTTGGCCTTTGTACTTCTGCTTTGGCTTCTTGATATTGCCTTTTCCTTTCGTTAGAGTTAGGGTGGCTTTTCCAAGGCTTTTCTCTTCCTCGCAATAAGGTCTTGAATTTCTTTGTCGTTCTCATCAAACCAGTCTTGTTGTTTTCTTTGTATGTAGCTGACCGTTTCTTCGGAGGCAGATGTTATGGCTGTCTTCAACATTCTCCAGTGATCCTCAGTATTCTCCGGGTATTCTAAAGTACCCAGCTTTTTATTCAGAGACAGTTGGAATTTTGTTCTGGTTTGATCATCTTTAAGGCGTTCTACATTCAATCTTTTTCTGATTTGCTTTCTTTGACGGCTACTTCTTGGTGAAAAGTTCATTTTGGCTCGTATCAGGCGATGATTTATTCAGCAGTCGTCTGCGCTCGTTATTGCTCATGTAATGTTTATGTCTTTTTAATCTCTGGAACGTACAATAATATAATCAATCAGATGCCAGTATTTTGACATCGGGTTTTGCCAGGATGTCTTGAATTTGTGTTTTTGCCGAAAAATTGTATTTTAGATTTAGAATGAGCAGTACACTTCATTCCACATTTAATTGGAACAGTTTTTTTGGTACTGACATAACAGTTTTATTAGTTTCTTTGATTAAATGTCACCTGTCATATTAAAAATAATTCACAAAATTTGGAATGACCATTTATTATAATATTGTATATAAGGCGAGATTTAGCTTTGATGATACATGATTGCTATTCTTACAACTAACCTGACTGGTAAAGAAGTAATACTATAATGACACTACTATCTTATTAATTTAATATAATAATTTAAATTATTATGAATGAATTATAAATTATGAACTATACATAATTATATAACTAATTATTAGTAAGACTATTATGTACCTAGCGATGTAAAATCATTTTATAAATTCCCACTTAATTTTAGGTTACCTATGTATTTTATACAAAAATCCTATAATAAATATTATCATTTATATGATGTAAAAGACAGAAAAAGAGAAATACATAGACAAAGTAAACGACAATAAATATGTCTATTTCTAATATTTGAGAAAAAAGGGTTTAGAAAAAAAGTATTAATTTAGTTTAATTATACCATGCAACAGCTTTAGTTTCGTTTTTGCCTTAAAAGATTCCACAGATAGGTCTTCCATACTCGTTGAAATTTTATTGTAAATATTAGGGGCATTATAGGAAAAACTTGATCGAAAGTAGTGGTACGTTATTTTGGTACATGAAATAAATGGGAATATCTTAAATTTCGGACATGAAATTGTGATCGGCGTTTTAATTTTTTCGCAAGATAAGTTGGTGATTGCTTTTTTAAGATTGTGTGGGTAAATATCAAAAGATGATGTTGTCGTCTTTTTTACATTTTTAGCCACTTCAGTTCCTGAAATGTATGCGAGATATGGTCATACATTCGCAAACCACAAATGAGTCGGGCACATGTATTTTGTAATTTTTGTATACGCCGTTTGTCAATTCCTGTCAAACAGTTGTCATATACAACGTCGCATAATTATTTTTTATTTTGCTTAGATAAAAAATCTTTGTTGGCATAAATAAGTTTCAGAGATGCATACTCTCTTTTTAATAAAATCGATACATGATTTGTAAACTTAAGGTCCCGATCAATGGTTAACCCTAGATTTTTGACAAATTTAATTTCCCTCGTAAGTACTTTATTGTTCATTTGAACCACAAAATTTTTAGTAACTTTCATAACATTATTTTTAGCGCCAAACAGCATGGTGCTTGCATTTTTCCACATTGAGTTTAAGTGAACTTTTTCTGACAGATCGCAAATTATTTTAATATCTGAATTAAGTTCTTCGTTAGCCTGATGCATCTCTTCAACGTTAAATTCAATGTGAATTTCCGTATCATCTGCGTATGATTGACCTTCACAATGCTGAATGGCTCTTATTATATCTGTCAAGTAAATATTGAACAACAGCGGCCCTACAATGGACCCCTGCGGAACACTTAAGGAAACGTCGGCTTTTTCAGAGCAGTCTCCATTAAAAAGTACTTGCTAAAGCCTTCCAAATAAATAGTGATAAAAAATACGCATGCATTATTATCAAATCCATAATACTTTAGTTTATTAATGATTAAATGATGGTCAATGGTATCAAAGACTTTCGAAAAGTCCAGAAGTAACACTGCCATAACATTTTTCTTGTCAAGACTAGTAAATATATCATCCATTATTTTAGTCAAGACAGTGGCCACTCCATGACCCTCTCGAAAACCCTATTGATACTCAGAAAGGATATTAGTTGATACAACATAGTTATAAACCTGCTTATGAACTAGTTTTTGTAGCACATTGGAAAGCACAGGTAAAATGCTAATTGTCCTTAAATCATTGAGGGAGTCCACCCTTTTGGTTTTGGGAAGAGGAATAATGTTGGAAAATTTCCATTCCTTTGGAAAGTAGCCGTCAAGCAGGTATCTATTAATGATGTTAACAATGAAAGGCTCAATAAAATCCAGGCAATTATGTAACATATTTAAGGATATATTATCACAACCCTTGGCATTGCTTTTAAGTGAATGAATTGTCTCGTTTACGTCCTCTGCAGTAACTCACTGAAATATAAACTTTTTGTCGCTAAACAAGGTATTGTCAAATTAGTTTATATCAACTGCAAACCGTTGCTTAAATACTGATAAAAAATATGTATTTATTTCGGAATTGATGTACTATTTTTGTTCTTTGATAAGTTCAGGGATTTTAAAGCTTTCCATTTTTATTTTGCGAGCCTCTTGAACACATTGTACTTAAATATGTTTTTCTTTCATGCCTTAAGCAACTCAAAGTAGTATTGCGCAGCTCCTTGTACCTATGTCTATCAAATTCGCTCTTAGATTTTTAAATTTTGATTCTGCAACGTCTTTACTTTTGATCAAGTTTTTTTTAACTCGGAACCGATCTTTTAGGGCAATGCCTGCTAAAGGTTTCATGCATTAAATTAACAAGTATGCTAACTTTTTTGTTGATGTCTCTAGTCCAAAAAATCTGATTAAAATTTTATTTTTGTATGTCGTGTCTAAAATTTAAATAATTAAAACTTTTGAAATCGCTAAATTGCTTAAATTTTATTTTATATTTAGCTTTAGGTGGCAAAATACAAGTTCATGATCCGATATACGCGGTACATCTATTATTCCATAGTTCTTTACACTGTTCTTGATATCGTCAGATAGAAAAATAGCGTCTAAAAGAGTGTCAATTCAAATTTGTACGCGTACCCTCATTTATAATTTGACCAAAATTATGACTGCTAAAACAATGCGCAAGAAGATTGTCCAGACTAAACATATTTACATTAAAGTCCCCCAAACAAACTATAAGTCACTTAAACTAAGTATACTGCCCCCCTTTATTAAAAGGAAGCAAGTGACAGAACCAATGTTTCAGGAAAAACGACAAAACACCTTATTTGTGTTTCAATAAAATATATTCATATTTGTTTACAAAAAAATATTTATTCCAACCAAAATACTAAATTTTACAATTTTTTTCTTAAAATTATGTTGATTAGGTACTGCCTTCTTGGACAATACAAAGAAAATTTTTCTATTGTATTGTAATAGAGAATTTGGTACCACATTTTTTTAGGTAGAGGAAATTTGAAAAAACCTAAAAATTCTAAGAAATGTACTTGCTGCCTTTTCTTGATGACAGCAATATACTTTAAATACTCCTAGGTAATTTATTGTAGAAAGTACCACAAGTATCCTTGTTCTGTGAGTGATATCTACTTATAGCCGTCTCCATTAGTAAAACTGGTGCATCAGCAGTGCACAACTGAGTCGGTGCTGCTGTTCCTTTGCGGTGCACTTTTTCAGTTTTGATGTTCCATTAAAAAACTATTTTCTTTATTTCCACCCAAGATCTTTTAATATTTTGTATTTAGATTCTTTTTGGTTAATGTAACTGACTTGGAGATTTTTTAACTTCTTTTTTGATTTCTAATTGCTTTAGGAGCATAATCCTATTGGAAATATTAACACGTCAGGATGAATCCGTATCAAGTAACTTGGATAAGTACCAGTGTGGAACGATGCCTATTTGTGAGTGATTCAAAGTTGCAAATCAAAGTGTATGATGGTGTTTAATGATGTATGGGGAGGGTGACCAGTGGAACCACTGGTTACCCAGAGCGAAACATCGTTTATTCATTTCTCTTTTCGCTTTGGTTCTTTGTGTGTTCCTTGTAGGATGCTCATCCAGATTTGAATTTTCGTTATTTCCAACCAAGATCTTTTGATCTTTTGTTTTTAGATTCTTTACAGTTGACGATTTGGAGGTTTTTTACCTTCTTTTTTTATTTTTAATTGCTTTAGGAGCATAATCCTATTGGAAATATTAACACGCCAGGACGAATCCGTATCAGTTAACTTCGATAAGAACCAGTGGAAATCAAAGTGTATAATGGTGTTTAATGATGTATGGGGAGGGTGACCAGTGGAACCACTGACGAGCTCACGCTGGCTACACAGAGCGGAACATCGTTTAGTCATTTCTCTTTGGTTCTTTGTGTGTTCCTTATGAATTCCTTATCTAGGTTTGAATTTTTGTTATTTCCACCCATGATCTTTTGATCTTTGTTTTTAGATTATTTTCGATTGATGTAACTGAATTGGAGATTTTTTTAACTTCTTTTTTGCAAAGACTGCATGCTGCAAATGTAATAAAATGTCCAAGTGTAAGATCACAGGCACTTTATTCATTTGTGAAAAAAAATTGTCTCTTGAATTTTTCTCAATATTACCTCCAGAACCTTAATATAGGATGTCAAATTGTGAATTTTTTACATTTTTCTTTGTTCAGCCACAAAATTTTTAAAATATCTGTTTTTATTCTTGTGTATTGCATCGCATTTAGAAATAATAGAATAATGTTTGATTATGATTTTGAAATGAAACATATAACTTTTCTTAAATTTTGTAAACTTTTTTTTAGGAAATTCTCAAACTAGCGAGACCGCAAATGAAGCAGCAAAAGCCAGAAGTAAGTAACTTTTTTAAATGTTCTTAAGTTAAGAAATTTAAATGTTTGTGTTTTTCCTCAAAACAATTTCATGTCGTTTTCCATTTTTTTTTCTTTCAAAATATTTTCAATCTGAGATATTTTTTTAGCTGTTCTAGAATATTCAGAAAAAAGTTAATTTTTGTATATTTTACTTTCAGAGCATTTTATGGGCCATTCTCAAATTGATGAAATTACTTCAGAGATGAATCTTTCCAGCTAGAATTTAAATTTTAAAAACATGCCTTAAATAAAATTTAGATTTTTTTCCTTTTATGTTAATTTATTTAAAAGTCAATTGTTAAAAATATCTTAATTTTAGGCAATTAACAGAAAAAACAAAAAAGCCAGGAGGACCTCACCCCACAAAAAGAGAATCAAGAACCATGCAATTGTTCCAACACTCACAAACTATGATAGGCAAGTTTTTAGTAGACAGAAGCTAACCTGCAGTGGTAATGTTTTTACTTTACCTTAACAAAACGATTTATATAGGATTTTGACAATAAAATAAATAATTTTTTTATACCTTCATCAAAAACATGATTTTAGTAACTGTCTGAAGATAACTAAAGCATGGCTTTTTTGGTTACCGATGCAAAAAAAACTTTTTTTTTGATCACGGGTGCAAGAAAAGATTTCTGTCCGTTTTTTACTCAAAATGAAAGATAAATGGCGGAAAATAGTAACATAGAAAAAATCTAATTATTCTTGCCTAAAAATTAAGCCATTTCCGCCAGTTCTCACCAAGTGTTTACGAAAAAATAATTTAAAAAAATCGGCAAAATATCAAACTGTCATTAAAATGTCGCAACAATAAACGTCACCGAGTAAAAAGGCACATCGCTATGGAAACTATATTGTTATTTCATTTACCAGCCGCCTTGATTTATAGTGTAAAGATTGTTTCTTGCGAGAAGTGCTCTTCGTTCGAGATTTTTAAAAGCATATTCCCGTTTTTCTTAGATTTTTTGATAAAGGTATTAAAAAAAAATAGTGTTCAAACGTCGCGTCTAAACTGTACTTTTTTACTCGCGTTTTTTAATACCTCGCTATTTTAGCACTTTTTTAGCCACTAGTTGTGAAAACTACTATTTTATTTGTAAACAAAGGAAAGAGAGTCTTAGATTACTTATATTTTATACTTTTTTAGTGACAGCCTTAGAAAATGTTGACATGTCTCTAAAAAGCCTAAGAGCACAAATTCTACAACTTAGAGAAGATTTATCTACGGAAGCAAAAAATGATTATGTTGTTGAACAAACATTTATGAAAAAATTGCCGAATATAAAGTATTCAAGATGTAAAAAAGTCATGTTAGACCATAGAAATTACACGAAATTTTACATATTTTCTGATGATATCATATTAGTGTATTCTTGTTTATATTACGACAATCGCAGGCGACTGTCACTTAAAACTCAATTTTCAAAGATGTAGTTGGTTTGGTCATTTTTCCAATGCGTTATGTTAAGTAGGGTGTATTTAAACTAATTTAGAACTTTGTTGCAGGTAAAGGATTTGTCAAAAGTTGAGGGGAGTGACCCTTATGATAGTACCAAAAGGTGCCTCCAGCAACTCATGTATAATGCAGGAGCAAAAGGAAAAGGACCATTTAAGGAACTAATGATAAATACGACACTGCAAGGCAAGTTCCTTATTACCAGCCAAAAATATCTTATAAACTGTTTAACACATTAAATTTTGACAGCATTATGTTGGTAATTCACTTCCCTAAAATATTAACCAAATTAATTAAAAAAATTTAAAGCTGGCTTGACTCATATTAGATGAAGTTCTTTCATAATGTTGTCCAAATATTTTCGTGAATTATCTGCTGCGGCTATGTAACATTTTAAAAGTTTTGTAGAAATTAAAATTTTAGTAATTTTACAAAATGATAAAACAAATTTTTTTGAGATCAATGATGATGAACTCCCATTTTAGAGATAAAACCATCACCTTTTTTGTTTAACATTAACAAAAAACATTACCTACCACAATTGTAGTACATCTGTGACATATAAATTATGACACGGATTGGTTTACAAAATAAGTGTGTGCAGTTTATAGGGAAGTAATGAAATTTTATTTTTTTTTGTTGCAGAAGCCTTGAGCCAAAAAGCTATACAAACAGAGGTGGAATTCGCTATTTAAAAGTGGCTGAAGAGAGCCAAGGAAAGAAAGTACAAACTCCTACCTGCCTTTATCCTAAGAACAACGTATATGTATGTGTCTATGTAAATCTTCTAGTAATAAAACACTTTGAACTTTGACGCTGGATGGATGTCCACTGGACTAAGACTACAGATGTTCATTAGACGTCCATTGGACGCCTCTTGATGTCCATTGGACGTTTCTTGATATCCAGAAACGGACATCCATTAAACTAGCAAAAGTGTCAAATATGTATTGTCCAATTCCACTGCCCAACTATGGACTAGAAATGGACTCAGTTTACCAGAAGGAACTGTAGCCACAATGACAGATAATAGTTTTAAGTAAACTAGATTTAAAAACAAGAAAATATGAGGAAATTTAAATGTGCTTTTGTCAATAAATTAATCAAAAAAACATCTATCGTTTTAATATTTTTTGCAGTGAGGTTGTAATATTTTCCCGGGATTCCTACCTTATTATTTTGGAAACACCTTGTTCACCTTAAAAGAATATTGGAGAATTTTAACCTTAATTAACACTCCTCTCCCCCATAGTTTCAATGATATGAGAATTATGTTAATTACTTACTAATTTTATACGCTTTCGAAAAAATTGTGTGCTAAAAGCTAACATAGTTATTTCTACTTGATAGATTTCTAATTTTTTAATATACAGTTCATCTCGTTTAATTTTGGCGTATTTTTAAAAAGATATTTTTATATTAATTTTAAATTTGATATTAAAATATAGAGATTTTAAACAATTAAGTTTTAAGAAAACCTACTGAAAACAAAAAATATATATTTTTCACAAGGGGTTTTCATAAAATTGATATGATTTAAAATGCAATTGTAATAATATCCATATGAAAATAACAAACACACTTACATTTCGTTCCAAATTCAATAGGCTCAGGTTTTTTATACTGACGATGACACTTCCATTTACTTTCTTTCTAAAAATTGGTCCGAGAATTTGGAATAGACTGTAGTATAATTTTTAAATAGATAAAATTAAATTCCGGTCCGGGAATTTGGAATAGACTAGTGTAATTTTTAAATTGATAAAATTAAATTCTTAAATTTTATAATAAAGGTTTTTTGATAGGTGCTAATTTTTTAGTTATTTAATGGTGTAAATTTTATTAGAGCGGACTGTGTTAAAATAAGAAAAACAAAAATCGCAAAATATTTGCCGCGGTCTTCTTTTTTTCTTGTTGTGTTTGTTGTTCTGTTAAACATCTCAAGCTGCCACATGTCATCGGTCATCGTGAATTGAACTCCATTTGCTCATGCTAACGTCACGTTCAAATCTTGTAATTGCACTAAGGTGCTTATCATGTGTGGCAGTCAAACAGCATTAGAAGCCATTTATGGCATATCACTCATGTTTAAATCGTTATTTCGCTAGCTCTATATTTTTCTATGATCTTTTTCTTTTGTTTATATTTTTTCTTTTTTTTCCTTTTTTTTGTAATCTCAAGGCGTAGGTTTTTTCGCCTTTTCAGTGATTTATCATTCTAGTTAATTCATTAGGGTATAGGCGCCATGAACGCTATCTTAAGAACTTTAAATTGTAATAGGAAACGAATACTGAAGTTTAAAAATAGAAAAATCGAAGATTGACTCTAAAGTAAAGTTCTTATAATAATTTTCCCTTGCCAGCGAGTGGAGGATAAATTAAAGAAAGATTGAAGTTAAATTTCACAAGTTTAATGAGAAAAATCAATGAGTTTAAATTTGGTCACAGGAATTTCCTTTTTTCTACAATATTAAATTTACCAAACATGAAAAAGGACCGAAATTGAAACATTCGAGAGTTTTAGAACTTTCTGACCTTTTTTTAATAAAATTTAAAAGAAAACATCACCGGTTCACAAATCCTTCAAAAAGCCCATCAACCATCTAGGTCCATTATCATCAACTCTGTAACTCGTGACACCTTCACCAAAATGCGGAACTGGAGGTCGACTAAGACTCTTCACCTCAGTAGGACGGGAACTATTAGACAAGATTTGTTATTCTAGCCATCATCTGGAATGTGAAGGATTTTGGTCTGTTTGACAACTCTAAGTAGGATTTTTTGGTAGGCTCACAGGTTGACGAATACCGAAATAAAAAGTTAACGCTTAAGCAACCATAAGGATTTATTTGTGAAAAACCCCGTGATTTGTTTTCTGACAGCAGAAAGCGCTAACGAAACCTAAATTACAAATTCGGACATTCTCATAACTTTCAAAATATATCTGACAAATCACATTCGTTTTTAGAAATAAAGAGCCCAAGACTACTTCTAAATTTATACAAATTTCAATTTAGTTTATTCTCTGGTTTTATCTACAAAACAAAAAAATCTTCCTAAATTTATACAATTTTCATTTGTTCCCTAGTTTTCTTTACAAAAAAAATCTCGCATTGTTTAATTTTACAACAATCCAAAAATTTAAGCCATAAAGCCTATTGTAACGCCTAGATACAATAAAATCATCATTTAATTGAAACGGCATACCTTTCCACTAGAACTAGAATCAAATTTTATTTATTTTTTCATGGAAGAAAATTTGACAGTCTATCTTCCTTTCGACCATTTTAAGAAAATCTTAGAAAAATAAGTATTACATACAACAATTTATTTTACAATAATCTGAGAGAGAAGAGAGTTAAAATTTTATTTATTTTTTCGTGGAAGAAAATTTAACAGTCTATCTTCCTTTCGACCCTTTCATGAGCGTACACATTTTAAGAAAATCTTGGAAAAATAAGTATTACTTACAACAATTTATTTTATAGAAGAATAAATCTGAACGCGGGAATTTCTGTCTCAAATTATGTACAATAATCTGAGACAGAACAAAGTTAGAATCTCATTTATATTTTCATGGAAGAATATTTATTCGATGTTCCAGGAAAATTTTGAATGATATTTAAGTCAAAGTTTAGGAAAATTCAGGAAGTCCTTTTAAAAATCCTAGGAAAAAATCAAACTTTGCATGATTTTCTCAAGAAAATCGATGAGTGCTAGTCTGAAGTCATTTGCCCAGAATCACTATTTTTGCGAAAAAAAATATGGAAAATAAACGTAAAAAAAAATTAATTAATTAAAATTTCAGAATCTGTGAGCTAATCAATCAGGAATCGATCGTGTCTGACTGCAAAATCTCTCGATAAGTTTCTCTACTTAAAAAAAAAATCCGTCATAAAGACGATTCATAAAAATGAAAACTTAGCAAAAGAAAACTTACCGAGAAAATCTGGGAATCCAATATCCACAGTCAGGCACGCCGAAATGTGATGGGGTTATCTGGTCAGGCTATTGATGCTCCAGGCTCCACTAATTTCACAAAATTTGACTTTTGCTTTGACCGTCGAATTACCTAAAAGTTACACAAAAAAAAACAGAAAACTCACAAAAACTTCATTTCAACCTCACCAGAGTTTAATGATCCTCGTCCCTAAAGAAAATAAATGTTTTTAAATAAAAATAATCATAACGTCGCAGAAGAAAAAGAAAGTTTAATATGTAAAATTTAAGATAATTAAGGCCCAAGGGCATATTTTTCGCAAAAACAGAGATACTGACCAGATAAAACTTCGTGCCTAATATCTTCGGACGTCAGCCAAGCACTAAATTTTTTCTTCAAACTTACCATTTGCATGGGAAGACTTTTTTCACAAAAAAATCATGTTCAGTCTCGGAAAAAATGTAATCGATCACACTTGGCCAATAGCTTTCCGTATAGGAAGTCTGCCAAGCGTAAGAGAGACATTTGATTCCGCCGCAACCCCTTTGTTCCATTTCCAGTGCACTCCCACGTATTGAAAAGAGAAACCGATAACTCACATGAAACAATGAACAATATGAACAGTAAATGCTTGTTGCGAGCTCCGAAGAAGGCATAGCTTTATAAATATTGAGAATACAGTTCTATAAGGTGTATATTATCCACTGTTTATTTTTTAAAGAATTTAATATTATTTTAATAAGCTTGCCTTCATAAGATATTAATTATTTATTGAAAAAGATAATATTTCAAACATCTAATGATATAAACGTTACACATGTCGACATACAATAAGCCGACTGAAACGCTGTTATAACGAAGTCAAAACATGCCCCCGACCTTAAAGCAACTATAATTAACAACATAATAAAAGTCCAAGAAAGAAATGTGTCAAACACAAGAACTTAGAATTCCGTATCAAGCAACAAACAAAGTTTTGTAAATTCTCTTTTAATAAACCCATCTGGCGTTTTTATTTCGCATACACGAACAACATTGTCTTTACTAGGAAATACTTTTGTATTTTATTAACACGAGTGTGCCGGCACTTAAACTTCCATTTGATTATTTCCATTTAGTACGTTGCTGTAGCTCAGTAATATATTCTTTATACCATCTATTCCCTAAATGTTGTCTAAGTGGCTCCAGTCTTTGATAACGGGACAAACGATTTTCTTTAAGGTGTGACAAATTAGGTTGTAAATTCGTAGACATTGTTCTTCCAACCAGGAAATGAGATGGAGTCAAAGGCAAAGGGTCTGATGGATCGGTTGATAATGGTTAAATAAGGGTGTGTTATTGCGCCCACCCTATTCTCTATATTTTTAGGTGCCATGCTTCACCTTGTTGAGGAACATCTACCGCCGGGAGTGGAAATTCTATATAGATTCGACGGTGGCCTACTTAATCTAGGCAGACTGCGAGCAAAAACTAAGGTCTCGACAAACTCGGTAATCGAACAGCAGTACGCCGATGACAACGTCGTAATGGCCGATACAGAGGTAGGTCTACAACTGGTAATCAAGGCATTTAACCAAGCCTACAAAAGCATTGGCCTAGAGGTCAATCTTGCCAAAACGCAAATTCTTCACCAACGAGAACCAGGTACGAATCCCCAAGCTCCAAACATTTCCATAAATGGCCATCCTCTGCAGAACGTGGAACATTACTCATACCTTGGGAGCCACCTATCATCAAACGCAACTATTGATGCAGAAACACAGCATCGCCTAAAATGTGCTAGCGCAGCGTTCGGACGGATTTCGCAGAGAGTCTTCAACAATCACGACATCAATGCGGAGACCAAGCTTCGTGTCTACAACACAGTTATAATACCAACTCTAACATACGGATGCGAAACGTGGACCACCTACAGAAGGCATATCAAAGACTAGAAAAATATCACCAAAGTTGTTTAAGACGAATACTGAGAATCAAATGGCAAGACCGACGAACAAACATAAGTGTTTTAGAAGAAGCCAGAACAACTAGTATAGAAGCAACAGATAGCAACGATACAGAATAGAGGAAAATCATACTCGGTATCGAGTGATTGCCTATGATGATGATGATGATGATGATAATGGCGATAGGGGACGGTTGTACAGGATACCCTCTATTTGACACAATAGTGTAGTAAATTCTTCACCCGTATAATGTTATTATTATTATTATTATTAAATGATTTTATTGTTGCATAAGGTTACGATAAGTTTTCTTACTTTTTAAATTCGTATAGATTATAGTCTTAACCTAATCATTTTATTTAAGCAGTAAATTAAAGCATGAACCTAGCAACAAAATGCAGAGTTCGCACTTTCTGTTTTTGGAAAAACCTGTAGCGGCGCTCATCCACTCAACGTATTGAAAAAAAATACTTAACCTAATTTAATTAAATAAACCTAAAATTTTTCAAATTGTTAAGAAAAATATTTTTTTTTACAAATTATACCTAAGTAAATGTTTATCTATTTTTTAAAATTCATTTCAAATATTAGCTACACGCAGAAATTGGGATTTTTAAAAACATGATTTTTAATTTGATTTTTGAAAGTACTTATAGAAATAAGTTTAAATAATTTGTCTGGTATTTTGTTGTATAGTTTTGTGATATTATAAGAAAATGATCCACAGAACAAGTTTGATCTATAATGAGGAATAGCGATCTTGTGATTGTTTCTAGTCTCACGATTGTGAACATTATGCCGGAATTGAATTTTGTTGTAAAGGTAAATAGGTTGTTTTTTAGTTAATATTTTATGAAAAAATACAGCCGAGTGCACTGTGTGTGGCTGCTGCATGGTAAGCCACACTAAATTTTTTATGCTATTAGAGATATGGTCTCTTCGGTGCAAACTACAAATTAATCTTACATACGAATTTTGCACGATTTGTAACCTTCTACTATCACTTTTTCGTATGCAGTGATTATAAACTATATCCCCGTAATTAAGATGAGATAGCGCCAAGGTTTCACAAAGTAAATCTTTTGTAGCTCTGTTCAAAAGAGATCTGTTTCTATAAATAAGCTTTAAATTACAATAGCCTTATTAATATTTAGTTCGAGATTTTTTACTGAGTCCTTAATTGTTAATTTTTGTTTATCAATTGTGATACTCGCGCGATCATGACATCTTGTCCGTATGTGTTTTTTACCAAATAACATTACTTTTGATTTCTTTGCGTTTAGTGAAAGACAGTATTTTTTAGAGATATTAAGTATTGACTGAAGGTCTTCGATCACACTTTATCTATATCGCTTTCCGCAAATATTTTGTAGCATTGCTGGTCGTTTGCGTAGAAATGCGTAATGCAGTGTTTTATAACTTGAAGTAACTGAGACGTATAAATTGTGAATAATAATGAGGAAAGAACTGAACCTTGAGGGACACCTGACGCACAAACTGATAACTTGAAGTTTTTTCGCCGTATTTCACTGCTTGAGATCGTTTATCCAAGTAGCTCTTGACAAATCTCGTCGCATCACTTCCAAAACTAATATAATGCAGTAACGCAGTTATACAGCTGTCTAAATCTTGACTGATTTTCTGGTCAAATATTATTGTGATTGACAAAATTACGCATCTGTTTTTCTAATATCTTTTCAATCGTCTTGGACAAAACACATAAGATGCTTACGGGTCTTAAGTCTTCCAAATTTTCTGGTTTACTTTTTTTTTGGAAGTGGGATAACTATTGATTGTTTCCAAAGCTCTGGGTATGCGTTAAAAAAGATATAGAAATCAATGATATGTTTGGGTACTTTTAAAATATAAGGACAACATAATTGAAAAAATTGCATTACATATTTCTTCATGCGACACTACATTAAACTTAAATTTGGTGGTATTTAGGTCTAGACATTTGGTTCGGAATTTATTTGAACTCTCATTATCCGATAAGTTAGCTGGTTTTGCGGAGTCTAAAAAAAATCTATTAATCTGTTCAGGGTTACTTAAGTTAGAGGGCAAAGCGGTATCTTTGTGCTGGCTGTAAATATCGAGATTCTTCAACTCTTTCCAAAGAGATTTTTTATTGGAAATGCGCGTTTTGTACTCTAAATAAGCTTTTTTTCCCTTTTGATCGCGTAGTTAGTTTCGATGCGTAAAGTTTCATACAGTTGGTATATTTTTGGGTTCTGTGTTTTTTTATATCTTAAAAACGCTTTGTCTCTTTACTCCGTAAGTAGTTTAATTGAATGGGTCAACCAAGGGGCTTTAGGTTTAGTTATTTTAATAGTTTTTACCGGTGCATACTTATTAAACAAGTTGATGATGGTCGAATTAAAAATTTCAACTTTTCTATCAATGTCTGTTTCAAGGTACACTGAGGCAAAGTCTATATTCTTCAGGTCATGTTGAAAGTTAATATTGTCAAATTGACTAAAGCTTCTATAAATGTAAAATTTAGGTTCCTCCTTTATTTTTATTTCTCCTAGTTCGCAAGAGACCAAACAGTGATCGGAAAGATCATGACAATTTAAAACCTGCGTAGAGGGTTTGTAGAGCTCTTTAGAACATGCAATGATGTCGATTAGTGTTGAGCTTGTTGGACTATGTCTAGTGGGTTTTTTTGTTGAAGATGCCTGAAAGTTAAGCATATTTATATTTAGATCTCCCATACAAACTATGTATGTGCTTCTGGGTGCTACCGCGTTTAACGCTGTCTCAAAATGTTCTAAAAACTGCGCAACGTTTTGTCTAGGTGGGCGATACCATGTGCCAATCGCGACGTACCTCGACTCGTACTTGATCATAAGCCAGAGTTGTTCGCTTGGCAATAACTCAGGAAGACTAATTAAACTTGCACTAATATTCGATCGCATATAAAATGCTATTCCTCCCCCCCCATGTAGCCGTTTGACGGTTGCGCCGGTATAATTGGTAGCCCGGCAAATTTAATGTTTTTGAGTCAATGTTTTGGTTAAGCCAGGTTTCTGAAACAGTAATTATATCAAACTTGTTGTGTACCTCATTTCTAAATGCAATAAAATGTAGGACCAGCGATCCCACGTTAATGTGACATATTTTAAGAGAAGACATGTTGTTTGGATTATTTAAAAAAAAAACAAAAAAAAAATTAGAACCACAAGAGAACAGAAAAAAAGACGAAAACCAGACAAATATATAAATTTGTTTTTGCACTAGGGAATCTAAGAATGAACAAAATAACTTAAAACTACCTAGATAAAACCAATATGAAATAGAGTTTCAATTTAACGTCTAGGTTACTTACCTGTTATTTTTTTTTTAGTTCAATAATTTTATCAAAAACTGACGCTTTTTTATCGGAGCTTCTTAGTTTTCATTTTTTCAGATTTTGTTTAGGGCTTTCGTTTTGAGCTGCGAGTTGATTGTAAAGATATGACTGATTTTGTGTGTTAGTGTTATCACTTTCAATATCTGTCTCAGTGTCTGTATTATCTGCTGGCTCTGACAGCTCACTGCATGAGTACAATTTCCCCTCAATTTCCAGCTTGAGTCCTTTGATTTTAGCTGCCAATCCTTTGGAATTTGCTTTCTTTAGGTGCTCGATTAGTACTTTATGTTCCTTCCTATCTTCAGCGCAAAGATCGTTGGTTATGGATATTTTAGTACCTTTTAGCTTAGGAACGTTGCGAAAAGCTTGAGATTTTGTAAAGAAACTGACAAATTCTACAATAACTGGTGGGCTAGCGTTTCTACCTACTTTTCTTACATTTTTAATGTCATTTTCTTTTAAATGTAAACCCATCAACAAGTTTAGTTTTGTCAAAACATCTTGAAGAATATTATTATCATTTAGGCTTGTTTTTACGGATTCGTTGCTCCAAGTTTAAAGTTCTAGCTGAGATTTTGTGGACGGCTTTACGGTTTTGTTCGATTCTAGTGTTGACTTGAACAATTGCGTTGTCCAATTTTGCCACTAGAGTTTCCGTCTGCTCTTTATTTGCAGCAAGCAGTTTAGCATAAAGTTCTTCCGTAGACATTGACATTGCAATACTGGATAATAATGTAGGTACTAGTGTGCGACTACTGAAGGGTCATTCGGCATCTCCATACGAATATGTATGTGGGTGGTACCGCTGATGACAATTGTGACGTGTGTAAATTATAGCAATCGAAATTCTTATCTTACGACCAAGAAAATGGATTGACTGATAACGTTTTAAATTTACATTTATATAACTAACGTTAAATTAAATGTTCGTACCTTTTTAGCATCTGCTCTTTAATTTGGCACCTCACTTTTAATTTTCTGTTAAATATTACACCAAAAAAACTTAGTTTGTCTACGCAGCGAAGAGCATGCTTTTAAGTTAACCTGTTGTCGGTCCACGGTCCAATGTGATTTACCCAAAACGCGTCTCATGTGATGATTCTTTTCATCTCAGCCTCCCAAAGTCCCCCAAAATGCGGAACATATGGAGGTCCAAAATGCCAAGTGATAACTTGGTTATTGACAAAATCATTTAATTTATCTTCATTTTGGTCAAGAAACTTCTTTAACTCTTGAAGTTCTTGATTCGCCCGACAGAAGTTGAACTAATTATCAGAAAAAAGATTTAAGAGGAAAATTTCGATTGAAAGGTCACTAACCATTTCTAAATGTATGGCCTTAGTGGAACAACAAACGAACAAACACACGTAACATTTTAGCATTTTATTTAGAATCCAAAATGGCCCATCATAATCTAAGCCAGAAACTTGAAATGGAAAACCTATTTGGAATCGCTCCTTGGGAAGGTCTCCCATTATAGGTTGAACCGTATTGGCCCTAAATCGATAGCATTTGACGCAGCTATAAACTACAGCCTTGGACAGATTTCTTCCAGAAATCACCCAAAATTTTTCACGAACGATAAACAACGTTTGCTGAAATTAATTTGG
Organism: Oxystoma pomonae; assembly: GCA_963921995.1. NCBI lineage: Eukaryota > Metazoa > Arthropoda > Insecta > Coleoptera > Brentidae > Oxystoma > Oxystoma pomonae. The sequence goes on along the minus strand of OY998167.1, from coordinate 72,820,615 downwards.
TTAAAATATGCTTGGCAGATGTAATCATGGGATGTTTTTTTTATACACATAACTCGATTTTTTAAACCGACCACCCACACGAATTATACCAGATTAATCTAAGAAAGGGTTTAAATTTAAAAGTTTACTCTTCTTATCAATAGATTTTCAATATTTTCTGCAAAAAAAAATCTTATCTCCTCCCCTGAATTTTCCCATCTACCTTACCATGAAACAAAGGCAGGGGGTTGACAACGTTATAACTGAATACCTAATAGCTTAAAAATATGCATAAAATAAGTGTTACGTTTTGTAGCAGTATTTATTTGGATAATTATGCAGTATACAGTTTTCTGTCATTTTTTATTTTTATGAAAAATTCTTTATAGAGGCACCTACTAGGGTCCCTAGAACCCCAAATCCGCCGGCGCCGGTTTTTTTTTTAAGAGAAAAAAGGGTGACGGAGGGGGGGTTGTAATGTGTGCATCAGAAGGAAAATACTATATATTACTTAATATAAAAACAAATCTGACTTACCAATACTATTTTAAATCCGATGCTTCAGCCCCAAAAAAGGCTAAAGTCCTTTAAAAACTGTCTTTATTCAGTTGAGAGAGATTCGACGCTGATTGAATTTGAATGTATCATATCCTCGGCTGCTGCTTTCAATAACTCGTGAACTATTTATTTTGTAAATACATGAGCTTAATGTTCATTATTATTTTAAACAAATTGAAAAAAGCCTAAACATTGAAATAGCAAATAAAAATGGCGGATTACGTCATAAAATATATATGCCAAAGCCTACTGGATTTCAAGATATTTAACAAATTTTATTAAGAATTTAGAGTTAAATCTAACAACGTCGCTCTCCGTCTCTTTATAGCGGTGCGTGAATATCTAGGAAGCCGATTTTCTGTACACGGGCAAGTGAAATCCACTTAAGCTTTTCGTTTTAAACCGATTTTGTCGTTTTAAACGATTAATACTTTAATGAAAAATAATTTGGACAAAATTAATATCTGTAGCGTAACTGGGTTAAAGCAGAGATATAAAGGATTGCAAAATACGTCCTAAATATTTTTATTATTAAACTTTTAGTTTTAGATGCACCTGAATCTAAAAGTTCAAGTTCAATTTTGCGGTTTTTTGAGTATTACTCAAGAACCATTAAACCTATAGCCAAACTGGTAACCTTTATAAAAATGTCTTAGAAATGCGCATTTTGTTTTATTTAAACATTTTTATAAAGTACACCGTTTCGTAATAAAAAATAAAAAAACATGTAAACTAGGAACTGGTTATAAACACTCTTATACTGATAATTGAAACAAAGTTTGTTTTAGAAAACAAAGGTTTCACAAAAAAAAATGATTTCGAGACAAAAACGTAAAAATACAAGGTATTGATGATGATGCTAAAACATCCTTATACTGAGAATTGAAACAAAGTTTGTTTTAGAAAAATTATTTATTAATAAGAAAGCTATGATTTTGAAGACACCTTTGTCGGCCATAATTAAGGAGCCTACCCCCACTCCAGTTCTCCGGTCTGGCTTGAAAGATTTGTCGTTTTGGCTTTCTCATAACCTGTTACATCGATGGTAGGTGACAAAAGTCTTGTACCCAATGGCATTGAATTACCGTCACTAGCTTTACATGAAAAACGCACACCAATAAATATTTTGAATAGCATGTCAGCCATCTTTGGACCATATTTACCGTACCATCAATTTTTAGTAGAAACCATTGGTCTTATTTTATTTAAAATGATATTGCCTCTGAAGTTTCATAGTTTAATGAGAAAGTTTGCGACTTTCGTCAAAAAGTTATTTTTTTTGCGGTTCTTCAAGCATTTCTCAAGAAACAGTGCATCTAGCGTCAAACTAGTACCCTTTGTAAAAAGGCCTTAAAAATACGCATTTTTTTCATTTAAACATTTTTTAAATAAAGTACATCGTTTCGTAACAAAAACTAAAAAAACACGTAAACGAACTAACGATTTTACAAAAATATTTTATTTTTTATACAAAAACGTAAAAATACAAAGTATTGATCCTAATTCTGAGAGTCACAACAAAAATTGTTTTAGAAAAATCCATTAATAAATAAGAAAGTTATGATTTTTTGAATAAGACCCTTGTCTATGGCCCCCTTTATGCCCCCGGTCCGGCTTGTCGTTTTTGTTTACTCACAACCCCTCACATCTATCATAGGTATCAAAATTTATGTACCCGATGACTTTGAATTTCGTTAGTAGTTCTAAGTCTATAACTTTATACTTTTAAATAAACTAGGTATATCAGCTTCTTCTTCTTAAACTTAAACTTAATAACTATAGACGCACCTCCACCACCCTTTCTGCCATACTCTCTCTCCGGGCCTCCCTATCTTCTTCTTAGTATGTCGGCCCATTTGAGCAAGTGCGGCTCTTGTTCCTCTATCGCGGGAAATCCCCACTTTAGCTGCCTTGATTTGCCTTATGCATGACACTCTGCTATGAGGTGATGCGCCAATTTCTCTTCGAACCCGCAAGCGGGACACACGGGATCTCCTGGTACTCTTATATGCGTCAGGTGTTTGTTCAGCTGACTGTGCCTAGTCAGCATCCCCTTCGGCTCTTGCCTAAGAGCCATTCAGTTCTGGCCACATTTGGATCATCCACGAATAGCTTGGACTGTCTGTACTTTGAATCTTACCTCCAGAACGTCTTTCGTTCATTATTCGCCCATTTGTTGAGTTCACTGTGTACCCTTTTCCCTGTGACTGACTATTTTGGGTGCACTTAGAGCCTCGAGGGCAACCTGGCTGTCGGAGCATATTTATATGTCCCTCCTGACATTTCTGACCTCGGGTAGGGTTGCTGCTAAAATAATGGCATACACCTCCACCTGAAACACCATAGCGTGTTCTCCAAGTGGATAACTTTTCTGAATTTCTAGGTTTTCCGCGTACACTCCTACGTCTGTTGTCTGCCTGCCTGACAGTTTAGAGCCATCCGTGTAGCAGACCGTCGCCTCTCTGCTTAATTCCGTTCGAAATTCTTCCCTTTGCCACTCATTCCATTCTGTTATTGTGACCTCACTGACAGTCTTAGGAGGGGCAACTCTTTCGTCGCCAGCTCAACCGCTAGATGGCCCTCTCTTTTCTCCCTGCGCTTCCTTAGTCCCTGGTCCCTTAATCGCAGGTGCTTCGCCATTGCCTCTTTCTTGATCCAAATTACGGAGACCCAAGATTGTTTCCAGGGCGCGGATGGGAGTCGTTTTCATTGCGCCGGTCATCTCTCTGAAGAAGGGCCCTTGCAGGCTTGTCAGCTTTTTGGATATGTTCGGCTTCTCTACAGCTGGCCACCAGACCACTGATCCGTATTGGATCCTTGGTCTTATAATGGCCGTTTATATCCAGTGTAGGATCCTCGGGCTAATCCCCAGGTTCAACCGACCACTCGGAGCAACTGCCACAATGTTGGCTAAAATTTAGGAGTTATTCCGGCAAAATGCTCACTACACTTGAGTCTCTTGTCCAGCGTCACCTCTAAATACTTAAGTTGTGATACCAAAGTTAGGGGTCTACCATACATTATGGGAGCTCTGAATCTTTCTAGTTTTCTCTTTCTGGTGAATTGATCATCTCGGTCTTGTCAGGATTCACTGAAAGACCATTCTGCTGCACCAGTCTTCTATGATTCTTACTGCATTCTTTCGCAGACAGTGGATAGAAAGCGGCCGTTCACTTTCACTACACCGTCGTTTGCATATGCTTGTGCGTCGAATACCTCCTGCGTCAGGCGATTCAGTAGATCATTCATTATTAGGCACCACAAGTGATGAGACAAGCACCTACAATGGGGACAGCCTCCCGTCATATCCACCTTCACCTTGGAATCTGCTAAGCTGGCCAGTGCTTCCCTCTATGTTAACGCGGATTTGACCCACTCAGTGAGAATTGCTTCAGCTCCTCTTTCCTGAAGGGCAGATATTATAATCCGCGATCTTGCCTTGTCGAAGGCTCCTTCCACATCGAAGAATATTAGTGCATATTCGTTGTGCTGAAGTGCCTTTTCTACCTTTTGCACTACTGAGTGAAGGGCTGAGTCCGTAGATCTGCCCTCCCTGTACACTGGCCCCGAACATTCTCCTCGTGTGAGGAAGTAGTGTTTCTAGGACCGGTGTAGCAGCACTAGGAAGATTAAGTCCGGACCGGGTGACTTGTAGGGACTGAAATCTGTTATTACCCAGGTTATTTTGCTCTCTGTGACTATGCGGTCTGCCAGCTTCCAATTTGGTGCAACTTCCGGCTTGGCTTTTCAGTGAACTTAGGGTCTACCTTGTTTCGTTGCTTAAGATTTTTAATTTATTATTTTTAAGGTGAAATTATTTAACCACAGTATGTACTCCAGCGCTCCCTTTTGCTACGCCTTGCATCTTTTTTAAACTCTCTTCTTGCCTCCCTATAATCTTTCCAAGTTGACTCGTCTTTTTTTGCAGTTGCCCCGTTGAGAGCCCGCTTGGTTTTCTTACGAAGTCTTTCAACCTCGTTTTTCCAACAAGGTACCCTCCATAGTGGCTCTGGTTTTAAGATACAGGCTTCTTCGAAGCTGGTCAGACTCACCTGCTCCAGATTTGTCACCTCTTTTTGTAGCTCCTTCTCGTTTTTATGTCCTCTTCCGAGGTTCCCTTCTTTTGGTCTAGTTCTGCTTGGTAGGGTCCCCAGTCCGTGGATCGTGGGTTCCTTCGGAGCTTCACCTCTCGGGTTAACATCGCTGCTTCCCCACACTATGTGGTGAGAGTTTGCGTCGTACCCAATGATCAATGAAAGTCTCTTACCTTCGGCAAATTCTATGGCTCGCAACAATTCCTCTGAGGGAAGAAGTAGCCTCTCTTCGTATGGAAGGTACGCGCTAAAAATTACCACCTTAATACTAGTCTACCTACCTACCTTAATCTCTAAAAGCGCTGCAGCGGCCGGTTCTGAAGACCCAGGACTTTTAGGGAGCGGGTCCATTGCCGGATTGGGGGGTCCTTATATTGGTCCCCGGTTCCCCCTACGGCCACGGAATCATGCTTCTCCGTGGAAGCCTTCTCCTTCCTGATTTTCTCCTCCCTTTTTATTGCCGACGTCCTTTTGGTCTCGGCATTGCTAGATTCGGAATTGCTGTCGGCTACTTCTCTTGGTATCTGGGCAAGCTTGGCCGGAGATTCAGTGGCAGCTTTGGAGTTGCCCGATGGCTTCTCTTCAGCTGACCCCCTTCTCTCCTCACACCTTCTCCCTCAAGTTTCGCCTCAGACTTTCCCTCGTCAAGCTTCACCTCAACTTCCATTTCGTTGGCAGAAGACTGGAGAAGGTCTTCCTCGTTTTCCCCACCCTTTTCTGCGGATGGTGGATTAGGGTAGGGGGATCCCTCGCTCCTCTTTTCTGGTGCCAGTATGTGTTGGGTGTGATGCTTGGCAGTGTCATCCATCCCAACGTCCCCCTACAGGCTCACGACCGGCCGAATCCACTTCACTTGATCGTCGACGGTCCTAGTTAAGAGCCCCCCCAAGGCGCGCAGTGCTCTTCTTCCAGTTACCAACTGTACACTGATACGCTTGGAGATTTTCACGGAGTGTCCGCGGCAGCCCCCTACGTTGGTTAGACAAGGGTGGGCCTTAATTCTTCTCGGTAGCCTAGCGCACTAATTCTAGTTTTTCTGCTACTACCACTTCGACTGTGGGTCTACATGCTTGGGGCCGGTCCAAGTCGGACGAGAGAATCGGGGTCCAGACAAGACATTGATGTGTCAGTTGTCTTATGTGTGTGATTGTGTGCTGTTGTGTTTGCGTGTGTGTTGTAAGCCTGTGCTGTTTTGCAGAGTTGAGTTGTCGTTGCACGCAGCGTCCTCACAACTCTCCCAGTAGGTACCGATAGCCCGAAGGCTACACTCGTGGAGGATGGCACTCGGCTCGTCCGTGAAGGTCTTTGTGTATTTGCCAAACGTTTTTGTCTCACGTATTGACCAATGAACCTCTAAACTAACACAGTTATATATACTGCTGAAATCGACAACTTTGCCCATAATGAACGCATGTTGTGATCTTAGTTTTTTTTTAAATCCTACTTTGACCTTTAAAAGCCACTGTTGAAACATCCAAATCTAGCTTATCAAATTGACCCAGAAAAAAGCGAATAATTTTGTTGAGAAATATATTCTTAGTTTAATTTTAATAAATCTTAATTTAATATTTTAATTAAAACAATAAATCATTTGTGGATGTCTAAATGACGCATTAAATTAGATATTTTATGGCATTTATGTCCAAATAAACTTTTAGAACCACCCTGAAAAATGTTTTAAAAATAATTTGAGAAAAATACAATACAGAACCCATTAATTTTATTGCCTTTTATAAATAGTAATCTATCCGACCCGTCTACCGTACTTCCCACTGTAATAATTTTATAGCTAAAAAGTTAAATCAAAATTTTATAGCGGTAACTGCTGACATGGCAGAAGCTCTAAAAATTGTATCAAATACACTGGAATTAAAACAATCAATAATTATACAATTACATATAATCACAATGAATTTAAGCATCACTTTTATTGGGAGTATTATTGATATTTTTGGAAAGCTGGGTTAGCTGATATTCTAAAAGGTTTAAACATATATTGCTGATTGAACAAATTTTAAAAGAAAAACACTACAAGGAGATTCTGGTGGTGTCTTCTAACATTTCTTGTAAACTATGTAGACTACAAAATGCATACTATTTAAACAAGTTGATAACTGGTTGGTAAAAACCCATAAACGAGTTTTATTTTCTAGGTGGATCATCAAAATGATAAATGAGTGGTCTGAAGATTGACCAAAATAATCAGTACTTGACTAGAAATAAAAGAAACGACAGACTATACCAAATTGAAATAGAATGCATTGGGTAAATAAATACATTTAAATCGGAAAATCATAATCAAACAAATTATTTTGCATGGGATTTCTTGACTGTTGGTAAATGTTAAAAAACTTAGTAAAAGCCGAGAGGGAAGGTAATCTTAAATTACTTTTGAGAAGCTTATAGGAGGCACCAATATATTTTTTTGCTACGTATATATTAGGACAATGCATAATTTAAAGTTTAATAACCTTCAACATTATCATATTTATTCTAGACCAAAGACGATAAAAGTCGAAGGCACGGAAAAATAAATATAACCAAACCTGAAGGAGGGGCATATTGTTGGACTACAACATAAACAGTAACAGCACAATATAGAAAAAATCTAACTACTTTTACAAATTTATATGGGTATCCATTAAAATCTGAACACCAAAATAATAACCAAATAATAATATACCAAAATTGAAATTAAGATACTAAAAAGCTTTATTTTGAAAAATTTTAAAAATCCATTTGATATGATATGAAACAATTTTAAAGAAATTTGATACAAATAAAGATGGGGAATAATTGTAACAAAACAAATGAAAAACAATTTTTTTTTATTTGTTGAAAAAGGACAAAAACAGATGGTAACTTTTTATAGTGAAAGACTTTTGCCATTAAAAAAAATTTAATTATTAATTTTTCTTTTAAATCACAATAATAATAAAGAACATTTAAGTTCAAAAATTATTTTTAGAACATTGTTAGTTGTATCAAGAGAAAGAAATATGGGCCTTAAAAACATCTTTAAGCATGAACTAAATAGTGTGCTTTAGTCATTGTTCACAGAGAGAGTTTACGTCAAATTAAAAAATCTAAGCTAGCTGTTAGTTTGGGAAAAAAATAAGATTTCCAGAACGTAGCGAACTTTTAGTAAAGCTAATATCGGATATTTAATTGATATGATGGCATTAATATATTTTTCGGTTAAAGTGAAGTTTAAGATTTTTCAAGAACTGGCGAATTTCTTGTGTATTTAAGTATTGAGTATTTAAAACAAAATCGAAAATTACTAATGTGGTCTTAACTTTTGACGTTTGTCTTGAAAATTGATAAAAGTACTCTAGTGTATAATTTAAAAAAAAATCCCAACGACCCAATAAAATTCAATGATGCAAGTTTATAGGCATGTATTTAATAAAAATTCAAATGTTTTCCAAAAGACACAAACGTTTTTATTACTGGATGTTAGGAAAATACTACTCTATGCAAAAGAATAGCACATCGCTTCGCTACAGTCGGACGACTGCGACGGCATAGTATCACCTTCTGAACTTATTAGGTTAGGTTTGCTATGAGTGGTGCAATGCTACACCCTTCACTGCAATTTAAAAGGTCTGTTCCCATGCTAGGAATATCTACGAGCAATTTTTATTGCATCTGCTTTGAAAAAATTTGATCTCCTAGACTTCAGCCAATTTTACCTTCTTTTTTTACAGATAAGGATGCCAAAGATAAGGATGGCAAAGAAAAGTTTCCGATTAATTTGCCAGTTCCAAGACTGAGTGTCTGCGCAGACGCACAAAAAGTAGACAGGGCCAAACTCGCCCAAACCGAATTTTCTATTATCGAGTTTGACTCGGACACTTTTAGGATATTATTAGATTATTTACATACAGGTAAGTCAATTAATACGGTAAATATAATACAAATACAAACCGACCATTAACATGGAAGAAAATTAATTTTACCCAAGTCTATATTCTGGCCGTGCCACATTGACCATATTTAGTGGTTTACCCTTTAACTAGTTACAGAATAAAGCTAGGCTTGATTAAACCAATTATACTTTAACAGGGAGATTTACTAAGATCTAAAATAGTACCCCCCACAGGTCTAAATATTTTCACCTGTGGGGGGGTATCAAATTTTAAAACCAATTTTCAAAAAACACTTACCCATACAGAAAAGACACGAAGTTATTGATTATTTTGTATTGTTATTGCAAAATACCACTGAAAACTGCTTTTTTTCTCAAAAAACACCATATTTTAGAAGAAAATGCTCCAAAACTAATTTTTATTTGACAGGTTTCAAAATGGCAAATGGTGAATACGCCAAAAATTTGGTACATAATAGCTTCATTATTTGTGTTTAAGGTTATAAAGTTCCTGATTTTTTAGACCACCTCAGGGGGGTAGTATAAATGTATAGCCCCCAGAAAGGATTGTTTTGTGGCATTTGGTAATAAGTTCGTTTATAATTTTCCTAAATAATCGTTTTTACAAGGATTAATTTACCTTATTTAATATCCCCAGTTGTTCATTAACCACTAAAACACCTCTTATTTGGTCCAGAAAATCGCCATATTTTGAACCCGTTTTCAGCACAAAAAATATATTTATGAGGACACTACGAGGCAAAACAAACATAAGTGAAGGTCACTGGTTATGCACGAAAAATATACAAAACAAAAAAAAACCAAAAGAACTATAATAATTTATTTACAAACTGAAAGTAAAACTTTTCTTACTCAAAGTCCAATACTCATTTTAAAGCTGTAGCTTTCATCAGTAGAGGTTGGTGCAAGCCAAGGTGCAAGCAGAGGTAAAAGATCCAAACTCGTTGTTTATGATTGAACGCAGTGCTAATATTTTTAAACTGACATTTCGACAGTAACAGAAATGTAAAAAAAACTTGCATTTAAGTTTTTTAATACATTAATACAAAATTAATCTATTCCTTATTTTAAATCTAAATCGTTGCGTGACATTAAGTATTAATTGGAAAAACTAAAGAATAAGGGTAAGTTTTACTTAGAGTAACATATAGCCCCAATTTTAATTTGTTCTACAGAGTGTTTATTATTCAAACCCCGCGTGGGTTTAAATTTTTTAATTTTCTTTTCTTCTAAATTGAAACTTTCTTTTTAAACCTAACAAAAGATTGTGTTAAAATGATTATTAAATAAGCAAACTTATTAAAATTCTTCTTATAATTAAAAATGTCCAAAACTCATTGGATTGGTTTAAAATGCTTAAAACCAAAAATTTCATTTAAACTTAGGACTGTTCTAAAATATACTAAACACTTAGTAAATCCCACCGTAATTGTTTACCTTGTAAAAAACACCAGCAATAGGCCAGGAAATCAGCAAATTAAATATGATTGAAACATGAAAAAAATCGATGTACTTTCAAGTCAATTTTCCAACTTTAAAATGGAACTTAAAGCAGATTAGATTTGGACAAGAAAACTTTTACAGTTTCCTTCTTTATAACCTGCTGACAGGTACAGGATTCTGTATTTACGGTCTTCTGCATTTCTCAATTTTAATGTTTTTGTTTCTTGGTTTATTCGACAGGTAGCGCACACACGTACTATGTCTCCACGGATTACAAACTTTTTATTTTAAATTCGAGAGAGAGCATGGTGATAGTGTAGCAGGTCTGTAGGTGTCTGGATTCTCCGTTAGACATTGGAGGCCTGGTCGTAAGGAAGTGAGAAACGAGATTCACTTTGTTGTTTTTTTTTTGTATATTATTTTTGTTTATAATATTTTCTAAACTACTACGCTTTATTAACCATCACAAATAGTAACAAAAATAAAAGTGATATTTAAAGTGAAAAGCGATCCTTGAAACTGTAAATCTCAAAAAATGTCGATAATATGCTTACTAGTAATGATTGAGCGCGGACCAAAATAGCGCGAACAAAAATCGCCCAATTCAAAGTATACCGCACATCTGAATACCGCGACGAATTAGTATCGCGCAAGAAAAAAATCCACGTCAAGCCTTATGTAAAAGCTGAGGTAGAAATGTACACCATCTAACTGCGGTGAAAACCACCTACTTGAATCAGTACTTGTTACTTGACCCACTGAGCCTTTGATACCATTGTGGTTGTTTGGTTATGAGTGGAAAGACACTGTGTTTTCGGTGGTCTAGCGGAATCAGTGTGTGAAATTGTCGACATAATGTCTTTTAGGGTCATACTGTTGGGCGGTCGTCTTTGATTTCGGCTAAAACAACAGGAATTCTTTGTTTATAAACCTCCATTTAGGTGTCAACAGTAGGTGACAATATGATCATTTAGCAATTGTCAGTTAACTGGTTGTCCTTTCGCTGTGCCCTTTGGTGACTTATGACATAAAGAATTGTTAAACTTTCTTGTAAGGCTGAAATGCGCTATAAGTTGGCGGCTGTCACTATCAGTTGTTATACTGACGTCAGAGGGGACGCTGCTGGATTGGATGATCAGTTTTTCCTAAGATCAGGGGTGCACTCACAAAAGTATCAGAATCGACCGACACCGACGATATGGTATCAATATCAAGATAGTACATTCACGTTAACGCTCGCGGGCATACCCTGCATAACGTCATCTGTGCCGAGCTGACTTTCGGTGGGTTTAAGATCTCTCCATTCGTGGCCACAGCGTTGGATGGAGATTGCGCACTTTAAATTCAGGCCCTTCTTTCCTGCTATAAAGTGGTCTTGTAGCCCAACACGAGTTTGGTGATTGGATCATGGGATCACGTGGGTCTGTAATTTGGTCTGTCATTTGTCCACGCCGGTCGTCTTCTCGAAAATTGAGAAAGTGGGTTAGGAAGCTTTCCTTTTCCCTTTGGGAGAAAAACACAAGGCATGTTTTAGCAAAACTCCTTTTTCTTTCAAAATAAAATGAACAAAGTTGTCGATAATTCAAGACCTCAACGGAGAAACCTGTTAACTGGCAAAAATCCTTTTTTGGCATGAAAAATCTTTTAAATACAATATATCAAGGCAGAAAATCCATTATGTTTCCAACGGCTATTCAGGTATACTCAAAGAAATATCCCTTAAAAGGCGTGGAAAACTAAATGATCTTGATATTAAAAAATTTAGCCTCAAGCAAAAATATATCGAAGCTACCAATAGAATTTTGAAAATTTAATCATGTGATGTCTTGCCTTCAATGGATACAGACAGATAAAGACAGACAGACAGGACAAAATTTTGTATTTAGGTCTTTTTTGACCCAAATAATTTATTTTTAGTGAAAATAAAAAAAACTTTATTTTTTTTAATCCCAATAGCCTTCATACTATGGATGGCTACAAATATACAGGGTTCCTAAGATTTTCCTTAGGGATAGGATTTCAATAAATCAGACATAAATGGCATAGAAAGTTCTGCTTTCATGAGAAAAAATTGTCGCCACTCTTTCATTGTGAGCATAAATCATAGTTGCAATAATAACCGCATTGCATTGCATTTTTATTTCCTTTCGAGTCGCTTTAGTTTCGTAAATTTTGTGTTTTTAAAATGCCGTATACTCGAGAAGAAAAGATTTTTATTATTAAAAACTACACAAAAAGTGACAGTGCGGACAAGGTCATTGGGCTTTTTGTTTTTGCGTTTCCAGATCGACCGGTTCCTGTTCCTCAAACTGTCTACAACATTTATCATCGTTTTGAAAGGTACGGGTGCATAACTGGTTGTAGAAAGTGTTACCACGACTGCGAAATACCAGAGCATCCCGTTCTTCCACACATGGTGGAACGAGACGAAATGGTATGCGCTTACGTTGAGGCACATGAACCATGTTCGACGAAACCGATTGCGGAGGCACTGGATATTCCCAACAGTAATTGACAATGGATCCTAAAAAAATACGGCTACAAGTCGTTTAAGATTGGGAAGTCGCAGGAATTGCAACCAGGTGACTATTTTCGCCGGTTAGAATATTGTGAGGTTATGAGGGATAAATGTGACAAGAACGAAAATTTCCTATCAAAAGTTTTGTTTAGTAACGAGAAGACATTTGAACTTCATAGCTCTCACAATCCACAAAATAGCCGCTATTGGTCCCGCGAAAATGAACATCTGCACGCAAGTGTTAGAACGCAACATCCTCAAAAATTAAATGTTTGGAGCGGTATTGTCGGGGATCACATTATTGGACCCTTTTTCATTGAAGGGAATTTGAATAGCCAAAAATATGTTGATCTTCTCCAACACCAGGTTTTACTACGGTTAAGGGAACTCAACATAAATTTGGACGAATTGTCGTTTCAGCAAGATGGCTGTTCATCCCACAATTTACGCCAGGTTACAAATTACGTTCGTCAGGTATTTGGTGATAGAATTATTTCCACGTATGGAAATATCCAATGGCCTTCTCGATCACCAGATCTTGCGCCAAATGACTTTTTCCTATGGGGTTGTTGACACGACAAAATTTTCCAACACCCTCAATTACGGCCTACGACTATACAGGAGTTGAGGGCGAAAATTTTGGAGGTGGGCAACTCTATAACCCCTGAAATGTTGGCTGCTACGCGCTAAGAGTTTTACAATAGATTGGGATATTGTGAGGCTCAAGAAGGGGACAGATTTGAACATCTAATCTAATTAAAAATTAGATGTTTTCAGGTCCAAACCACAGCTTTTTCTTGCTTAAAGGAGGCGGCAGGGTCCATTATTTACGATACTGAGCGATAAACTCGTGAGGTTGTTGACATTAGAAAAAAATATCTTCGCTTTTAATTAAATTTCTATCCAGTCTGTTCTACTAATAACATCTATCCGGAAACGGCCAAATCATGCAGCTAGCACTAGCAGCCAAAGAAATCAATTAACGGCGCTGTATTTCCTGTAGAGCTTTTTGCTTGCGATATTATTGATTTTAAATAAAGCTGGCCCTACATTACATTTGATATTTTCGAAGTGTTTTATGACATGATCTCGAAACATGTAGCGAACCAATTCTTCAAAACTAGCGGGAGGGTAATAGCGAAAAATAAGGGGCTGCCAATATTTGTAACACCCAAAAAGGGGTGAAAAAATTTATTTTGCTCTGTTTCTTCACAAAAAACGTTTTTTTAGGAAAAACATGAGCTCTGCCACTTTTTTTATTTTTTTCTTCAACTTTCTCGAAATTTTCGTCATACCATAGAAAAAAAAAATTATTTCCCCCATGGTCATAATCTACTTTTATTCGAAAAAATTTAGAAACAGAGACAGGATCAGTTTTTCTAAAACGGTTTCGAGTGAGAAGATAAAGGGCGCAGCAGAAAAAAATTTTTCAATTAAATTAGCCGAACGCAAAAATGTTAGAAAAACAAAGCACAAAATAAAAATGGCGCCGCTTACAATTTTTTTTCAAAAATTACGTAATTTCGGGAACACAAAGAAATAGGTCTAAAGAGTATAATTTAAAAAAAAAATATCAATTTTCTCGGCCTCCTCCACTGGGACTACAGGGGCCGTGCACAAATTACGTAATGTTCATAAGGGGGAGGGAGGTTACAAAACGTTACGTAGGGGGAAGGGGGGTTTTCGACAGCGTTTGCATTTATGTGAAACTAAGAAAATTTGGAATGAAAATAAGTGAAAAGTTTTTTTTTTGGGGGGGGGGTAGTGGTCTTGAAATCGTTACGTAATATTAGGGGAGTAGCGTGCCAAACCGTTACAAAACAGTACATAGGGAGGGGGTCAAAAATTGGTAAAATCACCGTTACGTAATTTGTGCACGGCCCCACATCTGACTGTTCCTCCTTTTTGATTTCGAACCAAAGTGCAAAACCCGGGTTGGACGTTCGAAGGCGTCAACCCGTCCTATTTGCTTGATAAAGTTTCTACGGAAATATCTCAGTCGATTTCTCCGGCCGTGTATGAACGCTTTAGGTTAGGCATTTGCATGTATCTCAGTCCCCAGCCTGTAAACAGTGCGTAAGTACAATGGTTACAAAATGAAAAGCCGAAAAATATTTTTTTTACGATGTCTTTCATCAGTTTGGTATTAAAGTCGAGCAAATACAATTTTTATTCCAGTCCTAAAGGTATGAAAATGGAAAACATTAGAAAACAACAACCTGGAATGGATTTACAACGTGTAAGATGTAGTGACAACATCGCAACAGCAACCCATCCTTTTCTGCCTAATGTGCTTTTCCGTTTGTCTGCGTCTTATACACTGCTGCTTGGCCCCCTAAGGATTTGTTTAGTAACCGTGTATATTCCTAATGCTTGTAAATGCAAAACTGAGAAAACACGCAAAAAATATAAACAACAACCATTTTTTAATAAACCAAGAGAAGTTTAAATGGATACTGCCAGTACATCATACATTTTATTACGGTCTAAATTTAGAATATTATATTCGGTTGATGTAACTGATTTGGAAGTTTTGAACTTCTTGTTTTAATTGTCTTAGGAGCATATTCCTATTCGAAAGATGAACACGCCAGGACGAACCCGTATCAGGGCTCTTATAATAAGTACCATGCGGTACATACGTTCCTTGTGGGACACTCATCCAATTTTAAATTTTCGTTCTTTCCGGCCAAGATCTTTTGATCTTTTATAAAATAAAAAGTAGATTAATTTTGTATTCATTTCAAAGGTGTTTTTATTTATGAAATTTATTAAAAAACTTAAATGCAAGTTTTTTTGACATTTCTGTCACTGTCGAAATGTCAGTTTAAAAATATTAGCGCTGCGTTCAATCACAAACAGCGATTTCAGATCTTTTACCTCTGCTTGCACCTTGGCTTGCACCTACCTTTACTGATGAAAGCTGCAGGTTTAAAATGAGTGGGCTTTGAGTAAGGAAAGTTTTTTTGACTGAGCTTTTAGATAACCTCAATATTTTACTTTCAGTTTGTAAATAAATTAATATAGTTACTTTGAATTTTTGTGTTTGTTGTATTTTTCGTGCATAATCAGTGCCCTTCACTTGTGTTTGTTTTGCCGCGTAGTGCCCTCATAAATATTTTTTGTGTTCTAAAAACGGGTTCAAAATATGGCGTTTTTCTGGATAAAATAGGGAGTGTTTTATTGGGTAATGAACAACTGGGGATATTAAATAAAGTAAATTAATCCTTATAAAAACGGTTGCTTAAGGAAACTATAAACGAACTTATTACCAAATGCCACAAAACAATCCTTTCTGAGGGCTATAAATTTAAACCACCCCTCTGAGGTGGTGTAAAAATCACCAAATTTTTGCCCTATTCGAATTTTGAAACCTGCCAAAAAAAATTAGTTTTAGCGCATTTTCTTCTAAAATATTATTTTGAGAAAAAAAGCAGTTTTTCAGTGGTATTTTGCAATAACAATACAAACTATTCATTAACTTTGTGTCTCTTCTGTATGGGTAAGTGTTTTTTGAAAATTGGTTTTAACATTTAGTACCCCACCGGTGTAAATATTGTGACCTATTTTAGATCTTAGTAAATCCCACTGTAAAAGTTTACAATGCGTCTTTTTTAATTCAACATAAATAAAAGACTAAAGGCGGGTTTTACCCAGTAACACAATGGATAATACACATCTTTGATTGATAATCCTTAAAATCAACTGATCCTGATACGAACTCAGTAAACAAAATCGTACATACAAAAAACAATCGAAAAACATATTGCAAAACATTCCAAAAGATAAACTGAGAGAAACAAAAATAGTTTTTTTAACAGACCAAAAGAAAAAATGGCGCCAACAGGCAGTTAATTTAAATTTTTTTTTTGGGTTGAAATTGCAATTATCTATCTTAATGTGAAAACTGCATGTAGTTAGGTCCTACGGTTCGTGAGTTGCAATTTTTTTAAAACTTGAATCCCCCCTCCTATCCTCCTGCCAACTTCCCACCCGCATGAAAAACTAATCAACTCTGCGTCTGGTGTCAAAGAATTGTTGTGCCAAATTTGATAAAAATCGGTTAAACGCTTTTTAAGTCATCGTGTTAAAGAGAGACAGACAGAAAGGACAAAATATGTTCCTGATTCAGTAGAAAGAAATATGTTTTACAAACACAACATAAATAAATCAAATAAATTAAAATAATAAAAGTGTAAAACGTTTAAAAATAGTTTAGTCAAAAATTATATTAACATCTTAAAATACATTTTAAAAAAACACGACATTTTAGTAAAACAAATACATTAAAATTTATATATATGGTGAAAAACTAATAAAAGACAAAGAATATTTAAGAAGACAACGGAATCGAAACTAGTATGGAAGCTATTGTGATCGCATTTTTTTTTTTTCACTAAATATGTACTACGATTACTCAAAAGCCACTTAACCGATTTTTATCCAATTTGTCATAATAATAGTTTACATAACAAGCATATTATGATAGTCATTAAACGAGTATCTTAATTCATCTGAATGTGTACTGACCATAATATGTGAGTTGTGTACTATACTTTACGTAAAATGTCGTAAGTGGTCTTATTTAGGTAATACAAATACAGACTAGTAAAAGAAATTGTTGAGCTAATTTTTTAACCAACTCAATTTGCTAAATAATAGAAAATCTTGATTCTTTGTCATTTCAAAAATATAAAAGTTGTGAAAATCGGATAAAAAATGAACAAGTTATTAGAAAACAAAAATATCTTTCAAATTTTTGAGTTTATAAGAAACTTGCTCTATAGCAAGTGTGGGTTCTTTGAAAACTTATAATTTATCAACAAATGAGCCGATTTTTATAAGTAGTGGGACAAAAATATATTTGTTAACAAATATACAGGGTGGGCAAACAAGGTTTCAGCCATTAGGCAATTTAAGTAGGCCATGATACGTAAGAGGTGCCTGGGCGTAGACGTAAAATTTGTCCTATCGGACGTTTCTATCTTGCTTTTTTTTCTTCGGCCCTATTCGTATTACCAGTCTACTGATTTTTTGACTGTTCGGTACAACTCGTTGCGTTAGCAACATGACATAGACGTAAGACTACGTTAGTTAGCATCTGATCTTAATGTTGTCAACGCAAGACCGCAGAGATCAGATTCTGATATCTCATTTCAACCGAAAATATTTTTTATACATAAAAAGAAGGCAGAATATTGTGCTACATTCCACGTCTACGCGTTAAACTGCCTATTTCTTAAAAGACTTAATATTTACTTTACTCCGCTATCTTGCATTTTGTACATTAGACGTTCTGGGTAAAAGAAATAATACATTCTGTTCTGCTGACTGAATACATATTCAATATTCTCATTTCTGTTTTCATAAAAGGAGACCTTTTTTCATGTAAGTATCGCTTTTTGCCCCCATGTCTAAAGGAGGGATAAAAAGTAAAAAAGAGGGATAAAAAGCGAATATTTTTATGCGGCTTGATTCCGATACCAAAAAAGCGGATTTGACTTGCTACACTTTCAATTTGCGGTTTCATGATGGCTTTGACAAGGTAAACGTATTGAATCTGTATTCAGTCGGCCGTGATTAATAATACCTATATAAATCAGCTAATAGACTAATCAACATAATATTTAAAAATTTACCCACATTTTGTGCTCTAAATACAATTGGATATGACAGCAAGACACCGTAATACCCCTTCCAAACGTCCTTGTATATCATTCAATCAATCAAGAGTAGAACCAGCCAAGAGTAGAACCAGCACCTTTCTCCCTGTAAAACAAAAAAACGACCATAGTTAAGTAAATAATTTTGTAAAAATTGTCTCGTTTTTCTTCAAGATTGAAGATAATTTATCTTCTTCCCTGGACACAATCGGCTTTAGGCTTTTCAGCTCCAACACCCAAGAAAGAATTCATGTTTATAACTTTTTGATGATGATTGATGTCATGTTAAAATTATAAAACGAGACCTCTCGCCGTTTTCTGAATTATAAAAGATTTAAAAAAAAGGCTCTGGAAAAGTATTTTTTTAGGTAAAATGAGATTTTTCAAGGTCATCGAATGTTGCACGTCTATTTAACTAGTTTTGTCAAATTTCTCTTCATTAAGTTTTATAGACTCAAGTATAAATATATATATATATATATATATATATATATATATTTTTATGAGTTACTTTCGATTTATTGAAGAATTCGCCGCGAACTTGGTTTCTGAATCTGAAAATCCGATCATAAATTTTCTCGACCATCCTAAAAAATTGTTAAGAAAGTAAGCGTACCTAATTTAATGCTTTTCCCAAAAAATGAACAATAGGGTACATTAGAGTACTATTCGGGGCGACTAAACATATGTTAGGTCAAATCTACTGGCCTATAGCGTAAAAACGGCCCAATAGAATTTGGAATTTAATATCTGAATCGATTTTTTGGGGCCTTCTAGTTCATCAGAAGTCATCAACGTATATATCGAGCCAAATTTTTGGTTGCTAGGAAGAATTAAAGAAAACGTTGAAAAACCCGTTTTTTTTACATACTCAAAAAAAAATTAGGCTAATGACCATATCAAACTAAAATTATATTTATAAAAAATCTACATACTTCAGCTATACATAATCGATTATTTTATTAAATATGCATGTCTTATCTAAGCTATTAAAAAAAATTAACTTTTATCAAATTTAAAATCGGAAATTTGGGTGCCACGTCGTCCGCAGCGCCACCTATCAAAAAATTTTATAGACTATCAGTTGACCTTGACAATTGTAATAATCGTAATAAATTTGACATTTTTTTCTCAATAACTAAAGAAGATACGGATGTTAATGTATTTTTTTTTTAAATCTTACTTTGACTAGCCTGGTATAATTAAACCAATCACCCTGTAAGCAGAAGGTCAATTAGAAAAGGTATTTTGATATCCTTTCTAAATTATAAAATTACAACAAAAAACCTGTTGCGGCTTACTAAATTATGAAAAATTATCAAAAAAATTCTCAAAATGCATTTCTTAAAATAAAAGTCACTTTTCAAGGACGATAAAAGTTATACGTCAATGTAACCATTTTTTTTCAGTTGCTCTCTATCCAGTTATATGGATTCGAGTATAATCTTGTTTTGATGGCAAACTTACAATTTTTAAAAAAAATTGACGTCCATTTTGCCGCCATCTTGGCTCCTATACATACGATCATCGATTTCCTTGACCAAAATTTTAAAGAATTGTCTAAAAAATAAGTGTGCTAAATTTTATGCTTTCTGCACAAAATGAACAATTGATTGTTATTTGGTACTTAAGCCGGACCCTTGAAATATATTTTTTAAATACTTAAATTATTTTTAGAGGATGGTAAATACACATTTTTTTGGTAAATTTAAAGAGAAATTAATACCACCTTATGTTTTACACAGTTCACACTTCAAAAAATTACAATTTTTGCTGTTTTTTGAATAAAAAAGACAAAATAAAAATTATATGCACGACACCACTCAAGATGACACAGATCACATAACAGATATTTTTAGTAAACAAGTGCCTTAAGTTATGTTCATATTTCTCTAAAATACTTTTTTATAGCCTGCTGCTCTCTTCAACAACCTTGAATATTTTGGCACTTTACTAAATTATCTCTACATCTACACTTCGCGACACATAAAACGCATACGCCGATTTTATATGCAATAGGTCCTTTACGATTTAGCAACCTGTTCTGTTCGTCGGGTTGCCGATTATTATCGACCAGACAAGTCCACTATAGTAAGACTAAAACGAAAATACAAAGAAGGAACTGCTTGACCAAAGTTAGCACAGCCCAACAGGATCAGCAAGTCACTAATTCCCTGGAAGAGCACCCATTTTCCACGGCCAGAGAATCAAAATTAACATTTCGTTTTCCTGTTCCGGTAAGAACTGCACTAAGACGAATAAAGAAATCGAGGCTCAGATGTCGTGTTGCAGCTAAAAAGGTACCGCCAAGTAAAGAAAAAATCAAGCTAGATTACTTTCTTGAGACAGAAAAACGAATTTTGGCGACAGGTAGACCAGGTTCCGATGACAAAATTTTTAATCCCATCGAGGACTCATTGCAAGAAAGTTATCAAAATTTAATATTCGGCCATGGAATGCTAACTATTTGATGGAGCTAATAGTTAGAGTTTCTGCAGACATCCTTGAAGATAATCCAAATTTATTTGAAAAGTTAGCAGCAGACTTCATGCCAAGGCTTTTAGATAAAATTATTCAAGCAAATGGTGCAATGACTAGATAGTAAAGTTAGTATTTTTGATTTTTGTTTATCGATAGGTTTTTTATTTCTATTTGTTTGTTAATATTTTGTTGTTTATAAAACTAATCCTGTTTATGTGAATCGACCTTTCTTAAGCGAAATCCTTCCAGTACTTTCTTCTTTGTATTTTCCTTTTAGACTCGCTTGCAGAACTAGAAGAGGCCAACCTTCTTCTAGTTCTGCCAAAATTTGATGGAATTGCTTAAAACTATGGAACCAGTAAATATCGGTAAAAATGCTTCAGTCTCCTTAACAAAATTTGTTTATGTTGTCTAAAAGCGTTACCCTCAAAAGTCGGTAAAAATAAGCAAGCAAAATTTTTAATACATAGACATGTGCCTAGCTTCTGCTGTATGCGTTTTATGTGTCAGAAAGTGTACCTTGAAAATTCTGCCCTCCCTCTCTAAATATTTTTTATTTTAACAGAGAAAAAATATTTTTTGGCAGTACTTTTTTTTACGCTAAAAAAACAGTGAAAACTTGAAAAATATGACTGTTTTATTCTAGAAATCGAAAGTTTGGAAAGAAAGCTTTAAAATGTGAAAAACATAGTAAAAATTGCTTAATCAAAAACGTTACTAAAATATTTGAACCCTTAAATTACCATCATCGCTTGACCATAACTTAATATAAAAACAAATCACTTATCAATAATTTTTTATACCCGATGCTTTAGCACCAAAAAGCCCAGTTTGAGATGCACTTATCGAAAGGCTAAGGTCCTACAAACTGGCTTTATTTAGTTAACAGGGAATCGACGCTTATTGAATTGGAATGTTTCATTTCCTCGGCTGCTGCTTTTACTAACTCGCGAACTATTTTATTTTTAAATACATGAGCTTATGGTTCATTATTATATTAAACAAATTGAAAAAACGTAAACATTCAAATAGCAAAATAAAAATGGCGGAAATCCTCCTGGATTTCTGGTTTTTTTCAACAAATTTTATTAAAAATTTAGAGTTAAATCTGACAACGTCGCTCTCGGTCTCTTTATAGAGGTGCGTGGATATCTAGGAAGCCGATTTTCTGTACACGGAAAAGTGAAATCAACTTGAGCTTTTCGTTTTAAGCCGATATTTTAAATCTATAATACTTTGTTGAAGGGCATATTTTTAAAAATAATTTGGATAAAATTAATGTTTGTATCTAAAAGTTCAAAACTGAGTCCCAGGATCCCTATTGTTTAAAAGGTTTTTCAAAAACCAACATTCTGATATACTTTCCAGTTGTCCGAGTTAAACCTAATTTTTACCATTATTTTTAAGTGGTACCTACTATTAGTGATACCTTGTTTAAAAGGTCTTTCGAAAATGAAAACTTTAACATAACTTTCACTTGTCTACGTCAGACTTCTCAATTTTCACCATCTTTATCCTCAACACACACTGAAAGCTGCTAGTTTCTTATTTGAAAGACCTTTTAAACAAGTTATCACTCATTGGTAGTTTTTCTTTAAATTGTAGGCGTTAAAAATTTGACTTACACAAGTAAGAGTTATGTCAATATATTAGTGTTATGTAGTGTTTCTTATTAGAAAGACCTTTTAAACAAGTTATCACTCATTGGTAGTTCTTATTTAAACTTTAAATTGTAGGCGTTAAGAGAAATTTGGAAAAATTATATTAATGACAATTAAGGTTTGACTTACACTAATAAAAGTTATGTCAATATATTTTCAAATAAAGGCTTTTCAAATAAAGTATCCATTGACAGGGGTTCACATTTAGAGTTTTAAGGTTAAATGTCTTTCTGTCTTCTCATAAGCAAATGAGCCTTTTTAAAGAATAATTCTTTCAAGGTTATATGTGTCAGTGTCAAACATGGATTGGTTGCTTCTTATAGTTTAAAACATATTAGGGTGGAGTCGGACTTTTGGGTCACCCTGTACTGTTATGCCTATGATTACGACACTAGGGAAAGACAAAGCTTTACACACGCGTTTTGATGTTGTGTCTCATGGTAAAAAAGCTTTTTCTCACCTCAAACCTTTTTTTATTATATTTTTTTAGGTTACAATTTCAACATCAAATTCTTAAATTATTAAGTTCTTGATTTTTAAAAAGTGAGAAATTAAAAAAACAACCACGATAACGGTTGAAGTCTTCACTTAGTGCTAAAAGCCCTTTAGCTTAGAGTCTAGAATGATTCCAAGATGTTTTTGATGAAAGTTTATTTAAATTTTATCTATTTCTGCGGAGGAACAGAAACTATGGCTAAACCCAGAGGGATGTAAAAACCTAAACATATTAACATCCTTCCTTTCTTGCCTAAGAAAAGATACGGTTATGTATAAATTCAGCAAAAATATATCAAGAGTTTGATATACTATTAAATATATAGCTGCTTTCCTTGCGGTTTTTTTAGAATTTTTATCAAAGCTTTTTTCTATATTGATTCAAAACAAACTTACGGCTTTCTTGGACAATGTTTTATTATTTATACCAACAGCCAACGTTTCGGTCCTAGGTCTGGACCATCATCAGGGCTACAATAAAACAAAGAACATTATTTTATTATACAGAGCTAAAATTTTTTATGCTTAGTTTATTGTTAATATAAATCGTTCTTTTACTTAGGAATAAGTTGTTAAAATCTAGTTTAAAAATGTTAAAAAATCTTTAAACAAAAACACGCAACAGAAAAGATCGAGAATAAAAACAATTATAAATGTTTATATAAAAACAAATAAAAAATCTATGAATATTTAACACGTAAAAAGGATACGGTACATACATAATAAAGCATTTAGGATTAAAAATATTAAATAAGAGACAAATCTGTAACGAATACACATTTTACAACACGTAACATTTACATAGTTAAAACAGTTAAAAATATCAAAAACTACCTAGATAAATAGAGTTATAACACAAATTATTTTTAGTTTATTCATCATTCTCATATAGTTGCACGAAATACACATATTGTGTGGTACCGCCAGACTGAATGGCGCGATTTGAAAAATATATTGGGATAGCGATATCTATATGTTGGTAGGTACCTTTGTTTTTAATTTTAAAGCACAGATAAGTTTAAGACGAAGGAAAAAAAATATATATTAACTGCCAACTAATGTTATGCAGTCAAAGTTGTTAATTATTATTAAAATTTGTTATTTATGATATTCTAATAGATGCTACTGAGATCTTTGGTGTCCTTATTTAAGTTTACATTGGGTTTATTATTTTGTATGTAACACATTTCTAAAAATAAACGTTTCTTGTAATTATTTTGATTGTCCAGTATTAAAGTTTGATCAAAATTAAATTTATGCCCTACTTCAAAGTGGTGTTTGGCCAAGCCAGTACTTGAAGTTTCTGAGTTTGTGATATTACAGTCACGTCGATGTTCAGCGATCCTGTTTTTTAAAAATTGTTTTGTTTGACCAATATAACCTTTGTCACATCCACCGCATGGTATTTTATAGTCTATATCTTTAGTTTTTGTAAATAAGTTATAAACGGTTTTTGTGTGTTATCAGTTTTTAGTTTTTGGCCAAAGGTTCAGACAAGCCTTTAATATACGGCATTTCAAAGTATTTTCTTCTATCACTAGTTTTCTGTAGGACGGTCTGTGCGTGTGTATGTCGGTCTGTTCTGGTGTCTGTTATTTGAATGAAAGTAACCGGGCGTTGATTACAGATGCGATTGATAATATTTTTTGGATAACTATTTGCCAATAACATGTCCTTAAGTTGTATTATATTTTTATCCCAAAATGTTTATTTTTTGGTGCATGGATTGAGCATAGTTGTAATTTAAGATCCTATTTGAGCTGGTAGGCTTATTGTAGATGTCAAATATTATTGTTCCGTTTTTTTTTACAAATAAAATATCCAGAAATGGCAATTTTTGTTCTTGTTCCTGTTCAATAGTAAAAACCAAATTTTTATCTATACTATTAAAAGCTAATAAAACCTCATGGACTTTATCCATGGAAACCGCAGTAACTGAATCGTCCTTTACAAAAAGAAAAATGGCATCTCAAAGTCTAGTTTTTCCAAGGCCTTATTAGTCACATAATCCATTACAAGGTTAGCCAATATTGGGCTTATTGGACCTCCCATTGGGGTTCCAAATTTTTGTTGGTAAAATTCATTATGGTATAAAAAATAGCTACAACGAAATATAAAATCCAAGATATTGAGAAAGTCAGCCTTATTAATTGGTGTGTATTCAGTGACTTTTTCCCAATGAAAATCTATAATTTGTGTGACTAGATATTGTGGTATATATAAGTATTTTTCACTGTTTTAACTATGTAAATGTTACCTGTTGTAAAATGAGTATTCGTTACAAATTTTTAATCCTAAATGCTTTATTATGTATGTTATGATGGTCCAGACCTAGGACCGAAACGTTGGCTGTTGGTATAAATAATAAAACATTGTCCAAGAAAGCCGTAAGTTTATTTTGAATCAATTAAAATAAAGTGGACGAGAAAATATATATTGATTTTTTCTATATGTTCGCTACTATTTTTTTTTTTTGAGAACCGATTTTGATGTGATAAAGCCTATAGAGTGCAAGGAATGCAGTGGTAAAACTTCTATCAAAATCCCTTCAGTCATAGCAACTTTGAGCAAAATCCCACTTCTTCTCGAAATTCCGGTAAGGATTGTAGTGCGAAGATTGTTAAAAATAAAAAGAGGACTCTATGATAGTGCAAAAAACCCAAAAAAATGCAAAAATTCCTCTTTTGGAAGAAAGAGAAACCCCCAAATATGAACTAGTACAAAAAAATATAAAAAACCATTTTTTCTCCTCCTACTTTTGCAATAGCCTTAAAATAAGTCTCGTTATTTTTGTTGCAGACTGAACAATTCCCTTGTGTGTTATTTTATGTCTTGTTTGCAAAGTTTCAGCTTGAAAAACAAATAAGAAGGCAATTGGCAAATTCACTGAAAAAATTTTAAGAGTTTCATTTCATAACTACAACAGGTGATGACACCCGCAGTATTCCTTCGGTTTTTTATTTTTATTAACGTAAAAAAGTATAAGGAGTACAAGAAATGCAACGTAAAACTGTTAGCAAAACCTCTTCAGTTATGAGGGATATTTTAGTTGTGGTAATTACTGCATGTGCGTATTAGCTAAACGTCATTTTGTTGTGGTAATTAACCACTACTACTGCCGTAAGCTACGAATACATTTCGTCGTGGTTGTGGTTATTTTTCTGGTTAATTTTGGGAATTTTGGCTTAATTAATTTTAAAAATAACAAAATATTTATTTGGTAAAACTAACCCAATTTTTTATTTTTTCTCATCTCTAATTTGTGTTCCAAAAACTCTGGTAAAATCGATGAGTGGTAGTGGTTGTTAAACACTACCGTTGCGATTGTCATAGTTGTCAAAATTTTAAGCGTTCCAAAATATCCCTATTATAAATTTAAGCAAAATCATGCATACCTAGATGATACGCCCCACTGCTGCCAACTTTCTAGTTTTTTAAATCTGATACAAATTTTGCTATCTTTGTCAGTATTCGCTTGTACTTGCTGCTTCTAGTAACAAAATAAGAATTTTTTAAAGTCATACGAAAAGTATTGGAAGAGAAAGGGATTGGCTCTTTCATTTAATAAATTTACTAAATAAAATATAAAAAATTATGACAAAAAAATTCAAGCCGAAGATGTCGTTGGAAATGCAATTTTATCTAGAAAATCGGGTCCTTTTTTTTGTATATATCAGTAACAGTGGCACATCAAAGAGTTTTGTTACATTTTCTGATATAATTTATGTCATTACTCTTGATAAAAATGCTAAAAAGATAATAGAAGACATTTTTGCTTAGGTTCCACCATGGTTTTTTTGCGTTTGCCGCTCTTGGTTTTATAGGGCAGATCGTTTCAAACGCATCTTTGATATCTTCAGTCAGACTGTTATCAGCCGTTTCGTTCTTTCGTTTCATTCTTTCACTGAAAGATACCGAGCTTGAACCTGACTCAGCCTGTCTTGTAGATCCCCTTCATAGTTTCCATTCGGTCTGCCAAGGATTTCTAAACTCCGACGGTTTGTTGGCTGCAAGTCCTTTCCAAACTTTCTGGCAAGAGCCTTACTGTATAAAGTGAAATCTAAAAAAGATTTTCTGGGTGTAAAGAAGGTAGGTACCGATCCTCTGTTTAGGAGTTCAAGGTCATTCAAAAAAATGAACTCTTGTAGGTTCCTTCCCTGCCGTTTGTAACGACGTCTCTTTAAAAGGTGTGTCGCGAATTTAAGTCATATCTTATTACAAGAGGAAGATTATTACGCCCAGAACATTTATTAAGGTTTATGTTAAGCCCTATTTTTTCTGACTGAACCAGTATGGGGCTAGCTGCCGAACATCTCCTTCTTGCTGGGCGCACTTCTCACCTATGTTCGAAAAGCTTGCCCTATTCAATGGCGATTCTTTATTATTAATAATTTTTTGACTTAGTAGTAGTAGTAGTAGTAGTAGTAGAGAAGGGGCGGCGCAAAGCGTGGCAAGTAGGCCTCCCTGGGACCTTTCTGTCTGACCCCGAGCCTGGCCCTAATCCGCCGCCTGCACCACAGGTCTGGCAGTCTACTCGTCTGGTTTTACTGTTCTTTTTGCAAAGTCCAGTATTTTGTCCCATTTGAGCGTGTGCAGGTCCTCCTCATCCAGGGTGGGGAACCGAATACCTGGTATCTCGCGCTCTGGTATGCCTCGCAGTTCGCTATAATGTCGAGATGTCTCTTCTGCCCGCCCGTAGGCCCGGCAGATCGAGTCATTTTCCACCGCGATCCGGATCATGTGCTTCCTAAATCGTTTTTTTGACTTAATTTATTTTGCGAATACCTGAAGGAAACTTAACTTTAATTTTAGGTATGAGTCGAAATATTCCATGGCTGTGGGGGGGGGGGTTGAGCCCCTAATTCCCCCTCTACCTATGCCTGTGCACTGTAGAAATTAACTGTTCAAAAAAATCATGGCTTCTTCGGTAACCAATGCAAAAAACTTTTTTTTGTTTATCACACCTATTATTTACCTAAACTAGAAAAAACAGTATAAAATGTCAATATCTAGTAATTACTAGGAAAAGCTTTTTGCATCGGTTTGAAATGATTTTTTTGAATATTTTCTAAAGTTGTGCACTAACGAATGCGGAGCAGATATCAGGGTCTCATAATCCCTCTACAGTCTTGGAATATTTCGACTCATGAAGGTTACATTTTTCCCAAAAATCATAAAGTTTCTACATCGCCACTGATTAATGTAATGGACGTAACGCTTTCAGATGAAGTAGATTTTAAGCATTAAGATCAGTACAACTGTGCATATTACTAATCAAAATTTATAATTTTTTTAAGGTTCCTGTCCACTGACCTGTTCTACGATACCGGGATTGATATGCGCTGCCGAGCACTATGACTTGCCAGATCTGTTGCAAGCCTGTTTTCATCATGCCAAACAGCATTTAAGAATAGATGTGGTAAGGACACCGACGGTGGTGATGGCGTATTTTAGAAAGAAACACTTATTGAATTTTGAGATGTAAACTTAAAACAATTTTTTAAAACGTTCGTCATGTGCGACAAAATGATAAGAGTGTATATATGTGAAATTTATATATTCGCAAATTTTGACTTCTTTTATAGTTAATTTAGTTTATTTAATTTATTGGTAAGCGTCTGATAGCTGCTGCTCAGTTGATATGATGCAGCCTTTTTAAATGTTGTTTGTTGGGGCTATGATTTCGGCATCCTATCATATTTTAATAGAGGTCATGTCTTTTTTACAGCGAATGATAAAGACTTAAGATTTGATCCGGTCGAATTTGTATGGTAATATTTGGCCCCTGGGGGCATGGTAAAGCCCCCGCAAATTTTGCGTACTGCGGTATCACCCTTTCTCGAAATTAGATCGTTATAAAATTAGTAGTTTACTTAAATTTTATCTATTTCTGCAGAGCAGTAGAAATCCTAGAAATTTTGATTTTTTTGTTCGAAAAACTAAAAAAAAACAACAGAAACTATGGCTAAACCCAGAGGGATGTAAAAGCCTAAACATATTAACATCCTTCCTTTCTTTCCTAAGAAAAAATACGATTATGTATAAATTCAGCAAAAATATGTCAAGAGTTTGATATACTATGAAATATATAGCTGCTTTGCTTGCTGTTTTTTAGAATTTTTATCAAAGCTTTTTTCTTTATATGTTCGCTACTATTTTTTTTTGCGAACCGATTTTAATGTAATAAAGCCTATAGAGTGCAAGGAATGCAGTGGTAAAAATTTCGTCAAAATCCCTTCAGTCATAGCAACTTTGAGCAAAATCCCACTTTTTCTCCAACTTCCGGAAAGGATTGCAGTGCAAAGAGGACTCTATTATAGTGCAAAAAAATCCAAAAAATGCAAAAATTCCCCTTTTGGAAGAAAGAGAAACCCCCAAACAGGAACTGGTACAAAATAATATAAAAAAACCATTGCTTCTCCTCCTACTTTTGCGATAGCCTTGAAACATGTCTCGTTATTTTTCTTGCAGGCTGAAGAATTCCCTTGTGTATTATTTTATGTCTTCTTTGCAAAGTTTAAAAATTCAATGAAAAAATTTTAAGACTTTTATTTCACAACTACAACAAGTGATGACACCCGCAGTTTTCCTTCGGTTTTTTATTTTTATCAAAACTTTTTGCTTCAAATGATCTCTATAGTTCTTCTCTACTTACCGATTTTAACGTAAACAAGTCTAAGGAGTACAAGCAATGCAGTAGTAAAACGTAAAACTGTTCAGTTCTTAGGGATATTTTGGTTGTGGTAATTACTGCGTGTGCGTCATAGCTAAACGTCATTCCCTTGTGATAATTAACTACTTGTTTTATTTATTTTTCTGGTTAATTTTGAGAATTTTGGCTTCATTAATTTTAAAAATAATAAAATACTACCAGGTTCCAACACATAAAACACTTACTTTGTAAAACTAGGCTAATTTTTAATTTTTTCTCATCTCTAAATTTTTTTACAAGCGACAGTTTATAATGTGTTCCAAAAACTCTGGTAAAATCGATGAGTGGTAGTGGTTGTTAAACACTATCGTAGCGGCTGTCCGAGTTGTCAAAATTTTAAGCGTTTCAAGATATCCCCATTATAAATTTAAGCAAAATCATGCATACCTAGATGATACGCCCCACTGCTGCAAACTTACTAATTTTTTAAATCTGATAAAAATTTTGCTATCTTTGTCAGTATTCGCTTGTACTTGCTGCTTCTAGTAATTAAATAAGAATTTTTTAAAGTCATACGAAAAGTATTGGAAGATAAATTTACTAAATAAAATACAAAAAATTAAGACAAAAGAATTCAAGCGGAAGATGTCGTTGGAAATGCAATTTAATTTAAAATAAGATCCAGTGAAAAGCAGGTCCTTTTTTTGTGTATGTCAGTAACAGTGGCGCGTGAAAGAGTTTTGTTACATTTTGAAATTTTATAGTTAAGAAAATCGGACTACGCCATTGGAAAAATTTAATTTTCTGATATAATTTAGGTCATTGCCCTTGATGAAAATGCTAAAAAGATAATAGAAGACATTTTTGCTTAAGTTCTACCATGTTTTTTTTTGCGTTTGCTGCTCTTGGTTTTATAGGGCAGATCGTTTCAAACGCATCTTTGATATCTTCAGTCAGACATTATTTAATTAATTTGGACAACATTTTGAATTCTGGTCGACCTATTTTTTTTTCGCAAAAGCAATCATAAAAACACAAACTATTTACTTTTTTTCTAGCAATCTTGATGCAGGGCATTATGACCTTGTTTTACCCTCCGAATATAACATAGGGTCTAATAATAAATGTAATTTATGCGAAAAGTCTTTTGAAACTAAAAACGGATTGAAGATTCATGTATCCAAAATGCATAAAACAAGTCAGAATTCTTTTAATATGAAAAATACAGTCTCCGCTCAAGTTTCCACACTCTCTGCCAAGTCACCAACATTACCAAAGGATCATATTAGCGCCGAAAGACTAAATTAAATCATGCTGTATGTTCAATGAAATCTTCCGTTCTAGTCCTATCACGAATTCTAGAATTTTGTAACCCGATTGAAAGCGTCTCGAAAGAAAACTCATTAAAGACATGGACCCATCTCTTAATTTTTCCTTATGCTTCCTTATGTGTTCCAAAGAAAATACACAAGGAATCTCTTACTTCAGCTGTCAAAGAAAATCTTTCCAATTGGATAACTAACAAAAATAATTGTTTGAAAGACCTTATAGAAATTTATTCAAAAACGTCCGAACCAAAGGGACCCAAAGAGAACACAACAAAAGAGTTGAATCAAAAATTTTTGAAGGAAACATTCAAGGTGCTGTGATACTCCTTTGCAGTGAAGATACTTAGGCCACGAAAAATGAAGAGACATTTTTAAAACTTAAAGAAAAACATCCTGAACCATTCCAATTCCATCCAGATCCAGAGAAAATGAATAAGACTCATAATTTTCAAGCCTTACAGTAGGCAATATAAAAAAAGCTATTCTTTCTTTTAAACCTGGATCAGCCGGCGGTATGGACTCACTCAAACCTTAACACCTTAAGGACATGATTTCTAAACAAAATGCGTAAACTTCTTCACTTTGTGCAGCACTGACGAACTTCACTTCAAGAATTCTAATAAATTTAAAACTTTAGCCTTAGAAATTCAGGAAACACTTATAGACTCTTTTAGCTTACTAGAGTGTTCTTCACCAAATAAAATAGAACAATCTTTGGAAAACAAAATAAACATTCTTATTAAATTATCTGAAACTTCAAAACTCTTCAATAAAGACGTTTTGTTTGATCTTTTGTTTTTAGATTATTTTGGGTTGATGTAACTGATATGAACTTCTTTTTTTACATTTCGTTTTATTCACTAAAATATTGGTTTTCAATTCCTCGTTTGTCATATATTCTAAGATAAAAATCATAAAAACTGTAATATTGTAAATGACGCTTGGTTACAAAGTAACTTACCCGTAAAGCTAGGTGGTCTAGGTATTAGGAATGCATCCACCCTTTCCTTTTCAGCTTTTTGGGGATTAAATGCAAACAAGCCAATTATGACTGTTGCGATTTCCAAATAATTTGCCATCTTGCCAAAAAGATTTGATTTAAAATTTTGCCAGGTTCTTCTAGATAACTTGGTAAGTAAGGAAAACACTCCTTCTGGCTCTGCAACCAAACAGGAGCTGTAGTTGACTTAGTTTACTGCCTTCCGTTCCTTTGAGAAATCGTTTAGATGATTTGTCTTTCCTAATTTTCATTGCTCTAAGGCTCGGTTTGCCTATGTATGGGCAACATATCTGCACTTACGCCAAACTAACCGATCTTTACGGCCTTCACGGGCTAAGCTGCTCTAAAAGCGCAGGTAGGCTGTGAAGACACAGAGCTAGAGAACTAACTGACATCATTAAGTGTGCTTTTACTCCTTCTGGCTCTGTAACCAAACGGGAGCTGTAGTTCCTAATTTTCATTGCTTTAAAGCTCGGTTTGCCTATGTATGGGCAACATATCTGCACTTGCGGCGAACTAACCGATGTTTACGGCCTTCACGGGCTAAGCTACTCTAAAAGCGCAAGTAGGTTGTCTAGACACGGAGCTAGACAACTAAATGACATCATTTGGTGTGCTTTTAAATCTGCTGATTTCCCATCGGTTTTGGTGCCGTCGCCTTCGTGAATCAGGTCTAGAAGAAATTTTTTACTTATAATATTTATTTTTTTAATTTTTGAATATTGTCCAATTAATGCCTACTTTTTATATTATTACAAAATTACATAATGCTTTAATTATTGTTATATTTTATTACTAGAAATAAATATTTTATTCATCATAACTAGTAAAAATTATTCACAAGAAATATATTTAAACCAACAAAAACTGTAGTTCTTATAAAAAAAAATATGCGAATTATTTGACAAAAATGGTGTAAAAAAGTTACACTATAATACAGTTTGTGTAACTGCTTAAACATCGATAAATCACTGAAATATTTACACAATTTTAAATTTACAATAAAT
This sequence comes from Oxystoma pomonae, assembly GCA_963921995.1. NCBI lineage: Eukaryota > Metazoa > Arthropoda > Insecta > Coleoptera > Brentidae > Oxystoma > Oxystoma pomonae. The sequence goes on along the minus strand of OY998167.1, from coordinate 72,787,844 downwards.
TGTATTTTTTTAAATAATTTTAGAGTGTTATCGAAATATAAAATTCCGTGTAGTACGTACGTTGAAAGCGACGTAGTGCAAGTCCATGGTAAGTATAATTTTTAAACTAACGTGCAAACGTGTACATTTCCAGAACGTTTATTTTCCTTTGAAGTTTACATACCTTCTACGAGCCTTACTCCTGGTTGAGCCCCCGAGAAAGAGATGTGACAAGAAATGACAAAACACTTATACAAAAGTTTGCATTAGATGTAAGAACTATGTCTAATAAAAAATCTACAAAAAAAAATCCAAAAATAACGTAAAAATACTTTTTGTTGTACATACATTTTACGCACATATTTCCACCAAACACAGTGCTCTTGAATGAGGTAAAACTGAGTCCAAAAACTAAATGTATGTTTTGAAAAACCACATGACTACAAAACTGAAATTATTAAAATCTCAACAGAAACACAGACACTTTGGTAAAAAAATGATTTCTATCCGATTTTAATAAAATTTGTATATATTAACGGCTTGACAAATATATACAAGTTTTAATCGCGATAGACCTTTCAATAAGATACGTACAGAGTGAGCTAGAAATTGTGATCAAATTTTGATAAACCCTGATTTAAAAAACGTATTATAGAGCTCTATTTATTGGATTGTAATAATTTGTTATTAAGCAGTTTTTTAATTCACCAAGGAATTTACTTGCTAAGGAAAAAATGTAAAGTTTTACTTGCTCAATAATATACTCAGAATACGTTTCTTAAAATACCATTTTTCAATTTTCTAGCTCTTGCTGTACATATTAAAAGGTACACCGTGAACCAAAAATTGTGTTTGAGAAAAGAAAGTGATTTGTTTTGAGTGCAAAACTTCTTTCTTTTACGTCAACCGACGCGTTTTGGGACTCCATTTTCAAGGTTTGAATGTCAAACGCCTAACAAAAAAAGAGAAAATATTTGTAAAAAAAGCTAACAATACATACAAACTAACATACATATTAAAAATGTGTTTACATATAGTCAAAATAAAAATTTTCAAAATTATAATTCCAAAAATGTAAAACATATTTTGTACTTACTCGATGACTAATGAGTTTTCAACCTTTCACGAAGAGTTGTGAGTTTTTATTAAACAACATTTTATGAAATAAAAACTTGAAAATTTTAAGAATTTTGTTGAAACATTTTTACCAAAAACCACTAGAACAAGAGAAACGTTGAGGGCAAAGTGTGGTTATGTTAAACTGAAAGTTTACAAACAAAAAGTGTTGACGCAACATTATTCATTCTAAAAGCGCAAGTAGGTTGTCTAGACACGGAGCTAGACAACTAAATGACATCATTTGGTGTGCTTTTAAATCTGCTGATTTCCCATCGGTTTTGGAGCCGTCGCCTTCGTGAATCAGGTCTAGAAGAAATTTTTTACTTATAATATTTATTTTTTTAATTTTTGAATATTGTCCAATTAATGCCTACTTTTTATATTATTACAAAATTACATAATGCTTTAATTATTGTTATATTTTATTACTAGAAACAAATATTTTGTTCATCATAACTAGTAAAAATTATTCACAGGAAATATATTTAAACCAACAAAAACCGTAGTTCTTATAAAAAAAATATGCGAATTATTTAACAAAAATGGTGTAAAAAAGTTACATTATAATACAGTTTGTGTAACTGCTTAAACATCGATTAATCACTGAAATATTTACGCAATTTTAAATTTACAATAAATTGTATTTTTTTAGATAATTTTAGAGTGTTATCGAAATATAAAATTCCGTGTAGTACGTACGTTGAAAGCGACGTAGTGCAAGTCCATGGTAAGTATAATTTTTAAACTAACGTGCAAACGTGTACATTTCCAGAACGTTTATTTTCCTTTGAAGTTTACATACCTTCTACGAGCCTTACTCCTGGTTGAGCCCCCGAGAAAGAGATGTGACAAGAAATGACAAAACACTTATACAAAAGTTTGCATTAGATGTAAGAACTATGTCTAATAAAAAATCTACAAAAAAAAATCCAAAAATAACGTAAAAATACTTTTTGTTGTACATACATTTTACGCACATATTTCCACCAAACACAGTGCTCTTGAATGAGGTAAAACTGAGTCCAAAAACTAAATGTATGTTTTGAAAAACCACATGACTACAAAACTGAAATTATTAAAATCTCAACAGAAACACAGACACTTTGGTAAAAAAATGATTTCCATTCGATTTTAATAAAATTTGTATATATTAACGGCTTGACAAATATATACATGTTTTTAATCGCGATAGACCTTTCAGTAAGATACGTACAGAGTGAGCTAGAAATTGTGATCAAATTTTGATAAACCCTGATTTAAGTTAAGTTTAAGTTATTAAGCAGTTTTTTAATTCACCAAGGAATTTACTTGCTAAGGAGAAAATGTAAAGTTTTACTTGCTCAATAATATACTCAGAATACGTTCCTTAAAATACCATTTTTCAATTTTCTAGCTCTTGCTGTACATATTAAAAGGTCCACCGTGAACCAAAAATTGTGTTTGAGAAAAAAAAGTGATTTGTTTTGAGTGCAAAACTTCTTTCTTTTACGTCAACCGACGCGTTTTGGGACTCCATTTTCAAGGTTTGAATGTCAAACGCCTAACAAAAAAAGATAAAATATTTGTAAAAAAAGCTAGCAATACATACAAACTAACATACATTAGTCAAATATATATATAGTCAAAATAAAAATTTTCAAAATTATAATTCCAAAAATGTAGAACATATTTTGTACGATGACTAATTAGTTTTCAACCTTTCACGAAGAGTTGTGAGCTTTTATTTAACAACATTTTATGAAATAAAAACTTGAAAATTTTAAGAATTTTGTTGACACATTTTTACCAAAAACCACTAGAACAAGAGAAACGTTGAGGGCAAAGTGTGGTTATGTTAAACTGAAAGTTTACAAACAAAGAGTGTTGACGCAACATTATTCATTTTATTACAAAGAATATTTATTTTATTTTGATTTTCCTTTATTTTCATTCAAACATTTAAAATTCAAATTACCGCTCGCGCACACACATAAGGGTGTATTTTCTACGGGCCTGCAGCAACCGCGACGCAGATGATTCAAGAAAGATTCGAAAAATGGCGTTTTAACTGCACGTTACAAAAACTTCCGCAATTTCTTTTTCTTCCAAAAATTACGTGTTTTGTGGCGATATTCCAAGAACTTTATACTTCACGTCGTTGCTGGTTTGATTATGGTTATGGAGAGTGGTTCCTAGAGGGGATCCCGGTTCGTCCACAGCTGAGAAAATCGAGGTTAGTGGAAATAACATTTTTGTGTGTTTCGACATCCCTATGGATTCATAAATATCGAAGATTTATTAAATTACTATCACTTTTTCTTTTTTGTTTGCGCGACTTTCTAAGCGCAGTCCATATTTTCTAATTTCCAATATTGTTGCGTAAACAAATTGCTCCGTTCGAACCGGACCTTAAATTTGAAAATTGTCGAAAATCAATTAAAAATCATTTATTCTGGGATCCATTTTCTTTACATATAAAGCCAAATCGCCAGTTTTCGTGTTCCATCGATGCACGGGGCTGACATGTGGTCAACGCTCTCGGTCTCTCAATTTTACTTTCCCCCGGTTTCCTCAGTTCGCTTAGGCATCAGCAGGACGAGGTGTAGCCAAACATCGCGTTTTCCGTTGCTGTGACGTAACTCCTGCATGCCTGTCACGATCTTTTCAAAGCGCTCTACTAGTCAGGGAGCGGTATACATTATACAAAATAATTAAATTCAAATTATTTTAATTTTCATTTTCTTTCAATTTTACAATTACCTACCGTTTTCAATTACCATGCCTACTACCGATATTAAAAGGCTGGAAGCTAAAAGAAGCGTTTATTTGTCACGCATTACGGAGGTTTACCGTTGCTCTTTTCAGGATAAAACAGACAAAACTGTCTTGGGCCAATTTCAGGCTAGGTATACGGACCTAACGGACTATTATGAAAATTTTGGAGAGCTCCATAATGAGGTTATCATGGCGGTTTCTGAGGACGATGACTTTAAAGCTCAAGACAAAATAAGGAAGGACGTCGATAATTACTATTACGAAACGGTTTCTATTTACAATTTACTTTTTCCTCCAATAAATATACAAAGTACATCGGGGCAAAATAGTCAACCCAGTGTGGTTTCATCTATAAAACTTCCAGAAATCAACTTACCAATTTTCAAGGGTGACCAAAAACTTTAGCCCTCCTTTTTCGACTCGTATAAAAAACTTATTCACGAAAATCCCTCTTTATCCGACGTTCAAAAATTACAATACCTTTTTGCATATTTAGGAGATGAAACTTTAAAACTTTTAAGTGGTATACAGATTACAAATGATAATTACGTGATAGCATACGACAAGTTAGTAAAACGATATCAAAATAAACGTCTTTTGGCATCAAATATAATGCATTCAATTATGTGGGCTATTTTAAAAAATGACACTGCTGCGTTTTCCTACAGATGAGTGGGATTTTATCTTATTTACATTGTTTTAGAGAAATTAGACACTAGGACCTGTACTACATTTGAATTAAAATATAGTGAAGTCTAAATCCCAAATTACAAAAACTTATGCGATTTTCTTGAAAGCAAATGCAAAGCACTGGAATCTTTACAGCAGTGTTCTTCAAACAAAACAGCGAAACCTAATAATTTTTCGCAAAATTCCCAAAATTCAAAGAAACCTAATTCCTCGTTTGCATTTTACAACAAAGTTTCGTCAGTTACTTCAAATTCAAATATTAAATGTTACTTATGCAAGGAACCTCATACCCTTTCAAAATGTCCCAAATTTTTAGAAACAGTGTACAGAACTGTACTCCTACTTTTCGATGTCGTGTTTGCCGTGACAGTCACCGTTCATTTTTGCATATTTCGTCCCAAAACTCTGCTCCTTCTACAGAGGGTGTCACTCCTAGCCCCCAGACTACACAGCATAAACGAGCTGGAAATTTACACACAGTGGGACTGTGTGCAACTGAAAAACTACCACACCAAGAAGTTCTCCCTGGTAATACATACGGGTCATTCCATATCAAATCAACCAAAAAATCACAAAAATTTTACGCGACCAATTCCAATTTTGATGATTTTTGGTATATATTTTCTTCTTACCATAAAAGTTGAAAATGCAAATTTTTAGATTTTTTTGATTCGTAGTTTTTTTTTTAATTTTTCAAAATAAAAAAGTCAGCATTTTGACCTTAACAAGAATGTACAAAACTAGCAATATCTCGAGAACCACTTACACTAGGAAAGTAATAAATGGCTCATTTTAAAGTCATTTTGAAGCTCTTTTTTATGAAATATCACAACATAATTTTAACAAAAAAAAAATTGGAAATAAAAAATTGAAAAAAAAAAATTGAAAAATTCAAAAAGGCCATTTTTAATTTTTTTGAAAAAAATATATAATTTTGGTCAAAGTGTTACTTAATTATCCACAAAATTTTATGATGGAGAAATGATGGGTTCAATGTCAAAAAAAATATCAAAAATATTAAGTACATTTTATAGGCGATTTTTCATGCATGTGACATTTTTAATAAATTTTTTCACATTGAACCCATGATTTGTCCATCTCAAAATTTTGTGAATAGTTTAATAACACTTTAAAGAAAATAATATAATTTTTTGAAAAAAATTAAAAATGGCCTTTTTGAAATTTTTCAAAAAAAAAATCAAAAATTTTTTTTTTTTTTTTTTTTCAATATATGTTATGCAATATTCTCATATGAAAGGTCTTTATAAGAGCTTTAAAATGAACCTTCACCTACTTTTCTATTATAAGTGGTTCTTTGGATATTCCTAATTTTGTGCGCACATGTTAAGGACAAATAAGTGACTTTTTCGATTTTCAAAAATTAATTCAAAATAAACAACTGGTCAAAAAAGTCTGAAATTTTGGATTTTCCAGTTTTTTGGTAGGAAAAACATGTATACTAAAAATCATCAACATCGGAGATGGTGTGGTAAAATACCCTGGTTGACTTGATATGGACTGACCCATACGCAAAGCAAGGTACACTGCTTCTTGCTACAGCTACAGTGGAAATTCAGGATGGTAGTGGAGTTTTTCAGCCGATACGTGCACCGATCGACAGTGGTAGTCAGTGCCACTTTCTCAGTGAAAAATGTATACGCCGCATAGGTTTCTCTAGACGTCATTTCGTTACCTCTATTTTTGGGCTTAACCAAATGTCATCATTTTCTTCAAACGGCCTTGCACAGTGCGTCATTAGACAATGTAACAATTCTAAAACCTTACTTTCTTTCGAAGCGGTGGTAGTACTTCAAGTTTGTTCTGACGTGCCTAGTTTTGACTTACAATACAAAGATTGGAAACATCTTAAGGGTTTGAATCTAGCAGACGAAAATTATTTTACTTTTTACACAAATTCTTGGTAGAAAACTAGGCCAGATAGGCCAGCCTACGGCCATTGAAACCATTTTTGGATGGGTCGTACTGGGTAAGGTAGACAATCTTTCACATTCAAATGCTCCTAGCACATTTTTTATAAACTGCGTCGTCCCTTTAGACATAAGTGTATGTAAATTTTGGGAAACTCAACAAGTTCCTTCCAGAACTTTCTTGTCACCCGAAGATAAAAAATGTGAAGAGATCTTTAAATCTACCACTACCAGAAATTCTTCAGGTCGATTTATCGTGTCGCTACCCTTCAAAAATGCTGAACCTGACCTGGGTGATATGTACCCTCAGGCTTTTCGTAGATTTTCTCTGTTAGAAAAGAGGCTTTTAAAAAATCCTACTTTATACTCAGCTTATTCAGATTTTCTAAAGGAATTCATAGAAACTGGCCAAATATCCCTTGTTTCTCCAGATTCGCCAAAACCTGCCTTATCGTGTTACCTACCCCACCACTGTGTAATAAAACCAGAAAGTGTAAGCACAAAATTACGCCTGGTGTGGGACGGTTCCGCGAAGGGTCCCAACGGTTTAAGTTTAAACGATACTTTACTTTCGGGTCCTAAATTACAAAAGGACATATTTACACTTCTTCTTACTTTTCGACTTCATCCCGTAGTCTTTATGGCCGACATTAAACAAATGTTCAGACAAATTCTAGTCACGCCAGAACACAGACACTTTCAAAAAATTCTTTGGAGATTCTCCCCAGCGAACCCTTGTCCGAATGGACATTAAACACTGTTACTTTCGGCCTTAACTGTAGCCCTTTTCTGGCTATGAGAACGTTACAAGAACTCGCTACAATCGAGGCAGCCAATTTTCCCGAGGCAAGCAAATTAATAAACAATCAAATTTACATTGACGATTTACTAGGTACCTGTCCTTCTGTTTCTACGGCCCTTTCCCTACAAAAACAGCTAATCGATTTACTTAACGTAGGAGGCTTTCAATTAAGAAAATGGGCTTCCAATTCCCCAGAACTTCTCGCGGCAGTTTTAAATTCTGACAGGCAAATGCCTTTGTCATTTGACAAGTATGAACCACATTTCCTTAAGGTCCTGGGCCTTGAATGGCAGCCCTTTTCAAATACCTTTTCTTACCAATGTCAGTTAAAAGATAAAATTTGTACAAAACGTACAATACTGTCAAATATCGGCCGTATTTTCGATCCATTAGGATTCTTAAGTCCCGTTTTACTTTCAGCCAAATATCTAATGCAATGCTTGTGGAAAGCGAATATAGATTGGGATGAACCACCCCCACAAAATATTGTTAATAACTGGCTTAAAACTGTTTCAGAGATACCAGAACTTTTTCTGAAAACTTACACTTCCTCGTAGAATCTTACTAGACAACTTTCGACGTTGCGAGATACACGGCTTTTGCGATGGGTCGAATTTAGGCTATGGTGCCGTAGTTTATTTCCGTGTAGAGACCCTGGAAAAAATTTCTGTTTTTCTTGTATGTGCCAAAAGTAGGGTAGCACCCCTGAAACTCTTAACAATCCCGCGACTTGAACTTGTCGGGGTCAAGCTTCTTTCGGATTTAATACAGATCGTAAAAGATACTTACGCAGACCAGATTACCTTCGACGATATTTTTGCCTGGTGTGATTCCCAGGTTGTGTTATCATGGCTTGCCTTCCCTGCTTGTCGTTGGGAGACATTTGTAGCCAACAGGGTTAACTACATTCAAGAAAAGGTTCCTTATCGTTCCTGGAATTACATACCTTCCGCCCTTAATGCTGCAGATTGCGCATCTAGAGGTATGTCCCCTTCTGTCTTACTCAACCACGAAATGGGGTGGAATGGTCCTTCGTTTCTTTCCTTACCTAGAAATCAGTGGTATGAAAATTGCCTTTTGAAACCACCTGATGACATAGAAGTCATTCAGGAGGAAAGAAAAGTCACCCTTACCACGGAAATTACTGTGCCTCATTTCTTAAACACTATACTAAACAACCACAGTTCTTTATTTAAAATTCAAAGTATACTTTCATTCTGTTTTCGTTTTGCATACAAAAGCCGAATTCCCAAAAACATAATGACCGAACCCCCTACTACTATCGAGTTACGTAAATCTCTAATGTGCCTTATTTTTTAGGTTTAGCAAGATATTTTTTCCGATATTATTTCAAAAATTACAAATAACTTAATTTTACCCGAGCCTTTCAGAAAACTTGCTGTTTTTCTTGATGAAAATTGCTTTCTTAGGGTAGGTGGACGTCTTAAAAATTCCTATGACTTATCATTTTCGGCAAAACATCCCTTATTGTTGCCTGGATCGCATAGGTTAACATCCCTTATTATTCAATATACACATTTATTTTATCCGCAAGAAAGGCTATTCAAAAAACTCTTTCTGACTGCTTTCGTTGCTTCAAGGTACGCCCCAAGTTTTATTCACCACCATTAATGCACTCGATTTTTGTGGTCCTTTTTATATACACTTTACAAAATGCGTGGTGCAAAGGTTTTTAAGTCCTATGTGAGTGTGTTTGTATGTACAACTACTAAAGCGATCCATCTTGAACTTACTCAGGACCTTTCTACAGATAGCTTTGTATCAGCCTTTCGACGCTTTGTAGCAAGGAGGGGTAACGTAGTTGCCTACTACAGCGATAACGCAACAAACTATGTTGGCAGTAACAATTTATTTCACGAGTATGCGCAGCAAGCATGCCAAAAGCTTACTTTGAGGTGGCATTTCAGTTCCCCCTCGGGACCCCATTTTAATGGGCTAGCAGAGGCCGGGGTAAAAATGGTGAAAATCAATTTATCACGTGTCGTAGGCGATCAACGCTTGACATACGACGAATTTTCAACACTATAATGCCAAATAGAGAGCTTACTTAATTCGCGCCCATTGTGCGCCCAAAGTACAGATCCAAACGATCTTGGTCCCCTTACTCCGGGCCATTTTTTAACTCTATAGCCTTTAAACTCGGTAATACCAGAGGTCGACATTTTAAAAATTAACATTAACAGGTTGTCACGATGGCAACTTTTTCAACGTTTACATAACGATTTTTGGAAACGTTACTTCAAAGAGTACGTCAACACGTTACAGCAGTGGCAAAAGTGGTGTGAATCGGGTTCTAAAGTCAAACTAAACGATTTAGTTTTCATTGGTAACGACAACGTTACACCACTGAAATGGCCTGTGGGGAGAATTGTTGAGCTGCACCCCGGACATGACAATCACATCCGTGTAGCTACCGTTAAAACGGCGATTGGGCAATATAAAATGCCAGTTGTCAAACTGTGCCCTCTACTTTTAAATTAATTACTAATGATTTAATTAATAATTTTTCCTTTTTTTGAATTTTTTCTTATTTTTTCTTTTTTCTTTGGGTATTTTACTAAAGTTTAGATGAAAATTACATGCAAAGGACAAAGGCATGATGGCAACTTATTCAACGTTTACATAACGATTTTTGGAAACGTTACTTCAAAGAGTACGTCAACACGTTACAGCAGCAGCAATTTTTCTAGTTTACTTTAACTTGATTTAGTTAAAACACAGGTGTTTTATTCGGCGGAAAATGTTGACGCAACATTATTCATTTTATTACAAAGAATATTTATTTTATTTTGATTTTCCTTTATTTTCATTCAAACATTTAAAATTCAAATTACCGCCTTCGCCAACCGCGACGCAGAAGATTCAAGAAAGATTCGAAAAATGGCGTTTTAACTGCACGTTACAAAAACTTCCGCAATTCCTTTTTCTTCCAAAAATTACGTGTTTTGTGGCGATATTCCAAGATCTTTATACTTCACGTCGTTGCTAGTTTGATTATGGTTATGGAGAGTCGTTCCTAGAGGGGATCCCCGTTCGTCCACAGCTGAGAAAATCGAGGTTAGTGGAAATAACATTTTTGTGTGTTTCGACATCCCTATGAATTCATAAATATCGAAGATTTATTAAATTTCTATCACTTTTCCTTTTTGTTTGCGCGACTTTCTAAGCGCAGTCCATATTTTCAAATTTCGAATATTGTTGCGTAAACAAAGAGCTTATTGCAAAGACGGATTATATGGGGACTCGCAAAAAGCAAAGATGGTATTGCTTTTAACAAAAATGGATTAATAAATAAATACTAAAACAAAGTTAAAGTTGGAAATGTTGGTAAAGGGGATAAAGGAGGGATATTTTTAAGGGAAAAAGAATGTTTGAATGTATTACCTGTTTATATGGTAAAAATCAACTCAATGTTGCGTAGTCTATTAAAAGTGGATAAAAAATCTCGTTCATTGAGGCAAACAAACATTCCCATGTGTGATGTAGGAATGCAGGAATAAAGGGGATGTGGAGAAAAAATGGAAGGAAATTAAAGAAATTAAAGAACGGGAGGAATTGTACTTATAAAAGCAAAAAATATTATTGAAACCAAAGTAGAAAGAGAGATGCAGGTTGAGGTTTAATTTTAGTTTTAGTCCAATGAATTTTTTAAATTATTTTTATTAAAATAAATCAATGAGTTTAACCGATTCAATAAGGCCAACATTTTCTATGGGTTTATTTAGGTTGTTAGAAAGGGGGTTAAGTTTTTATTTTATGATTCCTATATCTTCTAGGAAATTAAGTTTTAGACATTTTGTTTGTTGGTGAAGGATAGAAAAATTTTTGTCAATGAAGAAATTATTGTTTTCTTCTCTTAGATGTAGTCCAAAGTGATAATTGTTATTCTCCGGTGTTCTCGAGGCTCTTAAGTGCTCCGCAATTCTGACACTAAACTTTCTCCCTGTCTGCCCCATATATTTCGATTCATAAGTGTCGCATTTAAGTTTATACACTCCATTTTTGTCTAAAGGTTCAATTTTGTCCTTTTGACGTGAAAACATAGTACGTATCGATGTAAAAGATTTATAGGCTATAAAGGTGTTTTATCATATGATTTGAAAAGATTGTCCATGCTTGTAGAAAGATGAGCTAAGTATGGTAATGAAATAATTTTGTTAGATTGTAGTTTTTCCCGATTAATAAAGCAAGAAACTTCCGAAGAAAAAAGATTTTGATTTTTTCTCGAATAGTTTAAAGATTATGTCTAGAAAAAAACCATTTTGGTGGGCGACTTGAAAGATCAAGTTTTTTTTACAAAGTGAAGTTTTGCAAAGTGAAGTTTTCCAGTGAAAAGGGAACAAATAGTAATCTATGGAAAAACGCAGTTAATATATGTGATATGTTATGTTGTGAAAACCAAGGTATGACATGGTCTGTTTGTGACACTTTCCTAAATATTTTGTAGTCTATTTTGTTGTTTTGTCTTGAAAAATTTAAATCTAAAAAATTAAGAGAGCTTTCTTTTTCTAGTTCCATAGTAAATTTGATTTTATTGTTTTTAGAGTTTAAGAACTCTAGAAACGTATTTAGTTTCTGTAGCGTTCCTATCCAAATAACTAGGACATCATCCACATAACGCCTCCATAACTATATTTTTGACAAAAAGTAGTGCTTAGATGAAAAAACTAAATCATTCTCAAAGTGATAAAATAATGTGAACTAGAGCGTTTGGATTTAAATTTGTAAAATTTTCTAACGTGATGTTGGCAGTTACCTCTCAACGTTCCTTTACAGTTAAACTTTTTTAAAACAAGTTCAATAACTGCAATAAAAGTAGTAATATCTTTTTGGTTGAGATCTTGCGGTGGTTCTAGGAGGTGCGTTTCTTCCAGGGAAAAATTACAGTTGGACATATTCACTATTCGCTGGTGAAACTTAAAATATTCCGAAAAACTTTGTTGACCATCTCGGTTGTGTCTTCTTTTTAGGTTATTTATATTCTTGGAAAGATTGTCTCTATGACTATTGGATATTTTTAGAGTTTTTTTTTATATTTTCTAGAAAGAGTTCAATTTCCAAAAAGGAGAAGTACATAAAAGTGGGAAATAGATAATCTTCATTTTTGCCGACAGGATGTCTCTTGTAGAATACCATTTGTTTTTTTGTTTAATGAGAGCTGTTCTTTTAATCTTTTTCATCCACATAACGCCTCCATAACTATATTTTTGATAAAAAGTAGTGCTTAGATGAAAAAACTAAATCATTCTCAAAGTGATCCATAAAAAAGTCTGCTACAAATGGAGAGAAGGAGAAGCCTATAGGTAGGCCATCAATTTGTTTATAAAATTTATGATTAAACCTACATAAATCCAGATCAAAGCACTTCTTAAATAAAGTTAAGATAAAGTTAGGAGGAGGAACGCTTGAAAAAAGGTTTGTCACATCAAAAGAAACTAGGTAGAAATTATCAGGAAGATTAAGACTATTGATTGAGTTAATCAATTCAAGCGAGTTTCTAATGCTTTTTGAAAAGTTGATATTAAAATTATTTTTAAAAAAATTATGAAGACATATAGCTAGATGGAAAGCTGGAGAGTTAACCAAGCAACAACTGGCCGACCTAATGGGTTTGCTTTCTTTCTGAATTTTCACCATGTAAGTGAGGTTAAGAGAATCGAAAACCAGACTTTAAGCCAGACTTTAAGAGTTTTTGTAGATCTTCTGTATAAATGAATAAACTCACTAACTTTTTGTATGTGAGTTGAGCGGTTTAGAAAAGGATAACCCTTGTCTGCTTTACCCACAATCAGATGGTGTTCTTTAATCTTTTTCTTTAGACTAGTTAAAAGTTGCATGTTAAAATTATGTGAACTAGAGCGTTTGGATTTAAATTTGTAAATAGTTACCTCTCAACGTTCCTTTACAGCTAAACTTTTTTAAAACCAGTTCAATAACTGCAATAAAAGTAGTTAGTAATATCTTTTTAGTTGCGATCTCGCGTTGGACAAAATTTAAGTCTTTGTTCTAGGAGGAGGATTACAGTTGGACATATTCACTATTCGCTAGTGAAACTAAAATATTCCGAAAAACTTTGTTGACCATCTGGGTTGTGTCTTCTTTTTAGGTTATTTATTTTCTTGGAAAGATTGTCTCTATGACTATTGGATATTTTTTGAGCTTTTTGTTTTAGATTCTCTAGAAAGAGTTCAATTTCCAAAAAGGAGAAGTACATAAAAGTAGGAGATGGATAATCTTCATTTTAGCCGACAGGATGTCTCTTGTAGAATACCATTTGTTTTTGTCTTTAATGAGAGCTGGTCTTTTAATCTTTTTAATGTGGATATTATCTTTGTTGTAAAAAGCTCTTTGGAACTTATTATTAATATAATTTGGAGTGATCTTATCTTTAAGTGTTGAACCAAATGTGGTTTTCTGCTTTTTCTCTCTTTTGTGAAAGGTTTGAAAAGTTTTGGTGTAATTTAGTGGGACTCCATCGTTGTACATTATTTGAAAACTCCAGAAGGTTCATTATCATCATGGAAAGAAAGTGATTTGTTTCGAGTGAAAAACTTCTTTATTTTAAGTCAACCCACGCGTTTCGGGACTTATTGAATCGCTTAAACTCATTGATTTATTTTATTAACAATAATTGTTCCCTTTATTATATATAGATCACACATGGGAATATTTGTTTGCCTCAATAAACGAAATTTTCTATCCACTTTTGCAAAATTGAGTTGATTTTTACCATAAGAACAGATTTATTCAATTCAAACATTCTTTTCCCTTAAAAATATCCCTCCTTTATCCTCTTTACTAATATTTCCAACTTTGGCTTTGTTTTCGTATTTGTTTATTAATCCATTTTTGTTAAAATCAATACCATTTTTGCTTTTTGCGAATCCCCATATAATCCGCCTTGTCATAAGCTTTTTGTTTGTAAACTTTCAGAAAAGTAGGTGAACGTTTAACATAAGCACACTTTGCCCTCAAGGGTTCTCTTGTTCCAGTGATTTTTTATAAAAAATTAAAATTTTTAAGTTTTTATTTCATAAAATATTGTTAAATAAAAACTCACAACTCTTCTTGAAAGGTTGAAAACTCATTAGTCATCGAGTTCTACATTTTTGGAATTATAATTTGGAAAAATTTGTTTTTACTATATGTAAACACATTTTTAAAATGTATGTTAGTTTGTATGTATTGTTAGTTTCTTTTTGACAAATATTTTCTCTTTTTTCGTTAGGCGTTTGACTTTCAAACCTTGAAAATGGAGTCCTGAAACGCGTCGGTTGACTTAAAATAAAGAAGTTTTGCACTCAAATGATAATGAACCTCCTTGAGTTTTCAAATAGTGTACAAGGGTAGAGTCCCGCTAAATTACTCAAAAACTTTTCAAACATTTACAAAAGAGAGAAAAAGGAGAAAACCACATTTGGTTTAACACTCTAAGGCATAGAAGATAAGATCACTACAAATTATATTAATAATAAATTCCAAAGATTTTTTACAACGAAGATAATATCCACATTAAAAAGATTAAAGAAAAAAATATGGTATTCTACAAGAGACATCCTGTCGGCAAAAATGAGGATTATCCATCTCCTACTTTTTATGTACTTCTCCTTTTTGAAAACTTTAGAGAATCTAAAACCTCAAAAAAAATCCAAAAGTCATAGAGACAATCTTCCCAAGAAGATAAATAACCTAAAAAGTTTTTCGAAATATTTTAAGTTTCACCAGCGAATAGTGAATATGTCCAACTGTAATTTTTTCCCAATTTTTCCTAGAACAAGGACTTAAATTTTGTCCACCTTAAGATCCCAACGAAAAAGATATTACTGCTTGTATTGCAGTAAAAGAGAATCATAACTTTGTTATAGTGCAACCAAAGGTTCCAAATTCCTTACATAGATATGTAACTTGTTCTAAAAAAGTTTAACTGTAAAGGAACGTTGAGAGGTATCTACCAACATCGCATTAGAAAATTTGACAAGTTTAAATCCAAACACTCTAGTTCACATTATTTTAACAAACAACTTTTAACTAGTGTAAAGAAAAGGATTAAAGAACACGATCTGATTTTGGGTAAACGGGTCAAAGGGTAATGCTTTAGTAATTCTAGACCGTTCAACTTACATACAAAAATTTAGTGATTTTATTCATTCAAACATTAGTTTTCGGCATCTTAATAAAGACCTTTGCAATAAATATACCGAAGATCTACCAAAACTCTTAAAATCTGGCTCCAATATTTTCGATTCCCTTAACCTCAAAGCGCCCTATATTCCAATGAATCCAAGCACACCTCTCTTATATGGCATGGTGAAAATTCACAAAGAAAGCAAACCCATTAGGCCAGTTGTTGCTTTTGCTAACTCTCCTGCTTTCCATCTAGCTATATGGCTTAGCAATTTTTTTTGAAAATAATTTTATTATCAACTTCTAAAAAATAATTAAAAACTCGCTTGAATTGATTAACTCAAGCAATAGTCTTACTCTTCCTGATAATTTCTACCTAGTTTCTATTGATGTGACAAACCATTTTCCAAGCGTTCTTCGAGCTCAAAGTTTTAGCTTAATAGAAAAACTTCAATTATCAAAAAGTAATTTTAGTTTAACTAAAAATAACTTTATCTCAACTTTAGTTATGGAGCCGTTATGTGGATGATGTCCTAGTTATTTGGACGGGAACGCTACAGGAACTAGATACTTTTCTAGAGTTCTTAAACTCTAAAAACAAAAAAATCAAATTTACTATGGAACTAGAAAAAGAAGCCTCTATTCATTTTTAAGATTTAACTCTTTCAAGACAAAACAACAAAACAAACTACAAAATATTTAGGAAAGTGTCACAAACAGACCATGTCATACCTTGGTTTTCACAACATCATATATCACATAAATTAGCTGCCTTCCATGCGATTTTTCATAGATTACTATCTGTTCCCCTGTCACTGGAAAATTTCACTTTGGAAAAAAACATAATCTTTCATGTCGTCCACAGAAATGGTTTTCCTCTAGACATAATCACTAAACTATTCGAGAAAAAATCTTTTATCTTCAGAAGTGCTTATTCTTGCTTTATTAATAGGGAAAAACTACAATCTACAAATTTATTTCATTGCCATACTTGAGTCATTTTTCTACAGGCATAGGCAATATTTTCAAATCATATGATAAAAACACCTTTATAGCCTATAAATCTCTTACATCGATACGTACTATGTTTTCACGTCAAAAGGACAAAATTGAACGTTTAGACAAAAATGGGGTGTATAAACTTAAATGCGACACTTGCGAATCGGAATCTATAGAAGAGACAGGGAGAAAGTTTAGTGTCAGGATTGCGGAGCAATTAAGGACCTCCAGAACACCAGACAATAACAATTCTCACTTTGGACTACATCTAAGGGAAGAAAACCATAATTTACTCATTGACAAAAATTTTTCTATCCTTCACCAAAAAACAAAAGGTCTAAAACTTAATTTCCCAGAAGATATAGTAATCATAAGATCAAAACTTAACCCCCTTTCTAACAACCTAAATAAACCCATAGAAAATGTTGGCCTTAATGACTCTTCATTGCTTCATTTTAATAACAATAATTGAAAACCTACATTGGACTAAAACTAAAATTGAACCTCAGCCTGCATCTCTCTTTCTACTTTGCTTTTATTAATATTTTTTGCTTTTACAATTCCTTCCGTTCTTTAGTCTCATTAATTTCCTTCCTTTTCCTCTCCACGTCACCTTTATTCCTGCAATCCTACAACACACATGGGAATGTTTGTTTACCTCAATGAACGAGATTTTCTATCCGCTTTTAATAGACTATGCAACATTGAGTTGATTTTTACCATAAGAACAGGTAATACATTCAAACATTCTTTATCCCCTTTACCAACATTTCCAACGTTGACTTATTTTCAGTATTTGTTTACTAATCCATTTTTGTTAAAAGCAATACCATCTTTGCTTTTTGCGAATCCCCGTCTTTGCTATAAGCTCTTTGTTTGTAAACATTCAGAAAAGTAGGTGAACGTTTAACATAACCACACTTTGCCCTCAACGTTTTTCTTGTTCCATTGGTTTTTGATAAAAAATTTTCACGAAAATTGTTAAATTTTTCAAGTTTTTATTTCATAAAATGTTGTTATATAAAAACTCACAACTCTTCTTGAAAGGTTGAAAACTCATTAGTCATCAACTAAGTACAAAATATGTTCTACATTTTTGGAATTATAATTTGGAAAATATTTATTTTGACTATATGTAAACATATTTTTAATATTTATGTTACTTTGTATGTATTGTTAGTTTGTTTTTTACAAACGCGTCGGTTGACTTAAAATAAAGAAGTTTAGCACTCAAAAGAAATCACTTTCTTTCCTCAAATGATTATGAACCTTTTGGAGTTTTCAAATAACAAAAATTCTGTATTTTTGTCATGCTGATAACAATTTAAAATTTTATTGAAATCGGCTGAAAATATTTTTTTACCAAACTGTCAGCAAAATTTCAAAAGCAGCCTCACCTAGAATAAATATGGTTTTGAGGTCACGAAAGAGACATTATATTATTATTCAAAAAGTACAGTTAGTTTTTGGACCCAGTTTTATATGACCTACCGTGAATAGTGAGTTTAAATTGGTAATAAAACATATCGGTAGACGTGGAAAATAGCGCGTAATTATTATGTCCAGGCAAGACGCTAACTAACGTTGTTTACCGTGTGCATCTTGTTGCCAACGCAGCCAGTTTTGATATTTACAAACGGCCGAACCAAAAAGAACAAAATAGAATGTAGTACTGATGTAAAAGTAAAAATGAGGAACGTTTGATCCGACAAATTCCACCTCTACGCCTATAGGATCAACGAGGTCCCATAAAATAAAGAAAAGTAAAATGCAGAAATCGGTATTTTTAGAAATAAACTTTGGCAAAATCGTATTTGTGGATAACGAACTTTGGAGAGAAATACATCAAAGAAATCGTAAAACAGAGAAATCGTAAATCGTAGAAATTGATAAGGCAAAAATCTGTTCTCTGCCTGACAGGTGTTTGCATGCGAGCGTAGAATAATGAAGGGCGTAGAAAATACATTTTTTATTTTTATTTTTTTAAGCTAAATTTAATTGGTTTAAGTTTTAGTTGAGACGGATCGGGTTGGTTTAGAAAAAAATAACTTGATCTACGCCCTTTCTTATTCTAAGGGATCATACAAACAGATGTCAGGCACAGAACAGATTTGCGCCTTACCAATTTCTCCCTTTTACGATTTCTCTGTTTTATGATTTCTTCGATGTACATATATCCAAAGTTCGATTTCAACAAAGTACAGTTTCTCCATTTTGACTTCTTTGAAATATGCGTCTCTAATGTATTTGTCTACAAACTATAGGGTGATTTCATATCAAATCAACCAAAAGAAAGCTGGTTTTGGATTTCATCATCACTGATTTTGATGATTTTTGGTACAGTTGTTCTATCCATAGAAAAAGTGAAATCTCCAATTTTTCATTTATTTAATTTATTATTAGTATTAATTTTCGAAAATAAAAAAAATACCATTTTTGCTCAAACATGTACTTAAGAAAATTGAGATATCTTGGGAACTACTTACATCAGAATAATGATTTATAACTCATTTTCATAGTATTAGAAATATCACATATTGCACACTTTTTGAAAAAAAATTTTGAAAATTTTGGAAAATATATTTTTCTAAATTTTTGAAACACACCATTTTTTTTTAAATGAATTATTTTTTGTCAGTGTCTTGTTAGGTTTATAACAAAATTTTCAGATGGAGAAATGATGGGATCAAAAATGCTTTTATGGCCCTGCATGGCCAAATGGTAGATAAAAATGTCTTCTTCTAAAAACAAAAATTGAAATATCGCTTGGATGTTAAAATTATTCATGCATATATATTGCTAAAAGTATCTGAGCCGCACCCCTTTTGATTTCATTGGACAAAATTACCCCTCTCTTTCAATTTTAGGCCTAACTTTCAAGAAAAATCCTGCAGAAATGCAGGAATAGACAAGTTTTATTCCGCTTAATTATAATCATTTGGGGTGTATCGTTTTAATATTCAACTTGATTCAGTAAACTGCTAACATATTTGAGTGCATGCAGACCTGAAAAATCTCTGAAAAAAAAACAAAAGAATGCTTTCAGTTTTCTGTGAATTGCTGGGATCCATTTAAAAATGGACTTCTGGACATCTCAGAAATGTGACTGAAAAAATGTGTCCTTTTAGAGGCATTATAAAGGGTATGAAAATCTGTGATGGATGTCGACTCAAAGTCATGAAAACTTTAGAAAATTCTTCATCACCTGTACCAGGGTAACGTATCTCGATTTTCAGCCATACATATCAAAAAAATCATCTTTTCAATAAAAATAAATTTTTTAGATCAAACAAATACAAAATCTTTTCATAGTGTCTATCTGTCGGTCAGTTTGTTTGTCTGTCTGTCCAAAACAGAATTCCTTGGCACCCAGCGATCAGGTGATTAGATTAGATTAGATTAGATTATATCAGATAAGCGGACAAAAGTTGGAAAAAAGTGAATAAGCAAATTAGTTATTACTATATTAGCACACTGTACAATTTTATTTTAGGCCTTCAAGTTCCACTGACAGTCCCAGTTTTGAGGCCCCTGATGAGTCTCTATACTTTTTAAATCAATAATTAACGGAAGAATTGACAGTGAAAAAAAAAGTATCTTAAGAAAAGGCAGAAAAAGTAAAAGCGGTGATTGAAAAGAGATTATCAGTGGAAACCAAAATTACTGCCAAGAAAGAGTTAAATGCATAAAGTTTTCTAAATCCACAAAAAGAAGCGAAAAAATACTTGTTTTGTCTTGTTTAGCAATGAGTTGGTCCAGGACAAAAATTTTAAGCGAATTTGGAGTGTCGCAATGCTTGGCAAGAAGAGCAAAAAATATTGTCAAAGAAAAGGGAATCTTATCAACACCAAATCCTAAACCTGGGATGAATATTTCTGAAGATATGGTGTAACTAGTAACTGAATTTTAACAGCGAGATAATGTTAGCAGGATGTTACCTGGAAAGAAGGATTGTGTTGTAATAAAGACAAACCTTAATAAGGAATATGTGCAAAAACGGCTGCTATTAGCAAATTTAAAAGAAATCTATGAAGGTTTTAAACAGGAACATTCCCAAATAAAAATTGGTTTTACAAAGTTTTATGAATTAAAGCCAAAAAACTGCATATATGCTGGAAAAAGTGGAAAAGTGTGTGTATGCACAATACATCAGAATGTAAAACTCATGCTAAACGGATTACACCTAAATAAATTTTTTGATGAAGCCGTTAAACTTATTTTTCCAATTTATTATGCCTGTTCCTGTCAAATATGAAAAAAAAAATTATAACCAGTTAAAAATGAATTTAAAGTCTGGAGAAGCAATGATAACATATGATTTTTCCGAAAATTAATCATTTTTTCTCCAAGATAAGGTGCAGTCGTACCATTGGACCAACATCCAGGCTACGCAGCACGTATTTGTAATATATTATAAAAACGAGGATCATGAATTAAAGCAGTTAAACTAGGCTTTTATATCAGATTGTTTGCAACATAACATGGTGGATTTTCATTTGTTTTTGAGTATTTTAGTTCCGGAACTCAAAGAGAAAATTTACAATTTTATAATGAAAAATATTTCGGCGTTAAGGCAGAGTGGCATTTTTTGCCACTTCGCATAGTAAGAGCGCTTGTGATGGTCTGGGAGGCACAATAAAAAACTTGCGTGTAAAGCGAGTTTGCAACGGCCATATGAATCGAAAATTATGACACCAAGACAACTGTTCGAATTGAACCCCAGGCAGTGACAGGGACCCAAAAAATACAGTGGAACTTGAAGGTCTAAAATAAAATTTTACAGTGTGCTAATACAGTAATACTAATTCCGAGGTTGATAAATCCTAACTTGCAAATAGATTCTGGATTTGTGACTGTTGACTATAATAAATCCTGGCGATTAGGATGTATTATAGCAAAAAATGACGAAACAGACAAAGTAAAGGTAAGCTTTTTGCACTCAAGTGGACCGGCGAATTCATTTTTTTATCCAAAACCGAAGGCAAACATTTTAATAATTGAGCGAAATATCCTTTTAAAAAAAGTTCATCCTGGGAGAACATACTCATTAACTCAAGAAGAAATGTTGTTGACTAAACTTCTAGACATAAATTAAAGAAAAGATAAATTTATGTTATGTGTGTAAAAAAACTTTGATTTTTGACATATATTGTTCTTATGTTTAAATAATAATGTAAAAATAACAATTTTAGGAAAAAATTTTGAATGTAATGACATTCAAGAAAATTATTTTAACACTGATTTTAATTATTTTAACGTATTTATCCATCTTAAAATTTTATGAAATTGTTAACAAAATATTGAAAAAAAAATATAATTTTTGAAAAAAAAATAAAAATGGAGTTTTTTTGAAAAATTATTTTTATTTTCAAGTACCATCATGTGTCACATCATTCTAAAGGTATTCAAAATAGCTTTCAAACGAGCTATAAACCACTGTTCTATTTCTAGCGGTTCTTGAGATATATCAATTTGTTTTAGTAGATGATTGGGAAAAATTAGAAAAATAAAAAAAACAATGGTAAAAAATTTTGAAATTTGGCATTTTTCATTTGGGCAAAAGGATCTGTGCCAAAAATGATTAAAATCGAATTACAAATTACACTACCTATTACTTACCGAAAAGGAAATATGCGTTTAATTAGAAAACAATACAAGTACGGAAGGGGAAGTAAAGTAAAATTTCTGAAGAATACAAAAACTTGATTTGGGCTTGATACTTTGTCTTTAGCTTATGTCAAAAAATTGCAGTGGAAGAAGGGATGCCGCGAGAAATAGGTGTTAAAATATGTTAAAAATACCGTGTTAAAGATTTTCCAGAAATCTTGAGCGACCCAAATAAACCCTGTTTTTGAAATATTTTATTAGCCTACTCATTTACAGTCGGCCATATGATTCTCTTTGAGTGCTCCTATATTATCAATTTTTTTTTGCAGGTATGTTGTATGCTATGTTCCTTAGAAAACTACTATTGGAGGTATACCTCGGCATCGGAACTCGTAAATATGATATTAGCCTTTGTGGAAACGAGAGCGTACGCTTTGTTTCAAACTCCAGAGTTTTTGAACTTGAGTGAGTCTATGGTGCAAATGATTATGTGCAGGTAAGTTTTGACTAGATTTTTTTTATATATTTACTATAATTTATAACTTATACAATAATAAACGAAATAAATTTTTTGATCTCTACACGTTTATTATGCATGCTTGACAAAAGTGTACTCGTGCAAGTCAGGTAAACAGAATCGCGTGAAGGTACAGTATTTTCCACCCGAAATTTATTTTTTTTTCCCCCAGATCCTTAGCCTTCCTGATCACATTATGAATCAATTTTTACTATCACCCCCTCAATCACCCCCTACCCTAATTATTTTTTTCTCAAAATTAGAAAACATTAAGTTCATTTAAATTTCCCAAGCAGCATTTTTCTGACTTCCGACTAAGTACAACCTAAAATGACAAATTTAGGTCGGAATTTGGATTGTATAAAAAACTACGTATTTTTTACCAAGACCTGACGTCAGTCGTGACATCAATACTTACCAAAACTGACGTAGCCAACCATAATTACGGCGACGTAATTTTTAGAATAAAACTCAAAGTCGTGCCAAAGTAGAAAAGGACGTCATTAAATATAGGATTTATTTTGGACGCTATATTAAGTATAATTTTAAAGTAGAATTGCATTAAAAGTGTCGTTGCCAAACTTTTAGTTATTAAATGTAACGTCCACTGAGGTGTGTGCGTGACCTACAATTATACTACAACATTCTAGGTCGGGTCGTTCTACATGATGACGTCGCCGGAGGTGTTCTTGTCTGAATAGGTAAAGATTCATTACCGGAAACGCCATTACAACAATAAATTTTATTTTCTCATTTTAAAGGCTTAATATATAAATTAGCCCATTTGTTACTAAAATGCATTTTTTATGTTCCAAAAATGTTTTACAATAAGAAACGGTGTTCTTTATAAATATTTTATTTTTAGGTTAATTTTTTCTTTAATATATTTTTGAATTTTTTAAATTATTTTTGGGGGTTTTTCTTTTTTTAATGTCGGTTTTAATCATACAAGTAAACTGACATTCGTTGCAAGATTTTGATCCATGAAATGTGTAAAACTTTGGGTCGTGGATTTTCGCAGTTTGATGTATTATTTGACCAAAACACTGTGCACGCAGTAATATTTTAAAAATTAATCATTGTTATCAACACTTTTTAATAAATGACATCAATATCAAAGGCTACAATTTTTGAATTCTCCTTAAAAAATCTTTTAAAATGACACCCAACATCCTGGGGTACCTTATTTAGTTTGTGAGATAATCGCTTTTAAAAATTGAAATTTCAAGACACAGCACATATCTCGAAAACTAGATATTCGGATCTTATGACACGGAGTATCTTTAAAAAGCAAATTTTAGTTGCTAAATCGAGTCATCAGAAGATGGACGTTAGAGCCGACGTCAAGTGTTTCTTACCCTACGTGACCATAACGTAATAAAACATCCAAGTTCTTATTGGGTTGTAAACTGTATATTCTTAGCCACAGTGCATATTAAAGAAAAATAAAAAAGATAAACTCTTAACTATATATTTACGTAGCTTAAATTACATATGAAAATACAAATCTTCGTTGGAGCTATTTTTTGGGAGACATTTTTGGGGGCAATCCTAATTTTTTTTGGTACCATCTATATTTGCACTCAAAATCTTAAAATTTTATTTTTTGATAGCGATTATCTCACAAACTAAATGAGATACCATATAATGTTAAGTGTCATTTTAAAGAGTTTTTAAAAAAAATCTACAAGTAGTAACATTTTTAAAATCAAGCATTAGTATCATAACTTTTTAATAAAAACCAAAAGTGGATAAATTGCCTATATAAATGTGTAATCGCTCAAAGGCTATAAATAACCTCCTCCTAGGGTACCTTATTTAGTTTGTGATTTTAAAAATTGAAAATTGAAAATATTGTTACCTCTTTCAATGAGTACAGGGGAGCCAGAAATTAAGGTTAAATTTCAAAAATTGACTAATTTGTACCTCACTCAATCCTTGTTCTCACGAAAATTATGAAATGGAGAAAGATGAGTTTTAAGTATGTAAGTACGTAGAGCACAACAAAAAATTTTGTATTTACACTATAGTCCGTAGTACAGGGAGGCTAAATAAAATTGTTCAAAATTATCAAAAATCGTTATATTTGCGAAATATTTTTGATGCTCTTTAAAGCCAAAAAATAAAAGGTAGAGAATTTCATGTCTATGTAAGCAGTGGCGTACCAAAAAGTATTTTCTGCGGAGGGGGGGTTCTACTGGCTCATACAAAAATATTAACTGTTGTGTCATCTGAGGTCGAAAAAAATCCGGGGAGGCTGAGTTTTTGGTATGTTCTTTGGGGGGTCTGAAAGTAAACCTCCCAAATTTGTGTTTCGCCCACTTCTCGGCCTTTTGAAAAAAATTTGTAACCGACTTTTCTCCATTTCTGTTGATCGGAGGCAAAAAACCCTGAGGACAAAAATATTCGTAAAAAAATATGCAACATTTTTGTCTAGGTGATCAACTTTCTGTAGTTAGTTGTTAAAAAGATAGATGGCGCCAAATTTACAAAAAATCAGTTTTAACGTATTTTGTTGTGGTTTATATATTATTATTTATAATAATAAAAGTACAAATGAGGTATCAAATTAAAGCTTGTGATGTACGCTACAAAAATAGTCCAATCTGTCTGATCCTTACTTGGTAAAACATTTCTTTTATGTCTGCTTCAAACGTAATTTTTCATTCTCTGAACCGTAAAAGGAGGCTAATCAAAGATTTTAGCAAGTCTGAGCAAGCCAAGAGATTGTCGTTTAAGCTAACAGCATTTGACTTTCTGTCCAATAAAAGACAAGTCTAAGTTTCCCTAGTTTGTTTCGGTTGGTGACTCCAAAATGTGGCAAATACCATGTTCTAGGACCTTCAACTTTAGCTCCTCGACAGTTTTCTGGCACATCAAGTATTTTTCTATATTCTCGCAGTATTTTTCCTTAAGACTTGTATCATTTTGCATCTGTTTTTCAACAACTTCAAGTCGTTTGATAGCTACGTTTCTGCTTACTGGCAGCACCAAGTTTGTCAGATTTCCAAACTAGGCCAATCTCATAGCGATCTTGTTCAAAATCGATAGTTGATTCCTTGATGTTGACTGGTTTTTCTTCATTTTTGTCTTTGAATACCAAAAGCATTTACGGTAAAAGTGTCCCTAACTATTTTGTGTATTTCATCACGCATAATTTCGGTTTGCAAGACGAGAAAAGTTAGACAGTGTTTTGACATAAAATTGTTGATTTTTCCATGGATAGTCCATCCCAAATTTGTCTTTGTTGCCATTGGTGTATTTTCAGGTCCTTCTATGACTTTTATAGGTACTGTCAATTTTGCATAATATTGGCCAATTAAAATCATAGGTGGATGTTTAATGTCAGATATTGGAAGCCATGTAGATATGGAAGATAAAAAAAAAGGTTGATGGCATATCGGACACACATTTTGCTTTTCAATTCATTACGGCCAAGCCTCTAAGATCTGATGGATAGTCCAGAAACCCACAGGACTGTTTCATCCTTGTTAGAAATCATCAGAGTAACATAGGACTGGACCTGGCGGATAAAGTGGTTGCTTATGTTATGCGAAAGTTGTTTAAATTCGCTGTGTGGTTAAACAACTTTCGTCATTCAAATAACGCAGGATATTGATATGACTATATGCAGCGCTACCTGTGGGAATAAGTCGAAAAGGAAAATGTTAATAGATGCAAATATCAATCTAAGATTTGCGAGCAGGACAATTGGGGTGGAGTTTCTACGAACGTTGTATTTTGAACGGTCCTCTTTCAATAATCGGTACATTTTCGCAAGTTTCGTTCTTCTCCCTATATTAACTTGAATGAATTTGATGGTTTCGGTAACGAGTAAAAAACCGCCCAACACCTTAGTCTCTGTCAAGGCGATCGAAATATGGCTCATTAAAATAGGTTAAGAAGTACAAAAGTTTAGGTGATATATGCATTATTCACATAAAGAGCACTAGATACTTTGCTTGAATGGGCTCCATAAAAATAAACGAATTCAAAAATGATCGACAGATTTTTTTGTCGTCGCAGAAAAATTTAATTATTGATCAAACGAGCTATCACTCATTAAAATCGAATCAGAAATAAAAAAGTTGCGACGATATGAATATATTCATTACCTACACATATAGATATAGAGCACTGAAACATCTCTTAAGTTATTGGTTATGAATCCTAAACTACTTAAAAAATTTTAATAAGCGATATTTTCATCACTAAGCATAGTTTTAATATTTTAATTTTATTTAAGTGGATTTCTTAAAAATAAACGAGTTGAAATATATGCTTTAATTTGATAATCTCCACCGCCCTTGATTTTACGATGGCCGCCAACTTTTTGAAAATTATGGAAGGAAAATTTTATGCGCAATAAACTGCGTAGGGCTGATCAATCCCCCCCCCCTACCGGAACAAAATTCCTTCGGAGTCTTTATCTTTTTCTCTGATACTTACTTGGTAAAACATTCTTCCTCATTCTTTTATGTCTGCTGCAAACGTAATTTTTCTTTCTCTGATCCGTAAAAGAGCGCCAATCAAAAATGACAGCAAGTCTGGTCAAACCAAGAGATTGTTTTTTTTTTACTTTGCAGCACAATCAAAAACAGTCTAAGTTTCCCCAGTTTGTTTGGGTTGATGTATTTTTCTTTAAGATTTGTATCATTTTGCATCTTCGTTTCAACAATTTGAAGTCGTTTGATAGCTACGTTTCTGCTTCTGGCGGCACCAATAGCGATATTGTACAAAATTTATAGTTAATTCTATGATCTTGGGTGTTTTTTCTTCATTTTTTGTCTTTGAATTAGATGTAATACCAAAAGCATTATCTCTGAAAGTGTCTATTTTGTGTATTTCATCATCCATAATTTCGGTTTGCAAACCGTGAAAACTAGACAGTGTTTTGACATAGAATTGTTGATTTTTTCATGGATGGTTCATCCCAGATTTGTCTTTGTTGCCATTGGTGTATAAATTTTTTAGGTACTGTCAAGTTTGCCTATTCTTGGCCAATTAAAATCATAGGTGGTTTTTTAATGTCAGATATTGGAAGACCATGTAGATATGGAAGATAATTTTGCTTTTCAATTCATTACGACCGAGCCTCCAAGATCTAATGAGTATTCTAGAAACCTAGAGGCCTGTTTTATTCTTGTTAGAAATCATCAGGTAACATAGGACTGTATCTGGTGTATGAAGCATAACATAAGCAGAGGTTACTTATGTTATGCGAAAATTGTTTAAATAACGCGGGATATTGGTATGATTATATGCAGCGCGACGCCTGTGGGAATAAAGCGATAAGAAAAATGTTAATGGATGCAAATATTAAATTTACGAGCAGGACAAAAAAAAGTAGAAACCTGCGATAAAGCGACAATTCGCAATATGGGTGGAGTTGCTGCGAAAGTTGTATTTTGAACGGACTTCTTTCAGTAACCGGTACATTTTCACAGGTTTCTTTTTTCTCCGCATATTAACTTTAATGACTGGTAGTTTCGGTACCAAATCCCTTAACAATGTCGGATCTTCAAGATGTTAATGATAATTTACAGATGTAATTGTGCTGACAATAGAGTTTATGGCGCTCGCGAAATATACCAGGTTTTCTAGCTCATGCTCTCGCATTTGCGAGGAATTTTGAGTTATTAAGAAGAACATCAATAATTACTACTAAATCTACGCACAAGAGTATGAATAATTTCTTCAAGATTAACTAAGCTCATTCGTGATCCTGTCACCACTTGTTTTGCATCTTCTTTTAAACAATTTTGAAGCTTTATTAAAGATGCTTCTGGTGTGTATTGACAGATGTCAGTTGGCCACTCCTCATTTCGATCATGTGTTCTTGAGGTCGTTCCTGTTTTAAATACGTTTGCTATTGCATCGCAAAATTTTGAAATCTCACGTTGAAGCTGAATGATTGATGGTGGCTTTCATGTTGTATGGAGATATTCGAATTTTTGTTGAAATTTGAGTCTATGTTCATTTATCCATTTTTCAGTGTAGATTTAATCTGTGTTTATGTATTTTATGTAAGATATCATTACTAGCCTGCGTTTTTTTTGTTCTACTTTTAATTTTCCGCTTCTTTTAGTTGTTCCTCCAATTTTAAAAGTATTAAATGTTCTTCTTTCTGTTTTGTTCTTTCTTCCCTTTATTGTCTTCTTATTTCTTAAGTTGCGATACAAGTTTTTGAATTCAGTGTTTTATTTTTATTCCGTTTTCAATATTGCTTCTCACTAGTACTGTGTCGCCATTGTTTTTTTTTAGTATTTTGGAATGTTGTTGAGCCTTATCTTAGTTGTATTTTGGTTTGCTTTTACTAAATTAATCTGGCCAAAACTTCCAAAAACCGACTTTTTTTAAAAAAACATTATAAAAATGACAAATCTAATAAGGTAACTAAATTAAACTCAACAACACCTATCTCAGAAAGTACCTATAGTTTGATCTTAATCTCTCATGTTGCTAATAACCGACTATAATTAGGTTACAATTGGAGAAGTGGGAAATGACGTATGCAACATCATGACAGATCGCTACAGCTCCCGCGCAATATAAAGGTATACAACGTTAACAAAGAAGCACACAAAATGAACCAAAGGCACAACCGCAATGTAAGATTACAGAAATTCCGGTATTTACTGGTTATATCCAAACCATCAATATTATTAATTGTAGGAGGCAATGGTATGTAGTGCTTTGAGTAAATAAAATATGAAGTTTAAAGATAAATTCCTTTATCTAAAAACAAAAAGGTGCATAAAGACCAACTTACTAAAATGCTTTATAATAGACAATGTACCCAAATATGTATTAAAGTGGTGTGTCATTTCCGCGCACTCGCTGCTCCCCGAGCGTCATAAAGTTTTCCTTGCGAGTACGTTTCATCATTAAAAAAAACCTGGATTACAAAATATTTCTAGAATAATAATATGTTAGTCAGCATTGAAAATTGAAATTAATATTTAAATCTAATTAAAAGGCCAAAACATGTGGCGTCACATCGTTTTTGAATTGGTACAAAATGGAAGAAACTTGTAAAGGACTACTAAGCCGTAGGAAACCACCTTCACCCCCCGCCCCCATAACAAAATAAGCAGTCAAAGTTCTGTGGGACAGTTCAAGATGAGGCAGAATTTCCGAAACCCCTCTTTTTTATTTTTTATTTTTAAAGAGTTAAAAAATTGTAAACATGGGTAATCAATTTGCAAGTTTAAACAATTTATATTTCGGTCGTTTTATCTAAAGTTGCAATCTAGTTGTAAATATGAAGATATTTACAGTTTATCGAAGGGTCAAAAAATGGTTTTGCGAGTAAATATGTGCAAAGTTATTTATGCTTTCTAAAGCTGGTGGCAACTCTCCTGCCAATCTGTCCCACGTACACTGAGCTGCAACCTTCAGTCGAGCAACTAATAAATTACTCTCCGGATTTTTCTAAAGTAGGTATTTTGTCTTTGGAATTCACTAAGAAGGATTTAATAGTATTTTGCGTTTTAAACTAGATTTTTATCGTATTTAGGATAAAGGCTTTTTAATTTGTCCCCAAAAATTTTCTGTCTGTTTGTCTGTCGAATATAGTCTCATGTCCATTATTAATCAGTTTTTTGTTTATGTTTCTTGAGATGTTAATAAAAAAAAATATTAGTTTTATGGGAAAATTATTGTTAATAGCTATTTATCGAATAATATTTAATTCAGAATGTAAATCATTACTTTTTTCTTATGGTAGTGGGAGAGTAAAAGCTCCTGTAATGTGGGTGATGGAATTAAAAGAAATTATAGAATCAGTGCTTGTTAGTTTCCTATAAATAGAGAAACGGATTTTCTTATCAAGTTTTTAGAGTTTAATATCTAAAAAGAGGAGAAAGTTGTTATTTTGCAATAGCGGTTTCCATTGGTAAAACTGGTACGACACTAGTACACAACTGAGTCGGTGCCTCTGTTTCATTGGGGGGAAATTTTTTGTGCAAGTGCAACTTTTTTCGCACCGGCTCTGGGGGCTCGTGGCGAACCGAAAACTTTTTCCCGACTTTATATTTTAAGTCAAAACTCACTAATCAACCTCCAGAAGAGTTTTACTACTTTTATATACATTGGGTTAATTATTTAAGTGAAACGAGTGTTCTGGTTTGGGTTTAGCTTTTTTCATGTTCCATTCAATCTGCACTCAAAAAATCTAAGAAAATTTTAAAAATCCTCCTTGGATCCCTTAAAAATGGAGAAGATATCATTAGAATACCGCAAAAGTTGTTTAAATTGAATTTTCTTTATCAAGTCTGCTATGAAAAATTCGGCCAAGAAAGCTTGCTTTTAAAACTGGCGAGCGAAAAAAAAAATTGTGTAGCCATGAGCTGAGTTTGTGGCATGGTTATTATATATTACAGGCCTGATGGGAATACCTTGTTTATTATTCATTGGAACCAAGAAAATCACTAGTGTCAATAGAATCTTTAACTGTTTCCTAGAGTACAGAGGAAAATTGTTGAAGAAGTGCAGTTGTCGTTGGACTGGGGTCCAAGAGAATGTTTATAATGGTTCAAACAGATAGAAGACTCACACCTTAAGGTCTTTCTCTGTGGTATCGATGGAATCAAAGTCTCTTATTTCGGTCGGATATGCAAGTTATAGCTAAGACCATTTTCCAATAACACATTTTCGTGTACATTAAATTGTGTGCTGCTTAAATTTGACACTCTATCTATAATACTTTAAATTTAAATAAACGAAAAACTGTTTTATTTAAAATTCACCCAACATGTTTCAACACTATAGACTGTAACCTTCAGGGGTGTACTGAAAGAACTGAAGAAGACTTATAGTAAAATTGATATTTGAAAAACAAAGTTATGCTTGGTCTACCCATCCATCAGACACAAGAACAGCGCCAACCATCCAATGGAAAGATGGAAGAAACACACAAGGGAAGGCCATCACCGAGACAGTGATCAACCAATGGACAGACCAAGCATAACACAAAACTGAAACCTTTAAAACCTTAAAATCTAATCTTTAACAAAATGGCGACATTTTGTGTCTAAGAAAAAGTAGTGAATTTTAAACTGCTACATATTGTATTTAGCATAAAGGCTTTTTAATTTGTCCCCAAAAATTTTCTGTCTGTTTGTCTGTCGAATATAGTCTCATGTTCATTATTAATTAGTTTGCGTTTTAAAGCAAATTTTGACATGAAGAACTGAAAACAAAAAAACTGATCTCAGGGTACAGTTAATAATTATAAATTAGGGGTAAAAAATATTAAGAAGTTGTAAGATTACATTTTTTTATAATAGGTATGTAAAATTTAAAATTGAGTAAAAACATATGAAAGGGTTAGGTTGGTCAAATTTTAATTATTAATTAATAATTATCAGGACACTATGTGCATTTGCATCCTAAGGCCACTACTACTACTTTGCTACTTCCGTAAACTGCAAGGTACAGTATTTCGGCTAAAAGTAACAAACCTTTTTAAAAAAATATTGAAAATAATACCAGCCTAATTTATATCATGAAATAACCCATCTAGACATCACTTTGTATCGTATAAATAACTTTAGTTATAAATTAAATAACCGTTGGAAAACGAAACCGAAAAGGCGGTGAGGGAAGTCGTGTCGTATGTGTATGAGAATTTGAAAGAAGAAAAAGACCAGAGTATTTGAAAACATACTGTCATCGTAGGTGGATCGCACAAAACAACTTAAACCTTCATAGCAGCCTTCACCAGGGTGCGTTACACCACACCCAGGATGGCACACTCTACTCTTACCCAGGAGTGATAGAACATTCCGGTATCGAACCAATTGTCCTGATAGAAACAGCCCTTAGGCGTGAAGTAAGCAATTATTCAGCACAGCCCACCACAGTCATAATAGTTCATTATTTGGATTTTTCAATGTTCAGAAAGTTTGAAGCAAGAACAAATGAGGGCGCGCCAACCAAAATGTAATTCTCATAGGTTAAATTTAAATCTTGATATTTATGAAGTTATGAATTTGTTAAAGAATTTGAGATATTATTTAAAGTTTAAAAAACAGTCCTTAGGCGTGAACTAAGCCACTAATGAGCTCGGCTCGCCACCGTCATGATAGTTCAGGTAAGAAAACAAAGGTGGCAGCTTCTGAAAAATAAAACCAACGTTTGTGTATATCTCTAGGGAACACAATTTAGAAAATTGATTTGGATTTTTCAATGTTCAGAAAGTTTGAAACAAAACAAAGGAAGGCGCGCCAAGCAAAATGTAATTCCTATAGGTTAATATCTAGGAAGACGGTTAGTTTAAATTAAAATGAAAGGTATTAAAGAATTTGAGAAAAAATTTAAAGTTAAAAAAAAGGGGGACCAAACTAGTATGACAGCGGCGAAACAGATACCAAAGAAAACTTGATTGGGATGGGGGGCGGGTTATATGTGAAAACATCCCGAGAGGGGGAGGGTGGGAAAAGTCTAGCTGCTAAGGAGGGATGAAGAACAAGTCAAAATTTAAAAGGAAACTATGATAAGTTAAAATATAAAAAAGCTAAAAATATATCAGAATGTCAATATCAAACCAATGAGAAAGTTTTATGTTTAATTTTGAAATTCAGTGAATTGAAAAAATGTAAGCATTGGTAATCAATTTGAATGTTCCAGCAATCTTGTGGGTTATTTTTAGAAGCTTTGTTAATTTCCAGTATTTCAAGAGGGTCCAATCTATTACTTTTATCACTAGGTGTAGAATTTTAACTCCTGTTTCTGTGTTGAAAGTATGTTTTTCTTGATAAATATGTCTGGAAAAATAGAGTTTATTCTAGAGAGTTATTTCAGTACAGCCCTGAAAATGACAGTATATACCGTTGAAATATGTTAGGTGAATTTTCAATAAAACAGTGGGGAATGACCAAAGATTTTTCATTTATTTGAAATACTTTCACCAATGGATTATTTCTTTAATTTGAAAGATGCCGGTCGGGCAGTTTGGATCCGTGAATACAAAAATAATTTTTTAAAGACGACTGGTGAACCTGGACATCTGGTTCAACAATGAATGCCTATGACAACATCTGAGACCAAACTATGTGTCGCTACGTTGCAACATCAATTCATCGTTGGCTGCAAGGGCAATGGAGATGGCAACAAGAGTATGGATCAAAGAAAAGGTCAAACAACTTTATTTTAAACTTAACTAATCGAATTGAAACTAAAGTCAGACACTAGACTCAGTCCTATACATGTTGACAACCTTTGTACTCTTTGTATTTTAAAATTAATTCAATTTTTGGTTTTCAAGAGTGGGAATCCCTCTGTGTAAAAATGCACGATTATGTTTATGATATGGGTGAATATAAATTCACAAGGCTTAAATCAAAAATTTTGAATCTTTCCCAAACTCAAAAAACAACATCAACAGATGTAAAAAACTTAAAAAAATTTAACTCTACAGTTTTGGACCTTAGGATCCTTCAAAGAAGTTAGTTTTGAAAATAGTATTTTTCAGTTTTAGTTACATAATACTCAGCCTCCCAACAACAACTTTTCTGACTTTCAATTTCACTAAAGAGTACTCAATCTAGGCAATACCCATTTTATCATAGATGAAAACAAGTTGTTGGAGCAAGGTTTGAGCCGTAACATCCGCATTGGTCCTAAACAGAAGGATCTTGAGTTGTTGGCCACATCTTGTGTAGACACAATATCGAAAATCCCTCTTAACACACAGAAGGACCTCATACGCTGTAAAATTATCTCAGGTTTTAACACTTCTGTATCCCCTATTCCTACGTCGGCGTCGGGTAGTGTGGTTGAGTTTACTACACTGAAATCTTTAAAACAAAAAATGTCTGACAATATAGTAGTTTCCAAGGCTGACAAGGATAACAGTGTAGTTGTGCTAGACAGACAGGCCTACAGTGAGAGGGTTGTTTCTTTTTTATCAACAGACATATTTTCCAAACTTAAATCCAATCCAACGGTCAGGTTTGTGGCAGGTGGTAAATAATTTACTATTTCAGTTCAAACCAATACAAACATCTCCCACTTAATATTTTTCCAAGACTTTATGGGTTACCCAAAATTCATAAACCCGATATTCCCGTAAGATCAGTTGTTTCTTATTGCTCTTCCCTTCATCACAAGCTTAGCTCGTGGCTAGATAAACAATTTACTTCTCTGATAACAGCCCTTTTTCAATTAAAAACTCCAAAGAACTAGCAAACATTTTAACTCAACAGACCTTATAATCCCCCCAAGTATCCCCCCAATGAGTGCGTTATATTGATGAAGGAGAAGCTGGAGTCTGATACTAGACTCAGCCCTATACATGTTGACAACCTTTGTACTCTAGTTAACTTAATTCTTGAACAAGATTGTTTCCAATTCAACAATGAATTTTACAAACAAAAACAGGACTAGCAATGGCTAGTAACTTATCTCCTTTATTGGCCGAACTCTTTATGTGAGATTTGGAACACAAAATACAAAAAAATCCCTTTGTTCTCACATATAAAGTTCATAAAACTTCACGTGGATAATATTTTTGCCATCTTTGGAAGATCAGTTCAGAAAATTGAAATATTTTTTAAATTCCCGACGCAACCCTATTAAATTCACATATGAACTAGAACAGAACAATACTTTACCTTTTTAGACTTTATTATCTAAATCTAAAATTTCTAAAATTATTAGATGAAATAAAAAAATTAAGTGTTCCATCTACCGTATACCCCAAAAACTGCTTATTTTTATCAATTTTGAACGAAATAGTAGTGCGGTGGGATGTCCACTTTATGGAAATCTGATCTAAAACTCGTAATCCTCGAACTCAAAAACTTCTGTATACTAATTTTGACCAAAATCGTATACATTTAGATGGTGTCTCCCCCTCTCTGATCTGATCGAAAATTCGTAATCTTCGACCCGAAAAACCCCTGTACACCAGTTTTGGCAGATATCGGATAAATTTAGATGGCACCTCCCCTTCGACCCCACATAGCAAAAAAATATTGCACGTATATCCAGCGTATATACGAAAACAGAGAAGGATATTGCCCTGGATATCACCCAGATATTCACCCGACGTGCAGAGGAGCTCCAAAAAAGATACAATTTAGATCCAGAGGTACCTATTAGTTCACATCCTCTGAATATACGTTATAAGTATATTCTGAACATGTATTAATTACTCCACAAAAATATTCAAGTTATATTCTATTATACAAAATTTGATGTTCTAATGTATATCCATGATGGTATATATTTATATAGTATATCCTATCGATATCCGTCACAATATACAAAATGTATATTTATCCAAATTTTCCATCCATAATATTTTATTGAGGGTATATATGAGATTTATATTACTGCAATATACTAATCCTTATAACACTGATGTATTAAATGAAGAATGTCCATTACAAATCTATGATCATATATATAAGGTACGTTTTGTATATACCCTGCATATAATGTCATTTATTTACAACAATATACCCCCTAAGCACAATAACAATAATAGGTCGCATCCTAAATTTAGAAAAATTAACGTGAGTAAAATTAACATCGGAAACACATGCTCTCACATAAATAAGCATTTTTTAGATGTACAATCGTTTTTTAAGTTCTTTATATATCCAAAAAATCTACGGTATCACATAAAAAAAGTGCTGTTTGTTTGTAAAAAAACCTAAATCTTTAAAACAAAAAATGTCTGACAATATAGTAGTTTCCAAGGCTGACAAGGATAACAGTGTAGTTGTGCTAGACAGACAGGCCTACAGTGAGAGGGTTGTTTCTTTTTTATCAACAGACATATTTTCCAAACTTAAATCTAATCCAACGTTCAGGTTTGTGGCAGGTGTTAAGGACATATACTCTGGTAAATAACCAAGAAAAGTGCTGTTTGTTAGTATAAAAACCTAAAAATTTAATATTTTTTAAAATAAAAAAAAATGTAACAACAATAGTTTAAAACTTTGAAAGGTTTATTAATAAGACACATACACTTTTTCCTCATTTCTTAATTTAAGCAGTTAAATTACATTTTTTTTTATTTTATTTAGAAAATACAGAAATAAGCTTTCCATTAAAAAATTTAGTTCAAGTCAAAGAGAGCAAAGCAGTATATTATTACACGCAGGCAACCTATCGCATTATTACCAGTACATATCCTTATGTTTATCTCGATTCTTTTTGGTGGTTGATATCTGTCTCTATCTACAGCATCCTTAATAAGTTTTTTATGACAATATGAAGCTTTGTATTCGTGGTGGTGTGTAAAGAAAGGGAATTTCTTCTTGCTGCGGCTACATCTAGAAATAAAATATTTTTATAAATAGATAATACGTGGCATATTCATTTTTTAATGAGTTTTTATTCAGTTTGCTGGTGGTATAAAGCAACATTTTACAATAAAAAAACTATAAAAATGCAATGGGCAAAAATTTTCCTAAAATTGTTTTTAGTCTTTCAAACACAATACTGTAAAACAAAAATATAAAGCCAAAACTTTTAAAAAAGTAATGTTTAAGTTTAGTAACAAATATAAGTAAAGAAAAAAATTATAAAAGTTCTCTAGACTCAACAAAAAATTATTATACCAATCTGGCAAATTAATGCATGAATATCCTGAGCACTTTTATATAAGACCTTTCGGACATCATCGTTTTAGTTTTTAACAATGTAAATGTAAAAAACTAAAAATAACAATCTATAAATCTTTTGTAGCGTCTCAATTTTGCTTTAAACTGAATTTAAAAAAAAGGTCCCCGACAGTTTATACTACTTACCCTGCAAAGTCTAGATTTTCACATGGCTGCCAGGATTATTGTCTTTTTTCACGTAAAGGAACCAAAGATATAATTTTTGTTGTTTCAAAATTGAGAGGCATGGTAAAAACTACCCATATTTCCGTTAAAAGTCCACCTGAAATAGAAATTTGGTGATTGATAGTTACCATTCCTAACGATTTTATCAGGTCAGAACTTATTTTTGAGTAGACCTAATTTCACAAAATCCTTAAATTATTGCTAATAGTAAAATAAAGCTTTAATATTTTATATAGGGATTTTTCACAGATAATTCAAGAAAATGAATTATGTAATGCTAAAGTCATTTTATTTCGATAAAAAAATATAGAAAAAATAAAAAATTACAACTTTGAAATAATAATCAATTAATAATAAATATTGTTCGTGGGTTTCCATTTAGGTAGGTATTTCATTTCCTGAAACCTAGTTCAGATTTGGATCAGAATGAAATTACTAATACCTAAATTATTTATGTTTATAAAATGGCCTGATTTTTGATATGAAAAAAATTGGCAAGGTGCATTTTTTTCTGACTCCACCATTTATGAATGGCTCCCTCACTAAAGGAATCCTTGAATACATTTTATCAATTTAGTGGTTTTTGATTCACTGAGATAAGAAAATATATATAAGACTAGGGACCATGTGCACCGACAAGTTTGGCGACTCGGAGAGAATGTGATTCGCCAAATTTTGGCAAAATGTTAAGTCACAATCTAACCCGCGTAAAAAATATGTTAACTATAGCAATATACCTACGATTTTTTAAAGATATATAAAACAAGGAGGATCTGGCTTAAGTACATTTAAAGAAAAACATTAAAAAAAATCAGAAAAATGTTGTGATCTCTAATGCTAAAAAAAATTAATTATATATTTTAACAATAATATATATAAAATGATGATATTGGGCTAGGATATGTCAGCCTTAAATACAAAAAACAGATAAACAGAATATACTCAAACGGATACACACTGAATATTAGGAAAATATTCATATTTTTTTATATAATTACTTGCAATAAATTTTATCTAAAAAAAATAGTATTTTAAATGCAGAGGAAAATATTAAAAACCTTATTTAGAGAATATTACGTGATAATTATAAAATTTATATATTTAGATTATATAAATAAACAAATATTTGGGTAATATTTTATTTTAAAATATTAACTGATATTCGGTTAAAAAATATAAAGCTTATATACAAAAAACATATATTTAGGATGTACGGTAACGCATATACACTGAATATACAGTAAATCCGTTCATGTTTCTTTTTTTGAAACGAATCATGTTTTTTTTCTAATATATATAAAATATACATGTAACATACAGAACGCATATCCTCATTTTAAATATCTTTCTAATATACAATATCCAAGGCTTTCTATGTGGGACGAGCTGTCATATTAATGAAAATCCAATCGAAAATTCGTAATCGTCGACCCCAAAAACCCCCGTACACCAATTCTGACAGATATCAGATACATTTATTTGGTACCCCCCTCCTTCGACGAGCTGTCAACTTAATGAAAATCTGATCGAAAATTCTTAATCCTTGACCTCAAGAACCCCTGGATACCAATTTTGACAGATATCGGATACTTTTAGATGGTTACCCCCCCCCCTTCGACGAACTGTAAACTTAATAAAAATCTGATGAAAAATTCGTAATCCTCGACCCCAAAAAGCCCTGTACACCAATTTTAACAGATATCGGATAAATTTAGATGCTACCCCCTTTCTGCGGCGAGCTGTCAACTTAATGAAAATCTTATCGAAAATTCCTAATCCTCCATACCATAAATTCCTGTATACCAATTTTGACAGATATTGGATACATTTAGATGGTTCGGGGGGGAAATCAAAATTGTAAGGGGGGGGGGCCCTGCGGCGACTATCAACTTTATGAAAATCTGATCGAAAATTCGTAATTGGCCCTAAAAATCCCGGCGCCTGAATCAGTTTTAGGGTACAAATATAAAGGTATAACGTCTTTGGGTACAAATAACCTCTAAATGATCCATCGTTATAGTATGGTTTAAATCTTCAAAATCTTTAAACTCCAAAAATCACTATTTGCCAATTGCACCGCAATGTGAAACCTACTTTAAATTTAACCGATGTTTAGAATGCGCTTCCACATAGAACTTAAAATATCAAGGTCTTGAGTTAAGTTTAAACCAAGTTTAACATTACACAAGTGCGAACGGCGCGAAAATAAAACATACCTACTAGATTAAAATTTTTCGTCAGTATTTATATTTATCTCGAAATGGTCTCAAAGAAAATCCGGCAACTCCGCTTTTTCATGCAAAGTGGAATGAGTTACCCCGAACATCACCGAATCGGCGGCTGCCGGCGGCCATCTTTATGTAGTATTTTGCAAGTGGCTTTTTATTCAAAATTTTAATTAAAACAAATTTAATTAAACCAAAAATAAGTGTAATTGTAATTGTTTTCCATGACAATAATGACTGTGGGGCAAGCCAAACATTCATTTTTAATGGGATAAAGACAACGCTGTATGATCGTACGAGGTAACAGATTTTTTGAATTGATAGTTATTTATCATTCTTAAAATATTTAAAATATCAAAGAAATTGCTTTACGCTATTGGTTAAAAACAAATGCTTTTATTTCGCTTTGAATATGACCCAAACTTCGCCTTAAAAAGATATATAAAACCAACAAAACAAACAGCTTTTCGAAGTGCCATCGAAGTGAATCAAATTATATTTTTTTGCTAAAGTTTAAGGTAAACTCGTTAACAAAAAGTTATAAAATATCTGATTTACATAAAGTAAAATAAAATGCATTTTTAAATAAAAATGCTTTAAATCCTCCTTATTATACGTTTTTATCGCCAAGTAGCCGATTTTACCCGATTGATTTAAAGAAATTTCCTTTATTTCAAAAAAGTTTGAAAAAAGTTAGAAGAAAAAGTTTTAAATGTGCATAAATCGGACCCCTTGTTAAAATAAAAGTTTGATGTATTCTTCGATTGATCTTCGATGTGTATGCTGGGTCTTCTTTTCGGAATAAATTTTGGTAGATTTATTATTCGATGAAGGTTTGGTTTTGGAGCTGGTGGGAAATCACTACCATTTTCATTGTTGGTACTTCGGCGTCTTTGGCATTTACAGATGACATAGATTGCGACAAGTGTTACTAGCAGTGTAATTGTAAAGATAGTAAACCAATCGATATGTTTTTGGATAAACGGTTGATTTATCATTTTGTCCAATTCGTCGGAGTATTGATTTAGATTATGTTGGGCAATATTTAAGTCTTCGCAAAGATCTTTACAAAAGGTGGATGGGATATTGATTATTGGCGTATCGCTTTTTCGAACTGTACTTGACTGTGTGAGCTTGTCAAGCGTGGTTTCGGAATGGATTGTTGTGCGTGCAATAAAGGCATTGCAGGTATCTTTAAGGTGCATGATGCTGTTAGTTCTGATCATTTTACCGATTATTTCTTGGCCTTCGCATTTGATGTTTATTGATACGGGTTCTGAAGTTCTTATTTACCATTGATTTTGTTCAAGTGGCAAGTTTTCGGTAACTGTGATTGTTGTTTCAATAACTGGGCTTCGCAGATGGTGTCACTGTCGATGGGATACGGAAAAGCATTGGAGCAGATTTTCGTTCTTCTTTCGATGTTCTTGCATTGGTCCATATTTTGGAAGGTAATGAAAAACATTGAATCATCATCACGCGCAATGTATTTATTGTTTGTTGATAAAGTGTGATGTAAACCTGTTCGATTATCCAATATTGGAATAGGATAAAGTCTGTATAGGGTGTAAGTCGAGTGGTCAATAAGTGGAATTTAAAATCAAATACAATTTTTGATTCTGTTTGATAAGCATTGAGTTCGATTAAGTCAATGTACTATGTGAGGAGTCATCGTGGAGGTCGATTTTGGCAAAGGTAAACTATTTTTTTGTAAAGAATGTGAAATTTGTCTTAATGACTCTACTAAATCAGACGGTTTTATTATTGAACCGTGAAATATTTTTAATCTTGCAAATGAACTGCATTTAACGCATCATTTAAAGAACCTTTCGAAGTTACTAAGCACCGAATTAATTCGATATCATGATTAATTTTCATCGATTTGCAATTTTTGTATGGTCGTGTTAAAATTCTTAATGACAGATGTTGTAAGTAATATTTGTTTTTGTAATAATTTTTCAATATTTTTTTCATCAGCCGATACTTTATTAATACAGTCATTAAAGTATTCGCCGTCAGATGCGTCTAAGTTTCCGGTAATTGTTTTCCAGATTTTTCCGACACCATTAAAAATTCCACGTTTTTGTCTGAACGAATAGTCTTTAGTACCCAACATGAGTTCTTCATATTTAAAGTTTACATAGTTAGAAATTTGTTTTAAGAGGCTAATGTGTGTTGTTATTTGTGATTTAAATGCTTCCTTATTCAAAACAGGGTTTTATTCGGTCAAAGTTTACTTTAGTTAAATAGTTGGTTATAGGATTTTTAAGGCTCACGGAGTTCAAATGGATTTTGGTAATTTCGAATGGACCATTAAACAAATTTCCGGCTTTTGTTTTGATTCGTGATTCTTTCAACCAGACCTTGTCACCGATTTTGAATTCAGAGATATTTTTCTGTACGCGTTCATCGAAACGTTCTTTAGATTTTTGTTTCGATTGTTCTGTTTTATTTCGCGCTATTTTATAAAAATAATCCATTCTATTATTTAAGTCGCGAAAGTATGTAGATATTAATTGTTCTTGATTGTATAGTTTTTCGGGTGGTCTGCTTGATGTATGACCAAAAACGAGTTCGTAGGGCGTAAAGCCATGAGTTTTATTTTTTGTATTATTATAGCAGATCACTGCATAAGGAAGAACGCGAAAGCAATGATCTTCGGGATGTTCTAATTTATTTATTCTGATCATTTCGCAAAGATCTTTTAACAATGTATTGTCAAATTGCTTACCGTAGCCGCAATGTATTCTAAGGGGGCACCAAAATGTTAGAGGAATAACATAAGCGTGCTAACTACGGTTGATGCCTTTTTATCACTCATTTATTCTTGCGTAAATTTTTTTAACTCGTCGCGTATTGTTAATTCGTGGTTTCTAGTCGGGTATTCGAAAACATCGATATTGATTCTTTCAAAAGGGGTACGAGGGGTTTCAGTAATAACAAATGGTCTACTTAAGTTTTTTCGGACTATTTTTACTTTTTGACATGTTTCGCACTTTTTTATAAAATCCTCTACGTCTGTTGTTAGCCAATTCTATTTTTTGCCAATTGTATTTTTCTTTTATCCATCTAACCGTTGCATTTATTCCGCGATGTAGATTACTTTTGCCTAAATGATAATTTTCTAGTATTACGGGTATCGGGAGTGCTTATTATATTTTGGCAAATTTTTAATTTAATGTCCTTGTCTGAAAATATAAACGACATCATTTCTAGGGTAGGTAAATCCAAATTATTTTCAATGCAATAGGTTTTATTAAGTTCAAATTCGTTTCGATCTTTAAAGAGGCTGTAAAACAGGTGTTGTGAACAGTCATCGTTGTCAAAGGGTAAAGTAATAATTAAGTATTTACGATTTTTGACTGTTTTACTAGAAGCGATATTGATTTTTAATTCCTGAAGGCTAAATTCTTCTTCAAAAATGTCATCGAGAATTTTAAAGTGTAAATCTTCCATTTTATTTTGTCAAAAGAAAGTTACTATTAATTTGTTACATTTATCTAGCAATTGGTCGTTTGAAGTTTCAATTTTAGAATAGTCGATCAATGATCGAGTATTGTAAAGGTCTACTAATCAATTAAGTTCCTCGGTAATTCTTTGATCGTCGTTATCAGTAAAAACAGATTCGTGGTCAGGGTCTTCGTCTGTCTCATTATTTGCCAAAATTATTACTTTTGAATTAAAGTCAACGAATTGTTTAAAGTGGTTAATTTTTATTCGTGATAGTGCGTCCGCGTTTTTATTGATTTTACCTGCTTTATGAACAACTTGAAAAGTATATTCTTTTAATTTGAGGCGCCAACGAGCCAATCTAGTACCTGGATCCATTATAGAAAGAAGCCAAGTGAGAGGCGTCTGGTCAGTGACCATCATAAACTTTCTGCTAAAAAGGTAAGGACGGAAATATTTTACCGCCCAGACTATTGCCAATAACTCGCGTTCAATTGTCGAGTATTTGGTTTCGGCATTACATAAAGTTCTCGATGCTTAGGCTATCGGTAGATCTTTGCCTATTGGTCCTCGTGAAAGGACAACGCCTATAGCGAATGCGCTCGCGTCTGTGGTCAACAGAAAAGTTTCTTCAAAATTTGGATAAATTAGTATAGGGTCAGAAGTAAAAGCATTTTTAATTTGTTCAAAGGCTTCTTCACATTCTTTGCTAAAAACAAGAAGAAGACGTGTTAGTGGTTTAGAGATTTTCGCGAAGTTTGGAATAAGCCTTCGGTAGTAACCGGCAAGACCTAAAAATTATTTAATATTATATTTAGGAAAATTTTGAATGCAATTTA
The DNA here is from genome assembly GCA_963921995.1 of Oxystoma pomonae. Classification (NCBI taxonomy): domain Eukaryota; kingdom Metazoa; phylum Arthropoda; class Insecta; order Coleoptera; family Brentidae; genus Oxystoma; species Oxystoma pomonae. The sequence goes on along the minus strand of OY998167.1, from coordinate 72,743,986 downwards.
TTTTATCAGGATTTGGCTTAACGCCATTTTCAGTTATGAGATGCCCGAGGTGCGTACGTATTATTAAATTTGATTTCCTTAGGCGTTTAAAGACCTCGGAAAGACGTGAGATATGCTCGTGTATTGTTGGTGAATACACAATAATGTCGTCCATATAGACGAGACACCGTTCATTCAAAATACCGAGAAGTGTGTAGTCCATGACGCGTTGGAACGCCGATGGCGCGTTCTTTAACCCGAATGTTATACGAACGAATTCGTAATGCCCGTTTTCTACTGAAAATGCTGTCTTTGCGAATATCTTTCGGGTCATTTTCTATTTGGTGGAAGCCGGAGTGTTGTGAAATATTGTTATTTATCCAATTGATCTAATAAATCCGAAATATTCGGTAAAGGATACTTGTCATCCAGGGTTGTTTCATTAATTTTCTATAATCGATTACGACCCTTCATTGCTGTTTTCCCGAAGAAATACCTGTATGACTTTGTATAGCTAGGATGTGCATAGTTGCTGTGGGTCAGGCATGTTAATTGTGTGTTTAATTTCATTTGTAAGGGTCAGTTGGTCGCCATCAATGTAATATATGTCAGAAAAATCAAAACAAAGATTTGAGACGAGCTCTCTTTCCTCATCGTTTAAATGATCGAGTCTTAATTGATTTTTAATCATTTCTATTCTATCTATATGCAAATTATTTTCATTTGAATTAAAATTTAAAATATCATGAGAGCTTGGTATGGGATCAAAAGCAAATCATTAAAGCAAATTATTTTGGCGATAGCGTTAGGGTTTATTACCGACGTATAAAATTCGCCATTTTCGTCGATGTGTATTAGTGCGTTAGGTAATCTTACTTTTTCTTTTTCTTGGCTAATTAAAATCGCGTCAGTGCTTTTTAAGTAACACTTTAATTTAAAAATTTGTTCGGTTCGAGGTTCTAAAAATATTTTATTTACAATAGGTGTTTGGTTTGTTTAAAAGCAGTTTTGGGTGTTAATTTGATTCTGGTTAGACCTAGGTTTCGGTATTGGGTTTGACTGATATTGAATAATTTTGTTTTTATTGTTTTGGTCAACGTCAAACGTATCGTTGGTAACCTTTATTAAAGGGATATTTTTAAAATTCGTTTTTAATTGTTTCGGTTTTGATTGAGGTCGTCGATCCTCATGGATTGAATTTGCGCCGTCGTCTGCGCCACTTGTGTTTCCGTGGTTTGAGATGAATTGGGTGGATGATGGTTCGAAAACGGGCTGAAAATTTTGAACCGTTGTTGGTGGAGGAAAATAGTTTAAAACAGGCTGGTTTTCAAAATTATTAAAGTATTCATCAGCGGTGTATTGATTTTGTTGTACAGATTGATCAAAATTATATTTAAAATTATCATAAAATTCTTGTTTTTGTGTTGAGTCTTGGTAACAGTAAGTGTTATCATAGTCAAAATTCGAATCGCAATTATCGTAACTGTCATAATATTCAGAGTCAGAGTAAGACATCACATGAGCGATATGTTGTTGGTTAAAATTCGGATTTCTCTGTATGACTGAAGGTCTTAAGTTGCTTTGATTGTTTTGGGAAAAGTTTGGTCTCGGTTGTGAAGGACCAGGTTGGTTTTGGTTAAAATTTTGCCCAAAATCCGGTCGATGCTGAAAATTTTGATTAGAGTTATTTTGTTGTTGATTTTGATTTGGGTAAACCGGTGGTCTTTGTACAAAAGCGCGACATTCGTTGTAAGTGAGACCAGTACGGCCGCATTTAAAACACTTCTGTGGTTAAGAGGATGTCATTCTCTTTGGGGTGGATTATTAGGTCCAGTCCACATTTTTTGGTTTTCAAAATAAGAAAACTGCAATTCGCGCCTGATTCTTACTTGCGCTTCAAGTAAATCTTTCGGGTTGCTAGCGCGGATAATGTGACCTAGACGCGAATCAAGTCCGGTCAAAAGTGTATTAAGAGCCATAGAGTCAATAATTTGTATTTGAGCCTCTTTTTGAAGGGCTGTTAAACCTGATTTTTGAACGTTTGCGTGCATTTTTGACTTCATTACTTGCAAACGATTAAAGAACAAAAGGAATGACTATTTTGTTTGTTGTTTAAGTCGCTGTAAGTCCTGAATCAATGAAGAAAGGTTTCTTGTATCTCCGTAATAGGTACTTAAAAGTTGTCTTATTTGAATCCAGGAAAGCGGCTTTCTAGAGTTAACCAATTGTAACGCTTTTCCTTTTAATTTATTTTTAATATGGATTACCAATAAGTCACGTTGCTCACCAACGGACATATTATAAGCACAATCACAAGCATTCAGGAAAGTTCCTAAAAATATTTGATCACTATTGTATTCAGGAACGATCGAAAAAATTTCTGATAACCGATATGGTTCGACCTGCACGACAGGTGGTATAATTTGAGCTGCTGCGTTTGCCGCATTTGCTGTGGGTCAGGCATGTTGTTTGTGTGTTTGTTTGGTTAAAATTAATCGTAACAAAATAAAATTTCAAAATTTGGTGAGGTAAGGGATATAGAAAATCGAACACATTTTTTTAGAAAATATCACTACAAAATAATAAAAAACGAGATGATTCAACAGTTTTTACTTACACTCTTCACTGTTGGTCTACCAGGGGCTGCACTGAGTGTTCCTTCCGTATCCGTTGTGTGAAGTGAGAACGTTTGGTTGCTCTGCTGGTTGCTTATAGGTTCTTTGTAGCTTCAAAGAGTTGGAACTCACCACTCGCGAATAAGGATTTCCTTATTTTCGGGGTGTTTTAACTATCCGCACGACTGCGCCAAATGTTAGCGCAGGGGATGACGCAAAGATTTTTTAAAAACAATTTATTTAAAAATTCGAACTTATCTAGTTACTGGTTAAAATAAAAGTGAGTCCTAACTAAATATTATATTATGTTTTTATACTAAAACTTAACGCTGATTCAGCTGGGAACGGGATGTTGGATCTTCTTCTCACGGGCAGATGTGCTTTATTTTGGGAATCTTGAAGATAGCGGTAACTGACTGAAATTTGACTATTGCAGTGGCTGCATAATTCTTGGAATGGACACGTGCAGTTGTATTACTAAGTTGATGGGAATATTTTTCATATAAAATATATATAGATGCAGAATTTATTGTTTCTAAAAACATTTCGTTTTACATGTGCTCTATATATATATTTATATATATATCCTCGTATACATATGATTTTTTGTCCATTAATCACGCAATAACGGCTAAACCGATTTATATGAAATTTGATAAGACAATAGGGCGTGACCTGGATCTTATCTTAAGCTACTTTTTATTTAACATTTCGTTTCATAACTCGAGATATATAGCGCAGAATATTGAATTTTTCAATTGTTTTTTGGATTTTTTATGTGACATATATATATATAGTCAATACTTTTGGCGCCATTCAACTACAATTTTTATAAGCTTTCAAGGAGGTATCACACAGTTGCTCCGAAGGGTCTACTAGGAGAATACTCAAAAAAAATAGGCGCCTGCGCGTCGACAAAAGTAATCACTATGTAAAATTTTGTTATGATTAGTGAAGGAGTTTTTGAGTTAGAGTAGCTACAAAGTAGTCGACAGACAGACCGACAGACAGAGCGACGGCGTCTTTATTCGTGCTTATCACTATTCTAAACCTCAAAATTCGTCGAGGATCATGAAAATCTCGAAGTGCGATTTTTCAATGATTACATTACTTCCCTTTAGCAAGGGAAGTAATATATATCTGTCTCTGCTTCCGTTTGAGAATCTTACATAGTGTTTCTTCTTTTAAATAAAACAAATCCAACCAGGTAAAGATATTACAGTGAAGTAAGAAAGTATAAAAGGGAAATCTGCCGCACGGGAGGTCCCGGGTTCGACTCCCAGCTAGATTCATGGATATTTTCTGGGTGTCTTTAACTTTGCGAAAAAACTTCGCTAACACTGGGCATCGTTATAATATATAATTTAACGTTAAACTTAGATTACTTAATAGTTTTAATTTTTTTTTTATCTCATAAACTGAAAAAACATTTGACCCTTATTTTGGTGTTTTCTTGAACTTATTTTAGTTAAACGCAAATTTTCCCATAAATATTTAACTAAAATTTTAAGTTAAATTTAAAAAATAAACTTGCCAAGCTACCCAAAAAAACGATCACTAAAATGATTTTTTTCCATTTTTAGGAATTTGGAGATCCCCGAAATCCGAAAGTTTGAAGCTATGTTATTGTGGTCCAGGCACAAAATTCGCACAAAAACTTCAAGCAAACTTGACGCAAAACTCGAGTTCAAATGTATTATGGAGAGGCTAGCAAGAGATCTTAAGTTGTATAGGATATCACCTAATGAATTAATTAAGGTAAATGTTGTAATAATTTTTACGAATTGCCTCTGCATAAATAAAATATGACTTTAGTGTGCTCTAACGATTCGCTATCATAGCGCTCAAATCCTAGTGGGTAAGGAAAAATTAAGTACCAGTAAAATATTTGCTCACACAACTAGCTTTAGGGCAATTCCACTCGAGATAAGGTTTTTTTCACTTTTTCGATTTTTGTAATTACCTAACTATAAAAATCAAAGAAGTGTCTATGGTATTATAAGAAATATGCTGTCAGTTTTAAAAATATTACATTTATTCTGAAATCAAGCAAAACAAATATTATCACCATAGCAACCAAGACTTCAAAATAACTTCATAACTCGACAACAGAGAGATTTATCATATTACCAAAATTTTTTTTCATTGTATGTGAGTGATTTTGTAAAAGAGTATCTCATAGATGGCGATGGCCTTACAATGACATCGGAGTTACAACTCCAATATATAGTGCAAAATTTTAATAGAATGGCAAGGATTGATAACGAAGCAAACCTGATAAAACGAGACATTGCCATAGCGAGGCGACAGAATCTCGGTCTAGCCGCTGTAAACGATAATGAATTTACAAGGTTGTGTGTAATAAACTGCAATCGATCAAATCTTGAAGAAATAGAATTATGAGAAAAAGGATGCCTACGATTTAATGAATCTATAGATATTCAAAGGATATCTAATGAATACAGAGTTTATATTTTTACGGGGTAAATACTGAAAATGCAAGAGTTTGCCCTTATCGCTTAGATGCAAAAGGAATGGTCTTTCGTCAGCTTTTACAGTGGCTACAATTTGTTAATGGTATAAAAATTAGGGGTGAGCAACTAAATATATTGCTACAAGGTTTACAAAAACTAACCAATATATAAAAATGGAGATGGAGATAGTTTAAGGGTTTAAGACAGTAAGCCTAATTCTTCAAGCACAAAGACACAGATACGTTTTCAAGAAAGATATTTTAACATATTGCAGATTCAAAGAGATTCAAACAGGGTATCTCGGACCAATTTTTAGCCGTCATTTTTAATTATTCGTCAAGACAAAATATGTAAGTCCCACAATTGACAACCCTCAAAATTAGGTTTTGTCCACAAAATATTGGATTTAGAGCACATCAAGGCAGCAGCACATTGATGAATTTAGTCAGATTTTATTTAACAGGGCCTTAGAACCCTAAAGCGAAATGCATTACATGTGTATTGTAAAGTTCAAAAGAGTACTAATTTTTAGGCATTACGTCAAGGTTATTGTAGGCATAAAAACTATCACTTGATTAAACCAACTCTTATTGTTGCCCCAAATGGATATATTTTATTTTGTCAATGGTTGCCCTTATTTTTCGGACCAAAGAAACAATGACGCTGCTACATTATCTCAAGCATTACAATTGTTGTAGACAGGGGATACCAAGATCATCCCTCTCGTGGAGCGGCTGGGGATGGATCATAGAATGCCAGACAGCATTAGGGCTGGTGAGCATCAACTTTCGGTTGAAGATGCTAATTCAACTAGACTTGTTAGAAAATCAAGTTTCGGCCATTACCAACCCAAGTTTCATTTTTTCCAGAGGCCTTTAGAAAATCATTAAACTTCCATATTCTTGAGCTAGAATCCTTTAAGGATTTAACCATCGGCACCTACCAATTATGACTATCCTATATTCAAGATTCGAGGCAGAGAGAACGACCACACGAAATATATATTGATTTGGCAATTAACCAATATTCAACATAATTCGAGTAGGCACGTTTTAAAGGCATCGTAACTTTATAAAATAACAGCTTTGAGTGGAATTTAATAATGCAGCAGTCATCGGATACTATTGAACGAGTAAATCTGGGGCCAGGACTGTAGGAACATATTCCCATATTGTTAGTGTTGTTTTGTTGTTGGGGTACGCTAGGCGTCAAGACAATATTAAATACCTCGACAATATTAAATACCTCACGACGCAAACTCTAGAAGGTGTAATGGATGCCCATATCTTGTTTAAATTAAATACTTTTTTATTTATTATTGAGTTTTTAATTAAGTTTTAGTGTATTTCGTCATTTTAGAGATATGTAAATATACTTCGTTTTAGGTGTCTAAATTGTTATTTTATAGTTTCTGCACGACTAATGCAGTAAAACCATAAAATATTTAAATAGTATGCTTCAAAATATTAATATAATTCTCCTAATGCTCCTCAGATCTATCACACCCCTTAAATCGAAAATATTAAAACGTCAAAATATTTTTAAAAATACATAATTTTACGATTAGAAATCTCTGAAAAACCCTGAATTGATATATCACATTCCTACAGACTCCCTTTTGACTTTCTGTGAATTTTGGCAACTTCAAAGAGCCCTAGCTTCCAAACGGCCCTGACTGGCTGACACCCATTTTTTTTCTTTTATTTGAAGAAGATTCATAAAGCTAGAATATACTACAATTTAATGTAATTTGACCGTGACCAGTTTTCAATGTATTTAGTGCGTGGTTTTTTCATACTTGTAACAAGTAATAAAGACGCACTAAAAACATGGAAAACCGGTCACGGTCAAATTGCTTTACCTTGTAGCCATATGAATTCTCTTGAAATAAAAGCAAAAGAAATGGTGTCGGGCCGTTTGGGAGCTACGGCCCTTTAAAGTCGCCACTGCAGGACCTCTTTAAAATTCAAAGAAAGTCAATAAGGGCGTATGTGATACATTATTTCAGGGGTTTTTAGGGATAGCTGTCGAATTTTTGTTTAAATATTTTGACGTTTAAGTGACAGAATCCAATATGGTCGCTATAGTTAAAGTTATTTTTATCAAATCATCAGAAAATTGCATTGTCATCTCATTATGCTGTTATTACAAGTTTTAACTGGCAATATAATGCATTCGGAGAATCTGTTGGTTGGAAAATTGATTTAATAATTGATCAAATTATGTCCCAATTTAATAAATCTAAATTTATTTAATTTCATTCTTCAAACAATCTTGTTTTAAATTTTCCAAAAATTGATAAACAGCGTCATAAGTAGGTTTTGAATTACATTTTTCTTTAGTAATTAAATAGTAGATATTTTCAATTTTTAAATTAATAATTTCAATAATTTGTTTATTCTGTAAGGCTATGCCTTTACCCATTTTTAAATCTCTTAATACACAATGAGCCAAAGCAAAGTGCGAGGGAGCGTCAAATAAATTTCCTTCCAAAATTCCATTTTCTTGTTTGACTTGATTTTAAAAATTTACCGAATAATATACTGTATTGATTTTCTCATTGAGTTTAATTCCGTATAGAGCATCAGGATAGAGGAGGCATCTTTGTTGATTTTTCCTGATTTATAAATAAATTCAAATTCATACTCTTCTAGTTTAAGTCCCCATCTAGCTAAACAACTGCCAGGATCTTTAGTCGAATTTAGCCAAATTAAAGGACGATGGTCCGTTAATAAATAAAATTTTCGCGCATACAAATGTTTAACTTACCAAATTATATCCAAGAGCTCACGCTCTATAGTTGATAATTTTTGTTCTGCATGATTTAATGTCCTGGATGCAAAAACAATAGGTAAGTCTTTGCCAATATTTCCTTGGGATAAAACTGAGCCAATAGCATAACCGCTAGTATCAGTTATTAAAATAAGGGTTTCTTCGAAATTTTTTTTAGAACATGTCAAAATTTAAATGGTAATGGATGTCAGTCACAGTGTTTTTAAAATTATTTCGATTCAAGGAGATGGAAACTGCCTGTTTCGTTCTGTAAGCGAGTTTGTTTAAGAAAAAAAGCTGTTCAGTACATTTTAGAAAATTGGCAAGATTTTCAAAATTTTCAAGTAAATGTTACTAGCAAAGAGGAATATGGATCCAGGATGTCTAAATCAGGTACTTTTGGCACTGATTTTGAATGTTTGGCGATTTCAGAAATATACAAAATTAACTTCTACGTGTATGTTTCAAAGGAAAATTTAAAGAAAAAACTATTTGTTACAGAAAATAGCCCACTATTATGTGTTAGCAAAAATCAGTTTAACTCATCAATTTTTGTAAATTTTTTTGGCAATCCTGACTCTGGACATTATAATTTAATTGTACCATTACAAGAAAACTTTTGTTTATCATGCGATAAAATTTTCAAAAACAAGACTGGATTAAATATTCACAACCGTAAAATTCATACCGAAAATTGTTCTCAAATTTCTCACTGCATCCCCGACGTGGTTTCTTGCATCGATGTATGTTTAGAAAATTCTCAGAATTTATTAAAAAGTAAGTGCAGTCAATGTGACAAATCCTATACAAGCAAAAGCAGACTCAATCGACACATTAAATCAAGCACAAGAAAAATAATTTACAAGAAGATCATGATTTTTCCCAGGATATATCGTCTGATTCGAGTAAATGTCTTTTTAAGTTCTCTAAAATCATCAGTACCAGTAATAAAACGAATTCCAAAAGGTGCCCACCCATTAATTGCGGAAGAACTCACTTCACTCCTTAAAGATTGTGTTTCAAAAAACAACTTCCAAGCATGGTTTCATCTCTTGACATTTGCATATGCCGTTTTCAGATTACCGAAAAAATCCAAACAAAATGCATCGAGATCTCTAAGAACATTGATAAAGGACAATTTAAATATTTGGAAAGATAAGAAACATTTACCCTTACAACCATTTATGGATTACCTTAAAACGAATCAAGTTCAGAAGAAACAATACCTTTTAAAAACAAATTACCTCACAAAGAAAGTTGAGACAAAAGTTTCTGAGGGAGATATCAGAGGAGCGATTCGTCTGTTATGTTCTGAAGATACCTTGGCTTTGAAAAATAATGAAACATACAACAAACTTTTAGAAAAACATCCACGCCATGAAGATATGCAAATTTTCCCCGAAGATGTCCTGAATGAGTACAACAGTTTTGATTTCATTTATTCAAATATTAAAAAATCAGTTTTTTCTTTTAAACCGGGTTCTGCGGCAGGTCTAGACGCACTGAGTCCACAACATTTAAAAGACCTTTTGAATGACGATCTAGGTACATTTTCTTCAAATCTTCAAAATTCATTGTCGCTATTTCTTATACATATTCTTAATGGATTCGTGCCTGAAAGTATTTTTCACATTTTTTACGGAGCTTCACTTTGCGCTTTAAATAAAAAAGATGGAGGGATACGTCCCATGCAGTTTATGCTGTCGTAGATTAGCAGCAAAATTAGTTTGTTTTTCAATTTATGAAACTTTAGGCAATTTGCTTGCAACTATACATCAAGTAATTAGCCACCACACGTTAAATTAAAATCAAAGATACAAAGGATAAGAATCATCATCTTTAAATGCATTTAAAATTATTTTTGCTAAAGGCGATGGAAATTGCCTGTTTCGCGCAAGTGAGTATCTTTTGGAAAACCAGAAATCTCATGAAGAAGTTAGACGACATGGTGTTCTATACATTTTGCAAAATTGGGAAAATTTCGAAAGTTTTCAAAAAAAATTCAACTACAAAAGAAGAATATGAGTAATGAATGTTAAAACTAGGAAATTTTGGGACGCATTTCGAATGTTTGGCTATTTTCGAGGTATTTAAAATTAATATTTACATATATATAGTACTTCAAAATCCTACTGACAGGATTTTCTGTCCAAGTAATGATCCATTATGCATGCAAGAATAAATACGAGAAATAAATTTTTCTTATTTTTTCTGGAATTCCTGATTCAGGCCATTACAATTTATTGCTACCTCTTCAAGAAAATTATTGTTTATTGTGTAATAAAGTTTTTAAAAATTAAAAATTGGTCGAATATTCACAACCGAAGAATCCACAAAGATTCTCAAGACTCCACATGCAGTTTAAGTCTATCTCTCAACGAAAAATCCATTTCTTCCAGCCCTTCAAAATTACAATGCAGCGAATGTGAAAAATCCTATAAAAATCTTTTTCCAACACACCAACAGAAAATTACCCAATTTCCAATGAAGTTATCACAGATGAGTTCATTCAAAACCAAATCTAAAACCTTGATAAATTTAAATGCCCCACAATGTATATTTGTAAAATTTGTTTATATTGGAATATTTTAAATCAAGATTTTTTATTTAAATATGAAACAAGTAGTTATATTTTATTCCATTATTTAATGAGCCTTTTAATATTATTAAGCTGTTTTATATGAATTTTAAAATTCCTAAGGGGTGACGCTCTACACACAGAGAACACAAAAATCTTTATATTTGCTTTTTGAAAGTTTACTGATTTTCCCCTAGATGGCTGTAGAGGTATGAGAATAGAATTATAATATAATATTTGTGTTTGTGCGTATTTTATAAAATTAATATTGTACGTGCCAATATTCCAAAAGAAATGATTGAAGCTATTTCTTCAATAAAACGCGAGCTTCAACTTTTGAAACTCAAAAATTTTCCAAAACTCAAAATGGGAGCTAAGATAAAAACGAAAATATGTTCATTTTGTAAAAAACAAGGTCACTTAATAAATGAGTGTAGGATTAGACAAGTTCCACAAACAAGACCACATAATTTTTATAATTCTAACAATTTTCATAACAGGAATCAAAATCCTCAGGCATCTACGTCTTATCAAAATCAAAATTCTCATAATGTGAGACCCAGCAATTTTCAACAAAGATCAAATGTAATACAGCCTCCACAACCAAATAACAATAATTTTGAACAAAATCAAAATTACAAAAATAGTCCAAGTGTAATGCAGCCTCACCCGATGCATAAACCAATGTATTTTATTAACGGGGAGTAGTTTGAAAATTTTGAAAACAACGAAAATTTTGCAAACACAAATTTTTTGAGTGAAAATTTTGAGAGTTATACCGATCAGAATTTTGAAATTTTTAATTATGAAAACGAAAATTGTGAGAATGACTATGAACAAAATACTTTTAAAAATTATTCTGAAGCTCCTATAAATTTTCAAATATCAGCTTCGGAAACAGAACAAAATTTAATAGGTCAAATTTCGGAAATAAAGTAAATTTTGAGATTTTTACATGTTCAGAAGAATTGTACTATATTACTGATATTACAAAACAGTTTAAATTATTAACTGATACAGGTGCAAGTAGATCCGCCTTTAAGCCTAAAACATGTGAAAAGTATAAAATCATATTTCCAGAAAAGGTCACAATTACTAATAAACCTATCAATATAACGGAATCAGCAATAATTCCTTTTAAAATTAAAGATCCACATAAAGTTTTAGTTTTTAACCTAGACATACAGTTCGATGGTTTATTAGGTTCGGACTTTTTAAGACATTATGACTGTGTTATTGATTATAAAAATAATCAATTGACTACCAATTTTAAGACAGTAACATTTTATCGGGGTAATTCAGTAAATGAACCAATTCAGTCAGTTGAAATAAAACCGATTAATAATAGGATAAAAATTGAAGGTAGTACAGAAAGAGCTTTTAAATTTAGAATAGATAATTTAAAAAGTACTTTAGTTATTTTACTAGCACAACAAGTGTTACATTCCTAACCGTTTAGTAAAAATAAACAATAAGGCAGAATTTTTCACAACGGTTATAAATGCGCGACCGATTACAAAAATAATTAATTTTGAAAAATTTAAATTTGAACCAATTGTTGACCCTTCTTCCACAGAAATTTGTTTTAGTTTAACAGATAAACATCTAGCAAATCTTAGAAATGATATTTGGCAACAATTACGTTTAACACACTTAAATAAAGAAGAATTTTTTACAAAATTGTATAGATACCCGCAAGTTCATAAACAAGAAGTAAAAAACCAAATTTCAAAAATGTAAGATCAAGGAATTATACAACTATCTGGTTCACCCTGGTCCAGCCCAGTGTGGAAGTTCCTAAAAAAGGTTTTGGGAAAATAAAAATGGCGTGTCGTTATTGACTATAGAAAATTTAGTGAAGTGACAGTAGACGACAAATATCCTCTCCCTAATAAATCAGACTTGTTAGATCAACTGAGTAATTGTGAATATTTTACTACATTTGACTTAGCGTCAGGTGTTTATCAGATAGAAGTCGATCCAAAAGATATACAAAAAACTGCTTTTTTAGTTGAGAGTGGGCATTACGAATATATTAGGATGCCATTCGGGCTTAAAACTGCTCCTTTAACGTTTCAAAGAGTAATGGATAATACTTTGGTAGGAATTCAAAATGAAAGATGTCTTGTTTATATGGACGATATAATGGTTTATTCAGCAACGGATACATGAGCATATAAAAAGACTATCAGAACAGATTTTGAGATTGAGAAAAGCCAATTTAAAGATGCAGCCTGGTAAATGTGAATTTTTAAGGAAATAACTTGTTTGTTTGGGTCATATTATCACTGACAAGGATGTAAAACCAAACCCAGATAAGGTATCTGCTTTAAAAAATTATACAGAACCAAAAACCCAAAGAAACATGAAAGCTTTTCTTGGAATAGCAGGATATTATAGAAGATTCGTAAGACTTCGCAAAAATTTCAAAACCTTTAACCAAAGTATTACAAAAAGATATACCTTTTATTTTCGAACAAACTTGTAAAAATGCATTCCAATTATTAAAACATGCTTTAGCAACAAGTCCAATTTTAATATAACCAAATTTCGAAGGAGCCCTTATTTTAACAACTGATGCTTTTGGCTCAGTTTTATCGCAAGGAAATATTGGTAAAGACTTACCTATTGCTTTTGCATCCAGGACATTAAATCATGCAGAACAAAAATATTCAACTAAAGAGCGTGAGCTTTTGGCTATAGTTTGGTCAGTTAATAATTAATACATTTGTATGGGCGAAAATTTTATTTATTAACGGACCATCGTCCTTTAATTTGGCTAAATTCGATTAAAGATCCTGCCAGTTGCTTAGCTAGATGGAGACTTAAACTAGAAGGGTATGAATTTGAATTAATTTATAAATCAGGAAAAAATCAACAAAAATGCTGATGCTCTATCCGGAATTAAACTCAATGAGAAAATCAATGCAGTATATTATTAAAACTTAAAACAAGATTGTTTGAAGAATGAAATTGAATACTTAGCAATGCCAGAAATAGATTGTGTCTTAGATTTATTAAATTGGGACATAATTTGATCAATGATTAAATCAATTTTCCAACCAAGTGACAAAAGAACAGCAATTATTACTGCTTTATCAGCACAGGAGAATATAGTCGTCCGGCTTAAGTCACAAATAGCAATTAGTTGTTCATTTGGTGCAGAAAGTATGAAATTTGGCATACTTATTCTTTAGAAAATTCTTTAAAATTTTGATCGAGGAAATCGAAGATCGGATGTATAGGAGCAAAGATGGCGGCGATTTTTTCAAAATGGATGTCTACTTTTTAAAAAATTGTAGGTTCGCCAACAAAACAAGATTATACTCGAATCTATATAATTCGATAGAGAAGAATTGAAAAAAAAATTGTTGCATTGGCGTATGACGTTTATCGTCCTTAAAAAGTGACATTTTATTTTTTAAAAATGCATTTTGAGAATTTCTTTAAAATAATTTTTAATAATTTAATAGAAAGAAGATCAAACTAACTTATTTATTTGACTTTTTGCTTACAGGGTGATTGATTCAGTTATATCAGGCCACTCAAAGTAAGATTTTTTAAAATAGCTACATTGTCATCCGTATCTTTTTTAGTTTTTAAGGAAAAAATGTCAAATTTAGCACGATTATTACAATTGTCAAGGTCAACTGATACTCTAAAAAATTTCTAGATAGGTGGCGCTATGGATGACGTGGCACCTAAATTTTAGATTTTAAATTTGATAAAAGTTCATATTTTTTTAATAGCTTAGGTAAGACATGCATATTTAATAAAATAATCAATTATGTATAGCTGAAATATGTAAATTTTTATAAAAATAATTTTAGTTTGGTCATTGGTCGCCAAAATTTTTTTTGAGTATGTATAAAATTGGATTTTTCAACGTTTTCTTCAATTCTTCCTAGTGACCAAAAATTTGACTGGATATACACGTTGATAACTTCTGATGAATTAGAAGGCCTAAACAAATGGATTCAGATACGAAATTCTAAATTCTATCGGGCCGTTTTTACTCTATAGGCCAGTAAAGTTGACCTAACATGTGTTTAGTCGCCCCGAATAGGTACTCTTATGTACCCTATTGTTTATTTCTTGCGTGTGTCAGGCCGGGCATATCAGGCCACTGTGGCATGAATCTGTCCGCTATGGGAAGTTGGACGAACCATACTGCCTGTAGCCTGTAGGCGGTGGGATGTAGCGATCCCCGCCCACGATTCGAGTCTAGTGCTCAATCATGCAATCAGTTGGCCTAATCTCGAGGGACCCAATCGTCGTATTACGCCATTGGGTCGTCACTCGTTATTAGGGACCGTGGGCTTGCTGAGTGTCCATCAGCATGTTCACGTTAATAAAAGTCTCGCACAGGCATTCTCTACTTTGAGATCCTATACTTTCTAGGACACATAAGGCCACGAAGTCCAAGCACACCAAAGTCTTTCGGCGATCGGCAAATTGCGACGAGAGCAGAACAGTGTAGTCTGGAAGCTCTTAGTGACAAACCGGCACGAAAGCGGCGGAAGCGTGATCGCCGTTTTGCTCAAGGATTAGCTGTAGAGCAACGCGTGTGCTGCATCAGTGACTGAGCAGCCCTATTTAGGACCCACTTTGCTCACCCTGAAAGGGGCTATAAAAGGTGCCCTCTACATAGCCAGCCAACAACTGCCCGACTGGACAACCGCATCTAGTGGGTACACCACATGCGGTCAAAACAAAAGAAAAAGAAATTCAATGAACTTGGAATGAACTTGGAACCACATGGAATATCCGTACACCACAAGACCACAAAGAAGAACGACAATAGTGGCATGTGAACTAAGGAAATATAACATCGATACCGCTGCTCTCAGTGAAACTAGAAGAGCAGAGCAGACAACTTAAAGAACACGGAGGAGCCTACAGATTTTTCTGGAAAAGAAAAAAAGAAGATGACTTACGTATTCAGGGAGTGGGTTTGGCTATAAAAAATGAGATTGTTGACCACCTAACCGAATTTCCATCCAGAATAAGCGAAAGATTGATGATATTGCGCCTAAACCCTAGCAAACACTAACACGCTACTATAGTCAGCTCCTACACTCCAAATCTTGCAGCTCATAAAAACCAAAAAGATGAATTTTATTCTCAACTTAGTGAAGCCATAACATCTGTACCTAAATCTGAAAAACTTATCATCCTAGGTCATTTCAATGCTCGAGGTGGTACAAACTCAAACCTATGGAAGGGCGTCATTGGCAAAGACAAATTCAAGACCTCCTGGCAACACCCGAGGTCAAAACACTGGCATCTGATTGATTACATTATTGTACGTTCTAGAGATCAAAAAAACGTAAACATTAAAAGAGCAATAACGAGTGCAGACGACTGCTAGGTGCCTGATCCGAGCTAAAATTAAATTGACATTCCACCAAGAAGTAGACGTCACAAAAAGCAAATCAGAAGAAGATTCAATGTAGAACGCCTTAAAGATGATCAAACCCGAACAAAATTCCTCTGAATCAAAAGTTGGGTACTTTAGAATACCCGGAGAATATTGACGATCACTGGAGAATGTTGAAGACAGCAATAATATCTACCTCCGAAGCAACAGTCGGCTACACACAAAGAAAACATCAAGACTGGTTTGATGAGCACGACAAAGAAATTGAAGACCTTATTGAGAGGAAGACAAAAGCCCATAATGCTTGGAAAAGCCACCCTAACTCTAACGAAAAGAAAATCAAGAAGCCAAAGCAGAAATACAAAGATAAGTAGATTAAAATACCAATGGTGGACAAACAAATCACATGAAATGCAAGATCTAGCTCCAGAGCCTTCTTTCAAGCTACTAAGGTGATATATGGTCCCCCTACAAAAGGTATCAATCTACTACGATCCAAAGATGGAACAAGGCAGATTGAAGACAGATCCTCCTGAACACTTCCAAGAACTACTAAACAGAGAGTCTCAGGTCGATAATGATATTTTCGAAAAAATTCCGGAAAAAACTACACAACAAAACCTAAGTGAGATTCCGAGATTAGAGGAGGTCGAAAAGGCAATCATACAGCTAAAGAATAACAAGTCAGCAGGCACAGATGGTATCGCTGCTTAACTCTACAAGCAAAGGGGTCCCGCACTTAATTCCCAAATGCACATTCTAATTAGTAAAATTTGGAATACTGAGAGCATTTCTGACGAACTGCTTTCTGTTTCTGGAAAGATACTTGCACGGATACTATCAAACCGATTAATTCCGATTGCTGAACAAACTCTGCCAGAGACACAATGTGGATTTAGGCCCAATCGAGGCACAGCTGACATGATCTTCAGTGCCAGACAAATACAAGAGAAGTCTAGAGAACATGGCCTTCACCTAGTCAAATAATTTGACTCGGTCAACAGAGAAGCTCTTTGGCAAATACTGGAAAAAGCTGGATGCCTCCAAAAATATATTCAAATTCTTAGACTACTACACGACAATATGAATGCAACAGTCCTGAGCAACGATGGACCAGGAGAGTCATTCCAGATTACGACAGGCGTTAAACAAGGGTGTGATATTGCGCCCACCCTGTTCTCTATATTTTCAGGTGCCATGCTTCACCTTGTTGAGTAACATCTACCGCCGGGAGTGGAAATTCTATATAGATTGATAGACGGTAGCCTACTTAACCTAGGCAGACTGCGAGCAAAAACTAAGGTGTCGACGACCTCGGTAATCGAACTGCCTATACAGAGTAGGGTCTACAGCTGGTAATCAACTTATTAAACCAAGCCTACAAAAGCATCGGCATAGAGGTCAATCTTGCCAAAACTCAAATTCTTTTACATTTCCATAAATAGCCATCCTCTGCAGAACGTGGAACAAAGCCCATCCCTTGGGAGCCACCTATCATCAAATGCAACTACTGACGAAGAAACACAGCATCGCCTAAAATGTGCTAACGCAGCGTTCGGACGGCTTTCGGAGAGAGTATTCAACAATCACGACATAAAAAAAAGAGAAGATCAAATGATCTTGGGAGAAAAGAACGAAATTTCACAATTGGATGAGTGTCCCACAAGGAACACACAAAAGACAAAAGCGAAAATAGAAACAATTAAACGATGTTTCGCCCAGGGTGACCAGCATGGGCTCGTCAGTGGATTCACTAGTCACCCTCAATCCAGACATCATTAAACACCATCGCACACTCTGACTTTAAACTCTGAAATACTCACAAATAGGCATCGTTCTGTAGGGTACTTATTATAAGTCACCTGATACAGGTTCGTCCTGGCGTGTTAATCTTTCCAGTAGGAATATGCTCCTAAGACAATTAAAACAAGAAGTTTAAACTTCCAAATCAGTTACATCAACTGAAAATAATCTAAAAAAGAGAAGATCAAAAGATCTTGGGAGGAAAGAACGAAATTTCAAAATTGGATGAGTGTCCCACAAGGAAGACACAACAGACCAAAGCGAAAAGAGAAACAATTAAACGATGTTTCGCCCGCGGTGACCAGCGTGGGCTCGTCAGTGGATTCACTAATCACCCTTAATCCAGACATCTTTGATTAACCCCCTTAGACTTAGTGTACATGTCATGTAGAACTATTTTAAAAATGAGTAAAAAAAGACAAAATGTTCCTGCCCTAATTAACAATGTATGTATCCAACCAAATAAACACACTTTATTGTGGTGATATCTACCGGTTTTGTTTTAATATTACCTGTTAATTGAAGTCAAATATCGAAGCAGATGAAGCACTGTTCGAACTTTTTCTTCAATTTTGGGTGCTGTTTTTTAACTTATAAGTAAAATGTAACGAAAAATATATCAAAATAAATCAGAAATCAAAAAATTTAAAAAATCTTTTTTTGCTTTTTTGTATGTATAAATTAAGTCACTTTTTAAAATTGTATGGAAATAATTAGTGTAGTTAAATCTACAAACAGATGTACATATGATATGAGTTAATAATTTTCGTAGTTACGGTTTTGTCGTTTTTTGAAATAGGAGTTATTATAGATTGGAAAAAAATATGCTCTATCAAACTCTCAGCATGTAAAATATATATTTAATTAGTTTGTTTTTAGTAAATTTTTCATTATATACTTTTAAAAATAAAAATAGTAGTTATCACAACTAGTGAATAAAATAGTGCTTTTTTTACAGGCATTGGTTTAAATAAGAAGCCCAGCGAGGTATTTAAAAACGCGAGTAAAAAAAGCACAGTTTAGACGCGTGGGCGTTTTTAGCAATATTTTTTCTAATACCTTTATCAAAAAATCAAAGGGAAACAAGAAAATACTTTTCAAAATCTCGAACGAACATACCATCTTTACATTATAAATCAATGCGGCTGGTAAATGAAATAACAATGGGTTTCATAGCGATGTGCCTCTTTACTCGGCGACGTTCATTGTTACGACATTTTAATCTTTAAAAAATTAAATTTTCTTAATATTACTATTTTCCGCTATTTCTCTTTAATTTTGAGTAAAATAACACCTAGTAGACGAGTTCATGCACAATTGCTTATGTGCAATCTACAAGGTCCTCTTGGCCTGTACCAAAATAATGGCCTTTTTATTACTTTTATTATATTTCCACCCATTTCTCACCTACCTTATCGCTTAGTTTGTGGCTAAATTTGTTGGAAACTTACACCTATTTTTTTTTAATGATTTTCACTTTTTTTTAGCAATTTACAACATTCATATTGACAAAACGGCCATTTCAAGCGGTCGGATTGGACAAAAATGTAACCCATTACTAGACAAATCAGCTGTGACTCCTTTATGATTAAAATTATGACTGTATCTTCTAATAAATAATTTCTTAAAGGCATAGTTTATAATATAAAATAGTTTAAAACAATAAGTTCTAATTATAGGGTGAAACTTTAAACTTCGGGTTGAACGGGATAAAAAAAAAACCAAAACATAATTTTAGTAAATTCTTACTTTTATATAATTTAATTTAAAAAAAAAAGTTTTATTATGGCTTTTCCAAATTAAACAAAAGACATTGGTATTAAAGGAGAAAGTAGGTTGTTAACATTTATGTTAAAAATTATTGTGAACCATGAACCATTAAAGGTTTTCTTTTGGGTTGGAAGAGAAAAAAGTACAATAATTGAAAAAATGTTATTTCCTTTAGGTCCGAAACTGTTTGTATATTTCGGCTTTTTTAGATACCTAGAAAAAGTGTTATAGGGGTTTTATAATTTGGAGTTATTTCAAGATTTTGAACAAAAAATAACAGATTGTTAAAGCTTTTTCCTTTTTTTTTAATAAAATTACATTTGCTTGAAATGGCCCAGGACGAGGTCAATTTTTTCTGGCAGGGCCGGTTTCATATTTTTGATTTTTTTTTCACTTACACCATGTATATTTTAATACTGTTTGTATTTTTTTAAACTTTAAAAAAAACTGGCTTATGTTATGAGTCTTTTATTTATTAATTTCTACTTTTGAACAATAATATTAAAAGACTACTGATTGTGGACAAATTTTGACCCCCCTAAAATTACGTTACAAAAAAAATATCTGCCCCTTGAATTCTAAAAAAACCGTGGTTAGAATATTGACACATTTTTTATTGCCATAAGAAATAAAAGACAGAAAAGGAATTGTGATGCCCCTCTACCACTCACTCTTATTATTTAATAATAATATGGATTTAATTATAGGACGTAACTTTCGTAAAAACAGTCATCAGAAATGTAATGATTTTTGGCAAGGTGGACGACGGGGGGGCCAAATTTGGCATAAATTGTGTTTCCAATTTATGAAGTGCCCTCAGAGCCATAAATTATGTTACATCATTTTTGCCAACTCTTGCAAAAATAAAATTCTTCCTAAATATACTAAATTTAAGTTCTCCAATTTTTATCAAATCTGGCATAAAAAGTATGTGGCACCAGGTGTTGAGGTGCTAGGTTTTTGGTGGGGGTGGAGGGTTACAAAGAGGATAAAAATGCGGTTAAACTTTTTGATAAAATCTGTCTGAAGTCGGTAGTTTTTAGGATATTTAAAAACACAAAAATGTACCTTTAAAAATCCTAGCCCACAAACTGTAGCAGCTAAGGACACACGGTTTTATTATTTAGACGCATAATTACATTTTCAACAAAAACTGTATTAATGTTAAAATGTTAGATTCGTAGAGTTTGAGTTATCCAGAAAAATAAATCATCACCAAAAATATACCTATAGAAACCTAACTCACGAACCGTAGCAGCTTGCGACACGCGGTTTCACATTATTAAGATGGATACTTGCATTTTCATGCAAAAAAATATAAAAATAAAAAAAAAAATTATATATAATAGTGGAGCCTTATTAGAAAGGCATATTACGATATTTCTTACTAAAATTGTCAACAAAAATATATCTTTTTCTCTATAAACAATCAAACGTAAAATGCTCGCTTTTTCCCGAAACAGTACTTTTTCTTTGAAAAAATCGTAATTTAAAATATACATTAAAAAAAGAGCAAGGCGAGCTCCACAACGTTGCTAGTAGCTCACCGGACCTTACATTTATCAAACTTATACACATCACTACTGGCGCCCCCTATAGGTTGGGTTTGCGCATTAACGATGTATAAATTTGAACAAAAATGGGAAAAACGAGTTCCGATCAAAAATTTGCCAGGAAACAGGGCTGGACATAAGAAGTCTAACAAACTCGATATACACGTAAAAAAATGCGAGATGCGTTTTCGGATCTCGCCTTTCAAAAAATGATCTCGTCTTGCCTACATTTAACTTAAAATGATCTCGGCATACCTATTTATAAATCTATATATTGCACACTCTAAGTAAGTACAATTGTTTTTCCAAAAGAATTTGTGGACGTCCTGGATGGGGATCATATTCTGACAGAAGAGAATGAACTTTATCCAATAAAAGTTGGAATGTGTTTGGGTTCATCCTAAAATACAAGGAATATATTAATATTATTTATTTATTTACGAGATTTATGAAACTGGTGTCGTGTACATGTACAAAAAGTGTGGATCTGCATGGGGTTGTGTCAAAACTGGTCTGCGTTCTTCAACAGTGTGCAAAAACTGTGTTGGAGAGCTATGCGACAACGCACCAGAAAAATTCAATTTAGAAGTAGAATCATACTACAGTCAACGTCAACTACATATTGATAAAGCTCAGTAATTTAATAGCAATAAGAAAGAAAATTAATTTTAATTTAAAACATGTCTTTAAATTCAGATTTGAGTTTCCGGATATCTTTATGTTTTTTTTTTAAATTACTCTCTGAGCTCTTGGTGCATAAATAACATTAAAAACATTATAATCATATCCAAAATCTCAATAGTATGGTTGGGTTTATGCAAATAGTAATAACAGAATCACAAAATATGGTTTATGTTATGTAAATTAGTTACTAAAAAATTTTGTTAACACAAAAATTGGAGAGTGTTGAATTTTGTACCCTTTTTTTAACCAATAACAAAAAACAAGATGTCACCGTTTCGTCAGAGGGGAGGGGGGCGAGTGTGATCTATTCGTGAGTATATTTCTTTGAAATTTGGCACTACTTACTGTCCCGGAATTTTTTGCATAAAAATTCTAGTATTACTGGATCAATTTGCCGTGCAGGTAATATTAGAAACCATAAAGAAAAATTTATATTCTTCTTTATGGTTACATATAGTCCAAAATCTAAGCAACATTATAAAATATCTAAAAAATTTACACACTTTTATGATTTTAGGTCAATTATCTAATTGTAAATTTTGTTTTCTTTTCAGCTAATTTATAATTCACCAAATTTTTCGATAATTTTGCAGACAGTTATTTATATACAGCCTAACACTCTACTTCAACGTGTAGGCTAACGAATTGCTTTTTTCATTCTAGGTCGTTTTACCTTCTAAGGCCATCAAAAATGAGCGAATACTAGAAACACTAATGTTCCAAGCGAATTCCGGAATGTACAGGATACAGGACTCGTATCTTAAGGAATGCACCCAAAGACTGCAAAAACAGGACTCAAGGTTTTCTGAATGGGAGTCATTTGATTTTAGCAATTAAGTACGCGAATTATAAAATAATAATTGACAAATATTTTTTAGTACTTAAATCTTCAAGAGAGACAGATAATCGTAATTTTTTATTTTACATAAAGAGAGAAATAAATAAAAACCACAATGAAATCACAGAAAAATTATTTTCGGAACTTATTTTAGATGTTCATCAAAACTGGTTTTTAATAAACATTTACTTTTCTCGGCACAGTGTAAATTCACACCCACCCACGCTATGCATCTCATATGCATCTGGATAGGGACACTTAACCTATTAGACAGTTTAAACTAATATTTTAAAAGTAGTCAAAGTCGTTTTTATGGTGAATGCGATAACAAAACATCTTACAGCACTCGTTTACCTTTGCTCGACTTACGATAAAAAGTCAAAAATGTGTCCTGTTGACTTTTTTTTTAACGGGTTAAGTGTAGGTATACGTTTTCGTACGGACTTATCGGTATAATTATAAAACGACTAAATTAAAGTCTATTTGTATTTAAGAAAAGAAACAAATGTGATTGCTACCAAAAATAAATCAAATTTAATTCCCGAGAACAGAGAATTTTAAAATATGCAAAAATTGCATTTTTATTATGCATGAATCGTTTTTAGTTTCGACTTTTTTTTTGGTTTTGGTATTAAAATATTTTAATTGGTTATAGATTGTTTCTAGGGTCTTCCTGCGTCTTTAACTCGTATGTTTAATCCAAATCACATACAATACAGTTGTAACATATTGCGTAAAGTTTATGCAATATTATATTATATATGCAATCATTACATTTACTCTCTAGGAGAGTTATCCCTTTGACTCTTGTTGCGACACTTTAAATATTAATGTCAAAAATAATGTCGACTAAATTAAAGTTGACTTTATATTTTATAGTGGAGTTAATTCGTAAAAGAAACTGCAGAAAGAGTATAAGTATAAAACGACTAAATTAACTTATATTTAGCATACTAATACCTAATACCAAAAGCTAGAACCAAGTCGATGACTCCTCAATGTTTTCTTCGTTTCAGAAAAATAAAGTCAAAGCAAGCCATTTTTTTTTATTTTTTTTAGCGACGAGAAATCCTCATAGATACCGGCCTCTGGTGGTGTGCCCGATTCATACTCAAACCCCGCTGCTATAGATTTGGACGAAATAGCGGAACAATTCTCAGGTGTTTTCGTCTTGGTGTTTAATTTTTAGATTCGTTCTTATCATATCATGTCCCTGATTCTATTTATCTACGTGTTGTATCATTTCTTTGAAGAGGTTCCCTATGGTCATATTTGCTATCTGTAGATCGTGTCTTGTTGTTTGGCGGTAGTTCTAAAATCTTGGACAGTAAATTAACGTATGTTCTGCGTCATCTATTCTTTCACATTACCGACATATGTCGTCCGTTTTCCCTATTCACTTTGTGTATGTCTTAAAAGATTCATGTCCCGTTAGAGCTTGTGTCATATCGTAATTCATTTTTTTTGTGTTTGCAGTCTATCCATATTTTAATGTCGGGAATAATTATTTTCGTCCCTTGTCTTTTTTCTGTATTTTGGTCCCATCCTGCTTGCCAGCATTCTAGTGTTTTCTCTTTCGCAGTTTTTTTGGTTTCTTCACTGTTTTAAATTTTATCCTTCATATATAATTTATTCGACAATTAGGTCCATTAGCGGGATACCTGTAATAACCTGAATAGCGTCCATTGATATCGTTTGGTAGCCGTAGGCTAATTTTAGTAAGGCTGCATTCTTATCAGCATGTTTTTGTACTTCTTTGTGCGCAGTACTGGACTCCATATCACAAATGGATTACACTGTATAGTAACTTCCTCTTGCTCGTCATGGACCCGTTTATGTTGGTCATAAGTCTTTGTAGTTGAACGAGTCTTTTAGTTGCCTTTTTAATGCTTTCTTCTATATGCTTTCAGAATTTCTGGTTTTCACCGATGTGTATTCCAAGAAATCGTTCGCTCGTCGAAACTAAATGTTTTGCCGGTCTCTTTTTCCGCTTAGTATGACGGCTGCGGTTATTTTTTCTGGTGCTAATTCTAGGTGATTTTTTGTCATCCATTCAATAATGAGTCTTGTTGCCTCGTTTGCTCTTTGCATAAGATGTATCGCTTTGTCAGCCCTGACTTATCATCCGCGTATCCTACTATGCCCACGCCACTGGGGAGCTTTAGTCTAAGTATGGGGTCATAGTATATATTTCAGAGTAGGGGCCCTAATACCCATCCTTGGAAGATGACTGCTGATGTTTTAACTTTATTTTGGTCATTAAATATATATCGTTCTTTGAAATAGCTAATTACGGTATTTATAAGATATTGTAGTATACGAGTGTCTGTTAGCCTTTCTACTATTTTTAGCCACCAGGCAGAGTTAAAACTATGTCTAGCATCTTTTTTTACTGCGTTCATAGTAGATTTGCCTTTTCTAAACCCGTATGGTAAGAGGGGACAAATCTCCATTTGTCTCCATCTCGTAATCTATTCTGTTTTTTTATGAAGTGTTCTTATGTTTTAGCAATCGTTTTACTTAGGTAGAGCAGCCTATATGCGTTTGCAGCATCGTTTGGTTTCCGGTTTTTGTGTATAAGGACCAATTTTTCTATTTGCCAGATGCATGGGAATTCCTGTTTTTTAAGCAAACCGTTCATAGTTTGTAGTATCATGTCCGATGCTATTTGTACTAGTTCTTTCCTGGTGCCTTATCTGATTTGATTTTTCAGTTTAGCTCTTCTATTGTAAATAGTGTCACTATGTGGGTGGATATTGCTGCTAGTAGGGTTTCGTTTTTCTGAGGTAGTGTGTTGTTATTACCTCTTCAGTTTTTTCTTTGGTAAGTTTAAAAGTTGGGCGAGTATTTCTTTAATTGTTTTTTCAGGATCTGGTAGCCTTGTCCTCATACATCTTCGTGCAACTCTTTACATAGCTTTTTCTAGTGCAGTTTCTTCTCATCTCGTATTTTGTCCCTCAAAATTTTTTTCTTTTGTTTGTATTCGTCCCATATACAGGCTCCTTCATCCTTTATTTCTTCATTTGCGGCTCGTCGTATAAACTTTCTCTTATCTTTGACGCATTCTTCTCTAACTCTGGCAATGTCTTCATTTCTCTATATATTTCTTTAAGGATTTTGTCCATTTCATTTTCCGTAAATTCTTTGGTTGTCCTCCTTGAAAATTCGGATGTTAACTTGTTTTTCATTAGGATTTTTTATGTATTTACCTTGCCTTTCAATTTTTTTATTTTTTGGGATTTTATCTACTATTTCAAATACAATGTGCCTCTATGGTGTCAGTGGTTCATTGTCAAGAATTTGCCATTACGTAACTTTTGATAGGGTGTAGCAAAAACAAAAGTTGGTTTTGCCTCCTTTGTTTTGTACTACGAGCCCCAACTCTCCACAAACTTTATGTTTATGTTTGTTTTACGTTTGTATTTGTGATCCATCCTTTATTTTCTATTAATATTTTGTTTGGTTCACTAGATATTATTACGTCACGAGGAAGACATCGTGTGCTCTTGGTGAGCGATCAGAGTTAATTTTTAACATTTTCATTTTCTAGTATTCTATAGCCTTCCTCCTGAGGCTCATTTTTTGTATCAATATAGGTTTCCGTTTTTTTGTATCCTTTGCCTTCGCGATTAACAGCACATTTTGCACAGCTTGCCTTTTGTGCGCGGTATTTGGCGACGTGACCAAATGCACAACATTTGAGACAGACAGTCATATTCCTCTACCTTTAAGTTTACGAAGTCCATTTTTAGGTATCTCTCTTTGTTTCTCAACTCTTTCTGCTCTCTAGTGCAGTTTTCTAAAAATTCTTTGTTTTGTCCAATAGTTCATTTAGAATTTCCGCCAGCACACCTGCTTTTTTAATCCTTGGTTTTTCAATTATCTGTCTTGATGTCTAATCCTTCTACCTTTTCTAGCATTTATGCAGATCTTAGTTGATCTTCTTTTGATTTTGCTTCCAGGAGTATGGCGCCTGCCTTTGATGCCTTGATGTCCTTAAGATTTCCGGTGTACTGACCATCTTTCAGTGTCTTTTTAAGCGTTTCTAAAATTATCCTACTGTTCTCTTGATTTTTCATTCTCACTACCGGCACCGCACTAGAACTGCGACCAGGCATTGACGATGCTTTTCTTTCCCCTGGTTAAATACTATTTTCTCTGTTTTCTTTTGTGCTTTCTCTCTCTTCACATTTTTTTCAGCTCTAATGTCACTTTTTACCACCTCATTTTACGCACTTCTGCAGCTGCTTCCTGTATTTCTTAACCTGTACTTTTTCTTTATGACTTCCTGAAATCCATCACTTTTCTTTACTTTTTCAATCTTGTCTGTTCAATGCCATTCTCGCTTTCGCTTCAGTTCACTTTTTTTAACTTGCGTCTTTTCTGTCTGTTTCCTATTTTAAGCTCTTGTTCCTCCTTCTCGGCCATGTTTGTATGGTTTCCTACGACTTTTGCTCTTAAATTATTTATCTCTTCCCTCAGCATTTTCCTTTCTTTTCCCAATTCTTGCCTGATTACCTTCGTATAGTTTAATTATGCATTCAGCAACTATTTGTTGGTATACTTTTTCGAAATATATTTTAGCCCCTCTATATTTTGCTGTAGCTAAATGTTTCGAATTATTATATTATTATTATCATCCTTTTCTAATATTTTGTTTATTTCTCTCCTCTTGTCTTCTACGATTTTATTCTCTAATTCATCTTCTACCATCAGGTTTTTTCCTGTGTTTTCTTTCTCAATGTTATGCTTGTTTTTTTCCCTCTGTATTTTCACGATTTTTATCCAATTTTCTTCCATAGTCCCACTGTCCAACTCTGCTAAATTTTTGGGTGCAGTTAGCGTTATAACAAAATTCTTTTCTAAATTGACAGTGGGTATTCAAAATGGCATCCAAACTCTCAATTAAATAGTTAGTTTTCGATTCTGGTGTAATATTCATTCCAACGTAAGGCAATATAATAATTTATACTAAATCAAGGACCCTTAATAATTAAAAGATTTAAATAAAAATTAAAATTATCTAAGCGTTTGCATTTAGGCACACACAAGAAAAACAACATTGTTATTCTGCTTGTTAACATTTTTTCATAAGAAAATGAAGTTTTAGGATAAGCTAAATTAATTTTAAATTTTATAATATATCAGTTATAATGGCAAAAACTTTTTGCTTTTTTTACAAACTTTGGTTTAAATAACGAGCGCAGCGAGTAAAAAAAGCGCAGTTTAGTCGCGGGTCGTTAACACTATTTTTTTAATACCCTATTAAAAAATCCAAGAAAAATTGAAAAATACTTTCAAAAATCTCGAACGAAGATCACTTCTCGCAATACACCATCCTTACACTATAAATCAAGGCGACTGATAAATGAAATAACAATCGTTTCCATAGCGATGTGTCTTTTTACTCGGTGACGTTCCTTGTTGCGACATTTTAATCTTTGACAATTTGAAATTTTGACGATATTTTTAAATTATTTTTTCGTAACTACTGGTTGAAAACTGGCGGAAATGGATTAATTCTTAGGCAACAATAATTATATTTTTTCAATATTACTATTTTCGGCTATTTCTCTTTAACTTTGGGTAAAAACTGATAGACATATTTTTTACACCCGAGATCAAAAAATTTTTCATCGGTAACCAAAAAAGTCATGCTTTATTTATCTGCAGACAGTTCCTAAAATCATTTTTGGATAATGGTATTACAAAAAAGATTTTTTTGTTTTTTTTTGCCTTAGTTAAGTTAACAAAAAATACAAAAAATACTGAGGAAAATATCAGATTCCGTTAAATAACGCAGGTCAAAGTGGAGTAAAAAATAATTTTTTTTTAGTTAAACGTCAGGCATTACTGTAACGTAACTAGTAAAATGTATTTTTTTTACAAAAACAATTAAATACATTCCTAAATCGGGTTTTTTTGTCAACATTAGTTTTTTTATTTTAATCACCACCATCTTAATTCGCAAATGACCTATGCTGTGCAACTTATCGAAACCTAATATTTGGTCAAGCACACGGTTTCAAAAATTCGATGGTTTTGGAGGTTTCAAGAGTTGGAAAAAACACTGACCCCCAATTGCGAGGCTCAATTTGTAAGATGAAAACTGTAAAAGCGTCTATAACATGTTGGTTTGTGAAAATATCTGTTTGGAGTAAATGGCTTTTTCGTAGATTTTTAAAGCAAAATCTGACTCCCGAACTGGTCACATGTGTTTTTGAGATGTAGCACAAAGTTGGTATTTTTCTTATGGAATTATCTTTTTTATTTGATATTTAAAATCTGCTTAAAATTCTGTGATGATATGTTTTACTTTTAAATAATATTATAAAAATATATTATATGTAACATTACTTATAATTTTTTGTATTTTTGATTTATTTTTATTTTCAATTTCAATTTTCAAGCATAACAAATTTCCCTTTTATGTCACTTTACCAAATAAAATAACTTTCGTTATAGTTAAATTTATTTTTTTATCACCTAGTTTTTCTGGGATGGTCAAAAATACATACTTATATGAGTATAATCTAGAACATATGTATTACACTTACGAAAAATTACGTTCAAAATGTTAAGAGTTACAATTAAACCGCGATTTTAAAAGAATTCCACACGTCCATTAAGTTCATCGTAGAGGGTCACAAAAATACCAATGCCATAATTTGTTGCTAATTTCTTACCAAAGAATAAAACTTGTAGCTGCAGCCGTTTCCAAGGAAATGGAACGCCTCTAACTTAACCACTAAGCTAGGGGATCCACCCTATACCTGCCATTTGGGTAAAGTAGGACAAACAAACATCATAATTTGTAGCTCGAAGGGTACATCTGCACTCAAAAATTAAAATGGCAAAAAATATCATAATTTTTTTTTATTTCCAAAAGAATTATTTACAAAACTAATTCCTGTTTTATGAGTGACCCAAATAAAGGATCACAAAAATACTTATGCTATAATTTGTAGCTAATTTGTTACCGAAGAATAAAATTTATAGCGGCAGCCGTTACCGAGAAAACTGAGACCCCTCTAGCTTAACCCTTAAGCTAGCCATAGCAGCTGTTTGGGTAATAGTAGAACAATAAGTCATACACCATAAATTGTAGCTCAAGGGGTACATCTGCACTCAAAAATAAAAATGGCAAAAAATAACATAGATTTCCAAAAGTTTATTTTTACGAAACTAGTTCCTGTTTTATGGGCGACTAAAATAAAGGCCACAAAAATACTCATGCCATAATGTTAAGCTAATTTTTTACTAAATAATAAAATTTGTAGCGGGATCCGAGAAAACTGAGAACCCTCTAAATTAACCATTAAGGGAACCACCCCATAACTGAAGTTTAGGTAATAGTAGGACAATAAGTTATACACCATAATTTGTAGCTCGAAAAGGACATCTGCACTCAAAAATAAAAATGGCAAAAAATAACATAGACTTTTTTTTATTTTGAAAAAACTCATTTACGTATCTTAATCCCGTTTTAACGTTTAAATGATATATTAAAAACATCATGCAAACACTTTACTTGAATTTGTAATTTAAAAGTATAAAAATCATTATTTTTATAAAAAGAAAAAATATCTTTTTTTACGGAACATTAAATTGAGAAGATCACCCTATAAATCAAGTCTGTTCAACAGAGACAGATAAATGAAATTTTATAATTTGTGGGTGAGCACTTATCTGCTAAAACAACAGAAATACAATAAAAAAATGTATATTGCTAACCTTTTTAAAATAAACTTTTTAGTGTTTAGTTGTTGGACAAGAAAATAATTTCTAGCAGTTGTCGTTACCAGGATATGGCTGCTTAATAAAGTCACGGGACCTCAAAATCAAAATAGCTTATGAACTAATTGGAAAATCACAACTCATTATATCCCTTTACCAGAAGC
This sequence comes from Oxystoma pomonae, assembly GCA_963921995.1. Lineage (NCBI taxonomy): Eukaryota > Metazoa > Arthropoda > Insecta > Coleoptera > Brentidae > Oxystoma > Oxystoma pomonae. The sequence continues at coordinate 72,713,639 of OY998167.1, read as the reverse complement.
TAATTTATTACGTAAGAAAATAATTTGAAGCTGCTTTCATTACTAATATATATCTCATTAAGTCGCATGTTCGAAAAATTGAAATATTTCATGAGCTAACTAGAGGATCACAACCTTTTATACCTCATCGGAATAAGCTTGGTTGGTACTAATTTGCTGGCTATCTAGACACTGGATACAAAAAGTAATATATCTCAGAAACTAACTAGGGGGTCACAACTTTTTATAATTAATGAAAATAAGCTCGGTCGGTGCTAATTTTTTATGTAAGAAAATAATTTGTAACTGCTGTCATTAGTGATATATGTGTTTTTAAGTAACTCACGTGACTTAAAACTAAAGTATTTCAGGAACTAACTAGAGGGTTACAACCCTTTATAACTCATCGGTATAAGCTTGTATGTTACTAACTTGCTACGAAAGAAAATAATTTGAGAAGCTACCGTTACCGAGATATGGCTATCTGGGCACTCGACACAAAAAGTAACTAGAAGGTCACAAATTTTTATACCTCATTAGAATAAGCTTTATACCTTATTAGAATAATCTGTAATGGTGCCAGTTTCTTACGTAAGAAAATAATTTGTAGTTGCTGACATTACTGATATATGTCTTATTAAGTAAGTCACGTGACCTTAAAATTAAACATCCCATAGAAATAAGCTTCGCTGGTACTAATTTGTTACAGAAGAAAATAATTTGTAGCTGCTGTCGTTACTGAGATATGACAATCTATCTGGACATTCAAACTATAAAACTATAAATATTTTTTCATCTTATAAAAATAACGATTTTTATACTTTTAAATTGGCGGAAACAAATTCAAGTAAAGTTTTTGCAACATGTTGATGGTTTAATGTATGATTTAAACTTATAAAACGGAATTAAGATACGTCAATGAGTTTTTTTCAAAATAGAAAGAATTATATTATTATTTGCCATTTTTATTTTTGAGTGCGAGGCACCCTTCAAGCTACAAATTATGGTGTATGACTTATTGTCCTACTGTTATCCAAACGGCAACTATGGGGTGGTCCCCCTAGCTTAATGGTTAAGTTAGAAGGGTCTCAGTTTTCTCGGTAATGGCTGCCGCTACAAATTTTATTCTTTAGTAACATATTAGCGACAAATTAGCTACAAATTATAGCATAAGTATTTTTGTGACCCTTTATTTTCGTAACCCATAACACAGGAATTAGTTCTGTAAATAACTCTGTTGGAAATAAAAAAAAATCTACCTTATATTTCGCCATTTTTATTTTTGACTGCAGATGTACACTTCGAGCTACTGTTATCCAAACTACAGTTATAGTGTGGTCGCCCTAGCTTAATGGTTAAGTTAGAAGGGTTCCATTTTCTTGATAATGGCTGCAGCTACAAATTTTATTCTTTGGTAAAATATTAACAACAAATTAGCTACAAATTATGGCATTAGTATTTTTGTGACCCTCTATAATGGTCCCTCCAACTTAATGGACGTGAATTCCACAGAATAATAGTGGAAAATAAAAAACACCCAATTAGCATTTGGAAGTCGTTTCGACGTTGGCGTAGACAGGCTGACGTCAGATCAACCGCGCACCAACTCAAATTTATACCAAAGTGGGGAATACAAATTCGGGTTGTACCGACGCACTGTGGAACGACCCCATGTAAAGCCCGGATATTTTGGAATAAAAAAAATATTGTAATCTTAAAATAAAAACCATTGAATAGTATTCAGTAAAGTCCACTCTATTTATTGGCATATAACTTTTATTTTATTTTTATTTTTTTATAGTTAAAATGGCTAACAAATATGATTATCTAGAAATTAGAATTTTTTACCGAAAAAAAAAACAATTATTTTAAAAATATATATTTCTGTGAGCATTACCGTAAAACGCGGAGTTATTTTGGATATAGTGTTTTTTCAGATAAAGCTGACAATACTGCAAAAACTTGCCGGTTGAGGGTGGGACTTGTATCAGTTCGCCGGCAAGCATTTCAACCTGTCAAAAAATTGATTAAAAAATATAACGGTCAATCTTTCCGTTCCACACTGGTACTTGGGTGACTAGATGTTCTTATAACCACGCTACCAAATTGTTGCATGTGTTAGTACTGTGGTTATGTCGTATCATTCATCTACTGCCATTAACAAAAATTTTACTGACCATTTCGTAGAGTGGGGCTATTTTAAACAAGACAATTAGTTTGGAGTTAGGTGAGTCCCTAATACCCATTGTATTTTATTTTGCAAAATTTAAATAGTTTAGATTTGTTTTTGTACTGTTTTCAAATATGTTGATTTTTTATAGTCTATTTTTTCTTAAAAATATAATTTTGTGCCTAAAAACAAGAATTTTTTCGAGCAAACCCAAAAAAAAAATTTGTCGTCTACAATAACTCCAACAGTGGTTATAAAATGTAGTTCGTTGTATTTCCATAGTTTCCAAAATATCCCCACCTTAGGAGGTAATTTTGGACGGCTCTTTGAAAAAAAAATTTGGGTCTCCTATGGAAGGGGGTGAATCTTTCTTTCATGGAATGTAATACCTATTGGAAGAACCTATCAAAATTAGTTTTTAGAGAAAAATATTTTGCAGTTGTTTCCGAGATATAATCAAAAAGTCCAAAACAAGTCTGAAATAGCTCCACTCTGCGGTACCAGTGTTACTTTTTTTTCTCCCAATATCTAGACTGATTCTTCTTAAATAAGCTTGTTTTAATTTTGGTCGATTTCTTTTCTCACAGTCCCTCAACTTGTCTTTCTTCATGTTTAAATGTCCTTGTTGTTTATAATATTAATTTATGTTTTTGAAAAATTTTGCTAAAGACGGAAACTTTTTTAAATCATATAATTTTTACCTGATGATGGCGTAAGCCGAAACGTACGTAGTATAAATGTAATAAATAATTCAAATGACCGAAACCCACGACTTTCACTGCTTTATTATACCAAACGGAACGGTCAGGAATCTATCACTAAAAAAAAAGTCCCTATAAATAGCAAAAATTATTATTATTTCTTCTTATTATTCTTTTATTTCTAATAGTCATTTTATTCAGCATTAAGTAAGTTGGGTATTCGAACGGAAAAAAAATTATGTTTTAAAATATTGCTTGGTTCATAGTGATCATGTCTAATGTGAATTCCACCCCCCCCCCCCCCGCCTTGAAAGATAAAACGTCATACATGTATATATGTACCCCTTTTTTGTAGGGTGCAATTATGCGACTTAGACTTCTTATTACTTATGGTAGAGCAATAAAACTAGACACGTTTATATCTATTAACGCAATTTAGAAACGTATTAAATTTTTTCCCTGAGTAGTGTATAATATTATGTGGGTAACCAATTTTTTCAGAAATAAAGTGTTTATTGATTTTCTTAGAACTTTTTCGATCTTGGTTACTTCCTACGAATGTAACGAAACTTCAGATCCCCCCCAAAAATTACGTAACGCTAGCACCTTTGATCAAGCAAAAATACAAATAAATAGAGAGTAGGTATTTTTAAAAAAATACTACAATTCATTTTTTAATGAATTTTTCTAAAAATCAACAATTTGTTCAAGAATACTCAAAACTTTTATAATAAAAGTCAAACACACCGTTTCTTGTTAGGTTTCAACCAGGCTTGTTATTCGTTATATTTTTACAGCCATCTTTTAAGTAGTATTTTATTGGGTATGTACTAAATTTAAAGAAATCATTGTTTATTAAAATCGGTATATCTTAAAACTACTAAACCAATTTTGGTGATGAATAACTTTTTTACCAAAAAAGAACAAGTAATTATTTAATTGTGAAATTTTGTAAAATTAAAGCAACAAGCCTGAAAGCTGGGTGGTTTTTTATTTTGTCCGCAATCTTGGATTTCATAACGGCGGGTCAAACAATACATAAAGATAAAAGCCTCATCGATTACCTACACAACACAGTTTATTTTACTAAAATTGGTTTAGAATTTCAAAACTTATTTAAAGAATTATTTTGTACGGTTTTTATGGACCACACATTATACCGATTGTCGACATCTATCAAGATAATTAAAAAACAGTATCAACTGTTTTTTAATTAAGAAAAGTATATTTAAGTACATTCCAATCAAAATACCGAGTCAAAAAATTATTATAATCCAAAATATTAAATATTTGAATAAAATACAGTAAATTATGTTGCTTAAGCTTTCCAAAAAAGTATAAAAAATTAAAATCGGATAAAAAATTTTCATTACTGAATTTTATTTTGAAATGTACGGTTTTCCCTATACCTCGATCCACTGTGTGACAAACGTTGTACTTATAGCAAATAGCTCAACGCCTGGAAAACAAAATTAGTTATTATTTTTATCCACATTTAGGAAAGCCCACGCTCTGATTCGAAATAACGAGCAAAGGTCAAAAAAATATTCCTAGATTTTTAAGCTTGCAACGTTGGCAGTGTTTCATGTCAAAATAATTACATAACCCATGAGAACATTGAGACTTGTAACATGTGCGAGCTTAAAAACCAGGTTGAATACCAAAAATTACCAACGCACTTCACTTACTGATATGCATCACCAATGCACCACGAATATGCCCACGTTTTCAATAAAACCACCGTAAGGAAAAGATGGCTACGTCAGATAATTAAAGTAAACTTGCCCAATTTCTACTAAAACTCCAGTTTTATTTTTCAAATATGACTGGTCCTGACCCTTAGTAAGTTTTTGTTTTAATTGGTCGCCCGTTCTGGCGAAACGTTGGTTTCATCTACAGTGACGCCACTGCAAGATCCTAGACGTCGCCAGCCTTGTAAGTTTGACTCCATCTGATGGGTCTAACCTCTGGTGGTGTTTGGTTAACCTAATCAATACCATGGGAACGTTGCTTTAAAAAAGAATCCTCCACTACATCTGTCCGCTATCGGAACAAGAACCAGAAAGGTGGCAGCAGTGAGTTTTAACAGAATGCCAAAAATTCTAACTTTTTTGACAATTTTTGAGCTTTTTCCAACTACCTTGGATAATATAATCTTGGATTTAACAAGAAATGTAAACGATAAAGTAACTGAAAAATAACAGTATTTTAAGTTTAATAAATATCAGTGTCGAAATAAATTTGCTTCTTTATAGTGACATGATATTACACGATATTGTAAGTTTAAGTTAAGTTCTTTTTTGTAACATGTAACATCAAAGTTGAAACAAGTATAGTTTATTAATGATGACTTGAAATGAAAGCAGCAGTATTGTGAGCTCAATTTATGTCAACTTTAAAACAAACTTGGGTGCTCATGAGGAAATGACCAAACACAATTGTAAGTTTTATTCAAGAATTCCAAAATTAATGAAACTCTTAACCCAACTATGGCGAAAATTTTTTGAAAAGTAAGGAATAATATCAAAAATTTACTGTTTTTATAAAAATCCCTCAATTGATTTGATAACTTCCCACAAAAGGGAAAATAAGTATAAATTTAGATGTATTCGCATCAGTAACGTACGATCATTTTATGATTTGATTCTTTTAGGGTTTGAGGAAATCATATATTTCAAGTTTTTTTTTAAATTTCGCCAAACTAATTATTATTTGTATATATTTTTTTTATCGCAACTGAAACCGTTATATATGTATTTTATTTATTTGAGACAATTAATGAATTTGCCAAATAAAAAAATCAATTTTCTATTTTCTCTAAAAATCGTATCAACCAATGACACCACTGTATTAATATACCATAAATTGGTGACACTCCTTGGCCTACTGGTCTAAGGCGCTGAAACCTTGGTGTATCATCTTTAGAATAGTGGTTCGAGTCTCAACAGCGCATATTTTATTTTATTTTTATTATTTTGTTTTATTTGTTGATAATGTAATCACCAAGATCAGAAATTTTAAAACACAAAAATATATTTTGTATGTTGTTTGAAGCAATATTTAACAAGTTCACAGGGGAAAAAGGATGAGGGTCCAAAAAATGAGAATTTGAGATAAACACGTCAAATTATGGTCGAAGACCGTTACTTTTTGCCTATCATACTATAAAGAGCAAAACACATGAGAGTACTGAGTGAAAATGGGTTTTAATATATGCCATACAGGGGAAAAAGGATCACAGTTGAATTTAAAAATCAGCTTTACACAAAATTTTGGATTTGTGACCCTCATGTTTTTTCCCCTGTGGTCTTCAATTGGTCTCTTTGCCCGTGCAATTTGATTCTTCTCCTGGAAAACGTGGTGAAATATTTGAATTGGTTTTTCTTTGGCATTATTTATAACACAAAAATGTACCACACGCACGAAAATACAAAAAGAAAGTCTAATTAAAACGTTATCTCGACGACTTACGTTCGTCTATATAAGCTAAGACATCGTAACAACGAAAAATAAACTATAATCCTTGACTTAATCCACTACACTCGTCAACTGACTGACATTAGCTGCCGTACAGAACTAGTCGAAAGACGGAAAAATGCTATTTGGATATGTTTGTTCTTATCGACAAACCTTAACGAAATTAATATTTCTCCTTTTTTTTTAAACTAAAATACTAAATATACAATTACATTCGTTAAAATCAAAGTTGGTTTTACATAAAATAAAAACTACTGTGAGAAGAAATTCCACGGAATCAAACTGTTAAAAGAAGAAATTTTCAAATATAAAATAAAGCCTAGTTATATACCTAGATGAAATATAATTTACTTAAAGATAGCAATACACAAACATATATTACATTGTAATTCATTGAAATGTAAAACCAGAACACTCGTTTCATTCAAACACTTAACTCAATGTATATAAAACTAGCTTACGACCATTGAAAAACTTGTTTGAGGTTAATTAGTGGGTTTTGATTTAAAATTTTTGCGCCACTCGTAGTGCACTAGCACTGGCTTAGTGCTGTCAAAAAATTGCGTCAGTGCACCTTGAGTGCATTGCACCCAAACCAGAACACCTGTTTCATTCAGACACTTAACACAATATACATAAAATTTGTTGAGGACCATTGAAAAACTTTTTTTGAAGTTGGCTAGTGGGTTTTTATTTAAAATATAAAGGCGGGAAAAAGTTTCGGTGCGCCACGAGCCCTCAGAGCTGGTGTGGAAAAAGTTGCACTTAGTGCAAAACTGAAACTATCAGTTTTCCAATGGAACATGAAAACTGAAAAAGTGCACCCCAATAGATCTCAATGAAAACCGCAATTACTTTATCAGAGCGAACTGACAATTAGATTTCGCATTTATTTTGTTTAAAATTTAATATCGGAAAACATGGTTTAAAACAATTCTATGGAGTAAGATGCCTCTGGCACTGAAATATTTTTAGAATTATTACGAAATTTCTTTATTTCTCTAATATTTTTATATTTTTTGTATTTGTAGATAATTGAATTTCTTACAAGAGTAAGATAGGCAATAGGTAAACAAAAGTCTTTTGATTGTCGTGTTTGATAGTTGTAAGATTGAAAATGTGCTAGGTGTTTCAAGAATAAATAAAGATTGTGTGTTAGTATTCGATTTGATACAAATACGGGCTTGCAGTGCGTTTCCGGGCGCGCGCCCCTCTTTTGCAGTATAAATGCCGAGTTAAATAGATATTGTCTGCGACATCCCCAAAATGGTAGACAATATCTTAAGTGGGACTCTATGAAAGTAATGTAAGTATTTCCGGCAATTGATTTTCCAAGTTCCTCGGCGACAACTCTTACGTTATACCGGATGGAAGCTTTTTTTCTGTGTTACAATGTGTGTATTCAATTTAAACTCGTAGTCTATATTTAAGCCTAAAAATTTGGATAAAAAAACTTTATCTAAAAATCTAAATTTGTTGAGAAGATTTGTCTGAGTGGGAAACTGAGGCCTTTCGGTGAAGTATGACAGATAACAAAATACTACCGCCAAAGACTCACGCTTCACTCACCATTTGATTTAACAAGATTAAATATTTAGTGCATAAAACTTTTGTGTGTTGTGTGTCTTCATTTTCGACATATAACTATGAGATACTATACCTAACTGTTGCATAACTCTGGGAAGCAAAGAAAATAATGTGAAAATCAGGGTTGACCATGGGCAAGGCAAAAGGCAAAATATCTACTGCGCATAACTGTCGTAGTCTGCTCGAGCCCAGAAAATTTTTTGCACTGCGTTCTTTAAAAGTAATTTGATTAGGAGAGTTATTATCGCTACGGCTTTTTTCCGAAAAATGCAGGGGCAGAGACGTTATATTATCTCATAGTTATATTATGCATTTTGCTGAAATAGCTTACCGAGTAGAAGGAAGAACTCGGAAAAACTGCAATATGAGCACATTTTCTTCCCAAAAAATATCGTGTCATCATTATCACGTCACTGCAGGCCACATTATACACATCATTAGAGCTTTAAATGAGGCTTATGTAAAGAAATTACCATAAACGGCCATAAAAAGATGGAGATGCTGTAACGAATCCTCGTTCTCCAACGATTTATTAATGAATAAATTAATTTAAGAAAAAAAATGTTTGAACAAAAAAGTTACTATAATTGTGAAAGAAGCGGTTTTGTAGGTACTGTTTTTGCCTACAAAATGCTTTTTTGATTTTTTTTTTATTGTTTAAAATAACAGCAGTTATGGGCGAAAAACTCATTTATCTCTTTGTTTCAAGATAGCGCTGAAGTTAAGGGGTGAGAGCGGTGCAAATCTATATTTAAGCTTTTCCATTATTACCCTACATCCATGAAAAATTTCAGCTTACTAGCTTTTAGTTTCTACAAAAATTACAATTTGCCTGGATTAAATTATGTTGTGTGTAGTAAGGAAGTTTAACAAACGTTGTTTAACGAACTTCTTTATTAATTTAGATAGGGTTGATAGTAATGAAATGGCACAAAAGTTTGAGAGATTTTTATAGTCTCCGTACTCGTGAAGAGTTAATTGCGTATGCCAGAGCCTGAAGTGCTTTGTTAGGAAATTTATTTAGGATGTTGAGGTTGATTCCATCGTAGCAAGCCGAGTTTTTATTTTTGATAGATTTTAAGGCACTTTTTATTTTCTTTTGGTCCGTTCCCTCGATTTTGTCTCTGTCATGTCGCGGTATTAGCTTATTTGTTATTTTCACAAGATTTATTGCAACATTTTTGTATTCTCTGTTGGTAAAATAATTCTTTTACTTTCTACAAAATTTCTCGTTTATAATTTTCCATAGTATAAAGAGTTGTTTTTTAAGAAAATTCTTCTAGAAAAATGTTTACGTAATCTATTAAAACAACGAAAATTTGCAGATGATATACTAATGCCTTTATTTATCCAATATCTTTTTATATCACAAGGAAGAGAATGAAAATGCGATAAGCTGTCCTTTTGTATATTCATGATTTCTCATTTATTTATTTCATATTATCTTAAATACTTTCTTCACTAACATTTAACAATAAAAAATTCAAAACAAAATAAGAATAATAAGCTGGTTTTAAAAATCAAATTACAAATTAGTCCTTGCATATGAAAAATATGACCTTGTGGTTTAGCTTAAAAATCCATAATTGATAGATATGACACTCGAGTGGAATTGTGCTTTAAAAGTTTTCACCTTCAAAATTCTCTTGAACATTACACCTCGGAAGTAGGGGTCAGTTTTTTCCATCCCCTCTAGAAACCGAAATTTCCCAAAACAATGGAATTTTGGGCATCTTGTATTTTTTGGTAAACTTGGGAAAAAACAAAAAAAATTGTTAATGTCGCGTCCGCCATAATAGAAAAGGTAACTTTTATATCGAGACCTTGGCCGCCATTTCAGATACCAAATGTCGCATTAATTTTTTTTTATTGTATCAGAGACAAACTCTGTACTATCTTCTGAAAAGAATATATTTTTTAAAATGTCTCATATTTAATTTTATCTCTTTATTAAATTTGACAGCCACCATCTAGATTTCTAGGGTCGGAAACTGGGGATCCTTGAACTGTAAGGTTAGCTTTTGCTGTTACGTATTATCATGACAAATAAAAAATTTTGCAGCTTTCTTTTGAAAATCTATACGAATTTACCCCACTATCAATAATATTTTGTGTTTTCAAAGTTATTGGTGTGACTAATATAACCAAATTATATTATTTCTGTTGTGTACAATCTTAAGTATATTGTGATAATGGCAGGAAACTAACTACAAAATAATAAAAGCGTGTAAAATAATTACAAAAAAATAGAGAGTAAGTCAAAATGTGTATAATTTTTATTGTTAGTTCTAAGGCCAACTTTGAATAACTTCCTGATTTATTAAATTATCTAGTTTTATTAGAATTGACAATCAACCTACACTCATCTGTTTATTTTTTAGTTAAATATTTTAAATTATAAAATGTTTCATGAATATCATTTTGTTAGGACCCAATCCATTAGATTATAAAAACACATTTGCAAAAATAATCGATCTTTAGGAGTAAAACCTATATGCGTTACCAAGTGTGCCAAATTAGAATTAGAAATCATGCAAAGCTATGCTATATAATTTGACACGAAAGTTTCACCAACTTAAAAACTCTCCATTAAGCTTTAATCATGCACAGAGTGATCTATTTTATAATCAAACCTTATTTGGATCATAATCATTAATAAATTAATCGGATAATTTTTGTATTGGTGCATACGGTCATTATAGTTGTATATACTTTAGGAATTAAATACGTTTTATGTAACTGAGTTACTGCATTATAATTTATTGGTATGAAAGTGAGATTGGACGGGCTGAAAAAACTAGACTGGCGGGTAGCAGATGTTTGTTATTCTTTTAATTGTAATGCCCCGATTGATCATTTTTAAAATATGACGTTTGGCGCCTTATTAAACATTTTCTTCACTTTTCTTCCGTCATTAGGAGGCGTTTTTGCGTTGTAAAGTTATGTGGTTATTTATTTTGATTATTTTTAAATTTACCTGGGACCCTGCTGTCGGCGCGGAAGCTTCTTAAAACTCCGCAATATGCTGTTACCCAAGCGACTTCAAATTAGCATTAAGACGTGAAATTTTCTTCAGTTTTTATCAGTTTATGTAAAATGCCAAAACGCGTAACCGCCGCCTTTTTTTCAGCCTGTATAAACTCAGCTTAAGGCGGATTTACGTTGGTAAGCAAGCAAGTCCAAATGGTTCATCTTATGGGAACACACATAACCATTTACGATTGCGTGTCAAATGTCAAGCACGTCCTTTATTCTTAACTTTTTTACAGATCTCCACCACCACCACCTCATAAGGCCCGTTTTGGCGGGGTTAATATAGCATACCGGTATGTGTAGTAAGAGAGTGACCGGTATTTTTGCAAGTAACTACACCTTACCATGACGTCACATTTAACTTGAGTATGACGTCATGGTTACATTGCTTATTTCTTTGGTTGCCAATACTGAATATGAAAATAAATTTTGTAATTTTTATTAAATGTTTAAAAAGTTTTGTTGTGGAAACACACAAACTCAAGTTAATTAGTTTATTTGTCTGCCTCGCTTATGCAAACAAAGTAAAGTATTTACATTTAAAATATGTATAACCCGATAATGAAGTGGACCAAACCTGTTGTATAAACCATTGAAAATATGGAATTTATAGGCTAAAAAACTGAGGCGCAGCTCTAAGAAAGTCGATAAAACTCTTTGATAAAGTCAATGACACTTGCGCTTCAAATAGGTGGGTGTTTTGTCAACTGACAACAAAGATAGAGCGATTTAGTGTAGTGAATATCATATGGCCTATGCTAGAGTTGATTCTGTTATTTTCAGGACATAAATAGGAGGCCCTTGAGTACTACGTGTGTAAATTTGAGCTCAATCTTTCACAGATAATGTAAAACTTCCAAGATTAATGAGAACAGGAACTAAAAACTCAACAAATAGACCAACACCAGTTTCTAGTAGGTTTGTACACCAAACGGCTAAAGGCGGGTTCAGAGTTCTCTAAGGTAAGTGGTATGAGGTATGCGGTAAGACGCAAGAAAAATATCAAATCATTATTGTCGAAATTTTACAAAAAAATTCTTGTCAAAGCAAATTTAACTGGGCTAAACATATTTTAAATTTATCAATTTTTGACCTTATACTTATTAAAAGAAACAGTGTTCATATATCTTTACCTCAAAAACACTTTTTTGTTTTGTCACATAGTGCCCACTAAAACTAAGGCTGGTGACATTGTTAAAAACTAGTATATAAAAGCTACTAAAAGACATGAGTGGCACAATGGGAAACACATGCTGCTCTTACCGCTTATCACTTGCGGCTCACAGAACACTATAAACAGCAGCGTTTGTTTGCTTTAGTTTATTTTCCTTGTGTCTTACCGCATACCTCATACTGCTTATCTTACGGAACTTTGAATCCACCTTTAGTCTTTTTTTCTGATAGGTACTTTATAAATCGATTTTTGTTGTTTTAGTTGACTGGGTTACTATTTGATATAATATAAGAGCAGGTTTATCCAGCAACTTAAATTAGGTACTTAATTTTTCATTCTGTCTTTTTCTCATGCTATGTTAAAAAAAGATAGAAATATAAAATTAGTCACTAAATTTAAAAATTGTGCACATAGGTGGGACCTGGGTGTTAGGTTACTAGTTAGAGAAAGTTTGTTTTTGTATTAAAGTAAATACACATAGTTTATACATTAATTTCAGTAAAAAAGAAACAGAAGATGGCTGCGGCAATGGAAAAAGAAGTTTGTTTGTAGTTCAGTGCAAAATAAACTTCCTGTATTTCGATTCCACCCTCTGTGTGAGCAATCGAAATACAAGAAGTTCACTTTGCACTAAAGTACATTAATATTAGTGTTTTTTTAGGGTTTTAATGATGTCATATTTAAAGTATTTAAGTTTTTTAAAAATTTATCAAGAAAAAATTAATTTTAATGTAATTCCCTTATTTCTTAACCTCAGTAAAAGGTAAAAGATTACAAAACAAACATCATGCTTTATATAGGAACTGTAATTCAAATAAAACAAAAATCATTAATCAAACGGATCTTTTAAAAGAGTATAATAATGGTTTCCAGATTATTCTCAAATTCTGAAACATAAAAGATTTTCATGGAAAAACTATTCCTTAACCTATGATTTTAAACCAAAAGGTGGCACTGGCGGACTGGCGAAGTTTGGATAATAGGAAAGGGTGGTCGTGCGATATAGAGGTCACGCAAGTTTTCCTTTTTTTAATTTTTGAGATCCTTTAATCATTACCATTAATTTAATATTTCATTAATTGTACTCGTTTTGTCTCATAAGAGTTCTAACAAGTAAAATAAACGTAAATTATAACATACCACGAGCATCTAACTACCTTCGAAAGGTAGTTAGATGGTATGGTATGTAAAACGTCATACCTGTCGTAAATACGATAAAAAAATGTATATTTTTAATGTTCAGTATGTTTTGTGTTTTTGCCAAAAAAGTTATTTCTTGGTATTGCCTCTTCAAAATAAAATATAAATTAATACATTTTTACTTACAAACAACCTGACATTTTTTTAAAAAAATCTGTTTTTTTTTTTGTTTTTAGGTTGGCAACAATACCAGATATCACGTGACTGCTACAACTGTATTTATGGTTTTAAAATTAACTTTGCAGATGTAAAATAAATTTGTCAAATTTAAACTATAGGCGGAAATTTTTTTATTAAAACACATTTTATTGAAAACAGTTTGTAATATCCACGTTTTTATTGTGCAATGTGGCAACAAGGTGAATTAAGTCTGGCAACTACATACCGCATATTAACCCCGCAGAAACAGTCTTATAGTCGCCTGCAGCTTCGTTCCATTGAGATTTCTCTCTCTTTCTCTCTCTCTCTCTCTCTCTCTTTCTCTCTCTCTCTCTCTCTCTCTCTCTCTCTCTCTCTCTCGCTCTCTCTCTGAGGATGTGTCGGGTATCGAACGATCGTGTTTATATGGCTTTTGCGAAACTCGTAACAGCGTTTGGCTTTCCGACTGGACCCTAATTCTTGAGCAGGGAACGACATAGATTTGTGTCGAATGATTTCGTATTCTTGAGCGGTGATCGCTCATTCCATTCTATCAAAAATTGGATGTTCCCGCTCTCCGACTCCAAAGCCAGGGATCGGTCCCATTTCTCAGGCAACCAGGCGCTTAAAATGTATAATGTTCTATCTAAAATTTGAAGAGGTCTCAAGGAAAAGCATATTTTTTTCGTAAGGTTGGATCATTCCCCGGGATTTATCCTTTCTCTTGAGGGATCGATCCTTCTCTCGATATTCAAGAATTAGACCCCTGGTGAAATTAACGAGAGGTACTCGATTTCATTGAATTTTCTCTCATAACAAGAATAAAGGCTCTGTATCCAGCATAAACCGCTTTTAAGTATAGCGCTTAAAAGTTAAAAGACGAACAGAAAAAGATCTTCATAAATGTATTTTATATCTGGGTCATATGAGCGTACACCATTCTAAGTAGGGACGACAACATCGAGCTTTCGGATGCTGTGGCAATAACTATAGTCCGGTCACCGTATTTCCCGCTGACGCTGACAGTTTGTGACATTCCAAATGTCAAAATCTAGAACCTTTTATTTGCTTACTAAACGTCGTTAGAAATCAAAGAAGCAGAGCCAGATCTTAAAATTTTTTGATTTTTTTTTTATTTAGGATGTCTATGACAAAAAGTTTGGGTACAGAAAACCTTATGAAGATATGAAATTTTGTAGGTAGTTAAGGATACTTATGGATGCAAAATATTTTGATGATGTCTGTGTCTCCCAAAGAAATAGAAGGATTAAAAAAAAATGGGATTAAGCTTGCGAAACGGGACCAACAACAAGCTATTTGCAACTACACCTAAGTTACTTGGCTTATTTCCGAATTACAATGTTTACATTGGAACGTAAATAAAATTAAGAATAGTTTAAAAGGTGAATTCTATTCGAACTTCGTTTGCATGTGACCAAGGGTCAGTCTGCTTATTTACTTATTTGATTTAAACATAAACGGTGTTTTTTACTGGTACAATAGTATATTATATTTCTATTCTCTTGTCCAAACCAAAAAGTGTGTTATTTTTGAATCTTGTTGAAAGAAACAAGCTTGTGAAGGCCTAAAAACTAAATCAAACAATATTTCTCTAAAAATATACCTTAGAATTTGAAAATAATTAGTCTTTTTATTATATTTTAATTGCAGTTACTTCTTTTCTATAGATCATGGTGAATGCTCTGGTAAAAATACCTTCCTTTTATTTAGGTGGAACTGTAATAAAATTATCATTATTTTAAATGGATGCATTTTATTCTGGTGAGTTTTAAATACACTTAAAGATTTCAAGTAAAACCACAACAAGGAACCCCCTTGTAAATAACTAGATTTAATTACTATATTAAATCAAATGTTCTTATTACAAATATAATCATAAAAAGTCAATTTTTTCTTATGTTTATTAACTAATTATATCTTGTCTAAGAAATGTGAAAATTTATCCAATTATAAACTTGTTTACAGAGTCCACAAAAAGGTTGCTCTGGCCTTTGCAGTAACCTAAAACAAAATAAAAACAACTTATCCAAGACCCAATCGTTCATCCTAGCACAAATTTCAAATCTGAAACATTTATTAAGTTGAAATATTAAAGTCTTTTTTATTTAGACATATTCCTGTCAACTATTTAAAACAGAAAAATAAAGTAGACTATTTCCCTTAGAAAATATCTCTGAAAAATGTTATCCAATAAAATCGATGGGGACTTGCAGACTTGGACCAATAGCAAACGAATTACAGCAATAATTTGCACTAAACAGCCTATTTTAATACATATTTTGCCTATTACTCTCAGCTATGTTGGGAATTTGGAACCTTTGGTTGCACTAAAACAAAATTATGATTGTTTTCCACAAACCAAAACTTCACTTTTTTGCACTCGACGCGCGTTTCGCTAACAGCATCATCAGGAGACGATAAACAATGAACTAAATTAATCTACGCTCTATCTTATATACAATCCTTTAGCGGGCAGAGATAAGACTAATAATTTGTAATTGATCACGTTTTTTAATCCTATCTCCCCTTAACCAAAGGATAAAGGGTACTAAACGGGATGAGTCCTCTATCTTTATTTAAACTATTTCTGGATTTAATGATTTCCATACTTTCATATGCATTCAAAAGTCTTTTGTTTGGTACACTTTTTAGAAGTTTTAGGTTATCTAATGTGAATCTATGATTGTTTTCAAAAGCATGCTCGGCCACACTTGACTTTTCTGTTCTTCCGTATTTTAAGTTTGCTAAGTGTTTTTTAAAACGTGTTTGAATAAAGCGTCTCGTTTGGCCAACATATTTTTTGTCACAATCCATGCAGCTAGTTTCGTAAATTCCACTTTTTTCTAGAACTGTAGTTTTATCCTTGGGATTTCCTATTAAGCTTCTTATTTTGTTACCGGATTGATATACTAATTTAAGACCGGTGTTATTAAATACTTTTTGTAATCCTTTCGTATAATTAGGATTATAAGGAATTGATACAAATTTTGAGACGCAGGTATCTTTTTGTATGAAAAAAGTGGAATTCCGGAAGGTCTTTTGAAAAGAATGTCTATTTATCAGCTTATTTATTAAGCCTTCGTCGTAACCGTTTTCGCCAGCTATATTCCTAATCCTATTCTTTTCTGCTTCAAATCTTTCTTTGTTTAAAGGGAAATTTACTAATCTATATGTTAAAAAGTGCAAACTTGCAAGCTTATGTTGTAAGCAATGAAAAGAGTCATTTGGAATATACCTGTTGGTGGCCGTTCCTTTTCTGTATAGGTCAAAGTCCAATTTATTTTTATTTCTTATAACTAAAGTATCTAGAAATGGCAGTGTACCGTTGTTCTCTGTTTCATAAGTAAATTTAATTGTGGGAAATTTGTTATTTATTTTTTCCATAAAATTTTCAACACTAGTTACTTTAGTGTTGAATACTGCGAACACATCGTCTACATACCTGAACTATACTCTGGGGATATACTCAAATTCTTTACTTATATCTGATTCAAATTTGCTCATAAATAGGTTTGCGATAAAAGGTGATAAACTATTACCCATTGTGGTTCCTTCTAATTGCTGGTAGTAGTTATTTTTAACATTGAAAGTAATTTTGATTCATGCATAGTTTTGTTAAAGATAGGTATTCTAAAGTCTGTTTGTATTCTAGATTGTTTTTTCTTAGTAGTTCCTCCAGGTAGAGTATTGTTTATGGGGACTGAACAAAACAGCTCAGTGAAACGCAAGTTGTAAAGATTAGGAATTTCAGGAAATAGTCCGCAGAATATGCCTCTTGCAGCAAATTATCATAATTTTTACCTCAGCACTCGAGCACATTCGGCGTTTATCGTCGATTTGCTATAATTCAGGATATTATCTATGAAAATATAATATTACATAGTGACTTTTAAAATATGTGTTAAAAAAGGACTAATGAGACTTTCTTGTCTACTTACAGGAAACTAGTTGTAAGTTGTTGAAGTTTTTAAGTTCCTGTCACCGTTAATCCTTGAAATTGTATAGCCTCAATGAATGATTGGTCTCAAATCTACTCATGTAGGGCTTGAGGACTCCTAATATTTCCTAAAAATAACAAGAGCAAGTGTATCACAAACCAAATAATATTGATTGCACTACCTTTGTCGCCAGTTGACAAACACAAACGCGGGTTGCGAAGTGGGGGTAATTGCCCCCCCCCTTGACTTACATTTTTCCTAAAAACATTTAAAAAATCAAGAATTCTCTGCCAAAATTGAAAAAAAATTTGCCTGTGGCGCTATAACACCATGAATTTTTACGACTTTGTGTCGAAAATGCCATTCTTAGTGCCATATTCTCAAAAGTTTTTGCCTTCGCCAAAAATCTGATTACTAACCTAAATTTGGGGCCAAGTCCGCACTTGACAAAACACCCACCTGTTAGTTTAGATTGAAGATCAACTGTCTTTGACTTTCTTAAAGAGCCTTGTCTATTTAGAGCTGGGCCACATCAAGCTTGGAGCGTCTCGCCTGCCTTTGTGTGCTTGTTTTTGACTTTAAGTTTGATATTTCCTGCGATTTATACAGGGGTTGTGCCCACGTCATCGGGATACATTTTGAATGTTCCTAAAATTACAAGAAATATTAAGTAAAGGAGATTTATGTTCATTTTAAAGAAGTAAACAAACATCAATCTTAAGAGAGATATTTTTCAAGGATCCACAAGTTAGTTACACGGGAGTAATCTGTACCTTATATACCTGTGAGTAATCTGTACCTTATATTACTCTTGGAAATTGGACTTTGTTGGCGGAAACTAGGAATTTGTTTTGGCACTTGATTGTTTTTAAAAATAATATAACAACAACATTTCATGTAGAAAGTTGCCAGTTCGCAATAATGCTTTCCAAAAAAAAGTGAAATTAAATTCTAGCCATCTCCTACAGCATGTATTTTAAAAATAATTTGTTCTTTTCTTTAGTTTGAAAAAGTTGCTGGCTAGTTAATTCAAAATGTTTTCATTAAAAACAAAATTATATAGATAGAGAAACCATTTTTTTGGTTTGCCCTCCATTATATTCTTCTTCCTTTTGCGTTTGTAGTAGATAACATTTTGAGTTTTACATGGGCTTTGCATGGGTTTTTTCATAGGCTTGGCAATGGGGGAGGTACAGCTAATACCCTAAGAAAAAAATTTATTTTCTTGACAAAACTGAAGCCTTTTGTGGGTCATATGCAAAATATTTCATGTATAATTCGCTCAAATATGCACATTTTTTAATTGTCTTATTGATAAATTTTGAATTGTTTTACTTACAAGATGGTTTCGTCCAATGCGAGGTCCAATGCCAATGGTTTTAATCTGAGTTGATTCTTAACTAAAAAAATTATTATTATATTAAAGCGATTCAAAACTATATTTGGTTAAAAGTATATTCGAAATTCATTTCAAATACTGGTTTCATAATTATCATGAAAAAAAATCTTGTAGTATGAGCTTTTTTACATACTAGGTATCAGGGTTTTCAGAAATGTGAGTTTTTTGCGGCACTAGTGTACTTTATTTAGAAATCCATAAAATAAATGGATAACCTACCTAATAAAAAAAGCTGATATCTTTTTTTCAGATCACTTTTGGAATTAGGTAACTGCGAATAAATTTTACATTGCAATAAAATAAGTTTTTACCTTTTTCTGGAGATACCGGTTTAAAAGTCTTATTATATCTTAGCCTTTTAAGTGGGTTGGGTTGGGCTGAGTCCATCTTCTACTTGGTAGGTACTAAACTGAAAAAAAAAACAAATTATTGTAAGATAATAATAGATACAACAAAAACTGTTTAAGAGGAGTTTGCTATAGATTTTGCCAATTAAATAAATAAAAGTGCCTACTTTTTAGGAAACAAAAATCCCTATGTAGCTGAACGTTCAGTGAATTACAAGGCCTGTCATATTAACAGGCATGATATTGTTTAAAATAGGTACGTACATAGTACGTACGCTTGTGTACGTCCGTGGTACGTACGCTTATGTACGTCCAGTGTACGTCTGTAATTGCATGTTTCAGAGGTGGCCCTAAAATGTACGTAAAATGTACGTACATAGTGTACGTACTGTGTAAGTAATATTTTGTATGGAAATAGTACGTCCCTAATTAGTCCCGGGACGTACCGACGTAAAACGAACATAAAATATACGTCCCTGCGACGAAGTATGCTGTATGAGATAGATGGTACCCCTCTCTGCGGCGATCTGTCAACTTTATGGAAATCTAATTGAAAATTCGTAATACTTGGCCCCAAAAACCCCCATATATTAAATTTGAACCAAATCGATTTTTTTATCTGTATTTTTTCGGTCAGCTTTAATAAACCAACCAATCTAACTTCAACGACGTGTGCATGGCCTACTTGACGCAAAAGAGTCACGTGCTAGATCGAAAGTCTTTTTTGAGCTAACCAACCAAAAGGGTAAGCTATGGTTTGTTATGACAACACATTTTGATATCAGAACGTTTAAACTGAAAATTTCAAAGTATTTTCAGATGTCAAATTTTTGTAAAACGAAACCATAGATTAGACCTTTGGTTGGCGGACCCAAAAAAACTTTCGATGTAAAACGTGACCCGATGTTCAATAGGGCCGATCCAATATGGTCGCTGTAGGGTAAACAAACTGTTTTTCCCTAAGACGTAATGCTAAATTAAATCAAAATTTTGGGAAAAGTGGAAAAAGATGCAAATTAAGCAAAGTGATTTTTTTATACAGTAATCCTTTCTGAATCGGGAAAAACAAGCATTTTGCCGATATTTTAATAATAATCTTAAAATTTGCAATTAAACGTGGAAATGTCCCTCTACATATTTCTGTCGCATCCGTGTAATTACAGATAGCGTCATCTCTCTCAAATCAGATAGCTCAACTATCTCTCTTCAAGCCGATCTGGTCCGATCTTCAGGCTGAACTGAGAAAGACAATGCCTATCCACACTGTGCAAGTGCAAGAGAGAAAATAGTACATGATATTGCCCCTTTTAACTGTGAATTTTGAGTTTATTTATAACATTTAGGCAAAATGCTCGTTTCTCCCCGATTCAGAAAGGATTACTCTCTTTTTCCACTTTCCAAAATTTTTTATTTTTATTAGCATTACGTCTTATAGAAAAGCTGTTAGGCGCGTTTCTGCGAGCTTAACATAGTTACTATTATTTTCTCTATCTAAATGCATTTGTCTAAGAGAGATCCAGTATACTACACCATCACAAAAAATAGCCGCCTTTACACCCTTCGACCCCGCATATCTGTCAGGGGATAACTATCTCAAAAAGATAGATAGACAGCGGGGTCGAAGAGTGTACAGGCGGTGTATTCCTGGTATGCTGGGTCTCTCTCAGACGAATGCATTTACAAAAAGAGAATATTAGTAACTATGTTAAGCTCGCAGAAACGCGCCTTTTCTTTCGCGCAAGTTTTAAGGCGGATATATGCTGGTTAATAAGCAAGCAATTTGGAGAAGTTCATCATATGGAAATGCACCCAATCGTTTGCGCTCGCAAATATCATATGTCACTTCGCTTGACATATTTCCATATGAAATTTGCTTGCTTGCTTAATTTTGCCTTTACTAAACCCGGCGTTAAATTTGAATCGTTGAGAACCGCCTCTAGCAAGGGCAGGCGTGGCGAGAATAGATTCATGCGATGTTGCCACTTTTTTTGTAATTTCTTTAAACTGATAAACTATAAAAAGCTCTAAAACGCAAACCCTACTAGATTTAAAAAGCTATAAAAAAGTTGTAAATGTGGATAAATCGGACCCCAGACTATAGTCGAGATGGCATTCCTCACAGAAGCAAGCAGTAGAAGTATTGTATTAAAAAAAAGCCTTGACGCATATAGAGGGTGATATTTAAAAGTATGTGCTAAAAAACTCAAACACAAATGAAATTTGGTACATTCACCATGCTCCCTAAGCTCAAGGAAATATGTTTTTAAAAACTTTTCATTTCAGGACTTTGCTTTTTTTTTTTTTAATATGAGTAAGCCAGATCAGACAATTAGGCCGTTATTTTGAAGGCTGAAATATACATGAGTATCGAAAAATTTAATTTAAGGCGCACCAGACCACAATTGATAAGATAATTTGGCCTGATAGACATCAAAATCTACTGGAATGAGACGAATAGGACGGTTTTTTCTCAAAATAGTCCAAATAATTCGTAAAAATGAATGGAATTTGTGTAAACAAAAAATTTAAAAACTGTCAAATTGGACCGGGAACGGAATTCCGAGTAAAATTTGGTTTAAATCGGCGTTAATTGTAGACCACCGAAAAAGTGGTTTATTTTTTTTTATTTTTTATCACGATTTATTTGATTGTTGGTTTTGAAATGTACATTTTGAAACATTTTAATAATAAAAAAGTAAATTCCAGACTTTTTTTAAATTGTAGCAGAGACGAACTCTATAATAATGGTATCTGCGAAAAAAATATATTTTTTAAAATGTCTTATATATTTGTAACTTATTAAGCTCTACCTTTGTAACGGCATATGAAAATATTTTTTTTTATTGTGAGATCAAAGAGCTGGTGAGTAGCTTTGATATGAGGTTTTAAAAAAGATCATTATTTAAGGTCAAAGAAAAAGTTACTGTAAGTCGGCTAATTTTCTCTTGATTTAATTTGACAGCCGCCACCTAGGGTCGGAAACTGGGGGATCCTTTACGTGCGGAACGATGCCTATTTGTGAGTGATTTAAAATTGCAAATCAAAGTGTTGTTTAATGATGGATGCTGAAGGGTGACCAATGAAACCACTGATGGGCCCACGCTGGTTACATGGGGCGAAACATCATTTATTCGTTTCTCTTTTCGCTTTGGTCCTTTGTATGTTCCTTGTGGGATGCTCGTCCAAGTTTGAATTTTAGTTATTTTCACTCAAGATCTTTTGATTTTTGTTCTTTTCCTTTCTGTTGAAGTAACTGATTTGTAGGTTTTTTAACTTCTTTTTCGAAGAAAAGAAGGGTCACCCTAAGTTCCTCCCTTTTATATACATATCACACTCGAATATCGGATGTTACTCTGTCTCGGTCCCTCGAAGTCGCCGCTGGGCAAAATCCATAAACCGGCTGTCCGTCGCATCGCACAGTGGTCGACTTTCATAGAAACATGGACATAAATGAAAAATTTCAAAATGTATCTTTTGCTCCTTTATTGTTGTCAAGATACTAGGCGAAGAGTTAGTCAAAGAAGAAACTATGTTGTCTTGTTTACGAGTTTGACATTATGCAAATATTTAGTCAGTATTTTGTATTTATTATAAAATATTGGTTTGCAAAGTTTCTTACCTCCATAAAAACAGTTTGCTTATTATCTGCGTGACTGTCTGATACAAATACTTTTGGGTGTACTTTAACTATTGACCGGTAGTTTTAAATATAACTTTGAGTAAATTATTGTTTTATTCAAATGTGTATACTTGGGTTTTCGAAGTATATTATCGACAAAAATTTTTTTTGGTTCCCTTTTTCTGCAAGTAGTATACTTAATAACAGTCAAAACAAGTGAAAACACTTTTACAAATTTTATACATCTGACCTAATTTATACCACGTAAAATAGCAAATTTTCAAATAAATTCCATATCATCTTCTTCCAGAGGTAGATAAAATTTTGCTTGAACGAGCCATGAAAAACGGATTTTCAAACTTCCATGACACCGAAATTCAGAAAAACGAAAATTTTGGGAGATGGTAATTGTTTATTTAGAGCAGTAAGTGAATTTTTGAATAAATCGAATGCAAACATCTAGAACTTAGAAATGAAACAATACAACACATCACTGAGAAATGGAGTACTTTTCAAAATTTTGTGATAAATGAAATTACTAGAGAGAATTATATCAAGGAAATGGGTAAAAGTGGAACATATGGAACTTATGTCGAATGCTCTGCACTCTCGTAAATACATAAATTAAATATTTGTATTTATAAAATGGCAGCACAAGGTTCTGAAAACCTCCTTTCATTCGAAAAACCTTCCAACATTATAAATGACCAATACTCACCTTCTCTTTACCGGAAATTTTTTCATAAACTACTTGAAAATGTTTAAAATATTTCAAAAATAAAAAACGAATAAACGTTCATAATTCAAAAGCATATCGTCAACATCTATTATAATAACGATTCAAAAATTATAATGAATTCAGACAACACTCAAGCTAGTCCTATATTAAAACAAAATTTATGCGATAAATGCAATAGAAATTTTAAAACCATAAAAGCGATAAACTGTCATAACACTTCTATGCAGAAATATATCACTTTTAACAAATATAAACGCTATTGTTTTTATTTTGTAACATTTTAAAGATTTTTGTCAAGGTTATGTGGCTCGAGTTAACGCTAACTCGCTATTAAGAAACCGGCCCTTAGTATTTTAAACGGTGGACCTTCCTAAGCTTGTTAATGAGAAAAAAAATTGGGTTCTGATTTTTTCCTCTATTTTTCTTCCGTAGCTTAACTTACTAATATTTTGGTTCAATTTTATCAGTGTATATACATTCTTAATATGAACCCTTAGGTTAGCGCGAATAGTCGTTTCTCTCGACGGCGAGCTAAAAAAGAGGTTCATCGTTTAATTTTTTCGTCAAAACTACAAAATATCTCATCCTGTAGCCGCTCCCCTTATGCTATGCGCGTTTAAAGATTTGCAACTCACACATTTTTATGAAATTTCAAGTGTCAATTTTTTTGAACCTAATTTCGTTAAAAAAGTGTAATTTTTAAATTTAAAATGTGTGAATTCACGAGTATTTTTTAAATGTTTAAATAAAGAAAGTCGGTGGTGGCAATTCTACGCTTTTAGGTTCTCTTATCGAAAATAAGGTTTATACTATAGTCTAAGTTCCTACTGCAAGATTGCGTCGTAATTCGTAAAAATCGTTCAATAAAAAAACATTTTTAGATTTTTGGCGCTTTTATATGTTAGACTATCCATGATTTCTAGCATCCATTTTTATAGTAAAGTAAGGCATGGTCTAAATTAAGCAAAAAACTGTAAAAACTTTTACTTAAAGACCTTTACCTTGATTATGGGACATGAAAGTACTATTTTATTGCTGGCCTTGGAGCTGGTATTAACATTGACTCTCAAGCTTGCATATTTTGCCTGTGGGTGGTCTGAAAAATATTTGGTCTTGGCTTTAAAATATAGGTGGGGTTTTCTATGGATTTAGTAGGTAGTGTGTGTTGAAAAATCTTTGGCCATGACTTTAAAATATAGGTGGGGTTTGTTAAGGGTTTAGTAAGTGTCCTTGAAATATTCTAGGATTTATTTTTATCCCCATACTCTTTTCAATTTAAAAGTTTGCTATAAATATCTAAGAAGGTTCAGGGAACTAACATATTAAAGTTTATACATTTCAGTTAGTTAGTTATATACAGTGTCTGTTAAAATAACATAGTAGTTGTAAAATCTCCTAAATTTTATTATCGCAGCGTGAAGAATACGAAATTAAAATAGAAAAGATTTTTAATGATCAACTTGTAGCGATGCACGATGACGAACTTATATTTCTGGTGAATGAAAATCCAAATCCAATAGTTAGCCGCATCGCAGCTTTGAGTTCTATTAATGAAGAAGCAGATGAAGATAGTGGTATATTTGAAGAGGAACCAGAAACAATAGAGTGTATCGGAAAAAAGGGCATTGCTAAAATTAAAAAAAGCTCTATAGAAATGGCAGAGGTTTCTAATCAATTACCTGAAAAGTGAGATGTGTATCACGCAATCCTATTATGTGGTGACCTCGAGGTAAATATAAGTTGTGTTACCAGTTTCTGGATAGATTTTCGAAAAAATGCTCTAATGGTACTGCGGAATGTGTGTGTACACGCTACAAGGGGAAATGATGTGCCTCTTTAAAATATCTAAAAATGCATGTGTTGTATGTAGGCAACCACTTTTTCAATTCACCAGGCCTGAAATATGTTTAGTGTGCAACGCGGGAACAAAAACAAAAATTTTAAATCACACGGTATGATAAACAAAAAAAAAATGAAATTATGTATGTAGAGTGTAAGATGACAGAATAGTTTAAACGTAAAATACAGTTTGTGGTAGGGTTTTCCCAATGCTATGCACTCCTTAAGTGGGGGTATGTTGAAGAACTGCATATAAATAAAACTCGAGAAAGTCAAACTCATCAAGATTCAGATCTGATTTTCTAGTTGTTCTTGTAGTAAAAAATTTGTTCAAGTGTAATAAGTAAAGTAAAATAATTTAAAGATACTATGGAAATATCAAAGTGTGTTAGATCAAATAGATTTTGAGATTAATAAAGAAAACTATTCTTTTGAATTAAAAACGTTTGATTCTCTTAAAGTTAATAATGTTTATATTATTAAAGGAACGGCTGTTCTTCATACCCATTTTGGCAAATCAATTTTAGTAACTTTATCTGATCAAACTGATACATTTAAAATATTTTTACCCAAACGAGTTCTGGAAACGATTAAAAATGATTTTGTGGACGCTGTTAATGAACAAGTGATAAATATACAATAACATATTTAGGACAAAGTGTACCTAGTTTTGCTGGTGGAAAAAGCTAATCTCTATTTGAATTTGGTATGCTTTGAAATATTACGTTTAGTTACTACCAAAAAGTATTTAAAAAAAGAATGATATGCATATAGTGAAATAGAAAAACACATCTCAGACTTGCGTTTGCAACTGCTAGAAAAAGCTGAATGTATGGCAAAATCACATCAAATGGATCAAGAAACTTATGAGAAAGTACACAATTGTCTGAATGGTTCTACAGTTTGCGCCCAGTTTATTTATGGGAAATTAAATTTAAATAAACTTTGTGAAGAATTTATTGAATTAGACCTGGAAGAATATCTCAAGGTTATACCAAATATTAAAAATAAATCAAGAAATGACGATTTTGCTGAAGATTCTGAAAGTGATCTAAGCGATGTCAGTAGTGACTAAAATTTTTAAATTTAAACCATTTTTGCAAAAATAAAAAAATGACTTGGTTAGAATTCAAGGAATATTCAAAATTCTTTGACCTTAAGGGTGGAGTTAATCATATTCAGGAATTATTTTATGATTTACGTTTCGAAGCTGAGCATGAGCAAGTGTATGGTAGTGGCCTATATTGGGCTACAAGAACTGAACGAGAACTGCAAGAATTGTATAAGAAATACATACAATTAAGCTGTGTAAAAACTATTTTCTAAATAAAAATATCGAAGTGTTGGTGGAAGGTTTAAATAAGCCTAAATTTTTTACAGAATTGTATTCTATTAAAAAATATCTACCTAAAACCATAGGAGAAAAATATTCGGAATTAAACTTTAGGGATGAATCATCATAGTAGTCACATTCGTAAGTTTATACATGTTATTTTTAATATTAAAATTAAAATAATATTTTAGTCAGTGTGTGTTTCTAAGTGAAATAAATTATAATATTGTATGATTATGTATACATTTTATTTTTAATAATTTTCTGAAATATTCGTACCAAGAGTTTTTGAGAGGCGGAAAACTATTTTAACTGTGTAATTGGGTTAATTTAAGTAAAGGTGTAGTAAATTATTATTATTATTATTATTATTATTATTATTATTATTATTATTATTATTATTATTATTATTATTATTATTATTATTATTATTATTATTATTATTATTATTATTATTATTATTATTATTATTATTATTATTATTATTATTATTATTATTATTATTATTATTATTATTATTATTTTTTTTTTTTTTTTTTTTTTTTTTCACAGGAGTTCCTGGAGGGCAGCCTGCGCATCGAAAGCAAGTGCTTCAAGATCCACTGGCGTCGCAGTTGAGAACTGATCTGGCAATGGACAGAGTTTGAAGGATGACCGCTTTTTGCATGTCTCCAATTACTTTTTCGGGTAAGTTGAGTTCTTTAATTTTTTCTTTAAGATTTTTGGGGATTAGTCCCGTGACTGATAATATTATTGGGATTATGCAGACCCTCGTCATGTTCCATATGTTCCTAATTTCTTCTTTTAGCGGTTGGTATTTTCGGATCTTTTCTGCATACTTTTCTGCCAGATTATGGTTTCCTGGAACAGAGATGTCAATAAGGTACGTTATTTTTGCCCGCTTGTCTACCAGTACAATGTCAGGTCTATTGTGTGGTATTGTGTGGTCAGTTAGGATAGGTTTTCCCACATGATTTTCCAGTTTTCATTTTCCTCAAGCTCGTTTGGATTGTATTTGTAATACAGAGTTTTTTCTTTTTTCAGGTTCCGCATGAAGAGTAGTTCCTGGTGAACAATTCTAGCTGCCATATTATGCCTGTCGGTATAGGACGTAGGAGCCAGCATCGTGCAAGCACTCAGAATGTGGTCGATAGTCTCTGATGCTGCATTGCAGATGCGACATCTATCATTTGGCAAGTTTTCTTTAATAATGTATTTAGCATAGTTTTTAGTTTTTACCACTTGGTCCTGAATAGCTACTAGGAATCCTTCTGATTCAGGATGTAGATAACCTTCGGTGGCCCAACGTAATGATTCTTTGTGGTCAACATTTTCTTGGTGCAGTTGATTATAGTATCTTCCATGTAGTTCTTTTTGTGCCCATTGATCTTTCTTTTGCTCATCGGTCATGGCTGTAGGTGCGTAGTTTAGTTCCTGTAAATTAAGGGGCGTTAAGTTTTTGTCCGCATCTGCAATTATGCGGTGCAGGGTGTTTTGCGATTTTTTTTGGAAGAAATCTCGAATTTTTTGTATTTGTTTCATCCATTGCTGCTTTATATCTATCATTCCTCTTCCACCTTGTTCTCTAGGTAGTGTAATCCTTTCTTTACAGGCCTTTGGGTGATGCATGCGAGAGGAAGTTAGTGTGGTACGAATTTTCCTGTTTAGGTCTTCCAACTCTGTATTAGACCATTTAATAATGCCAAAAGAATAGGTTAGGACTAGAATAGCAAATGTATTTATAGCTTTTGTTAAATTTTTAGAGTTTAGCTTAGTTTTAGTCAGTTTTTTTATGCGATCTTGGAATTCTTTTGTTAGTTTTTCTTTTACTTTTTTATGTTCTATTTTGTGTGTTTGAGCTATGCCGAGGTATTTATATGGCTGTGATATTGGGGAAATCTCTAGCTGTTCCATTAGCTCCAGGTTTGGCATTTCTTGTAGTTGACCTTTAATGACCTTTACTGTAGCACATTTTTCCACACCAAAGGTCATACCAATATCTTGACTCATGCTATGTACGAGGTTGAGGATGGTTTTGAGTTGTTTCTCATTTGAGGCGTAGCATTTAAGGTCGTCCATGTATAGTAGGTGTGCAAGTACAATCTCTTCTCCTCTTCCTTTAATTTTTACTCCATATTTGGTTAGTTTAATCGCATTTGATAGCGGATTTAACGCCAGACAAAACCATAGGGCACTAAGGGAATCCCCCTGAAAAATTCCTCGTTGGAGTGCAATCTTACCGCTATCTATTTGTTCAGATGAAATTCGAATTTTCAAAGTGGTTTTCCAATTTTTCATGGTGACTTCCAAGAATGCTGTTAGAGAAGGGTGAATCTTGTAGAACTTGAGTACTTGCAATAGCCAAGAGTGAGGGATTGAGTCGAAGGCCTTTTTATAGTCAACGTAGCTCATGTATACATTACGTTTTCCTTGCCGAATTTGTTCTGTTATGACTGAGTCAATAATCAGTTGTTCTTTACACCCCAGCACATTTCTTTTTGCTCCTTTTTGTTCTTCGCTAATTATTTTATTTTCTTCCAGGTGATCGTCGATTTTTCTACAGAGGATTCCCGAGAAGGTTTTGTAAAGTGTTGGCAGGCAGGTTATTGGACGATACTGTGAGGGATCGTCAGTGGAATCACTCTTTGGGATCAGGTAAGTAGTTCCTTCTGTTAGGAACCTGGGGAACGTGTTTGGGTGTATAAGGGCATTATTGAATGTCCGAACGAGGTGTGGATATACCGCTGTTAGTCGTTTATACCAGAAGTTTTGAATTTTATCAGCGCCTGGCGCTTTTCAATTCGCAGCTTTCTGGAGTGCGTACTTTAGATCTTCTTCAGTTATATATACTTCAGGCATTTCCTCAATATTTTGACATCTGTTAGCTTCTTGTATGACCCATGGTGCCTCTTTATGGATATATTCTTGTGACCAGATGCTAGTCCAGAATGCTTCTACTGCATCTGGGTCGGGCGGCCGAGCATTGGTTACCGTATTCTTTTGAAGAGACGAGTAGAAAGCTTTTTCACTCTGCGCAAACAAATTGTTGTCTCTTCTTCTGTTGTAGCTTTCTTTGTACCTTTTTAATCGTGCTGCATTTACCGCAAGTTTCTGTTTTAGTGTGTCCAGGTGCGTGAGTACTATTGGTTTTTGCTGCTCAGTATTTTTCCCATGAATAGCTGATTTGAGGTCTGCAGGAAGATTCTCTATCACCCTTCTAGTGCGGTTGCCCCTGTAGAATTGCTCTACCCTTCCAATTATTTTACGTATGCTTTCTATTCTTTTTTCTATGCGTTT
The DNA here is from genome assembly GCA_963921995.1 of Oxystoma pomonae. Taxonomy (NCBI): domain Eukaryota; kingdom Metazoa; phylum Arthropoda; class Insecta; order Coleoptera; family Brentidae; genus Oxystoma; species Oxystoma pomonae. The sequence goes on along the minus strand of OY998167.1, from coordinate 72,683,648 downwards.
TTGCCAAGCAGGTTTATAGGCGGTTTTTGATTTCTTGATTTTGAGCGATGATTGAAACCGCCGCACAGTATACGTACGAGTGAATTCTCTCCATTGTAGAGTTGTCTTCTATCATTTTAGAAAGTATGTTATTCATATCCTGTATTAGTCTTGGCGTTGTCTGGTTAAATTTAACTCTGGGAAGTGGTGGTCTTAGAGCCGGGTTCATGCCTTCGTACTTAAGCAGGTTTAATTTGAAACCATCTTCCAAAGTGGTATTAAAGGGTTCATCTATATTGGGTGTTTCAAGGATCTGCTGCACTGGTGCTGTGTTATTTGGTAATGGTATTTCTTCTTCTGCCCTTTCTGTCATTCCCAATTGATTGCGTATCTGATTTGCAATTTCATGTATTTCTTGTTGAGTTATTAAGTTGTTTCTTTTTATAGCTCTACATTGGTCAGATAATCTTTGCGCGCTAATGTGTGCATATTCTGGGTGAGCTTCAGCGAACATCTCTTGAAGTCTCTGTCTATATTGGGTTCTGTCAGTTTCCATACGCGTAGCTAGGAAGTATAGTCGCATAACGCATTTGTTTATATCAGAAGTCCAGCGCATGCGCCTATTTTGCCCTTCAGCAATGGGAGAAGCGTGACGCATCTCAACATGTACCTGTGGGGGTGGATGGTTTCGTTCTTGAGGTTCCACTAAGTCGTTATTTGTGTTATTCCTATGTCCATTTTCGTTGCCATGGTCATTTGCAGGTTGAACATCACGACGGTTCCGATCCAAGTCCTGCGTTCTTGGCCCGCCTGAGTATCTATTTCGTCTAGTATTGAATGCGAAAGGTTTCACGGTCATGTGGAAGGAGGGATTGCAAGTCCATCCAACCTAACCGGGGGTTGCTGGTTTTTGTCCACCCCGGGTATTTTGTTTCCCCGGTACCCTTCAGTTCAGAGAACTGACAAGCGTACCCCATCGCCAGGGGCAGCGCCCGGTAGCTGACCAGCAAAAACAGCCCCGAGATTTATTATTATTATTATTATTATTATTGTTATTATTATTGTTATTATTATTATTAATATTATTATTATTATTATATAAAAACTTAAAATAAAATGTTTGAAACTAACAATTATTACCATTTATTAAATTTTATTAAAATTCTACATTTGATAAAGCACATACAGATAAATTTTTATTGTTGTGATATATATAGCTAGGAATTCCTTTGGCCAATGAAGGCTGTTCTGAAAGCTCAATAACATCGGAAATGTATGTTCGGATAAAATTGGCTTTTTCCAATCCCTTAACATACACAAATTCTGACAGACTTGAGATGTGCTGAATAATGTCCTTAAAGTCTTCAATGTTGGTAAATCTAGAAGAGCAATTTATACAATGGTGGTGATCTATAATCCAAAGGGCTTGTTTCTTATATTTAAAATCCAATTTGCTAATGTTAAATGGAGGTTTAAAAACATAATGAGCTATTTTTAAGCCATCATAAGCAGCTAATTCTTTGGGTATAAACTTGTTATTGGAGGTGTTAAATCCTTGTATATCAACAATCATATTTACTTTAGAGTAGACCTTTAAGAAGTGAGGTATAACTTTTTCAAAGCACGAAATTTATACCATATCCGCAGCATTAATCCATGAATTGTGCTTTTCTGGGAAACCCAACAATTTAACGTAATATTGATATATATTTTTGACTCTTCGCTTTCGAAGTACTTTTTCTACTAAATATACATCAGGTTTTTTTTGTCTTTTTTGGTTCTTATTCGTAAAATGGTTCACGTATTGGTTGTCCATCAAAGTTTTTTAAAATATATGAGGCTGGATTTGGAAACTTGACTTTATCAATTATAAACAGCTCTGTAGACCACGATGGAGTATATCCTTCTTCGAATATGGACTTATATTTACTTATACGAACTTTGTCTCCAACTTTAAACTTAAACTTTTTCGGTGCAATTCTTATGTTTTGAAATCCACCAATTTGGGAGTTTGGCTTGACATCAATTGGTCTCATTTTAATAGTGGTGTGTACTGTTCAATTGTATTTATTAACTATTTATTGTAATTATTATTATAAAACACCTTAAATAATTTGTTTTTTATTGTTTTAATCACCCTTTCCACGATAGCTGCTTTTTTAGTACTATACGTGCAGTAATGATTAATTCTTTTTTCTTCATAAGTGCTCTAAAATTAGCATTAAAAAATTCTGTTCCTTGATCAGATTGGAGATTGCTAGGGAAACATTTTGCCTCTTTAAATATATCATTCATTGCGTCATGTACTTCAGGTCCTGTTTTGGTCCGTAAGGGTCTGACCAACACGAATTTATAAAAGCAATTTATGCAGACCAAAATATATCGATATCCATTATTTTCTTTTAAATATTATTGCATATCGGCCAAATCGATTTGCCACAAATCATTATATCCCTTATAATAGTTTTTCTTCTACGAAAATTTTTTCTTGCGGTCCTATGTAACTCATTAACCACACTTAGTTTCCCCTGACTAACCATTTTAGCTACTTGGTAGTTTTTTTAACAGTAACACCTGGATGATGATTTAAAAATTTTTTGACAGTGGCACCTGGATGTTGCTTTAAAACAAAAATGTTGATATTTGTATCACACCTCAGAATCTAAATCTTCAACTATTGGTTTTTTGTTCTTTATAAAGTCTTCTAAATTGGATTGAACAAGACTAAGAGATACTGTTATAGATGCCTTTAGGTCTTCTACAATCTTTTCTAGACGGTTTTCCAAAAACTTGGAATTAACTGCATCGTTTTTATTTATTGCATCTCCAACGTTGCATAACCGCTTATTATCAATATCAAACTGTTGGTCTGAAGTCAATTTAAAACAGTTTCCAATCGGCCCTTTTATAATCTTCACTTTAGTACTATGGCCCAAGCGTCCGAACTTATCTATAGTGTTCACACCAACCATTTCATTTAACAACTAACACTAAATTAAAAATATTCATGGTTTTAAATGTTTTTTTTTTAATTAATATATAACACCTTCTTCTTTGAGCTCTTCAATAATGGACAGTATTTCTTTAGAACGCTACAATAGTCGCAGGCGTGCAACCAATTCCTGCGCTGTATTCCAGTACACATACTCAACTTTTTTATTGCCAAGTAATTTATTTTTTAAATTTATGTTTTGTCGCTTTTTAAAACCAGATCCTTGTTTTGCAATAATAAGCGGTTTAATAAAATTGGTAAATTTAGCAGATTTACTTTTATTTATTTTATTTATTTTGTCGTATCGATTAAAGTAGGCGTTAGAAACTTAAAGAATATCTTTGTAATCGCTGAGAACATTCTGATCAATTTCGTTTATGTTGGATTTATGCGGTTTCTTTAAAAACAGTAAGTCATATAATTGTCAAGATCCGATGTATTCTCCGAGTTTGTGTTTTCCACGCCATAATGTTATCATTCCACCAGGAAATCTTATTATTATATCTTCTATATACATCTTCTTATTAGCAATATTATATCGGACTCCATACACAGTATCATACCTTGTTGGATTATCTTTTAACCCATATATATAGGTCATAGCTATAGCTTGTGATTCTCCTCTAGATCTTTGCATAAAAGATATATCACTAGCAGTCAACCCTGTTGTACTAAGTGAACTATCGGTCAACTTTGAATTGTTTGAGGGCGTGCCTGTTAATGGCGAACTAATTGGATATAATTCTGAATTTTCTTTCCCAAATGATTTTTCGCTAACATTTTCAGTTCCCTCATCTTTCTCCACATCATTATGTCTTGTATTTGTTGATATTGAGACAGCTGCAGGTTTTTTATTTTTCTTGATGTTTGCAACATTTTCTGAAATCGAAACTAGGGGTTTGGAAATGGGTCCATAAAATTTATCCATCCGAATTTTGTCATGTAATTGTAAGCAATTTTCAGAGCTTTAAACTTTTTCCTTACAGCATCAGTCATTAAAACCAGTTCACGTTTTAAAGATATATCATTAATTGACATGATTATGATGTGTTTTTCTGTTCATTCAACATGAAACTAATAAAGAATGTGAATATGTTATAAATGTATGTAGTTGTCAAAACCTTTTCAATATCTTCCACTGTTTAAATTAGCGTCTTAATCGATCACCAAAAAATTATGTTTATCACTCCAATATTTTCCAGAAATTTCTTGAAACTGAGAAAATGTAAAGTCGGGTGACACATGGTCGGCAAAAATGTGTTTGAGGTTTGTTTTATCTTGTTTAAACACTGCAAGAAAATTTGCATTGTCTCGAACCAGTTGTTTTGGCACTCTAGAATACGTTAATAAAAATTTTTAATAAAAACAATCAATATTTCTATGTGGACCCATACTATAATATGTCCTTATAATATCCTGATTTCTTTCTTCAAACGTGTAATATCCCAATCCCTTTATCTGAGTCAAAATCTTCTTTAGATATTCATATTTTGGTTGAAAAGTGATTTAGAGTAAACATAAACATTTTCAAAACGTAAACCAAGAGGGTGTGTTAAAAAAGTTATTAGAACATTGGTTCTTCCACAGTTTGATGGTCCTATTATAAGATGTCAAATAGAATTCGATAGTAGTTTTACATCTAAATTAATAACTGAAATTTTATATTTTCTTTGTAAAATTTGTATTTAAGCTAAAGTACATATATATTTGTTTTCATTCAAATGTTGTTACCCGACCGCAAAAGACAAAACAACAAGAAAAAGAGAGGTTATGGTATTTTTATTTCATTGATAAATAAGTTACCAGTTGAACTAGACATTCCTTCGTACCAATTCTGTGGGCCAGGCACTCATCTCACTAAGAGATTAGCTAGATGTGATCCTGGAATTAATCAATTAGACGAGGCTTGCAAAAAACACGACATCAGTTACGCAAGTAATTTAAGTTCAGAAGAACGACACAAAGCTAATAAGCAACTGCAAAACAATGCAGAACAAATTGTGAAGTCGACGGATACAGGTCTCAAAGAGAAGGCTGCTGCTTGGTTTGTTGCCAAAGCTATGAAAGTAAAGAAAAGATTTGGAATGGGGTTAAAATGCAAAAAAACACGAATAATAAAAAAGGCAAAGAAGATGGAAAAAGTAAGAAAGGGCAAATCTATGAAAATAAAACAAAGACTTGGAATAGGCTCAAAATGGAAAAAAACACAGAGAGTAAAGAAAGGAAAGAAGGTCAAAAAAGGAAAGAAAGTGGCGTTGGGTGCTGCTGTAAGAAAAATTCGATCGGAACTTAAAACATACCGAAAAATTAATAGGCAAAAACATCAAAAACAATTTATAAAAAATTGCAGCACGAAAGGATATAAAAGCGTATGGTGGAAAAAAAGAAATTAGAACCCCGAGAATTATCCCTATACCTCATACGGGAGGAGTTCTCCCGTTTTTACCTGCCCTTATTCCTTTGTTTTCGGCATTATCCGCGATCGGAAGTTTAACAGGAGGTGCAGCAGATATATAAGGATAGTGTTATTAATGATAAAAAACAACATAGATTATCAGAAAGTAAAAATGGAAACGGACTATATCTTAAACCATTTTGCACAGGACTTGGGTTGTATTTAAAGAACTCAAAAAACCACTAAAGCCCATGCCAAGAAGGGCTTTGTCAAATTTGGAACTAGAAAAATATACAAAGAAATATAAAATCTCCAATTTTAAAGGTATTTTTATGCGTGACACACTCCCCAAAAACGGACCAGGAAAAGAAAAAGTTTTTAACAGTTATTGGATTACGAATAAAATAGTCAATAAAATGACATCAACAAGTAAAAAACTAGAAGTTTTTGGTGAACTCTTTTTTGAAAATTCAATAATAAGCTTGGAGGAATTCAGCTACAAGCCGTAAGCCGTATCATTTAAAAATTCTGATAAAATTCGAATTCCAATTCAATTTCAAGATTTAATAACAGGAAAAATTTATTCCAAATGATTACACTAAAAAATGTTATCTATCAAATAAAGTACTGGCTTTTCTTTTTGATGAAATACGTTACGAGATAGGTAGTGAACAAATTTGTGTGTCTAGAAAGCCTGGTATCAGTTCGACATTGAAAACGCTTGTTTCCTTTGGAAGTCATCAACAAAAAACTTTGAATACCTACGGATGGGAACTTGGTGAAAAAGAAGATCAATTTATTTTGGATAACACAATTCACACCTTTAGTGGCCAATTACCGCTCAAATATCTAATGGGGTTTGCTGAAGACTATACGAGAGGAATTTTTAATCAGAAACATTAGTTAATTCTAGTTTTAGCGCACACATTTGCTAACTGTTATATTGGTGAAGTTGATGCCGAAATATCCATTGAGAAAATTTAATGGAGAATTAGACATTTTATTCTAGACGATAAGGAAAAGTTAGAAAAATTTTCCAAACTGAATAAAGGTGTAAATATCAAAGCTGCTTTTCGCACGTGGGATCTTTACGAGTTACTACTTCTTCGCAGTACATCGTCTGATACGTGGGCAATAAGAAGTAGCACAAACTTAGAAAAGCCTCAATACATAATTGTTGCGTTCCAAAATACACAGATTAGTAACAGCAAAAGCAAAGATGCAACAGAATTTATTTCTGCTGGCGTGTGTGACATAAGACTTTACATTAATTCAATAGTTTTTCCATACGAGCGATGGGATCTTGATTTTTCAAAAAAAAAATGTTTGGAGCTGCGTTTTATGCATATAAGAATTTCCAAAAAAGTTACTATGGAAAAACATTTAGCAATCCAATGCTGGACTTTAAAAATTTCATCACAAACCCAGTATTTGTTATAGATTGCTCGCGTCAACTAGATTCGATAACCTCATCGACGGTTGACATTAAGCTGAAATTTAACACAAGAAAATCAAAGTTTCCAGACAATACCAAGGTGTTTGCATTAATTATTCATGATTCACTTATTTCATACAACATTATGAATGGAACAGTAACAAAAGGTTTATTATTGTATTGTAAAATATATTTGATATTTTTTTTTTGTAATAAAACAACATATATCAACAAAATGCTGGTTTTATTTAGAAAAGAATAGCACGAAAATATTAAAAACACAGATTTTATAATATTTTTTAAATAAAAAAATCATAACTCGCACAATTTTTTATATAACAAATTTTTATATTAACCTGTCGATTGGTAACATATTTGTTACCAAATTTTGTATCATAACCAATTTTGATATAAACCCTAATTAAAAAGTTATTAATCGAAAATAAAAAAAAAACAAGTAGTTTTATGATATTTTTTCAGTTAAAATGGCCACAACTCAAACAGTATATAAGCTATCAAAAATTTATATTAATTCGTCGATTGGTAATGCAATCTTTAACAAATTTTGTATCTTAACAAATTTTGGTATAAATCTTCATTAAAAAGTTAATGTCATAAAATCCAAAAAAAGAAACATCGCTTTTAAAAAAACAAATATCAATTTTAATTAATAAATAATAAAAAAAATCTGCATCACCCCCCCCCCTAATTTTTTTTTTGTTTGAAACTTTTGGTTCTCACCCCACCCCTGATCTAAGCTAACCTAACTTAATCCTACACAACCCTACCTATTCTAACCTAATTTTATCTACTATAACTATCCTACCCTGACTTACAAAATTAAAATATAATACAATTATATAAACAATTAAATTATACAAAAATATACACTTATACAAAAATATACACTTATATTATAATTTACATACATACACAAAAATATTTACAAATTAAATATATACAAGTTTACAATTCAAATATATACATACAAATTAACTTAACTACTCTACCATGAGAAAACTCAGCATTTCTTCTTCTTTCTCTTTTTCATTCGAGAGGATTTGCTTTTCTTCTTTCACTTTTTCCTGCAAAGCTTTTGTCTCTTTTCTTATTTTTAAAAGCTTTGCAAGAAGAGCATTTTTTCGATTCTTAACCTCCTCTGTCAATTCTAGGACATTCTTTTCTTTTCTTTTTATTAACTCCCGCCTCCGCAGCACAATTTTTTTAAAGTCCGATAATTTTTTTTCTTCTTGAGATATACGAAGGGGAGTTAATTCTGAACTGATTTGATCTTCCAAAATAGGGGGAGGGGATGATTGTGATGGTATCGAAAAAGAGGCTCAAGTTTCATCTTGGAAAATAGGGGGAGGGAATGATTGTGAGGGTGCCGAAAAAGAGGCTAAAGTTTCATCTTGGACAATAGGGAAAGGGGATGATTGCGGTGATGCCGAATAAGAAGCTGAAGAAGTTTCATCTTGAAACATAAGTGGAGGAGTTAAAGGCTGAGATGCAGGATCAGTTGCGTGTATCATTGCATGTTTCAATTCAACACTTTCTGCAGCTCCACTTGTGGATGGGGTTGGTGGACTCGGAGCAGGGGGAATAAAAGGGTGAGTAAATGGGGATTTAGCAGTTGGAGTGGGTGTAAGTGGGGTCAAAGGCTTTTCAATTGGATTTGGAGAAGGTCGAATGAGTGGAGATTTAGCAATTGGAGTGGGGGCGGGTGTGGCTAAAGGAGTTAGAAGTCGAGTAACCAACCCTTCTGTATGAATGGTTGATTGAGAGGTTTCTTCTGATTCTGAAGGTAAATAATTCTTTAGCCACTCACCGCCACTTTTTTTACCTCTCCATTGAGTGCGGCCCGTAGAATCGATCGGTTTGTCTCCTTCCTCTTCTTACTTGAAACTTCCTGATCCTGAACTACTTTCTTTGTTACTTGAATGCTTCAGGAGACACAGCCCGTTTGCGTTTGGATTGATCCTTATGGTCTACTTTCTGCGGTAGCACTTGATCTAACTCATCCAACACAGGCAGTGCAGCATTTTCATCCAAATCATCGGCACTGAAATTATTATTTAAACCTCCAAAATCGCCACCCGCGGGAAAAATCACAACATCCTCTTGGATTATGATCTTGTCGAGGTTCACATGCTCCGCCAAGTTCATGATGTGGGTATTTCTCACATCAGCAATTTTACCCTCGAGTGCATGCAAAAATTTGTTCGAGACTTCGCGAATGTGTACCTCAGCATACGCGTTTTTACACAAATCTGCGATTTCGCGAATTAACTTTCTCGCCGGATCGCGAATTAATTGGTTCGCGGAATTATTTAATAATGCCGCGAGCTTGCGAGCTAGTTCATCCACGGATTCGCGAATCGCAGCATACGCGGATTCCCGATGTAGGAAATTTGTTAGCTCCACCAACAACGACATCGCAACCGAGGATTCACCACTTAACACTACTGAAATTTTCTCGGAACTCATTTTCACTGACTACCTGGCACAAGCGCACGAAAGAAAACTGGAGGTGTTGCTTCTACAAAGCGAAGAACAGGAAAGAACGATTACTCTCATGGCCCCCTCGGAATACAACTCATCCCCACCACAATTTCCTTCCGATACCATAATTCTACCCCCATTTCACCCCCACCATAGTTTGCGCCATCTGTCGACTGTTATGAAAGTAACAGCACCACCTACCAACTATATGCAAATAAACAGCGCCACCTACAGACTGTTGATGAAGTAACAGCGCCACCTACAGACTGTTGATGAAGTAACAGTGCCATCTATCGATAGTATGCAAATTGAAAGCACCATCTATCGACATTATGCGAATTGAAAGCGACATCTATCGACAGTATGCGAATGGACAACGACATCTATCGATAGTATGTCAACGCACTATCGACTGTTGATAAATGGTCAACGTTATCTACATAGTGTTGGTGAATTTTCACTGGTCAATGTCGTATGTCATCTCTCAATAGAAAATGCTGTGTGACATACGTTTTTGTTAGAAATTAATTTTCTAAAACTGTTATTAACAAGAGATGTGTAGAGATGTATGAAATTTAAATCTTGTTTAAAATCACTGTTAAATGGAGTTTTTTTGTAAATGTACACTTAAAAGATTTAAGTAACATTTATTTCATATTTATAATAAACATATACACAATTTTACATTTTATGTATACTTATTAACAAATATCAAATATTTCTACTACAAAGTATATTCTTAAAAATAGTCTAAAAAATGCTTAGCTATTTACATAGTATGATATGTATAAAAATAGCAAAAAAATACATCTATATTTTCGCACATTATTCTGTAAAAGATCTGCGTTGTGTTTAGTATTACGAATCTTTTGTCATCATAGTTGGACAAACCAATTTTATTTATTGTTTCAGTATAAACTGTATGTAATTCAGTCTTACAAGTTTTCATTTTTCGAAACAATAATCCACCCTTTTCCACAACCTTTTGATAATCTTCTATCGACAAATGTTTATCAATTAAGGATTTCTTAATACCTTTTGCTTTTTTAAGTTCGCCTAAAACTGATTTTATATAATATGCCTTAGCTCCAGTACCATAAAAACTGACGATAGGATCTTCGGGGAATTCATCTTTCATTCTTCCCATAACAGATTTACTTTTGTTTATTTTAAATTTATTATTTTCGCTGAGTCTGGATGATTTGACATAAATTCATAAAAATCATCAGTAAAGATTTTAAGTATCAATGAATCAGTGTCAGTATACATAAGACCTGCTTTTTCATTAAATTCCTTTTTGATAACGTTATAAAAAAAATCATACAAAACAGTTTTTGAAATATCCAAAATACAAAAACCTAAAAATATTGGCTTATTGTATACAATTTTTAATTTATTCATATGAATGGCTACAAAATCCTTTGAAAATATTGAGCAATTTTTAAAATTTGGTCTACTTGTTAATGCTCTAGCTCCTGCTCTTCTGCGCACACTTTCCCAACTTATAACTAAACTAATATTTTTATAATTTTCTACATTCTCCATTGTTTTTCCAAATATGGAGTTAGTAGAGAACTTCATATGATCACTTTGAAATTTTGTTTTGGATTCATTTCGAAGTTTGGTATTGAAGTCTATATACTTTTTTAACCAAGGTGACTACTGAAATTTAAGTATTTTGTGAGTTTGCATAACAACTAATCCATTTTCTACAACTTGTTTAAAAGTTCTATAATGGACAATATACCTTCTTTTATCATTTAAATTTGGAATAAGTTTTGGAATTTTGGATTTTGATCCTGGAAGGATTATATTTTCTACCAAGAATGGGAAATCAGAATGGGAGTCATGTAATTCCTCAGGATAGTAAACATCACAAATATTTAAATTTAAAATTTCCTGATCCGAAAACCATTTAAATTCTTTTGTTCGCAATGGTTGAGACATACTGTGACCATATAAATTTGTTGCGTCCAAATATATTAGAAAAGAAGATTCAGATCATTTCAGTAAGAAGTTCCAATTCAATTTTCGTTTAGTATACGTTTAGTTGCATACAATCAAATGACAAAGCAGGTAATGTAAAATATTGTACAGGATCTAACTTATAAATGTTCAATGAATTGGAGCGAAACTCTTCAAAAACATCACATAACAGCAGTACATCAGTTTTCAAATATAAATCTGAATATTCACCTAATCTTTTACAATTAAACAACTCTCAAATTTTTTTCGCCTCTTCATAATCTAAATCTCCAATATGTTCTTTCAGATCGCCATAAAATTAATTTTTGGTAGGCAGATTGCCTATATCTAATTTACTATGGTTGGTTATGAAGCTGTATGGAAATACACCATTTTGACGCATTAAGTCAAACTTTTCTTGTGTGTTAAAATGCTTGCGAGTTTCGCAAAATGAATTTGATTCCAGCCTCCTATCTAATGATGCAGCTAAAAATTTGTAGCTATCCAGAAAACGTAAGCGTAAATATTTTTTATTATTTTGCCATTTAAATTTGTATAGTCATGTGCATAAATTGATTTTGGAAATGATTTATATTTTTCTTTGGTTTCTGCAATAACATCTATTTTGTTACCATGACGATTAGTTCCTTTGTGAACATGTGACAATCGTAATCACTTAAGTTGTGAAAAATTTGGTGTTTTATATTGTAAATTACAGCTGCTAGAAATCATTTTTTTCCAGTTATGTGACAGTGGTCAGTTACTTTTTTATTCATTGCATTAAATGGTTTTTCACATATACCACAAGTATCTGATTCTTTTATTTGTTTTATTTCATCGGCTGTTAAGTCAGACATGGGGGTTATCTCTCTTAAATATTTAATATACAATTCTCTCAAATCCCATTCAATACGATTCACAAACTACATTGCTACATAGGGTCCACGAAACAATTCACACTTTGTGATGCCTTCGTCAAATGAACATTTGATTAAATATGCAAATGAATAGGGTTTATGTAACAAATTCTTAACGGTATAATAATCAGAAGGATTTGGTTCACAACTATCAATTGGTTGTAAAATAGATTCAAAATTGGCATACACTACAAAAATAACCTTCAACTGTTTTTCGTAATGTTTAAATTTTAATATATTCTCATGCATCCTTCTTCCAAACTTATCAATTTTAATATTGGTTGATGGTAGAACTGAATACACTTGATTGCAATCACATTTCTGATGAAAAATAAGCTTTTTTGCTGTACTAAAATGTACTAGACACCGTCACAAAAATATAATTTTTGTTTTGATGTTGAAATTTGTCTGGAAACCAAAGATGAAAGGTTTTTAACCCAACAATAATGCATTTTGTATCACTTGAGTTTAAGCAGTCAAGTAGTAATCATGACATCTAGTAAGGCTGATTTATATTGGCTCAATTTAAGAAGAAGCCCACGGCTATTGTCAAGCCTTATTTAGTTAAGGAATTTTGAGGGTGTACATTTTGTGGTGAGTGGCAATACCATCAGTATTTTTACATGACCGGAATGTATCATGAATGTCATCTTCAAAAAAACAGACCACTTGCTCTGGGAGAAATTCGTCATGGTATCCCGGGCACCACGAACTTGCCAGCCCCCCATTCCCCTGCCTCAGTAATTTCATCATCATAGGCAAATTAATACCACTCTACGGAAAATGAACAGCAGCAAGAATCTGAAATGGTAACCGATGAAGAAAATGCAGATTCTCAGTTGGTGATCGATGAAGATATTGTCAGTGTTCGCGAATCTGACATAATGAGCAATCATTCTTCATCAAGACTTGAAGAAAATGATGGCATTGAAAACATTTCTTCATCTTCATCTTAACGAACAGTGTCTCGATTTAGATAAATGCCAACATAAGTTTTTCAAATCTTTTTTTTTCGGAGTGTACAATACAAAAGGTTGGTACACACAGCTCTGTGCGAGGTTGGGGCACTTAACATTCAAAAAAAATTTCAACAAATTAAAAAAATTCTCAATATTCAAAACTTTACCTTTTTATATATTTTACTTAAATTTGAAGAAAAATATAGTATTTTTCGAAACATGAATAATTTCTACCTACAAAATTAAGTAACTTTTGTAAGTTTTCTCTGTGTATTCACAAAAATCATTTAGAAACCACGACAAAATAATTTAAAAAACTGCCAAAAATTAAAATGATCAACAATGAAAGATCAACGACTGAAGAGAAATGCAATTATGCAAAACTCTGGTTGTCTCATTCTTAAATTACCATTGATTTATCGTATAAAAATGCTAGTGATTTATGTTTTTTACATGTATTTTCCATTCTCTTTCGAATTTTTTTTGCAAGGTCTTTTAAAACATGATTAATATTAATCTAAAACTTAAATCATTTCCAAAAGTTTTGTTCTATGCATTCACAAAAAAAAATCACTTATAAGCGACGACAAAATCAAAGAAATTGACAAAAATTAAAATGGGCAATAATAAAAGAAAAGAAATACTAGTGGTTCTTTTTTAATGTATTTTTCCATTCTTTTTTGGGTTTTGGTTGTGTAGAACTCGTGGCTAAACTGTGAGTTTTTTTTACGATTTTAAATCACTCATTGTGCTCATTAATTTAAACAAATATTTTTCAAAAGCATACTTTAGTTGCGAGTTTTAGGAGATTCACTGCATTCTGAATGGTTTTTTTGTTCTGTAGCATTCAACTCCAGTTCCATGTGTGTTGATGTTGGATCTTCTCTGGATATTGATGGAACTGCCAATGATTGAATTGGCAAGACGTCCGCCTTCCTCTTCCTGTTATATTTCCTTTTTGGTGGAGCTTCAGGTGCAGGGATTCCAACATTCGAATGAATCCTTATTTTCGGCTTTTCAATTGGCCCTCCATTGTCCACCTCTTCTCGAATTTCCCTTAGGAGTTGGCTAATATCTTGTGTTGCAAAATCACTCATACTATTGCTAGGAGAGTCCATTTTGGTAACTAATTCTGCAAGTTATACGATTTCAAATAATGCTCTGCTTATTTTGGTTGCTGCTTATATATAGTTTTTGTTAGTGGGGGTAAAAATAAATCCTAGAATATCTCAAGGACACTCACTAAACCCTTAACAAACCCCACCTATATTTTAAAGTCATGGCCAAAGATTTTTCAAACCACCCAAGGTCAAAACATTCGAGCTTTAAGAATAAATGCTAAATAAATTCTACATTATCTCATCTACTAAATCCACAGAAAACCCCACCTATATTTTAAAGCCAAGACCAAATATTTTTCAGACCACCCACAAGCAAAATATGCAAGCTTGAGAGTCAATGTTAATACCAGCTCCAAGGCCAGCAATAAAATATTACTTTGTGTGTTTGCTGTGCGTTATCATCCTTGCAAGCTTTAGCATTCATAAAAATCACATAAACACAGTGTCATATTACAAAACATCTCGAGTGACCCTTTTAAAGTCATTCGATTCTTAGAACAATTCCAAACTGCTCACACATACGAAGTAAAATTTTAACCTATGTTAGTATTAGTAATCAAAAAAAAATTCCGGAAAAAATCGTCTCGGAAAGAAAATTTCAGATAAAAAATCCCAGGAAACAATTGAATGTAACATATTTAAAAATTCGTCAAAAATTTTAATTTACGTTAAAAAGCCGGGAAATGCTCTATTAAAATACACGGATTAAATTAAAATTTACGGACAAGGCGACGAAGGAGCCGAGTCCAGAATTTGTAGATGAGTACTTTCATGATATTTCAGGACCGTGTATCTTACACCGTTTTATTTCATACCGTAAGTGTGAAATCCATTATTTTATTCTTATTATTTTAGTAACTTTACCGGACTAGTGATGTAATATATCATTTTCCCGACTGAAATATCGATTTCAGTTCGGGAAAATTATTTTTCCAGACTAGGGATGTAATGTATGATACATTACATTACTAGCTCTCGGACTGAAACCGATAACGTAATGGAGTATGAAATAAATTATTTTGGGTTGGGTTCGGTGGGTCTAGCTTGAGTGGGTTTGGGTTTGTTATTATAAAAAAATTTTCTTGAAAAGCATTTTCCGTTTTTTTCCGGGGTTTTTTTCAGTTTGTTTTTCCTAGATAAATACAGAAATATATGGTGCCTTAAAAGTTAAAAATCCTAACGTGTTCGAAACAAAGTCAAAATACTGTAAATTTTTTTTGAACTTGTTCATGCCATGTTTCAAACGATTCCCGCTTTTCTGAAGGGAGCGTATGGAGAGTGTACGTACCGTTACCGATCCACGAACTTACGCAATTATTTTAATTGACATATGTCAATTTTGGGACAGAATTTGATATTGCAACATGGCTACTGACATGTCAATTTTGCGTCCCATTTAAGTAATATTAGAAAACCTTAAATTGTATAAAAAGTTATGCTTAAATCGGGCAAAATATAACAAAGTTCAATATGGCCCTTGTAAGGTGGCTAATGACATATGTCAATTTTGGACAAAAATTGGACATTGTTGAAAACGCTTTATGTGAAACAAAAGTTTTGTGTAAATCGGAAAAAAAATAACGAATTTCTATCAGATAAGAAATAAAAAAGTTTAATATGGCGCATCCAACATGGCAGTACAATTTTGACGTTTAAAATGTTATTTCTAAAAAAGTAATTATGGCAACTTAAAAAAAAAATAGATTTTGATCGGTTTGCAAATAAGGTCAGTACAATAATTCAAAAATTGCTAAAAAGTGCGAAATCGACGATTTTGACGTTACTTTTCGGGTACTTCTGGGAGGGGTAGAGAGTTGGCGCAGTCAGGCAATTCTACCGAATACAAATTTATGTAACAAAATATGAATTAAGTTTTACATAACTTTACATTACCTACCCATATTTCTTGCATACCTAAGCGCCTTTTTGAAATTAAGCCGTTATATAGCCATCCACTTAGAACAACCTATATATTTTTTTAAACCTTTATCAAAAACACGATTTTACCTATACCCCGCAAAGTAATAAAAACCATAGATTTTTTACTTGCCGATGCAAAACTTTTTTTATCATGGGTGCAAAAGAAGATTCTAATCGATTGATTATAACCAAGGAGGATAGAAGCTATATATCCTCGTTGTTATAACCAAATTTAAAACAACAAAATGATAACATTGAGAAATGCTAATTATTCCTTCCTAAAAATTGGACCTTTTCAACACTTAAGATTGAAAAATCACGACTTCTCAGAACTTCACAGGCCCAAGTAAAAAGTGCTCATGACCAATTAAAAATAAATATAAAATTAATTCACTTCTCCGGCAGCCAGCGGAAGTGGTCGCAGAATTCTCAAAAGAGGTTGAGGGCGACAAGAAATTTATTTGTGCAAATTATAATATGCAACCTTGTCTTCAAATTTTGACTGAAAAAGGAAACTGCAGGAGAATAGTGTTTATTTTTAAAAAATTAATAAAAACAGGGCCAAAGCGAAAATTTGGAATACGAATGATAAATTTACAAAACAAATATTTTTCCTTATTCTCTCTCTCGCGCCGCAGGCAAAAATTTGCACAAAAATAATGTTAAGCTTTAAAAAAAATTATCGAAAATGTCGCAACAGGGCAAAATTTGCAGAATCTTCACTTTAGTATCGTATCTCAGAACTTTTTTGGTTTTTCAACTGTTTCTCAAGATTTACTAATGCTTACTGAATCTTAATGTGAAAACCATGACTTATAAGAACTTTCCAGAAATCAGGTCTTGGTGGGCTCATGCTATTGTCATTTTCATAAAAACACGACTGAATAAGAAACGTAAAAAAAAATAAAATCGGACAGTGCTGTGAGGTCATTGACTGAAAATAAACACGTTAACATAACCATTTCTTTTTGCCCGCTTCCACGACAATTTTTTTTTCGTTAACAGTTTACACAAATATGTATAATGAAGTCTTTTAATAAAAATTAAATTATATTATTGTTGTCCTCTCGTTCTCCGATAGATCGGCCTTTCCTTCTTAATTTAAAAAATACAATTTTTTTGGCAGGTAAATCTAAAATCACTTCAAAAATTATAAAACGTTTGCAAAGGTTTTTTCGATCTCTCGTAATAAGCAAGTTAACAGGAAATTTAACAAGGGCGTACATACGATTTTTACTTGAAGGGGGGAGGGCAGTATAAAAAATTCAATTCAACTCATAAACAAAACTGGGTATGGATCTGGTTCTGATCCTAGATTTGTTAATAAAATCATGTCATAAATGTGTCGTAAGTGAAAATTTAGTAAAAATATACATTTGTGTCATAGCGCCGTAGAAATTTTGATCTTTTTTAAGTTTTCTATGAAATAAAAAAAAACTGGATTGGTATCTGTAATAATGTCATTAATGTGCCGTAAATGAAAATTTTGTAAAAATATACTATTTTCTTACTTAATAGCGCCGCAGGCAAAATTTGCTGTAAAACCGGACATAAACTAAAATTCTAATAATCAAACTTGAGATGCCAAATTTTAATTTTTTCGTGTTTTTTTCTAAATTATTTAAAAAAATGTGGGTTGGGTCAGCTACAAAGAGGGGAAAACACAACGCGCGAAAGCTACCCAGCAAAGATTGGGAGAGTAAAGGATACGGACACCGGTTTAGGGGGGGCCATTACTCCCTTGTCCTCCCCCCCTTATCTACGCCCTTGGGATTTAACCTATAATAAAATACATACATCATAGACAAAAGTGAATCTAGTAAAAAACTGCCGAAAAAAGAAAATCTGGAAAAAACCCCCAAAAAAAACATCATGAAAAATTTAGTATTAATTACTAACCCAAACCGAACCAATTCAAGCTAGACACATCCAACTCAGCCGAAGTCAAAGTAATATTTTCCGATTTTTTTATGTGTAACTATCAATTTTTCCTGTTTTTATTTCAGGGGATAGGTTGGTATTTTTCACTTTCTTTTCGAGTTTTTTCCGTTTATTTGAAAAAATAGGTAGGTGTCATTAAAACACCGACTTTGAAAAATAGGCTATAACGGTATATAGCCACAAAAGATTCCCTAAAACTATCAGTAGGAATTACTGGGATCTTAACTTCTATTCTTTACAATACAAATATCATACGATTTAATTCCCGTTGCCGTATGACATCATCTTATTGAACTAAGTGCTCGATTAATGCTTGAAGCAGAGCAGTCTTCAAAAATTATGTAATTTCGTTACAAGTGATTATAAACTCAAACTCACAAGTCATATATAAATTGATTTTTTAAAACAATGATATTTCCTTGAGCAAGGGGTGAACGAATTCCCAAATTTTGTACACCCCTCACTTATATTCTACGTCCTGCCATGTATTTTGTACATCCCCTGCTAGATTGACTCACTCCTCGCTCTTGAGTGTGGTGTTGTGCTGGAGTATATTACCTTTATTTTAAATTATCCCATAACTTTTTGAATTCTTTATAGGTTTTCTTTTTTTGGGGCAAACTACCACTATCGCTTTTTTTAATCCAGAATCGCAAATCTTTGGACCAAGTCACACAAATATTCTATTTCCTGTTTCGAGTAAGATTTATTTTCGTCTGCAGTCTCACTGCTCTCAAATGCGAAAAAAATCGTAATAAAAAAGGAGCAAAACAAGAATAACCTCAAAACCATCAATTGTCTTCGGACACAGCTTCCACAAGGAAGGCTGTATAAGACGAAGTCAACTAGGACCCTCTGAGGCGGTCTTAGTCAAGGGAAGCCTCAAGGCTCGACTATAAATATCACTCTAGAACGATTTGTCAGAATACCCCTAAATATAGTCGTTTTAACTAGAAAACCCATGATTAAAGTTCCTATCAAGCCCATTTTTCTCAGTGTGGTTCCCCTTCTTTCTTGATAATTTCTTGGCCGAAAAGGAGCTCTTTACGAGTTCGCACTTTAAAATCGAGTCTCAAGCGATTCTCTCGTCAACTAGCAGAGCCCTAATTCTTGAGCAGGGAACGACATAGATATGTGTCGACTGATCCCACGTCGAATGCATTTCGTATTCTTGAGTCATTCCATTCTATCAAAAATTGGGTGTTTGCGCTCCCCGAATCCAAAGCCAGGAATCGGTCCCATTCTCAGGCAAGCAAAATTACGAATAGGTTTCAATGAAAAGCATGTTTTTTTCTATGGCTGGGATCATTCCCCGGGATTGATTCTTTCTCTTGAGAGATCGCTCCTTCTCTCATGGTTCAAGAATTAGGCTCCTGGTCGGCTTTTCTTCCAATCTCTTGTTCATGACTTTTTCCGATACAAAAGATTGTTGAGCAAACCTTGGCCTGCTAACTGTGTCAATCGCTGACTAAATCCTTAATAGTTTTATTAAATATTTTAAAATAGATTTGTATATGGTGAAAATGGAGCCCATACAAGATATAAACGTTGTGGATCCCGGCACCGGGCTCCACAACGTCTTCCTTGCGCAAAATAAAATTTCTGTCCGTTTTTTAACCAAAATTAAAGTGAAAGAGCGGAAAATAGTAATACTGAAAAAATCTAATTATTCTTCACTAAAAATTAAGCCATTTTCGCCAGTTTTCACCTAGTATTTACGAAAAAATAGTTTAAACACATCGTCAAAATATCAAACTGTCAAATATTAAAATTTCACAGCAATGAACGTCACCGAGTAAAAAGGCACATCGCTATGGAAACCATTGTTATTTCGTTAACCAGCCGAGCCGCGTTGATTTATAGTGTAAAGATTGCGTGTTGCGAGAAGTGCTCTGCGTTCAAGATTTTTAAAAGTATTTTCCTGTTTTTCTCCTCCCCCGAAAAAGAAGGGGAATTGCGTGACAAGTAAATATTGGGAAAGCATCTGTTATTTAAATATTTTAACACAAATACAAATACGAAAATGATAAATTAAAACAACCATTCCGTAACAACATGTTTTGGTATTGTAAATTGTCATAATTGAGGCTGACTGACGAAACATGTTTGTTAAGTAAAAGTGTAAGATTAACCCTGGATTTATAAAGTGGACTATATCGGCGAACGGCGAGGTGCTGTTATCGGTGGAAGATCACCTATTGAAATACATTATACCATTTATAAACTTTTTGCCGTTAGCGCTACGATGGTATCGGTAGGCACCGACACCGCTGCCGATAACGTCGTCGTTCGCCAATAGAGTACAGTTTATAAATCGAGGGTAATTCAGGGCTAACCAAAGATATGGACTAGCTACTTTGACAACTTAAAATTACATTACAATAAATTATCTTATTTTATTATTTTTTTAAATTGTATAAATCTTGGTAGAGAAGCAGTCTTTTATTTAAAAAATAATATTGATAGGAAACACGTTTTTATGGAAATTCTCGCGTTTTTTTTAATGTAGCCTCCTACTTACTAATAAGATGAAACAATACCATAAATTAAAAATGCAAGCCACATTAACACTTTTTTTTTAGGTTTTTAGTGACTGGATTTAAAAATAATAAATGTAGCTGGTAATTATTGTTAAAATTATGATCAAAAAAAATCTTAAATAAATATAAAGAATACAGAGGGATAAGAAATAGAGAGCTAAATCTTAGAATCTAGTTATAAAAAATAAAATTGTCTTACAATATATCTTGTAACGTAATTTTACATTTTATTCATCTCGATTTTGGGCATCGCTATTTTGATACATCTTTATTTTGATACATCGATCGCTATTTTGATGTCGCTGTTTTGATATGTCGCTGTTTTTTACAAACGCTATTCTGATACATCGCTATTTTAATAGTCGCAAGCGTGGTATTAAATAACGACCACAATGATGTATTTACTTGCTAATACCCTTAATCTTTAAAAAAAAATTAAAAATCTTGACCACAACAACACCAATGACACTTATTACTTTTATACACAGTAAAAAATACCATTGGGAGTGGACCGGTTTTGGGAGAATTTTGAATAAACTTTTATCCATTCTAAGTAAATTTTCATTCACAACTCACTCACACAATTTACTTAGAATGGATTACAGTTTTCTCAAAATTTTCCCAAAATAGGTCTACTCCCAATGGTATATTTTACTGTGTGATATCAATGAAAATGAAATAGCGTCGAATAGCATTTTTTTTCGGTGGATACCGCCAGTATAAAATGGCACTCATCAAGATAGCCCCAATCAAGACCCAATACTGACTCATGTACCAATCCAACATAAGCAATTTTGTTGTGTTCGATTGGTTATGTTGGGTTTGTTATCAGTTATAATATTTTGTTGTAATTTTGCGTTTTTGATATGTCGCTTGCTGTTTAGATATGTAGCTATTTTGATAATCGCTCTTCAATTACATCTTTATTTTGCTAGTCGCTATTTCATTAATCGTCTTTTCGTAAGTGGCTATTTTGTACATCGCTAGGGCAAGATTTTTTAAAATTCCTATATTATTCAAAAACCACAATTTCGCCCCATTATTTTGATATTTTCTGACCTCTTGGAGATCCTCAGAAGGGTTATTGAGTAACCGTAGTGGCCTCTTTCCGAACGATATTTACACTCCACTCCCAATGGTAATTTTTACTGTGTATAAAAGTAATAAGTGTCATTGGTGTTGTTGTGATCAAGATTTTTATTTATTTTTTTAAAGATTAAGGGTATTAGCAAGTAAATACATCGTTGCGGTCGTTATTTAATACCACGCTTGCGACTATTAAAATAGCGATGTATCAAAATAGCGTTTGTAAAAAACCGCGACATATCAAAAGAGCGACATCAAAATAGCGATCGATGTATCAAAATAGTGATGTATCCAAATAGGGATGCCCAAAATAGAGATGAATAAAATGCAAAATTACGTTAGAAGATATATTGTAAGACAATTTAATTTTTTATAACTAGATTCTAAGATATAACAGCTACATTTATTATTTTTAAATCCAGTCACTAAAAAACCTAAGAAAAAGAAGTGTTAATGTGGCTGGCATTTTTAATTTATGGTATTGTTTTGTCTTATTAGTAAGTAGGAGGCTTTAAAAAAAAACGCGAGAATTTCAATAGAAACGTGTTTCCTATCAATATTATTTTTTAAATAAAAGACTGCTTCTCTACCAAGATTTATACAATTTAAAAAAATAATAAAATAAGAGAATTCATTGTAATGTAATTTTAAGTTGTCAAAGTAGCTAGTCCATATCTTTGGTTAGCCCTGAATTACCGTCGATTTATAAACAGTCCTATATTGGTGAACGACGACGTTGTCGGCAGCTGATGCCTACCGATACCGTCGTAGCGCTAACGGCAAAAAGTTTATAAATGGTATAATGGATTTCAATAGTTGATCTTCCGCCGTTCGCCGATATAGTCCACTTTATAAACCCAGGGTTAATCTTACACTTTTATTTAACCAATATGTTTCGTCAGTCAGCCTCAATTATGACAATTTACAATACCAAAACATGTTGTTACGGAATGGTTGTTTTAATTTATTGTTTTCGTAAGAGTATTTGGTTAAAATATTTAAATAACAGATGCTTTCCCATTTTTATCTTGTCAGGCAATTCCCCTTCTTTTTCAGGGGAGCTTTATCCGATTCTCCTGCACAGTAAAGCACTACTACAATAATATCTCAATAGATAGGTTTTAGCAACTCTTTTAACTGATAACAAATTAAATTATTTTTCATTAAAACTCCATATTGAAAATAAAAACTTGATTATAGTAATGACTAGTAGTTTTTACAACTAGTGGCCAAAATAGTGCTTTTTTACCAGCGTTGGTTTAAATAACGAGCGCAGCGAGGTATTTAAATACGCGAGTAAAAAAAGGACAGTTTAGCCGCGAGTTGTTAACATTATTTTTTTAATACCTTTATCAAAAAATCCAAGAAATACAGGAAAATAATTTTAAAAATTTTGAACGAAGAGCACTTCTCGCAACACACAATCTTTACACTATAAATCAACGCGGCTCGGCTGGTTAATGAAATAACAATGGTTTTGTATTTGTATTTGTGTTAAAATATTTAAATAACAGATGCTTTCCCAATATTTACTTGTCACGCAATTCCCCTTCTTTTTCGGGGGAGGAGAAAAACAGGAAAATACTTTTAAAAATCTTGAACGCAGAGCACTTCTCGCAACACGCAATCTTTACACTATAAATCAAAGCGGCTCGGCTGGTTAATGAAATAACAATGGTTTCCATAGCGATGTGCCTTTTTACTCAGTGACGTTCATTGTTGTGAAATTTTAATATTTGACAGTTTGATATTTTGACGAAGTGTTCAAATTATTTTTTCGTAGATACTAGGTGAAAACATGGCTTAATTTTTAGTCAAGAATAATTAGATTTTTTCAGTATTACTATTTTCCGCTCTTTCACTTTAATTTTGATTAAAAAACGGACAGAAATCTTATTTTGCACCCATGATCCAGAAAAAAGTTTTTTTTGCATCGAACCAAAAAAGCCATGCAACTAAAGCATCTGCAGACAGTTACTAAAGTGATGTTTTTGAAAAAATTATTTAATTTTTGAAGAACCCCGCCATTTCCTTATGGTGGATGTGTTTCGGTTAATTTTTTTTTATATTTTAATATGTTACAGAGGGGGTCATTATAAGAAATTTTCGTCATGGGCACTATTATGTACAGTCTTAAAGTTACAAAAATGGAAGTTTTTTACTAAAGTTAACCTTCGATTAAGACAGTACTAAATTGGGATAATAATAGTTTCTACAGATCTCATTCAATAACGACGTACATTTTTGATATTAGTACTAATGTCCGTATGTGTATAAGGTAAGCTAAAATATACGCCTAAAATTTCTCAAAATCCATTAATTTAGAAGCACATTTGACGCTTGTAGGAGCAGCAAAAAAATGCTTTTGATACCCCACAAAATCAGATATAAGCTTTTAAATATAAAAAAAGGTTAATCACTCACATTATACACCATTTTAACGTAAACTATTTCTTACAGAAAAACCATTAGCTAAGCAACGGAAATATTTTTTTAAATAGGATTTTACAGAACACAACCAACATTTTTACATTAACATCTCTTTTGAATGCAGGCTATACAAAATAAAAATAATATTTGCTCATTTTTTGTGCAACCTTTTTAGAGTATCAAAAACCATTTTTTTTCGCTGCTCTTACAAGCGTCGAATGTCCTTCTAAAATAAGGGATTCTGAGCAATTTCAGGCGTAGTTTTTGGCTATCCTGTACACATACGGAAATTAGTACTAACATAAAAAATGTAGTTCGTTATGTGTTACATCAGATAAGCAGAAACGATTGCTATCCTATGTTTAGTTTTGTCGCAAATGTAGGTTAGGTTTAGTAAAAAAACGACCATTTTTGTAAATTTATGTCTAATTTATAGCTCACCTTGTACATATAGGAAAAACTGCCAATAACAAAAATTACGCATTGGGACATCCTCTATAACATATGAAAATATAAAAAAAAATAACTAAAACACGTCCCCCATAAGAAAATGGCAGAGCTTCTTGGCGCGTAGTATAAACTTTCAGTTTAAATTAAAATTAATTATAAGATAGAACATTGTGGAGTCCAAAACTAATATAAAGGATCAATAACTTTTAACCGGACGTGGCAACACCGTCGGGCCACGCAACGTATACGCCATATATAAAGTGGTAAAAATTGGGCCCCACAAGGGCCAAATATAGCTCGGGCTCTAGACCGTACGAATAATCAATATTTTTTTTAATTTTTAAGATTTTTTTTTCCCTCTAAGGGTCCCGTAACTTTTCTACTTCCACGCGAAGTGCCGGTCTTCAGGCCGCCCCAGAGATATCTCGGGCTTTACAACACATCGTTTATGCGTAATAATATATATATTAAGACATCCCACACTGAAGTCCCCTAGTTTTTGTAAATTTTCTTTAAATTTTTAAAAATATCGTTCATAAGGGCTATATTTTCACACGCCTCTGGTGACTATAAAAAGCAAAAGCACGGCAAAGCGTGGATCACTTAAAAATCAAATTTCATCCAAGTAAGAAGCGCTGCCAGTCATCTAGTTAATCAACAAATAAAGTTTCATAAGATTATTATTTTGCACAAAATTAAGGGCTACAAAGAATAAAAATCCAGTATTTTAGTTTGAATTACAATCAAGCATAAAGTCAAATCTACAAAAATCACGTTTTGCCAAGTGTGTAAAAGAAAGTGGGGGAGGGAATTATTTTATAAACAAAGGGGAATCAAAGTTTTTCTGTTCTATCCCTTTTTAAACTCGTTAATCTATGAATGTTATCGGTTAAACTTACAAATAAATCATAAGGGCATATTTCTAACACGTGGAACCTATTGTGGTTTAACAACGTTAACTAAGTATTAACATCAGCACGACTCTTTCAGTAGATTTTTAAATTGATCTTCGAGCAGAATAGACAATATGTTAGACTGGGAACTACTTCACTATTTCTTTTGTTGTTTTTTCTATTTTTGTGAGATATTTTTTTTAATTAAAAATCCACGTACCCAGAAATTAAATAACACGTCAGAGACAAGAACTGATTTCCTATGGCACAAGTAATGTGGACAGCATATGCTCCCTTCAACGTGGGAGACCTCCAGGTTCGGGACTGTCCAGGCATGTCATGACATGACCTGTAGGAGCGGGAAATACAACTTTAGCCTTTTCAGGAGAATACGGGGGTTACTTACTTATCTGGGGATATCGTCCAAGAAATTCTTTAAATTTATTTTGCTCGAAGATTTCATGTATTTATGTTATTTTCGAAAATATTTTCTTACAATATGTAGGAAAATAGACTTAGATACGGTATTAAAAATATTTAATGTAGATTAATTAAACAAAGGTATTGCTACGAAGTTAGTAGTGGGTGTCAGGCACTACTGAGGCGTCCCACGCTAGGGTCCCCTAGTTTTTTGAAATTTTATTTCAATTTTTAAAAATATTAAAATTCGTCAGTAATTCACGTAAATATTGAAACAAAAAAGTGGTTTAAATCGAGCAAGTTACACAGAAAACTCATCTCGTATTAAGAGTGTTGACAGAGTTATTTTGGGAAAGAATTGCATTACATGCAGTCTTCGTTCATAAGGGCTATATTTTCACACGCCTCTGATGACTATAAAAAGCAAAGGCACGGCAAAGCGTGAATCACTTAAAAATCAAATTCCATCCAAAAACGAAGCGCGGCTAGTCATCCAGTTAATCCACAAATAAAGTTTCATAAGTTTATTATTCTGCACCAGAATACATTGACACAAAGTTTAAGGCTACAAAGAATAAAATCCAATATTTTAAACGTTTCAACAACAATCCAGCATTAAGCCGAATCTACAAAAACTACGTCAATTTTTGCCAGGGGTGTAAGAGAAATTGGGGGAGTGAAATATTTTATAAAAAAAGGGAAATCAAAGTTTTTATCAACTTCTATTCAGTTCTATCTCTATTTATTCTCGTAAATATATGACACGAGATGTTATCTGTCAAACTTGCACATAAATCATAAGGGCATATTCCTAACGTGGAATTGACGTATTTGGTTTTTACCATATACTTCCTTTTCCTTGGAGATCATAGAGCTTGAAAAATTAACAGTTGAGCAAACCCTTGTGTAGCCGGCTAAAAAAATAATTTTATTAAACCTTACCTATTACACCAGCTAAATGGCTCAAACCCTCATAATATGTTACCCCGGATTTTGAAAGAATGTTGTAAAATAAAAAAATCAATCTTTTGTCGATCGATTTTTTGCTCTCGATCCTTTCGAGCGATTGATCATTTTTGCTATCGACCTTGTTGCCGATAGATTATCTTGGATATCGATTTTTTGTCGACTGGTTATATTTTTGCTATCGATCCATAATTTTTTTGTTTGAGATCTTTTATCGATCGATCATTTTGGCTATTGATCTTTTATCGATCACTCATCACCCATGGGAAACCTATTGGATTTTGACTAAATTTTATTGGAAGTATAAAAATACGAATAAACCCTGGTAATGTTAGTGAAAAATCGCGGCAGAGCAAATTTTCAAATATATTAAAGAAATATACTTTGCAGAATACACAGGCGTACCTCTATGTATATCCATGAAATGGATATAATTTGAACATCTTATGGATATTTAGAATTGTGTGTCATTTTAGTTATGTATTTATGGATATGCCCTGAATAGAAAAAATATGCGTATATATAAGTTATGTCAGGATATTACAAAAAGTATATACGTCCGGATCAAAAATACATACGTACGGATCAAAAATACATATCCAATGGATATGCATATCCATGAATTGCTATGTGGGTTCATTGGTGCTACTAAAGCAAAACCTGGTTGGAACGACCAGGACCCGAAAGTTTTATGACGTCATAGTCTCATGTTCGATTTGAACAAACTTATTTTCACCATTTTTATCCACAACACATAAGAATTGTGAAAGTGGATAGTTTTTGTTAGTTGAAAGACCTTTTACACAAGGTATCACTCTTTAGTAGTTCTTATTTATCCCTTAAATTATGGCTGTTAAAAGAAATTTGAGAAAATGAGATTGATAACCTATAACTTAAGTAAAAATTACGTCAATATATTAGGGTTTAAAGACTATCCAAATAAAAAACTATTCTTGGTTAGGTCTGTGTAATATTATATCATACTTTTGCGATGTAACCATTTAATGAGGTCACAACTAACTCATTTTTAATATTTCTATGCGATAGATACTGAGGTGAGTTAGCACCCGTTATAAAAATCTTAAAATAGCGACATCAGCGCCAATGATGAAATGCCCAACTAAAACACACAAATAGTAGGTATATATGGTACAAGTGACCTCCAGCACAAATTTTGACACATTCTTACTATCGCCCTTCTCTATGGATGTCCAAAGTTTCAAGGCAAAATCCTATGACTTCCGAAATAAATCTTAATATTATATGATTTTGTATATAGTTTTCATAATTTTCCTAAATATACATACCAAGAGTTTTTGAGATCCGCTAGCTTATCTCTGATCTTTAAATGAACTATGTAATTAGGTTAATTTGAGTTAAGTTGTTGCAAACTATTGTAAATTATAGATTATTATTTATTTTTATAATCAATACATATATGTTAACCACACCATACGTTTGTTTATTATTATTTAAGAAATAAAAATACAATGTTTAAAACTAAGAAGTATTTCCATTTATTACATTTTTTTAAATTTTACATTTCATAAAGCTCATACAGATAAATTTTTATTATTGTGATATATATATAGCTAGGAATTCCTTTGGCCAACGGAGGTTGTTGTGGAAGCGCAATAACATTGGAAATGTATGTTCGTATAAAATTGGCATTTTGCCGCCCCTTAACCTACAAACATTCTGACAGGCTTCTGATGTGCTGATTAATGTCTTTAAAGTCTTCAATGTTGTTATATCCAGAAGACCAATTTATGGCAAATGGCTTGTTTCTTAAATCCTAAATTCAATTTGCTAATATTAAATGAAGATTTAAAAACGTAATGAACTATTTTTAAGCCGTCATAAGGCAGCAATTCTTTGGATATAAACTTGTTATTGGGGGTCTTAAATCCTTTTATATCAACAATCATATTTACAAGAGACCTTTAAAAACTGAACTTTTCCAAATCAAGAAATTCGTACTATATCCGCAGCATTAATCCATTGTGCTTTTTTTCGAAACCCAACCATTTAACGTAATATTGTTCTATATTTTTTACTTTTCTCTTTCGGAGTACTTTTTCTACTAAATATACATCCGGATTTTTTGCCTTTTGTAGTCCTAATTCGTAAAATGCTCCACGTATTGGTTCTCCATCAAGACTTTTTAAATTATATAAGGCCAAATTTGTATACCCCCACTTAAGGAGCGCATAGAATTGGGAAAACCCCACCTCAAACTGTGTTTCAAGGTTAAACTGTTCCGTCATTTGATCATAAAATTATGTCACTAATTAGTAATTTATTATATATTATTAAGTATAACAACACATTTCATATTTTTGTCCATAATACCGTGTGATATAAAATTGCTGTTTTGGTTTCTGCGTTGCACACCAAACAGATTTCAGGTCGGGTGAATTGAAATAATGGTTGCCTACATAAAACAAACGCATTTTTAGACCTTTTAAAATAGCACATCATTTCCCCTTTGTAGTGTGTACACACATATTCTGCGGTGCTATTAGGGCATTTCTTTGAAAATCTATCCAAGCATTGATAACACAACTTATATTACTTCCATACCTCGAGGTCACCGCATAATAGAATTGTGTGATGCACATCTCACTTTTCATTAGAAACCTCTGCCATTTTTATAGAGGTTTTTCTAATTATAGCAATGCCCTTTTTACAGTACACTCTATTTCTTCTGGTTGCTCTTCAAATATTCCCATATCTTCATGTGCTTTGTTATAAGTTGATAATTAAAAATATTTTCTGTTTTAACTTCGTATTCTTCACGCTGGGATAACGGAATATATTCAATATGACGTTCTTTTAACATGCAGTTTAACAGATACTATGTATCATTAAATAACTCAAATGTATAAAATTTAATGTTAGCTCATGGACATTTTTACACATTTATATGAAACTTTTAAAGTAAAAAGAGTGTGGGGATAAAATGGTTTTGATTCAAGGCCACTTAATATATTTTAAACTCATGTCCAAATATTTATCAAACCACCAAGGTCAAACTAAACTACTGAACCCATAGCAAAACCAATCTATATTTTAGCTTTAGCTTGAGAGTCAATGTTGTCAAATAAAAACTGGCCATAAAAGTCGCACGCGCTGCCGTAATCATAATACAAATTTTGGATTTTTCAGGAGTACGTGTAAAAAATTAGAATTAATTTTTAAATTTTCGCAAACACTTCAGTATTTTAAATACTTCTAAGTATTCCTAACTCGTTTGTGTTAAAGTATCGAACGTACCTAATCACTCATTTTAAGGCTATCGGCAGGTACTACCTTCACCCCTTAAGACAAGGCCACACTCATTTTAAAACTGATAGTGGTTCTATCCTACCGATTTCAATTTTGATTGACAATATTATTGTGAATATAAACAATATACTTGTACATGTTACTGTAATTTTTTTAGTTAAGTAGTTAGTGATTTAGACTTTAGACGTTGTTTTAAAGGTCGTTCTTTTTTTTTATTATTGGAATAAAATTTTGGTCTGCTGAACAATTTTGTTCTCGTTGTTTAAATATGCAATCTAAGGAAGTACCATCAAGAAACATATTTAACACATTTGTCCATTTTGTGCTTATAGACAAAATACGCCCCCGCAGCATTCTCCGGTTACCCAAATAAACACCGTATCAAAATATCTAGCTGTACTTAACTGCACAAATAAATAACAACATTTCGATTTTATGCTGTTTACTTATTTTTACTTCGAAATAATTAATTTGCTTTAGTTTTGGCATATGACAATAAACAAAAAAAACCTACCTGCACAGTCATCTTTTTACTTGCAATAAATTTGAAATTATCTTCTTATTATCTAGATATCGTTAATGCAACACCAAAAAATAGAATTAATTAATTAGTATTGCTATCATCCACGGTAGTGTCTGACACCCAAAACCAATTTTGTAACAATACCTTTATGTTAATTAATCTACCTTTACTATTGTCGATACCGTACCCAGTTCTGTTTTTCTACCCATGGTAGGAAAACTAGATTAGAAAATAATTTTTATTATAAAAAACGGTAAAGATTCCCTTCTTATCTTTTTTGTCTTATTTTGGGAGGTTATTTTCTTATTATCTAGATCTCGTTATAGCACCAAAAATATAGAATTAACTAATTAGTATTGCTATCATCCTTGGTAGTGCCTGACACCCACTACCAACTTTCTAGCAAAACCTTTGTTTAATTAATCTAGATTTAATATTGTCAATACCGTATCTAAGTCTGTTTTCCTACATATTGTAAGAAAATATTTTCGAAAATAACACTTAAACACACGTAATCTTCGAGCAAAATACATTTAAACAATTTCTTGGACCATATTCCTAGATAAGTAAATAACCCCCGTATTCCCCTGAAAAGGCTAAAGTTGTATTCCCCGCTCCCACAGGTTATATCATGACATGCCTAGACAATCCTAAACCTGGAGGTCTCCCACGTTGACTTGTACTTGTGCCATAGAAAACCAATTCTTGTCTCCGACGTGTTGCTTAATTTCGTTTAAAATATTGGATTTTATTCTTTGTAGCCTTAAGGCTTTGTGTCAATATATTCTGGTGAAAGTTTATTTGTGGAATAACTGGATGACCAGCCGCGCTTCGTTTTTGGATGGAATTTGATTTTTAAGTGACTCACGCTTTGCCGTGCCTTTGATATTTTCTATTAGGCTCGAAGAGCAGTTTGAAAATCTATTTAAAGAGTCGTGATGATAAGTTAATACTTAGTTAACGTTATTAAACCACAATAGGTTCCACGTGTTAGAAATATACTCTTATGATTTATTTACAAGTTTAACCGATAACATTTCGTATCATAGATTAACGAGTTTAAAAAGAGATAGAACAGAATAGAAGTTAACAAAAACTTTGATTCCCCTTTTTTTTTATAAAATAATTCCCTCACCCACTTTCTTTTACACACCTGGCAAAACTTGGCGTGATTTTTGTAGATTCGGCTTTATGCTGGATTTTTGTTGAAATTAAAATACTGGATTTTTATTCTTTGTAGACCTTAATTTTGTGCAAAATAATAATCTTATGAAACTTTATTTGTTAATTAACTAGATGACTGGCAGCGCTTCGGTCTCGGATGAAATTTGATTTTTAAGTGATCCACGCTTTGCCGTGATTTTCCTTTTTATAGTCAACAGAGGCATGAGAAAATATAGCCCTTATGAACGACGCCTGCATGCAATGCATTTCTTTCACAAAATAAATCTATCATCACTCTTAATACGAGATGAGGTTTCTGTGTAACTTGCTCGATTTAAACCACTTTTTGGTTTCAGTATTTTACGTGAATTCCTGATAAATTTTAATATTTTTAAAAATTTAAAGAAAATTTATAAAAACTAGGGGACCTCAGTGTGGGATGTCTTAATATATATATCATTACGCATAAACGATATGTTGTAAAGCCCGAGATATCTCTGGGGTGACCTGGAGCCCGGCACTTCGCGTAGGAGTAGAAAAGTTACGGGACCCTTAGAGGTGAAAAGAAATCTTAAAAATTAAAAAAATATAGATTATTCGTACGGTTCAGAGCCCGAGCTATATTTGGCCCTTGTGGGGCCCAATTTTTACCACTTTATATATGGTGTATACGTTGTGTGTCCCGGCGATGTTGCTACGTCCGTTTAAAAGTTATTGATCCTTTATATTAGTTTTGGGCTCCACAATGTTCTATCTTATATTTAATTTTAATTTAAACTGAAAGTTTATAATACGCGCCAAGAAACTCTGCCATTTTCTTATGGGGAACGTGTTTTAGTTATTTTTTTTATATTTTAATATGTTATAGAGGATGTCCCAATACGTAATTTTTGTCATGGGCAGTTTTTCCTATATGTACAAGGTGAGCTAGAAATTAGACATACAGTTACAAAAATGGTCGTTTTTCTAGTAAACCTAACCTACGTTTGCGACAAAACTAAAGATAGGATAGCAATCGTTTCTGCTTATCTGATGTAAAACATAACGACCTACATTTTTTATGTTAGTACTAATTTCCGTATGTGTACAGGATAGCCAAAAATTACGCCTGAAATTGCTCAGAATCCCTTATTTTAGAAGCACATACGACGCTTGTAAGAGCAGCGAATACAAAAATGGTTTCTGATACCCTAAAAAGGTTGCACATAAAATGAGCATATATTTTTTGTATTTTGTATAGCCTGGATTCAAAAGAGATGTTAATGTTAAGCTGTTGGTTGTGTTCTGTAAAATCCTATTTAAAAAAATAATTCCGTTGCTTAGCTAGTGGTTTTTCTGTAAAAAATTGTTTACGTTAAAAAGGTGTATAATGTGAGTGATTAAACTTTTTACATATTTAAAAGCTTATATCTCATTTTGTGGGGTATAAAAAACATTTTTTTTTGCTGCTCCTACAAGCGTCAAAGGTGCTTCTAAAATAATGGATTTTGAGAAATTTTAGGCTTATTTTTTAGCTTACCCTATACATGTACGGACATTAGTACTAATATCAAAAATGTACGTCGTTATTGAATCAGATCTGTAGAAACCATTATTATCCCAATTTAGTACTGTCGTAAACGAAGGTTAACTTTAGTAAAAAACTTCCATTTTTGTAACTTTAGGTCTAATTTATACCTCACTCTGTACATAATAGTGCCCATGACGAAAATTTCTTATAATGACCGTCTGTAACATATTAAATATAAAAAAAAATTAACCGAAACACATCCACCATAAGGAAATGGCAGGGTTCTTCAAAAATTAAATAATTTTTTCAAAAACATGACTTTATTAACTGTCTGCAGATGCTTTAGTTGCATGGCTTTTTTGTTTCGATGCAAAAAAAAAAATTCTGGATCATGGGTGCAAAATAGTGAAATAAAATAGTAAAAAAATATAGATTATTCCTACGGTCTAGAGCCCGAGCTATATTTGGCCCTTGTGGGGCCCAATTTTTACCACTTTATATATGGTGTATACGTTGTGTCTCGGCGGTGTTGCTACGTCCGTTTAAAAGTTATTGATCCTTTATATTAGTTTTGGGCTCCACAATGTTCTATCTTATATTTAATTTTAATTTAAACTGAAAGTTTATAATACGCGCCAAGAAACTCTGCCATTTTCTTATGGGGAACGTGTTTTAGTTATTTTTTTATATTTTAATATGTTATAGAGGATGTCCCAATGCGTAATTTTTGTCATGGGCAGTTTTTCCTTTATGTACAAGATGAGCTAGGAATTAGACATAAAGTTACAAAAATGGTCGTTTTTTTACTAAACCTAACCTACGTTTGCGACAAAACTAAAGATAGGATAGCAATCGTTTCTGCTTATCTGAAAATGATAAATTAAAACGACCATTCCGTAACAACATGTTTTGGTATTGTAAATTCTCATAATGGGGCTTTCCCATAAAAAAAAGTTACCTTTTTTTTGGAATATACATAAACATAAAGGTCCACGAAATCCATCTAAAAACTTTTTTCCCCAAAAAATTTTGGGTTTCTATGTGAAAAATAATGTTTTTAATCGTCGATTCAGTGGCCTTACAATTTTTGAAAACGAATATAGGTGACGTCATAATCAATACAGGTGACGTCATTTTTGGCTGGTCCATTGTAATTTGTCAAGTGCAGTTTTTATTTGGACCACTAGGTTGCGAACTGCGACCTGCGGCTAACTTTAAGTCATACTGTCATGTGTTTTGCTTTTTTGGTTGTGATTCTTTTGAAGTTAATTTATAAAATTATAAACATTTAGTAATATTTGTTGTCGTTTAGAAAGCCTACAAGTAATATACAACTATATATGTAGTGAATGTTATTACAAACAGTACGGTTCCTGTCCACCATAGCCCTAGCTGCTAAGAACATTTAAGCTGGGTTTATAAGCTTAATTCGGAGACAAGAAGAAGAACTTTTGATTGCGATTTTTAACAGAGTGCATACAAATTTTGATATTTGGTAAGTTTTTTTAATTAATTTTATATAAGGGAGTGTCTATAAAGAGCCGACAATTCGGCTGAATAGTCGTGAGGGTAAAGAGCCGACAATAATTATTTATTATGTGTTTTTCATATTTTCATATTACCTAAACAGACTCAAACCAACTTATTAAAAGACAAAACAACCCAAACATTTTTTTTATGCCAAAAAAAGATGTAGGACTGGTGTGTTTTTTTGGGCTGTTTTGGCTTTGAATAAGTTGGTTTGTTTAGGTTAGGTTGGGTGAATTTAGTTGGTTTGAGTGTGATTAGGTTGGGTTAATTTAGTTTAAAGTGTGTTTTTTTGGGTTGTTTTGGCTTTTAATGAGTTGGATTGAGTCTGTTTAGGTTAGGTTGGGTTAATTTAGTTTGAAAATAAAACGAAAATATGAAAAACACATAATAAATTGTTGGCTCTTTAGACACTCTTTATATAAAGCCGTTTTCTGACACATCGTCAAAAACCACCATAAAAACTCAACACCAGATCCAACAATTTTCATGCTTGCTACATGTCTATTAGAAGACAGAATTTTCTCCTAAAATCTATATCTTTTGATAGCTTTTCTTATTTGCTTGCAAAAGTATAGATTCATACTAGTAACATTATAAAAACTTCGTTCTGCTATTGTTTAAAATCTGTATATTGGTACAGCCAACAGGTGAAATGATCCCATATTTTGTATGTTTCCTGGAAAAAGTGTCCATATTCCAGTTCCTCCTGGGTTTAGGATAAAATGAAAGTCATAATATAGGAGGCCTGCAAGTGCTAAAATATAGGTCCTGCCAAATATTTTGTGCACTTGCTGGATTGGTTCACCCCTTGGGTACAGCCATGATGGTATTTTCAGACTTCAAATATAGCTATCTATTCTAAAGCGATAATATTCTGTTCTTTTCATTTTTTTGCACTTATTTTAAAGGTTTCAATATTTATATTAAAAAAAGTATTGAAAAAAAGATTTTTAAAGAGAGCTGTAGGTAAGTAGTTTTTTAACTTTTTGAATTTTGTTAAGATTTTTTCTTTGATTTTTTTTAGACAATATGGCTCAGAATATGGAGAAGGGATTTGTGAAGAGTGATTCTAACAACTTACCCAAAGTGGATCATGAGATGATTAATTTATATTATTTGGATAATATGGATTTCTTTAGCGCTGAGATGAAGAATGTTAAGACTGGAAAGTGAGTATGGTTTAACTGAGCACATTAAAAATCCAAATTGTGTCAAAATATATAAGTAAGACTGTTAAGCATTTGTTATAAAAACCTTGTCAAGTGACTTGAAATATATTTTTGGTATTACTGTAAGTATGCGCGTTTTGAGATATCTACATTTTTTATGACACTTTGAGATTAAATTTTTGTTTTATGACCAGATATTTAAGTAACAAATGAGACTTTAAAAAAAATATAAACATTAAAAAACCTAAAAAAAACCGCAGAAATTAATTAAACAAACACGGATTTTTTTAAGTGCTTTAGCAGACACATATATCGCCCAAAGAACCTTTTCTTGAATATCTATAGCTAGCAGCTACAGTAAGTAAGGATATTTTTAGAAGTTCAACCCTCTTTCCAACCTTCCACCACCATTAAAAACTCATTGCTTGATGCCAAAGATATTTTGTAAAATTTTTTATAAAAATCGGTTTAGCAGCTCTCCACTAATGTAACAAAAAGACACCACACCAAAACATGGGTATTGGCTTCTCAGGTACAAGCCTGATTTTGAAATTTTAATTTTTTGAATTTCCTTCAAGACTTCATCTTTAACTTTTTCCCCCTCTCCACTGCCTCAGTGCCCAGGTGTTTAGAAGCGCCAATAATAGCCTCAGTTAACGTTATTCTGCCAAATCGCAAGCTGTGCCATAATGGAGAATTGGCTTGAAGTCGAGTATCCATTTCAGCTTCGACACACAAGGTATACACAAATTGGTGGAGCACAATTTTTTACAGAGGAGTCTAATGACAGGACCATCAAAAACTTAAAAAATCTGTTAAGAGATAAAACCTCAATGTAAGGTACCGCCATAATTTATTTTTGGTATTGCTAAAAATGTCTTTTGACAAAGATTTTGAAAGAAAAAAAATCTTCACTGATTGATGTTAATACATTGTTTTGATTCCCTGTACAAATCTTGGCATAATAAGAACCGAAGACAGACTGTTAGGATAAAAAATTGTCTCTCTGAAGAGATATTAGTAAAGTCTGGAGTACCACAAGGGGACCTATGTCTACAATTCTTTTCATTTGTTTTATTAATGATATTTCAGACTGTTTCTGTAGCTGTGTAATCCTTCTATATGCAGACGATTAAAACATTTTTAGAATTGTTAAAGATTTTAGGGATTGTGAAAGAGTGCAGAATGATCTCAACACTTTTTCACAAAATTTAAAGACTTAAGGGTATTATTTGACCCAACCTTAAGCTTTAAAAATCACTATAACTTTATCTGTAACAAAGCTTTTAAACTACTGGGTTTCTTAAAAAGGAGCCTATCTGAATTTAACAATATAATCTGTTTTAAAAATGTTTATTGTTCTCTTGTTAGATCAATATTAGAGTATTGTAGTTCCATATGGTCCCCATTCTATAAATGTCATGTAGAAAATCTGGAAAGGGTATTGAAGAAATAGCTTTTAAACTTAAAATTCTATCTGGGGAAATAGTTTATTGTGATGTTTTAAAATTACTAAAGGTCACAACTCTTGAAAACCGTCGAGTAATGTCTTGATCTAGCTTTTCTTTTCAAGATTTTAAGTGCAATGTTTGATTCTCCTCAATTAATACATAGAATTGGCTTAAGGGTTCCACAGCGGATTACAAGAAATAGGAATATTTTTTACTTAGAATATTATAATACAAATTACAACCTTAATAGACCTATACGAAGCTCTGCTAATAATGTGAATATTTTTTTTCACCTCTTTGGATTCCTTCAGATATAAAATTAAAGTTTTGTATATTTAGAATAATAAAAAATTGTATAATTAAAATAGTACATTTATTTATTTTGTTTTATTAATAGTTTGCTATTTTCTTGTCGCCATTCGACATGCAAAAATAGTAGTTTTTACAGTTTGATATTTTCTCGTAGTTTTAAGAACAATAATTTTTGGAAATGGTAAAATAAATCTTCTACTCAACTTGGTTACTGGACAACCCTCCTGAGGGTGTCTGGGGGTGTGTAAAATTTAAAAGTGGCTAAGGTGTACAAAATTTGCATTGCAAAATTACAACAAAATATTATAACTGATAACAACCCAACATAACCAATCCAATACAACAAAATTGCTTATGTTGGATTGGTACATGAGTCAGTATTGGGTCTTGATTGTGTCTCTCTTGATAAGTGCCATTTTATACTGGCGGTATCCACCGAAAAAAAATGCTATTCGACGCTATTTCATTTTCATTGATATCACACATTAAAAAATACCATTGGGAGTGGACCTATTTTGGGAGAATTTTGAGTAAACTTTAATCCATTCTAAGTAAATTTTGGGATAATTCGAGTTGTGAGTGAAAATTTACTTACAATGGATTAAAGTTTACTCAGAATTGATAAAAGTTTATTCAAAATACTCCCAAAATCGGTCCACTCCCAATGGTATTTTTTACTGTGTATAAAAGTAATAAGTGTCTATTGGTGTTGTT
This sequence comes from Oxystoma pomonae, assembly GCA_963921995.1. Lineage (NCBI taxonomy): Eukaryota > Metazoa > Arthropoda > Insecta > Coleoptera > Brentidae > Oxystoma > Oxystoma pomonae. Next base: position 72,645,076 of record OY998167.1, on the reverse strand, counting down.
GTGGTCAAGATTTTTAATTTTTTTTTAAAGATTAAGGGTAATACCACGCTTGCGACTATTAAAATAACGATGTATCAAAATAGCGATTGTAAAAAACAGCGACATATCAAAACAGCGACATCAAAATAGCGATGTATCAAAATAGAGATGAATAAAATGCAAAATTATGTTAGAAGATATATTGTTGAAAATTTTATTTTTTATAACTAGATTATTGTTGTCAATTTTATTTTTTATAACTAGATTCTAAGATTTAGCTCTCTACTTCTTATTCCTGTGTATTCTTTACATTTATTAAAGATTTTTTTTGATAATACTTTTAACAATAAAAAAGTCACTAAAAAACCTAAGAAAAAAAAGTGTTAATATGGCTTGCATTTTTAATTTATGGTATTGTTTCGTATTATTAGTAAGTAGGAGGCGACTCTAAAAAAGAAACACGAGAATTTCCATAAAAACGTGTTTCCTATCAATATTATTTTTTAAATAAAAGACTGCTTCTCTAACAAGGTTTATACAGTTTAAAAAAAAAATCAAATAAGAGAATTCATTGTAATATAATTTTAAGTTGTCAAAGTAGCTAGTCCATATCTTTGGTTAGCCCTGAATTACCCTCGATTTATAACCTGCGGTGTCGGTGCCTACCGATGCCGTCGTAACGCTAACGGCAAAAAGTTTATAAATGGTATAATGGATTTCAATAGTTGATCTTCCACCGATAACAGCACCTCGCCGTTCGCCGATATAGTCCACTTTATAAATCCAGGGCTAATCTTAGACTTTTATTTAACTAACATGTTTCGTCAGTCAGCCTCAATTATGGCAATTTACAATACCAAAACATGTTGTTACGGAATGGTCGTTTTAATTTATCATTTTCGCAAGAGCCATGTATTTGGTTAAAATATTTAAATAACAGATGCTTTCTAAATATTATCTTGTCACGCAATTCCCCTTCTTTTTCGGGGGAGCTTTATCCGATTCTCCTGCATAGTAAAGCACTACTAAAATAATATCTTAATAGATAGGTACGTTTTTATCTGATAACAAATTAAATTATTTTTCATTAAAACTCTATATTGAAAATCAAAACTTTATTATAGTAATGAATAGTAGTACTATTCTACATACTAGTGGCCAAAATAGTGCTTTTTTACCAGCGTTGGTTTAAATAACGAGCGCAGCGAGGTATTTAAAAACGTGAGTAAAAAAAAGCACAGTTTAGCCGCGAGTTGTTAACATTATTTTTTTTTAATACCTATATCAAAAATGCCAATAAATACAGGAAAATACTTTTAAAAATCTTGAACGAAGAGCACTTCTCGCAACACACAATCTTTACACTATAAATCAACGCGGCTCGGCTGGTTAATGAAATAACAATGGTTTTCATAGAGATGTGCCTTTTTACTCGGTGACGTTCATTGCTGTGACATTTTAATATTTGACAGTTTCATATTCTGACGATGTGTTTAAATTCTTTTTTCGTAAATAATACGTGAAAACTGGCGGAAATGGCTTAATTTTTATTCAAGAATAATTAGATTTTTTTAGTATTACTCTTTTCCGTTCTTTCACTTTAATTTTGGTTAAAAAACGGACAGTAAGTAAGGATATTTTTAGAAGTTCAACCCTCTTTCCAACCTTCCACCACCATTAAAAACTCATTGCTTGATGCCAAAGATATTTTGTAAAATTTTTTATAAAAATCGGTTTAGCAGCTCTCCACTAATGTAACAAAAAGACACCACACCAAAACATGGGTATTGGCTTCTCAGGTACAAGCCTGATTTTGAAATTTTAATTTTTTGAATTTCCTTCAAGACTTCATCTTTAACTTTTTCCCCCTCTCCACTGCCTCAGTGCCCAGGTGTTTAGAAGCGCCAATAATAGCCTCAGTTAACGTTATTCTGCCAAATCGCAAGCTGTGCCATAATGGAGAATTGGCTTGAAGTCGAGTATCCATTTCAGCTTCGACACACAAGGTATACACAAATTGGTGGAGCACAATTTTTTACAGAGGAGTCTAATGACAGGACCATCAAAAACTTAAAAAATCTGTTAAGAGATAAAACCTCAATGTAAGGTACCGCCATAATTTATTTTTGGTATTGCTAAAAATGTCTTTTGACAAAGATTTTGAAAGAAAAAAAATCTTCACTGATTGATGTTAATACATTGTTTTGATTCCCTGTACAAATCTTGGCATAATAAGAACCGAAGACAGACTGTTAGGATAAAAAATTGTCTCTCTGAAGAGATATTAGTAAAGTCTGGAGTACCACAAGGGGACCTATGTCTACAATTCTTTTCATTTGTTTTATTAATGATATTTCAGACTGTTTCTGTAGCTGTGTAATCCTTCTATATGCAGACGATTAAAACATTTTTAGAATTGTTAAAGATTTTAGGGATTGTGAAAGAGTGCAGAATGATCTCAACACTTTTTCACAAAATTTAAAGACTTAAGGGTATTATTTGACCCAACCTTAAGCTTTAAAAATCACTATAACTTTATCTGTAACAAAGCTTTTAAACTACTGGGTTTCTTAAAAAGGAGCCTATCTGAATTTAACAATATAATCTGTTTTAAAAATGTTTATTGTTCTCTTGTTAGATCAATATTAGAGTATTGTAGTTCCATATGGTCCCCATTCTATAAATGTCATGTAGAAAATCTGGAAAGGGTATTGAAGAAATAGCTTTTAAACTTAAAATTCTATCTGGGGAAATAGTTTATTGTGATGTTTTAAAATTACTAAAGGTCACAACTCTTGAAAACCGTCGAGTAATGTCTTGATCTAGCTTTTCTTTTCAAGATTTTAAGTGCAATGTTTGATTCTCCTCAATTAATACATAGAATTGGCTTAAGGGTTCCACAGCGGATTACAAGAAATAGGAATATTTTTTACTTAGAATATTATAATACAAATTACAACCTTAATAGACCTATACGAAGCTCTGCTAATAATGTGAATATTTTTTTTCACCTCTTTGGATTCCTTCAGATATAAAATTAAAGTTTTGTATATTTAGAATAATAAAAAATTGTATAATTAAAATAGTACATTTATTTATTTTGTTTTATTAATAGTTTGCTATTTTCTTGTCGCCATTCGACATGCAAAAATAGTAGTTTTTACAGTTTGATATTTTCTCGTAGTTTTAAGAACAATAATTTTTGGAAATGGTAAAATAAATCTTCTACTCAACTTGGTTACTGGACAACCCTCCTGAGGGTGTCTGGGGGTGTGTAAAATTTAAAAGTGGCTAAGGTGTACAAAATTTGCATTGCAAAATTACAACAAAATATTATAACTGATAACAACCCAACATAACCAATCCAATACAACAAAATTGCTTATGTTGGATTGGTACATGAGTCAGTATTGGGTCTTGATTGTGTCTCTCTTGATAAGTGCCATTTTATACTGGCGGTATCCACCGAAAAAAAATGCTATTCGACGCTATTTCATTTTCATTGATATCACACATTAAAAAATACCATTGGGAGTGGACCTATTTTGGGAGAATTTTGAGTAAACTTTAATCCATTCTAAGTAAATTTTGGGATAATTCGAGTTGTGAGTGAAAATTTACTTACAATGGATTAAAGTTTACTCAGAATTGATAAAAGTTTATTCAAAATACTCCCAAAATCGGTCCACTCCCAATGGTATTTTTTACTGTGTATAAAAGTAATAAGTGTCTATTGGTGTTGTTGTGGTCAAGATTTTTAATTTTTTTTTAAAGATTAAGGGTAATACCACGCTTGCGACTATTAAAATAACGATGTATCAAAATAGCGATTGTAAAAAACAGCGACATATCAAAACAGCGACATCAAAATAGCGATGTATCAAAATAGAGATGAATAAAATGCAAAATTATGTTAGAAGATATATTGTTGAAAATTTTATTTTTTATAACTAGATTATTGTTGTCAATTTTATTTTTTATAACTAGATTCTAAGATTTAGCTCTCTACTTCTTATTCCTGTGTATTCTTTACATTTATTAAAGATTTTTTTTGATAATACTTTTAACAATAAAAAAGTCACTAAAAAACCTAAGAAAAAAAAGTGTTAATATGGCTTGCATTTTTAATTTATGGTATTGTTTCGTATTATTAGTAAGTAGGAGGCGACTCTAAAAAAGAAACACGAGAATTTCCATAAAAACGTGTTTCCTATCAATATTATTTTTTAAATAAAAGACTGCTTCTCTAACAAGGTTTATACAGTTTAAAAAAAAAATCAAATAAGAGAATTCATTGTAATATAATTTTAAGTTGTCAAAGTAGCTAGTCCATATCTTTGGTTAGCCCTGAATTACCCTCGATTTATAACCTGCGGTGTCGGTGCCTACCGATGCCGTCGTAACGCTAACGGCAAAAAGTTTATAAATGGTATAATGGATTTCAATAGTTGATCTTCCACCGATAACAGCACCTCGCCGTTCGCCGATATAGTCCACTTTATAAATCCAGGGCTAATCTTAGACTTTTATTTAACTAACATGTTTCGTCAGTCAGCCTCAATTATGGCAATTTACAATACCAAAACATGTTGTTACGGAATGGTCGTTTTAATTTATCATTTTCGCAAGAGCCATGTATTTGGTTAAAATATTTAAATAACAGATGCTTTCTAAATATTATCTTGTCACGCAATTCCCCTTCTTTTTCGGGGGAGCTTTATCCGATTCTCCTGCATAGTAAAGCACTACTAAAATAATATCTTAATAGATAGGTACGTTTTTATCTGATAACAAATTAAATTATTTTTCATTAAAACTCTATATTGAAAATCAAAACTTTATTATAGTAATGAATAGTAGTACTATTCTACATACTAGTGGCCAAAATAGTGCTTTTTTACCAGCGTTGGTTTAAATAACGAGCGCAGCGAGGTATTTAAAAACGTGAGTAAAAAAAAGCACAGTTTAGCCGCGAGTTGTTAACATTATTTTTTTTTAATACCTATATCAAAAATGCCAATAAATACAGGAAAATACTTTTAAAAATCTTGAACGAAGAGCACTTCTCGCAACACACAATCTTTACACTATAAATCAACGCGGCTCGGCTGGTTAATGAAATAACAATGGTTTTCATAGAGATGTGCCTTTTTACTCGGTGACGTTCATTGCTGTGACATTTTAATATTTGACAGTTTCATATTCTGACGATGTGTTTAAATTCTTTTTTCGTAAATAATACGTGAAAACTGGCGGAAATGGCTTAATTTTTATTCAAGAATAATTAGATTTTTTTAGTATTACTCTTTTCCGTTCTTTCACTTTAATTTTGGTTAAAAAACGGACAGAAATCTTGCACTATTTTGCACCCATGATCCAGAAAAAAGGTTTCTTTGCATCGAACCAAAAAAGCCATGCAACTAAAGCATCTGCAGACAGTTACTAAAGTCATGTTTTTGAAAAAATTATTTAATTTTTGAAGAACCTTGCCATTTTCTTATGGTGGATGTGTTTCGGTTAATTTTTTTATATTTAATATGTTACAGACGGTCGTCGTCATGGGCACTATTATGTACAGAGTGAGGTATAAATTAGACTTAAAGTTACAAAAATGGAAGTTTTTTACTAAAGTTAACCTTCGTTTACGACAGTACTAAATTGGGATAATAATGGTTTCTACAGATCCGATTCAATAACGACGTACATTTTTGATATTAGTACTAATGTCTGTATGTGTATAGGGTAAGCTAAAAAATACGCCTAAAATTTCTCAAAATCCATTATTTTAGAAGCACTTTTGACGCTTATAGGAGCAGCAAAAAAAATGCTTTTTTATACCCCACAAAATGAGATATAAGCTTTTAAATATGTAAAAAGGTTAATCACTCACATTATACACCTTTTTAACGTAAACAATTTCTTACAGAAAAACCACTAGCTAAGCAACGGAATTATTTTTTTAAATAGGATTTTACAGAACACAACCAACAGTTTTACAGTAACATCTCTTTTGAATGCAGGCTATACAAAATAAAAATATATATGCTCATTTTATGTGCAACCTTTTTAGGGTATCAAAAACCATTTTTTTGTTCGCTACTCTTACAAGCGTCGAATGTGCTTCTAAAATAAGGGATTCTGAGCAATTTCAGGCGTAATTTTTGGCTATCCTGTACACATACGGAAATTAGTACTAACATAAAAAGTGTAGGTCGTTATGTGTTACATCAGATAAGCAGAAACGATTGCTATCCTAACTTTAGTTTTGTCGTAAACGTAGGTTAGGTTTAGTAAAAAAACGACCATTTTTTTTAACTTTATGTCTAATTTCTAGCTCACCTTGTACATATAGGAAAAACTGCCCATGACAAAAATTACGCATTGGGACATCCTCTATAACATATTAAAATATAAAAAAAATAACTAAACCACAAGAAAATGGCAGAGTTTCTTGGCGCGTATTATAAACTTTCAGTTTAAATTAAAATTAAATATAAGATAGAACATTGTGGAGCCCAAAACTAATATAAAGGATCAATAACTTTTAAACGGACGTAGCAATACCGACGGGACACACAACGTATAGACCATATATAAAGTGGTAAAAATTGGGCCCCACAAGGGCCAAATATAGCTCGGGCTCTAGACCGTACGAATAATCTATATTTTTTTAATTTTTAAGATTTTTTTTCACCTCTAAAGGTCCCGTAACTTTTCTACTCCTACGCGAAGTGCCGGGCTCCAGGCCGCCCCAGAGATATCTCGGGCTTTACAACATATCGTTTATGCGTAATGATATATATATATATATATATATATATATATATATATATATATATATTAAGACATCCCACACTGAGGTCCCCTAGTTTTTGTAAATTTTTAAAAATATTAAAATTCATCAGGAATTCACGTAACATACTGAAACCAAAAATTGGTTTAAATCGAGCAAGTTACACAGAAACCTCATCTCGTATTAAGAGTGATGACAGATTTATTTTGGGTAAGAAATGCATTGCATGTTTGCGTCGTTCATAAGGGCTATATTTTCACATGCCTCTGTTGACTATAAAAAAGCAAAAGCACGGCAAAGCGTGGATCACTTAAAAATCAAATTTCATCCAAGAACGAAGCGCTGCCAGTCGTCTAGTTAATCAACAAATAAAGTTTCATAAGATTATTATTTTGCACAAAATTAAGGGCTACAAAGAATAAAAATGCAGTATTTTAGTTTCAACAACAATCCAGCATAAAGCCGAATCTACAAAAATCACGCCAAGTTTTGCCAGGTGTGTAAAAGAAAGTGAGGTAGGGAATTATTTTATAAAAAAAGGGGAATCAAAGTTTTTGTTAACTTCTATTCTGTTCCATCTCTTTTTAAATTCGTTAATCTATGATACGAAATGTTATCGGTTAAACTTGCAAATAAATCGTAAGGGCATATTTCTAACACGTGGAACCTATTGTGGTTTAATAACGTTAACTAAGTATTAACTTATCATCACGACTCTTTAAATAGATTTTCAAACTGCTCTTCGAGCCTAATAGAAAATATCAAAGGCACGGCAAAGCGTGAATCACTTAAAAATCAAATTCTATCCAAAAACGAAGCGTGGCTAGTCATCCAGTTATTCCACAAATAAACTTTCACCAGAATATATTGACACAAAGCCTTAAGGCTACAAAGAATAAAATCCAATATTTTAAACGAAATTAAGCAACACGTCGGAGACAAGAATTGGTTTGAAAGTTTGAGACAATGATGTGTTTGAAATTAACTCTGTGTTTCGGACTTCCGTTGTCTATACTTTATTTATACACGACGTTTCGATCAGTACAATCTCTGATCAGTACAATCTCTGATCGAAACGTCGTTTATAAATAAAATATAGACAATTGAAGTCCGAAACACAGAGTTAATTTCAAGAATTGGTTTCCTATGGCACAAGTACAAGTCAACGTGGGAGACCTCCAGGTTCAGGATTGTCCAGGAATGTCATGACATGACCTGTGGAAGCAGGGAATACAAATTTAGTTTTTTCAGGGGAATACGGGGGTTACTTACTTATCTGGGAATATGGTCCAAGAAATTGGTTAAATGTATTTTGTACGAAGATTACGTGTGTTTAAGTGTTATTTTCGAAAATATTTTCTTACAATATGTAGGAAAACAGACTTAGATACGGTATTGACAATATTAAATTTAGATTAATTAAACAAAGGTGTTGCTAGAAAGTTGGTAGTGGGTGTCAGGCACTACCAAGGATGATAGCAATACTAATTAGTTAATTCTATATTTTTGGTGCTATAACGAGATCTAGATAATAAGAAAATAACCTCCCAAAATAAGACAAAAAAGTTAAGAAGGGAATCTTTAACGTTTTTTGTAATAAAAATTATTTTCTAATCTAGTTTTCCTACCATGGGTAGAAAAACAGAACTGGGTACGGTATTGACAATAGTAAAGGTAGATTAATTAACATAAAGGTATTGTTACAAAATTGGTTCTGGGTGTCAGACACTACCGTGGATGATAGCAATACTAATTAATTAATTTTATTTTTTGGTGTTGCATTAACGATATCTAGATAATAAAAAGATAATTTCAAATTTCTTACAAGTAAAAAAATGACTGTGCAGGTAGGTTTTTTTTGTTTATTGTCATATGCCAAAACTAAAGCAAATTAATTATTTCTAAGTAAAAATAAGTAAACAGCATAAAATCGAAATGTAGTTATTTATTTGTGCAGTTAAGTATAGCTAGATATTTTGATACGGTGTTTATTTGGACAACCGGGGAATGCTGCGGGGAATTATTTTGTCTATGAGCACAAAATGGACAATTGTGTTAAATATGTTTCTTGATGGTAGTTCCTTAGATTGCGTATTTAAACAACGAGCACAAGATTGTTCAGCATACCAAAATTTTATTCCAATAATAAAAAAAAGAACGACCTTTAAAACAAAAGAGAATAGATAAGGTCTAAATGGTAGTGGTTCCAGTTTGACAGATAGCAAGAAAATCGGATCAGTTAAATATGAAAAATTTCTTTTATCAGCTCTAAAGAATCTTGGGTTAAACGACATAACGTATAGGGCCCACTAAAATAATTATTGCTATTATTTTCATTGTGGGTTAGTTTCGATAAAAATTGTAACAATATTATAGACGATCACAGCTTGGCCTCTAATTACGGATTCTATATAAGGGACCCGGGTTAGAGGTGTTTTAATATTTATATATGTCCTTTTCTAGCTACCTCAAATAATAAGGCGTTTTCTCTTTGCGCAGTTTGGTTTATGTTTACCTTATAGCTTTTTATTTAATATTATATTTATTACTTATTTATACCAGTGAATTTAATTTTACTAGTTAGAGTTACTATTCGTAATTAATACCTTCTACTTATATTTGTTAGTTCACGGCACGTAAAGTAAATTCAACAATGATATATAAGACCTATAAGGACAAAATAAGAAGAGTCTCAATATTTTGTCCGTATTTGTTGGTGATTCCCAACACTAAATTAAAATTGACTTACTAATCCCAAATTTCGCTATTTGCTAATTTAAAATGAAGGCCGACATCCGTCTTAACGCTTGTGCATTTAAATGTCTGCAATGTTCGCTGCCGCCCTAAAAATTTCGAAATTATAATGAAATGAAATAAAAAGAAATTCTCCAAAGTAAAGTAACAGGGAAAGATCTTCTACAAAAAATAAATCCGGTATTTACTGCCGCTCTTAAGTTTTCCAGTTTTCCTTATTTAAAAAAAACCGTGTTTCCTTACTTTACTGTTTGCTAAGAGGTAAAACAAGAGTTCTGATTTTATTGTCTCCTAACTAGCGGTGTTTATTGCCACCCTAATATTTTTTACCTAGTCAAATTCTGACTTTAAAATAAGTCCCGAAAAAAAAGAAATGTATCCTGCTTATCTGGTTTTCTTAGGGATACAGCGCCAAAGTGTATTTTTCTCAAAAATTGAGCTGTTTATTGCAGTTTTATGAAAATTCCGATAACCGTTACTGTATGATTTTTTGTTCCTAGGGCCGGCGTTTTCTTTAAAAATTTCCCTGTTAGGAATTTAAATCACTAGAAAAACTTTTTCCTAGGAACTCGTTACTTAAAATTATCTTTCTTAGTCACTATCTACTTTATACAAATTTATATGTCCTTTTCTAGCTACCTCAAATAATAAGGCGTTTTCTCTTTGCGCAGTTTGGTTTATGTTTACCTTATAGCTTTTTATTTAATATTATATTTATTACTTATTTATACCAGTGAATTTAATTTTACTAGTTAGAGTTACTATTCGTAATTAATACCTTCTACTTATATTTGTTAGTTCACGGCACGTAAAGTAAATTCAACAATGATATATAAGATCTATAAGGACAAAATAAGAAGAGTCTCAATATTTTGTCCGTATTTGTTGGTGATTCCCAACACTAAATTAAAATTGACTTACTAATCCCAAATTTCGCTATTTGCTAATTTAAAATGAAGGCCGACATCCGTCTTAACGCTTGTGCATTTAAATGTCTGCGATGTTCGCTGCCGCCCTAAAAATTTCGAAATTATAATGAAATGAAATAAAAAGAAATTCTCCAAAGTAAAGTAACAGGGAAAGATCTTCTACAAAAAATAAATCCGGTATTTACTGCCGCTCTTAAGTTTTCCAGTTTTCCTTATTTAAAAAAAACCGTGTTTCCTTACTTTACTGTTTGCTAAGAGGTAAAACAAGAGTTCTGATTTTATTGTCTCCTAACTAGCGGTGTTTATTGCCACCCTAATATTTTTTACCTAGTCAAATTCTGACTTTAAAATAAGTCCCGAAAAAAAAGAAATGTATCCTGCTTATCTGGTTTTCTTAGGGATACAGCGCCAAAGTGTATTTTTCTCAAAAATTGAGCTGTTTATTGCAGTTTTATGAAAATTCCGATAACCGTTACTGTATGATTTTTTGTTCCTAGGGCCGGCGTTTTCTTTAAAAATTTCCCTGTTAGGAATTTAAATCACTAGAAAAACTTTTTCCTAGGAACTCGTTACTTAAAATTATCTTTCTTAGTCACTACTTTATACAAATTTTTCAATATAATTTTTTGCCTTTGCTGAGCTGTTTTTCAACAATTTTCTTCTAAACTAAGGCGTCGCTAAATAAAATTGTAAATGTAAGTAACATAGCCAAGTTGTTGATTTGATGCCTGTTCATTGTATTCGTATAGCCTGGCCTGCTCACTAATATTTGTAATCGCTTTAGCGGATTTTGCCCTATCAGCGCAACCAATCGTCATATAACTTAGCTACACATGGTTAATAAATTTATTTGCACAAAGTTTTTAATACTGTTTGATAATTAATTTAACTGTAAAGATTTAATTAATTTAACTATAAAGATTTCATTTTTTTATTGTCGTTTTTGGTTCGCTTTCAAAAAATACACTTGGCATTAATACGAAATCTGACCAAAATTCTACGTTCGTTCCCTTTGATTTAATTTTTCCTTTTTCTTGTTTTTATTTTACCAAATTTTGCCCTTTTGACTCCACCGACTCTTCTTTTTATTATCTTATGGAGTAGTAAGGTTATACGGGTGCTTGATCATTTTTGAGGAAGGACCTTGACCTTGAACATCTGTTGCCTATGAAAATACTATTGTATCGTACTATTTTATTGTTGGCCTTGGAGCAGGTATAGTCGCCTCACCCAAAAATGCCATACAAAAAAGGTTCATAGAATTTGAAGTGTGAAAGCCATTAAGGAATCTTGAACAAATCAAAAGGAATATGGGCCTAACTGTTTTTGAAATTAAATTTTCAAATAAAGTTGCTGCTTAATACGTAGATTAGTCATAAATAAAGCAACGCTTTACATGTAGGTAAAATACTTAAAGAATTAACTATTTTAGATTGTTCTAATTTTAAATCACATAAAACAGGTAACAAATTAGAGGCATTTTAACTTATAATACTAGGAAAGTTTATTGCTTTTCCGTATCACTACCGGGGTCATCAATACTCTTTAACTAATTCTATTAGATCTTTCTTTAATTTGACGTTTTCCGGAATGTTAACATTTTTTATATTGAAAAATTTGATTATGTCTGCCTTCTTCGTTGAAGTACTTGGAATTTTAGATGATATTCGCGAATGATACGAGGCGTTGTCCATAACAATTACAATCTGCTGGTAGGTTTGGTACGAGAACATCGCAAAACCAGTCTTCAAAAATTGTTGGGTTCCTATGTTCTTTGCGAAACGCCATTATTAATAGAGTACCACTATTTTACATCAATAACTAACTACTTAAGTAAAAAAACACAGTAACATGTACAAGTATATTGTTTATATTCACAATAATATTGTCAATCAAAATTGAAATCGGTAGGTTAGAACCACTATCAGTTTTAAAATGAGTGTGGCCCTGTCTTAAGGGGTGAAGATAGTACCTGCCGATAGCCTTAAAACGAGTGATTAGGTACGTTCGATACTTTAACACAAACGAATTAGGAATACTTAGAAGTATTTAAAATACTAAAGTGTTTGCCAAAATTTAAAAATTAATTCTAATTTTTTACACGTACTCCTGAAAAATTCAAAATTTGTATTATGATTACGCAGCGCGTGCGACTTTTATGGCCAGTTTATATTTGACAACATTGACTCTCAAGTTCGAATATTTTGACCGTGGGTGGTCTGAAAAATATTTGGCCTTGACTTTAAAATATAGATTGGTTTTGCTATGGGTTCAGTAGTTTAGTTTGACCTTGGGTGGTTTGATAAATATTTGGACATGAGTTTAAAATATATTAAGTGGCCTTGAACCAAAACCATTTTATCCCCATACTCTTTTTACTTTAAAAGTTTCATATAAATGTGTAAAAATGTCCATGAACTAACATTAAATTTTATACATTTGAGTTATTTAATGATACATAGTATCTGTTAAACTGCATGTGAAAAGAACGTCATATTGAATATATTCCGTTATCCCAGCGTGAAGAATACGAAGTTAAAACAGAAAATATTTTTAATTATCAACTTATAACAAAGCACATGAAGATATGGGAATATTTGAAGAGCAACCAGAAGAAATAGAGTGTACTGTAAAAAGGGTATTGCTATAATTAGAAAAACCTCTATAAAAATGGCAGAGGTTTCTAATGAAAAGTGAGATGTGCATCACGCAATTCTATTATGCGGTTACCTCGAGGTATGGAGGTAATATAAGTTTTGTTATCAATGCTTGGATAGATTTTCAAAAAAATGCCCTAATAGTACCGCAGAATGTGTGTGTACACACTACAAAGGAGAAATGATGTGCTGTTTTAAATGGTCTAAAAATGCGTTTGTTGTATGTAGGCAACCATTATTTCAATTAACCCGACCTGAAATCTGTTTGGTGTGCAACGCAGAAACCAAAACAGCAATTTTATATCACACGGTATGATGGACAAAAATATGTAATGTGTTGTTATACTTAATAATATATAATAAATTACTAATTAGTGATATAATTTTATGATCAAATGACAGAACAGTTTAACCTTGAAACACAGTTTGAGGTGAGGTTGTCCCAATTCTTTGCGCTCCTTAAGTGGGGGTATACAAATTTGGCCTTATATAATTTAAAAAGTCTTGATGGAGAACCAATACGTGGAGCATTTTACGAATTAGGACTACAAAAGGCAAAAAATCCGGATGTATGTTTAGTAGAAAAAGTACTTCGAAAGCGAAGAGTAAAAAATATAGAACAATATTACGATAAATGGTTGGGTTTCGAAGAAAAGCACAATTCATGTTCAGTTCTTAAAGGTCTCTTGTAAATATGATTGTTGACATAAAAGGATTTAAGACCCCCAATAACAAGAATTTGTGGCTTATGACGGCTTAAAAATAATTCGTTACGTTTTTAAATCTCCATTTAATATTAGCAAATTGAATTTAGGATATAAGAAACAAGTCATTTGCCATAAATTGGTCTTCTGGATATAACAACATTGAAGACTTTAAAGACATTAATCAGCACATATCAAGCCTGTCAGAATGTTTGTAGGTTAAGGGGCGGCAAAATGCCAATTTTATACGAACATACATTTCCAATGTTATTGGGCTTCCACAACAGCCTCCGTTAGCCAAAGGAATTCCTAGCTGTATATATATCACAATAATAAAAATTTATCTGTATGAGCTTTATGAAATGTAAAATTAAAAAAAATGTAATAAATGGTAATACTTCTTAGTTTTAAACATTGTATTTTTATTTCTTAAATAATAATAAACAAACGTATGGTGTGGTTAACATATAGGTATTGATTATAAAAATAAATAATAATCCATAATTTACAATAGTTTGCAACAACTTAACTCAAATTAACCTAATTACATAGTTCGAGCAAAATAAATTTAAACAATTTCTTGGACGATATCCCCAGATAAGTAAGTAACCCCCGTATTCCCCTGAAAAGGCTAAAGATGTATTTCCCGCTTTTGCAGGTCATGTCATGACATGCCTGGACAGTCCTGAACCTGGAGGTCTCCCACGTTGAAGGGAGCATATGCTGTCCACATTACTTGTGCCATAGGAAATCAGTTCTTGTCTCTGACGTGTTATATAATTTTTGGGTACGTGGATTTTTAATTAAAAAAAATATCTCACAAAAATAGAAAAGACAACAAAAGAAATAGTGAAGTAGTTCCCAGTCTAACATATTGTCTATTCGGCTCGAAGATCAGTCGTGCTGATGTTAATACCTAGTTAACTTTGTTAAACCACAATAGGTTCCACGTGTTAGAAATATGACCTTATGATTTATTTGCAAGTTTAACCGATAACATTTCGTATCATAGATTAACGAGTTTAAAAAGGGGTAGAACAGAATAGAAGTTAACAAAAACTTTGATTCCCCTTTGTTTATAAAATAATTCCCTCCCCCACTTTCTTTTACACACGTGGCAAAGCGTGATTTTTGTAGATTTGACTTTATGCTCGATTGTAGTTGAAACTAAAATACTGGATTTTTATTCTTTGTAGCCCTAAATTTTGTGCAAAATAATAATCTTATGAAACTTTATTTGTTGATTAACTAGATGACTGGCAGCGCTTCTTTCTTGGATGAAATTTGATTTTTAAGTGATCCACGCTTTGCCGTGCTTTTGCTTTTCATAGTCACCAGAGGCGTGTGAAAATGTGTGGGATGTCTTAATATATATATATATATATATATATATATATATATATATATATATATATATATCATTACATTACGCATAAACGATATGTTGTAAAGCCCGAGATATCTCTGGGGCGGCCTGAAGACCGGCACTTCGCGTGGAAGTAGAAAAGTTACGTGACCCTTAGAGGGGAAAAAAAATCTTAAAAATTAAAAAAATATAGATTATTCGTACGGTCTAGAGCCCGAGCTATATTTGGCCCTTGTGGGACCCAATTTTTACCACTTTATATATGGTGTATACGTTGCGTGGCCCGGCGGTGTTGCCACGTCCAGTTAAAAGTTATTGATCCTTTATATTAGTTTTGGGCTCCACAATGTTCTATCTTATAATTAATTTTAATTTAAACTGAAAGTTTATACTACGCGCCAAGAAGCTCTGCAATTTTCTTATGGGGGACGTGTTTTAGTTATTTTTTTTTATATTTTCATGTTATAGAGGATGTCCCAATGCGTAATTTTTGTCATTGGCAGTTTTTCCTATATGTGGAAGGTGAGCTAGAAATTAGACATAAATTTACAAAAATAGTCGTTTTTTTACTAAACCTAACCTACATTTGCGACAAAACTAAAGATAGGATAGCAATCGTTTCTGCTTATTTGATGTAACACATAACGAACTACATTTTTTATGTTAGTACTAATTTCCTATGTGTACAGGATAGCCAAAAACTACGCCTGAAATTGCTCAGAATCCCTTATTTTAGAAGGACATTCGACGCTTATAAGAGCAGCGAAAAAAAATTGTTTTTGATACTCTAAAAAGGTTGCACATAAAATGAGCAAATATTTTTTGTATTTTGTATAGCTTGCATTCAAAAGATATGTTAATGTAAAAATGTTGGTTGTGTTGTGTAAAATCCTATTTAAAAAAATAATTCCGTTGCTTAGCTAGTGGTTTTTCTGTAAGAAATAGTTTACGTTAAAAAGGTGTATAATGTGAGTGATTAACCTTTTTACACATTTAAAAGCTTATATCTCATTTTGTGGGGTATCAAAAAGCATTTTTTGCTGCTCCTACAAGCGTCAAATCTGCTTCTAAAATAATGGATTTTGAGAAATTTTAGGCGTATATTTTATCTTACCCTATACACATACGGACATTATTGAATTATTGAATGAGATCTGTAGAAACCATTATTATCCCAATTTAGTACTGTCGTAAACGAAGGTTAACTTTAGTAAAAAACTTCCATTTTTGTAACTTTAAGACTGTACATAATAGTGCCCATGAAGAAAATTTCTTATAATGACCCCCTCTGTAACATATTAAAATATAAAAAAAAATTAACCGAAACACATCTACCATAAGGAAATGGCAGGGTTCTTCAAAAATTAAATAATTTTTTCAAAAACATCACTTTAGTAACTGTCTGCAGATGCTTTAGTTGCATGGCTTTTTTGGTTCGATGCAAAAAAAAAACTTTTTTCTGGATCATGGGTGCAAAATAAGATTTCTGTCCGTTTTTTAGTCAAAATTAAAGTGAAAAAGCGGAAAATAGTAATACTGAAAAAATCTAATTATTCTTGACTAAAAATTAAGCCATTTTCGCCAGTTTTCACCTAGTATTTACGAAAAAATAATTTGAACACTTCGTCAAAATATCAAACTGTCAAATATTAAAATTTCACAGTAATGAACGTCACCGAGTAAAAAGGAACATCGATATGGAAACCATTTTTATTTCATTAACCAGCCGAGCCGCGTTGATTTATAGTGTAAAGATTGTGTGTTGCGAGAAGTGCTCTTCGTTCAAGATTACAGGTATTTTCCTGTTTTTCTTGGATTTTTTGATAAAGGTATTAAAAAAATAATGTTAATAACTCGCGGCTAACCTATGCTTCTTTTTACTCGCGTTTTTAAATATCTCGCTGCGCTCGTTATTTAAACCAACGCTGGTAAAAAAGCACTATTTTGGCCACTAGTTGTAAAAACTCCTAGTCATTACTATAATAAAGTTTTTATTTTCAATATAGAGTTTTAATGAAAAATAATTTAATTTGTTATCAGTTAAAAGAGTTGCTAAAACCTAAAAAATGTTAGTGTTACAAAGGGGGAGGGCATGACAAAAAGGTTGTATTATGTGTGTGACCCAGCTGTGCAGCTCGAGTTAAAAGGCTTTTATTTTTACGGTAAATAATATTATTATTATATGGATTTTAAAATGATCAAAATGTGTGCTTTTGTGAAGACAAAATCGAGTATACTCAAGATAACCCATGACCCTGTTTATCAAGAATTTAAAATAACATGTTTACGTAAAGCTTACTAATGAGCTAATTTAGAACAAAGACGGATAACCTATGAACTTGTTTTTCATAAATTTATCATCGACAAAAAAAAATAACATGTTTATTTGCTTTGATTTATTTTTGAATTATAATTAATTGACCTCTGATCCCCTATCAGTATTGAAACGAAAAACAATGATGAAATAAAACAAATAATTGGTAAATCTTTTGATTTATTGAAATACCATTTTATAACCATAATTTTTAAGCAGTAATTTGGCACCCAGATTTCTCGATTCAACGTGTTTGATTGCAAACTCCAACAAGCAGAACTTGCACATTCTTAAGCTGTGGTTTACGTTTCTACGACAAAAAAACACAGTCTTTGTGGATCTAAAGTATAAACAAAAATTTATTTTTAGTAAAAAATATATTTATTAAATAAAAAATTATGTTAAGGGCATGTCTTCAAAACAAAATAATTTTTTATATTCAGATTTGGCCTCACATATTTCTGTTAAATTTTTATGATGTTCAACTGACTTTTGACAAAAACAAAATATTTTATTGCAAACAGGGCACAATCTGCAACCAACAGAGTAACCAATTTAAACTTTTCCTCTTCCTTATAAAAACATTTTGTAATACTTTTTTTTTGAATCGTCTAAAAATGAAGCCAAATCATCTAATTTTGAAGCCATAAAGCGATAAGAATCCATAAATCTAAATTTAACAGAGGTATTTTCTATATATTTTGTAAACGAAATATATTTTTC